>CM053771.1:210346546-210381569 GCA_028658325.1 Potorous gilbertii | reverse complement strand
GTCTTAGTTTTTTTCCCTTTTCTGGGCATTTTCCCAGCCAGTTACTTGACTTTTGAGAGTCCTCTCCACCCCCCTGGCTTAGATCAGCAGAGCTAGTGCTTGGGGTCTGGGATTCAAATGCTGCTCCCCAGCCTCAGGGCTTTTGGCGGCAGGCCTGACTGCTCTTCAATGGAAGCTTATCTGCTGGTTCTCAGGTGGGGGCAGGGCCGCCTCTCAGGCTCAGTTCCCTCAGGGGGTTTATACTGAGATCCTTTGTAGTGGAGCTGGGGTGGAGCTCCAGCCAGCTCTGGGAGTCTCTGGCCAAGCTGCCTCTGCCTCTGGCCGAGCTGCCTCAGCCTCTGCTGCAGTGGCTGCTTCCCAGGAGGACCGAGTCCCGGAGATCCCCCGCACCCCTCTCAGCCCGTCTCTCTCACTGACCTGTGCGTCTGTGGATGGAGGAACCTTCGCAGCTGCTGGAGATTCAGGTCCCTGACGCCTGCTGGGCTCTGCTCGCTCCACTCAGTGCCGCGTGGCCAGGGCGGGGGAGGGGAGCGCTCGCCAGGCAGGACTCAGCTCCCGTGTCCAGGGTACCTTTGAGGCCGGTTTTTCAGGGTTCTCTTGGTGGCTGGAAAAGAAGTGAGCCACACACCCCGTGGAAGGGGGGCAATCCCGGGGTGCTGGGGAAGCCCGGTGTCTGGTCTCCCGCTTTGGGGAGGGCCAGTCAGCCTGGAGGGAACACAACTTGCTCGGAGGTGGATCAGGGGATGGGGCGAATCCGCCATCAGCTTATAACTCCTCCTGAGCCTGCAGGACCAGCCCAACTCCAGGCACTGCGCTGGAAAATAATACTTTAAAAAGTAGAATTTACTAAGAGGAAACTAATGACTTTAAATATTAAAAAGTAGTAAAGCAAAGTCAAAAGCAACAAAATAGAAAAGAATTTGAAATATTGCCAGAAAAACAATGTTATATAGAAAATAAAATCAGGAAAGATTTTGCATATATATACATATACATATATATATATACATACACATATATACACACAAACATATATACATACATACATACATATATACATACATACATATATGTGTATATATACACATATATGAATATATGTGTGTGTGTACATATATATATACACGTATGTGTGTGCATGCTCCTCAAATATTGTAGAACTAGAGGGCAAAGTAAAAATTTAAAAATCCACCAGCCACCTACTGAAAGGCATCCCAAAATGAAAACTCCCAGGTATTTTATAGTACAAATTTCTATCAAGAAAAAAATAATAAAGTCAGTCAGAAAGAAACTACTCAAATATCATAAAGGCATAGTCAAGATCACATCAGATTTAGCAGCTATCACTTTAAAAACAGAAAGCTTAGAATATGATTTTTCAGAAGGCTAAGGAGCTAGGATTATGATAAAGGATAACCTATCCAAAAAAAACTGAGTTTAATCCCACAGGGGAAAATATTTTATAAAATAGAAGATTTTAATCATTCCTAATAAATAGATGAAATGAAATTTTGTTACTCAAAATAGCAGATTAGAAATTTTGATATTCAAAGTTATGACTAAAAAGAAACATAAAAATGTAAGGCAGAAATCATAAGAAATAAAACAAGGTTAACATATTTAAACATGTCTGTTGAAAGACATAACCCCACAGCAGTTTATCACAAAGGCTACTAGTTAGAGCTTATTAGATTGCATAGGTATGATTCTATTATGTAGGAACAATGTCAAAAGACGAATGGAAGAGTAAGAAAGTAAAACAGACCTGATAGATAAGGGATGGGAGAAGATTGAGGAACCTTACCTCTCACAAAAGAGGCTTGCAAAGAAGAGTTTTTACTATGGAGGAGAGGAGGGTGGAGAGTGAGCAGACAATACTTGAACCTTATTCTCATCTGAAGGTTTTTGATAAAGAACAAACACACAGGTGCACATACATTCATGCATACACATACATGTATGTATGTATGCATATGTATGAGCATGTATATTTAGTTGAATACAATGCTTTTTCTTACCCAATGGAGGACTCTAATGGAAAAGGATTATGGAAATAAAAGGGCTAAATGGAGAGCGGTAATAGATTCAGGAATGTACTGAGAATATGCAAAGTAGACTCTTAAGGAAGGCAAAGATTAAAAAAATAAGCATGGAGAAAAATTCACAGGTGACAGTCAAAACTGTAAATGTTAATGGGATGAACTCATCCTCCAAAATGAAAGAGGATAGCAGACTTGATTAGAAATTAGAATTAGATAATATGTTATTCATAAGACACCTAGATGAGAGGAGGCAAAGCCAAGATGGCAGAGAAAAGGCAGGTACTCAAATGAGCTCTCTCCCAAACCCTTCTAAATAACCCCAAGTAGTGTCTCAGAACAAATTCTGGAGTCATAAAACCCACAGAGAAAGAGGGTGAAGGCAAGTTTCTAGACCAAGGCAACTTGGAAGGTCATCAGGAAAACTCAGCTGTACCAGGGTGAGAGTAGAGTGCAGTACAATGCGGGCCATACCAGTGAAGGATATGGAGGCTAATGACTTTATGAGAAATTAAGAAATGATCAAACAAAGCCAAAAGAATGAAAAAGGATATAAATAGAATTTATATCAGGAATGCAGGGCTGGTTCAATATTAGGAAAACTATTAGCATTATTGATCCTATCAACAACAAACCTAACAGAAACCACATGATTATTTCAATAGAGGCAGAAAAATTTTTTGACAAAATACAACACCCATTCCTATTAAAAACACTGGAGAGCCTAGGAATAAAGGGAACTTTCCATAAAATAATAAGCAGTATCTGCCTAAAACATTCATCAGGTATTCTATGCAATGGGGATAAGCTAGAGGTATTTCCAATACAATCAAGTTGAAACAAGGATGTCCATTATCACCACTATTATTCAATATGGTACTAGAAATGCTAGCTGTAGCAATTAGAGAAGATAAAGAAATTTTAGGAATTAGAATAGGCAAAGAAAGAACTAAGTTACCACTCTTTGCAGATGATATGATGATGTACTTAGAAAATTTTAGAGGTTCAAGTAAAAAACTACTTGAAATAATAAACAACTTTGGCAAAGTTTCAGGTTACAAAATAAACCCACACAAATCTTCTGCATTTCTATATATTACTGACAAAGCTCAACAGCAAGAGCGTTAGGGGCCAAGCTCTGGACCGTGGCCCCCTGAGGAGCCTGGAAGATGCCCCAGGTGTTAACCTGCCTTCGGGTGTTGGGACTACCCTCAGGGAGGAACATGGGAGGAGCTCTGGCTGGGTATATAAGGGGATGTTGGGAAGAGATCAGGGAAGGCGTAATCAATAAAGTGAAGTGCTCTTGCCTCCTCGGGCGCTCCGTGTAGTCATTTCCCCTCCCCCACAGGAGGCGTTCCCCTGACACACATAGGAGCCAGAGACATCGGACAGACCTGAGAAGGGTAAGTATGCAGGTGATGGCAAGGGGGTAGCCCCGTGCACAAGAGATAGAAAGAGAAATCCCATTTAAAACTAGGTTAGACACAATAAAACATTTGGGAGTCTACCTACCAAAACAAATCCAAGAACTAGATGAACACAATTACAAGACAATTTTCCCACAAATAAAATCAGATCTAAGTAAGTGGAAAAACATCAGTTGTTCATGGGTAGGCCAAGCCAATATATTAAAAATGACAATTCTACTAAATTAATTTACTTATTTAGTGCCATATCAATCAAACTATCAGATAATTATTTTCCAGAGCTGGAAAAAAAATAATATCAAAATTCATCTGGAAGAACAAAAGGTACAGAATAGCAAGATAACTAATGAAAAGAAGAGCTAAGGAAGGTGGCCTAGCTCAATCAAATCTCAAATTGTATTATAAAGCAACAATTATCTAAACCTCTTGTTAATTGCCTAAGAAACAGAAGGGTAGACAAGTGGAATAAAATAGGTACTCAAGACACAGTAGTGAATGAATATAGCAATCCAGGTTTCTGGGATAAGAACTCACTGTTTGACAAAAACTGCTATGAAAACTGAATAACAGTGTGGCAGGAACTATGCATAGACCAATGCCTGACACTGTACAAAAGAAGAAAGTCCAAATGGGGACATTATCTAGGTATAAAGATTGATACTACAAACAAATCAGGGGAGCAAGGAAGAGTCTATTTTTCAGATTTATGGAGAAGAGAAGAATTTTTGACTAAAGAAGAGAAAGAAAGCATTGTGAAGTACAAAAAAATGGATGATTTTGATTACATTAAATTGAACAGTTTTCATACAACCAAATCCAATGCAACCAGCATTAGGAGGGAAGCAGAAAACTGGAAAAGAATTTTCCCAGCCAGTGTCTATAATTAAGGTCTCATTTCTAAAATATATAGAGAACTGAGTCAAATGCACTAGAACCCAAGTCATTTCCCAATTGATAAATGGTCAAAGGATATGAACAGGCAGTTTTCAGAGGAAGAAATTAATGCTATCTATAGTCATATGAAAAAATGCTCTAAATCACCATTGATTAGAGAGATGCAAATCAAAACAACTCTGAGATATCACATCACACCTATTAGATTGGTTAACATGACAGAACAGGAAAATGATGAATGTTGGAGAAAATGTGTGAGATTTGGAATGCTAATTCATTCTTGGTGGAGCTGTGAGCTGATCCCATCATTCTGGAGAGCAATTTGGAATTATTCCCAAAGAACTACAAAAGTGTGCATACCCTTTGACCTAGCTATATAGCAGCACTCTTTGTGGTGACCAAAATCTAGAAATCATGGGGATGCCCATCAACTGGGAAATGGCTGAATAAATTATGGTATATGAATGTAATGGAATACTATTTCCCTATGAAAAATGATGAATAGGAAGACTTCAGAGAGGTCTGGAAAGACTTATATGATATCATGCTCAGCAAAAGAGCAAAACCAGGAGAATTTTGTACACAGCAACAACTACAGTGTGCAAGGATTTTTTTCTGGTAAACTTAGAACTTCATTGCAATGCAGGGACTCAAAAATTTACCAATATTTTAAGGCAAAATGCCTTCCATATCCAAAGAAAGAACTATGGAATTCAATCACAGATTGTAGCAGATCATTTTCTTTTGTATTACATTTTGGTTTTTTATATGATTTCTCCCATTCATTTTAATTCTTCTGCACAACATGACTATGGTGAAAATGTATTTAATAGGAATGAATATGTAGAACCCGTATAAAATTGTATGTCAACTTGAGGAAGGAGTGGGACTTGTAGGAGAGGGAGGGGTAGGGAGGGAAAGAGAAAATCTAGGTTGTATGGTAGTGATTGTGGAACACAGAAAATAAACTAACAAACAAACAAATAAATAAATGGATGAATGAATAAATAAATACATGATAAAACAAGGCCCAAAAATGGGGAAAAAAAGATAATGTGAAATATCTCATAAGAAAAACAATGGATGAAGAAAGTAGATCCAAAAAAGATAATTTAAAAATTAATGGACTACCTGAAAGTCATGGTTGGGGGGGGGGGGTAGAGAGAACACCGCATCATTATCTTTCTAGAAATTTCTAAGGAAAACTGACCCAATATTGTAGAAGCAGAGTGGCAAAATAGAAATTGAAAAAAATGCACTGATCACCTCCTGAAAGATATGCAAAATGAAAAGTACCATGATTATAGCTAATTCCAGAGTTCCTAGGTCAAAGAGAAAATATTGCAAACAGTCAAAACGAACAATTTATGTATCATGGAGTCACATTAGGTATAACACAAAAATTATCAGCTTCTACATTAAAGGATCAGAGAGCATGAGACATGATATTCCAGTGGGCAAAGGAGCTAGGACTCTACAATCAAGAAATGCCTACATAGCAAAATGTTTTAGGGGACAAAATGAATATTCAATGAGATAGAGGAATTTCAAGCATTGTTGATGAAAAGAACAGAGCTGAAAGAAAATTTGACTTTCAAATAAATGACTTACGAAAACCATAAAAAGGTAAACAGGAAGAAGAAAGTATAAAGTTCTTAATAAGTTTAAACTATGTATATTTCTATGGAGAAAAATATTTGTAAGACATAATACTTTTCTTATTATTAGAGTATTTGCAAGGAGTATATATAAACAGAGAACATGAGTGTGAATTGCATATGATGGGATAATATCTAAAAACATAAAATTAAGTGGTTAGATAGGAATATACTGGGAGAAAGAGAAAGGGAGAGATTGAATGTGATAAATTATCTTACACAAAATACGCAAGAAAATGTTTTCATGATGCAAGGGAAATTGGGGGATGTGAGGGGAAGTGAGTGAACTTTACTCATCAGAATTGCATCAAAGATGGAATAACACATATGAAATTGGTTATAGAAATCTATCTTACCCTACAGGAAAGTGGGAGATGACAGGTATAAGAGAAGGGGGATGATAGAAGGGGAGGGCAGATTAGGGGAGTGAGTAGTCAAAAGCAAAACACTTTTGAGTAAGAACAGGGTAAAAGAAGAGAGAGAATACAGTAAACAAGGGGATAAGATGGAGAAAAATACATTTAGTAAATGTGAAAATAATTTTGAAGCATGTTTCTTTGATAAAGACCTCCTTTCTCAAAGATATAGAGAACTGAGTCAAATGTATAAAAATAAGAACTATTCCCCAATGATCAAAATATATGATCAGTTTTGAAATGAAGCAATCAAAGCTATCTATAACAATAGGGTAAAATAATTCACTGACTGGAGAAAAGCAAATTAAAACAATTCTGATGACTCCCTCATACCTATTAAATTGGCTAATAGTATAGAAAAAGAAAAATGACAAATGTTAGGAAGGGATATGGAAAACGAGATATTGATGCAACATTGGTGGAGTTGTGACATGATTCCGTCATTTTATAGAGCAATTTGGAACCTATGCCTAAAGGGGTATAAAACCATGCATACCCTTTGACCTAGCAACACCACTACTGGTCTGTATCTCAGAAGGGATTTTTAAGAAGAGGAAAAGGACATATAAACACAAAAATATTGATAGCAGCTCTTTTCTGGTAACAAAGAATTGAAAATTGAGGGGATGCCCATCAACTGGGGAATGGCTGAACAATTTATGGCATGTGATTATGATGGAGTACTATTCTCTTATAAGAAATGATGAACAGGACAATCTCAGAAAAATAAGGAAAGACTTGCATGGGTTGATGGAAAGTGAAATGTACTGTGTACAAAGAAACAGTAATATAGTAAGATGTTCAACTGTGAATGACTTAGCTATTCTCAGCAATAAAATGATCCAAGACATCTCTGAAGGGTTTATAATGATAAATGCTGTACATCGTGTGAGGAAGAACTGATGGTGTCTGAATACAGATTGAAGTATACTTTTTTATCTTTATTTATCTTTATTTTTTTGTCTATGCTTTCTTTTACAACATGACAATTATGGATATGTTTAGCATGACTACACATGTATAACCTATATCTAATTGTTTGGAGTGAATTTGGAATTTAAAGTTTTAAAAACAAATATTAAAAATTGTTTTTACATGTAACTGGGGGAAATAAAATGCTGAATAAAAAATGTCTAAATAGAAGCAAGGAAAAGCTTTTATAGAGGAGGGAAAGATGGGAGAAATGATGGGGAATGCTTGAACCTTATTTACTCTCATTGCAATTGACTCAGAGACAACAATGTAAAAACAGGTTTGGGTATAGAAATCTATTTTACCTTTAAGAAACATAGGAGGGGAGGGGGATAAGATTAACTAGGGGTGCTAATGGAGGAGCAGGAGAGATTAGGGGAATTGGTAGTCAGAAGTCAACGACTTTTGAGAAGGCATAGAGTGAAAGGAGAAAGAGTTATAGAATAAGGGGGGGAAAGAGGATGGAGCAAAAAGTGGTTAGGAATCAGAATTGTGAAAAAAAGTTGATCCAATTTTCTTAGATAAAGGCCTCATTTCACAAATATATAGGGAACTGAACAAAAATTTGCATGAATGAAGGTCATTCCACAATTGATAATTGGTCAGAGCACATGAAGAGACAGTTTTCAGAGGAATAAATCAAAGCTATTGGTAATCTTATAACATTCTCTAAATCACTAATAATCACAGAAATACAAATTAACACAACTCAGAGGTTGTATCTCCTGTTATTCAGATTAGCTAAAATGAAGAAAAAGGTAAATGCCAAAGTCTGGAAGGGATGTGGGAAAAACAGGTACATTAATTTACCGTTGGTTGTGCTGTGAATTATAACAAACTTTCTGGAAATCAAATAGGAACAATGCCCTGAAAGCTCTTAAATTGTGCATGCCTTTTGACCAAATAATACTGCTACTAGGCCTATATCCCGAAGATATCTTTTTTTTTTTAAAAAAAAAAAAAAAGAAAAGTGTTACACATTGTATCCCCTAGGCGGTGTTCATAGCACTTAGGGTGACTATGAATATGCCAGCCTAATTCGCAATTGCAAAGTATAACAGACTCTCCATAGAAAAGGAAGAAGAAAATCATTTATTTAGACACCAGAAAACCAAATCCATCCCTCATAGTAACCAAGAAGTAAATACACACTAGCCCTGTTGGTGACAAAGGCATTTCCCAGCTCCCCCTTCCTCCCTTCCCCTCCTCCCTTGCTAGGTCCTTCCCACAAACACCCATGAACCTAACTGTGCCTGCATCCTTCCCAGTTCTGACTAGTCTGAGGAACTTCCTCATAATTCTCCTCCACCCTTTCTGTTCCACCTATTCAACAAATTCCTCCTACCACATGTGACTTTGGCTTCCATGTGATTTAAACAGGTCACATGGGCCTCTTAAAGAATGGGAAATATTTCTCCATTTAAATTATCATTACACATATGCAAAAATGTTTATAGCAATTCTTTTTGTGGTGATATAATGATAATTTAAATTGGGAGATCTTTCCCATTCATTAATAGGCCCATGTGATCTGCCTGGGTCACATGGAAGTCTCAGTCACATGAAACCTGTGGTGGAACCGGAAGAGGCAGAGCTAGACCTGAGTTGAGAGAAAATTAGTGAGAGAGCAGTCAGAACTGAAGGACCCAGGCAAGCCCACAACTGGCTGTGAGTGTGAGAAGGGTGTTTTGTTTAAGGGAAGCCTGCTTGTAATTTGTTTAATGGAGTTGGTTTGTGGAAAGCCTGGCAAGGAGAAGGCTTGGGGATGGTGTTGTTTTCTGGATTGTTATTGTGTATAGATTATGATACATTTGACTTTCTGGTTTCTGAATAGATGCTTTGATTTTGTTTTCCATGTGGAGAGTCTGTTGTGTTTTGTGACTCAGAATTGCACTGGGATATTCTTGGCTACTGTGGATGCTATAAATATCACATTGGGACTACAGGTAACAAAGAATTGGATGTTAAAGAAAGGTGCAATAATTTGGGAATAGCTGAAGAAGTTGAGGAAAATACTCCTGCTCTTTCTACTATTACTGTCAACTAATACTATTAGCTAACAATTATGTAGAGCTTCCTGTATACCAGCATGATGATTTTCAACCATGTTGTCAAAGGTCTTCAATGCAGATGAACATGGCATCATGGTCAACTATTGCACTGATGATAAATTCTTCAACTTGACAAGGCTACAAGCCAGGGGAGTGTTGGTGCATGATTTTCTGTTTGCAGATGATTGTGCACTCATTGCTTTGAAGCTGAGATGCAACAAAATATGGATCAATTCTTGATTGCTTGTGCTAATTATGACCTAACAATTAACACCAAAAAAACAGAGAGACTTCATCAGCCACTATCAAATCATCCATAGGTGGAACTATCAGTTACAGCAAACGGAGAAGTTTTCAATGCTGTGGATAAGTTCACTAAAATACTTGAGAATAAAATTTTCCCTCAATTTAAAAAGTTTTCTTACATATATATGTATATGTTATAAGTATATATACTTTTACTTTTGAATTTATTAAATATTGAAGTGCTCATTAATGTTTGTAGTACTTTGATCAAGCACTAGGTTACAAAATAGAAAGACAATAAAATTTCCAGTCAGTATATTTGAAAAACTGATCAAGCTGTGTTCCTTATGAATATATCTTAGGCATGGGTTGCATATCAATGATTTTCTTGAAAAGATTGAAATCATGGTTGTTAAATTAACAGATGCCATCATTGGTGAGAAAGACTCTTTTATTACCCTTTATTTCATTAAAAGATTAAAAGTTCCTTCTGGGGAATGGAGCCAAGATAGGGGAGTAGAAGTAGAGATCTGCTTGAGCTCTCCCGCCAAACCCCTCAAAAAACCTGGAAAAATGACTCTAAAGAAATTCTAGAGTGAAACAGATTTCCAGCCCAAGAAAACCTAGAAGGCAACCAGAAAGGGTCTATTGCATTAGGCTCATTAAAGGAACTCATTAAAGTTGAACAGTTTACATTCCTACATGAAGAGATGATATTTGTAACTCATGAGGCCATATATGTATAGATATGTGTATGTGTGTGTGTATGTGTGTGTGTGTGTACACATGCACACATAGATAGTGGTGAGCTGAATATGAAGCAAGAATATCTAAAAAAAGTTACTGTTAGAGAAATGTAATGGGAGAAAGAGAAAGGGAGAGGAAGAATGTAGCAAATCATCTCCCATAAAAGAGGCAAGAAAGAGCTTTTACAATGGAGGGAAAGAGTGGGATGGTGAGAGGGAATAAGTGAGCCTTATTCTCATTGGATTTGGCTTAAGGAGGGAATAACACATACTGAATTGGGTATGGAAATCTATTTTACCCTGCAGGAAGACAGGGGGGAAGGGGATAGTAGAGGGAAGATAATAGAAAGGACAGCAAATTGGGGAAAGGGATAATCAGAAGCCAACACTATTGTTGGGGGACAGGTCAAGGGAGAGAATGGAATAAATGGAGGATAGGACAGGACAGAGGAAAATGTGGTTAGTCTTTTGCAACATGAATGTTATGAACATGTTTTGCGTGGCTACCTATGTATGACCTATATTTCATTGCTTGCTTCTCAATGAGGGTAGGTGAGGCTGGAGGAAAAAAGAGAATATGTAACTCAAAGCTTTAAAAATGAATGCTAAAAATTGTTTTTGAATGCAATTGGGAAATGAAATATAGCAATAGCAATAGCAAGCAATAGCATATAGAAATCTATCTTGCCCTACAGGAAAACAGAGGGGAGAGGGATGGGAGGAGGGGGTGATAGAAAGGAGAACAGACTGGAGGAAGGGGTGAATGGGGTGTACACTGTCCTGGGGTGGGGTTGCAGAGAGATGAAGAACCCATTTGGAATTCAAATTCTTTTGGAAGTTAATGTTGAAAACTGAAAAATATATTGAGTATATATTTAAAAGAATAGAAGTTGCTTCTATGTGTAAGGCAATATATTATAGTACAGGAATTAAAATATAGTTGAAAAAGACCATAGTAAAGTTATTACTAATCAAAATAATTATATTATTATTACTAGGTTTAAAAGGCAAAATTAGCCCTTACTGTATCACTACCCCCTCTATGCCTGCTACAATTTCACTCACACTTGCGGTGAAATATTCAGAATTCCAACTCATATGCCTATAAGTCTTTCCCTCAGGGTATTACTCGTTATTTGCTTATCTTTATTGCTACAATTTTATTGGCAATTAGTAACAGAGATATTTACATTAATGTGTAATGCCCATCACTTGGTAGCTACTCCCCTCTTTTGATCTGAGAAGCAAAATGGAGGATTGTTAAGAGAACAAAGAAAATGAACTGAGGTCATAGCACCAAAGAATGATTGTTAATGATTAGAGAAACAGGGGGCATATTAATATTTTATAGGTCTTCTTGTTGGGCTTAGCTGCCCATGCTACTCACCCTGCTATATGATAGGTTGACTGTTGCAAGATGAACATACTTTTCCTCTGAGGTCCATATATGAGAGGGTGAAAGCACCAACACTTTTGATTTCAAGTTCACATCATATACCGCATTCTGTTCTATGCTATGAATTAGAGATTTTGACGGCAGAGTCTACTTCTGCACCTAATTACTAGTCCTATAGCAAGTATCAATTTGACATCCTAGGGGTCTGGCATCTTAGGGAAACTATTCTTATGCTATTTTCCCTTCTCAAGAGAGAACTCAAAAGTATATATATATATATATATATATATATATATATATATATACAGGTGGATCGATACATAGAAATATATCTGTATTTGTGTGTGTGTGCATGTACTTCTTGGAATTTCTAGGTCCACATTAATTCTATGTCTCAGGGTAATTTGGGAGCTTAGAGTATACAGGGGAGCGATGGTCTAATAGTCAGTTGGTAGGTGTTAATGGTTTATTATTATGTCCTATATTCTTATTGAACAAGATTTATAGATTGATCCTATGTAAAAACAAAAATGCTACACATACAATTCTAGCATTTGTGTCTGCTACCATAGACTGTCAACCTCAGTATGTCAATGTTACATTATTAAGATTCACTGAAATTCACCACTTTCAAAAGATGGCAATGATAGGTAGTGGGTGTGGGATGAGTGTCAAGTTCTGATTGGGTAGATAGCTAAAACTGTATACCTTTAACCAGCATGTGGTTCTGTCATATAGATGTATATGTTGTTCTGAGGGATAGAAATTGTCTAATACTCTGGTAAACAAAGAATGCATGGATTTATTAAATCCCTAGTAGAAAATGTATTAATGACTAAAGTGATCATTAAATACCTAAAAAAAGTGCCATCTGATGTTTAAATGAGGGTTTTTTGGGATATCGATTTTATGTATGTATATGAGTGTATTTTTTTCCTTCTCAAAGCTTCATGAGAGAAACTAACAAGTCTTCCTAGAATTATACATATTTCTCCAAAATTTTATCTTCAGGAAAACTCTGCAATTGAAAAAAATATATACTAGTGCTTTTTTATGAAGCACTTAGTGCTGTGCCTGGCATATAGTAAGTGCCATACAAATGTTAGCTATTTTTTAAAATATATACTTCACCAAAGTTTTCTACTTCTCTCCATTTTGAATTCTTTCTCTTGTGACAGAGGAAAACAAATAAGTAAAAATATCCTATAGGGATTATATATCTGACAATGCATGCTACATTCTGTCTGTAATGTTAATTGAGAATTAAAGATCTTCCCCATCCATTGATGGGTCTGCCCATTAAGGGAAACTTGATTAGGTGAGGCCCACACCTTTTCTTAGTTTCTAATGACACACAGTTTCTCAAGGATTGTGACTCCCTCTGGCTCTGAAAAGTGTATAAATTCTCTGGGATTTTACTTGCTGGATGTGTTCGTTTGGCCAGACTAGACTCTGGGCATCTGCTAAGGAGCCCTCATGCTTTGAAAACCCAGATATTGGGGCTTCTCTCTCTGGTAAATATATATGTATGTTGATCTGTGATGCATGTATTGCTTATGGTCAGACAAGTGGAAGCCCTGTCTGTTGATTTCTCTGAAGTTCAGGGTGCTGATTTTTTTCCCTGAACTAAGTGAATCATATATGTGCTTGATTAAAGTGATTGTTGAACCCTCAAAGGTTGCCTTTCCTTTTAGAAAAGTAAATCTAAGAACTTGTATAGTATGCCCTTCTGTGAAATGAAAGTATTTTCATAGAGTTTAGATCCTCTAGATCTTAAATTGAATTTCTTTCTTCAACAGATGAGGAAAATTAGTCCCAATGTAGGTTAAGTGATCAGTCCATTGCCATTTACTGAAATTTGCCAGCCTTTGTTCTTTCTCATACAATATTGAAGAAATTTATTCAATTATATTGTCAAAAGAGATGTCAGGTACCACATACAGTCAAAAGGTTAAGACACTTTTTGGTAGCAGACTTCTAACATTTCACCATGTAGGTTGCACATCATGGAACTGGCTCTGAGAAACTAATCAGTGTTTTGCGGATGAAGGTATTCTAGCTTAGTTTAAACACATGCACATATGCACACACACACAAATATTAAAGACATATTGGGAAGGGAAGAAATAATATAGAGGAAACAGGTGGGAGTGAAGGGCAGGTAATGTAAATTTGGTCTCTTCTGGGTTGAAGAGAAAACAAGATATATCTCTGTCTCAATATTCATATCCATATCTATATCTATATCTCTGTGTTGAGGTTTAGAAGTTTTTTGAACTAGAGATGTGAGAAAACTGTGGGATGGGGTGTAGGAGGGAATTTTGAAGAGGTGAATAGAATAAGATTAGGAGGGTGGTGGTGGGGGAAGATAAGAGAGGGAATTTTAGAGGGCTAGGTGTGTGTGTTCATCCTTTGTTGCCAAAGAAGATCATGCCATCAGAGAAATGATGACATAATTTGCACGTGTCTTTTGTTTTTGAGTGAGGGAGGGCTGTGTAGGTCACCAGCCTCACTTCTCCTCCTGAGCCATCTGAATCCAGTGACCAGATATTCATTAGGATGACTGGAGATGACTCAGGATGAGGCAATTGGGGTTAAGTGACTTGCCCAAGGTCACACAGTTAGAATGTCAAGTGTCTGAGGTGAGATTTGAAATCAAGTCCTCTTGACTCCTGTACTAGTGCTCTATCCCCAGTACCACCTAGTTGCCCTAGAAGACTGAGTATAATAAGGAATATGAGGGTAAGGGGGCAGGGGGAAGAGAAGGCAACAGAGATATAGTAAAAGGCGGCTGAGAAGGAAAATAACAAGTAAAAGTACTTTGGAGGGAAATTCACAAATAGTAATTAGAACATTTTTTAGTTATAAGAACACGTCATTCTTCAATTGATAAATGGTGAAACATGTGAACAGGTAATTTTTCAATGAATAAATCGAAATAATTCATAGGTATATATTTTAAAAATCCTTATTGATTAGAGAAATTCAGATGAAAACAACCTTGAGGCATTATTTTACAGCTACTAGATTGTCTAAGGGGAAGGAGGAAAGGATTGGAGACTATGTTGAAAAATTGGAATACTAATTCATGTAAAATTGTAAAATCATTTCAATAATTTTGGAGAAAACAATCAGGAATCCAGACTCAAACACTAGAACATACATAAATGGAGAATATAAAAAAAACAAAAACATATCATAAACTTCAATAATTGAACTTAAATACAAAGTAAGAAAGATGGGGAAAATACTTCTTTCTCCTCTTCCTTTTTTCTTCTTGTGCCTTCCCCTCTTCCTTTATAGCTGTGTGTGGCAGTCTTTGTCAGCAGAGGTTCCCTCAATCTTCTCTGACTTAGATGCCCAATTCTCTTCACTATCAGTGGTAAAAGTTTCTGTGACTGAGACAGCCTCCCAAACCAACTAACCCCAGCGCTTGCTGGTGGTTGTCAAAGTGAACCCTAGCCTGGAGGTGTTTATTCATCACAGGAACCAAATTAATCCGGAGATTTTTCTTCTGATCTTCTCAAATTGTTCCTGGAAGACCCCTGTTGTTCCCTTATTCTTAATTATATTTATCCATCCGTAGTTTTCCCTGTGGTGTTATTTTATGTGTTTTGTGGGGGATAATCTTGAGAGCTTGGAATTTTCTTACCTACCAGGCCATCTCCCCAGAATTCTCTCCCCTCTATTTTCAAAGATGATTACTGAAAAAGGAAAAAAAATCCATATGTTCTAAAATGTTTATAACAGCTCTCTTTGTAGTGGCAAGTAACTGGAAATTGGAGAGTTGCGCAACAGTTGAGGAATAACTAAACAAGTTGTGGTATATGACTATAAAGGAATACTACTGTGCTATAAGAAATGATGAGCTCAGTGATTTTAGAGCAAACAAAACATGGGGAGACTTCATAAAATAAGGATGAGTTTACAGAGCAGAATCAATAGAACATTGTATATATAGCAATGAGAATATTTAATCTTTTTGTTTTCCCCCACTTAAAAGTATCTTATTTTTTCTAATTTGATGTAATGATAGTATTCAACTTTCACTTTTATAAGACTTTGAGTTCCCAATTTTTTCTCTCTCCCTCCCTCCTCTCTCCCTTACTCAAGATGGTGAGCAATATGATATAGGCTATCCATGTATAATCATATTAAACATATTTCCACATTAGTGATGCTGTGAAAGAAGAATCAGAACACAAAGGAAAGATCATGAGAAAAAAAGAAACAACAACGACAAAAAGAGAGGAAATGGTATGCTTCAATCTGCATTCAGATTCATGGTTCTTTCTTTGGATGGAGATAGCATTTTCTACCATGAGTCTTCTGGAAATGTCTTAGACCATTGTATTGCAGAGCAGAGCCAAGTTTATCAGAGCTGGTCATCCCACAATGTTGCTGCATTGTGTACAATGTTCTGGTTCTGTTCACTTCATTCAGGATCAGTTTCATGTAAATCTTTCCAGGTTTTTCAGAAATCTGCCTGCTCATCATTTAGTATAGCACAATAGTATTACATTGTATTCATATACCACAATTTGTTCAGCCATTCCCCAAATGAGAGCCATCCTCTCAATTCCAAATCCTTTGGCACCACAAAAGTTTTGTCTACTTTATTGTTTTTATTTTCAGAGAACCAGCTTTTAGTCTTATTTATCAGTTTACTGGTTTTCTTAATTTATTCAATATGGTATTAGAAATGCTAGCTGCACCAATAAGAGATCCCCTTTGCCTCAGTGATGTGGACTTTCTTGTCAATCCTTTGAGTCTTTAGGGTTAGAAATATGATCTACCTCTTCTCTCCACTGGCTCTGTTGCACCCCAGCATTTGTTTTGGGGAGCTATTTTATGATTGTTTGGAAATGAATGTAGAAGACCTACAGCAATTTACTGCTTACTCTGCTCTCTTGTCTCCAGAACTCCCCCAGAAATATTGTTTCAAGAATGTCTTTGATAGAATGTTATTTTGTCTATTATGTATACCCGAATTAGCTGTAAACCATTTTTGAAGGTACTATCTGCATCCAGAGAAAGAACTGATAAATAGAAATATGCATAGAATAAGTTTACACACACAAACACACAGGCATAGAAGTATATACATATGCACACATATATGTGATTATGTATATATAAGTGAATATATACATACATACATATATACATATCCATACATATGTATATCCTTATCTCATCTATATATGCACACATACCAATTTGTGTCTAACGGTACCTATCTCCAGGGCAAAAGGGGAAGTGGAGATAACAAAAGAAAGACAAGAAAGAAGAAAAAACTACATGATAGTTTTGTTGTATATTTGAAAGGAATAGTAAGTTTTCTTTTTTATTGTACTATGCTATGAAAATGTTTATTTTATTCCTTAAATACAAAATGAACTTTAAAAAAGATGTCATCTTGAACATTAACTAAAGATATAAAATCATCACTACGTGAGAAAGGATAAAGTGATAAAAGGAAAAATAAACAGAGTGGAGATTTTGGGGAGAAAAAGAAACAATAACTTCTTGCCTGATGGCATATTTTTTATTTTATTTAATTTTTTAGGCATATACCTTAGTTCCAATATGCCAGCTATCCCTCCAACACTTAGGGAAAGGAGTGATCAATCAGATTTTTTCCAGATTCTTTTTGAGTATTATGACTAAGGACAGAATTAAGGAGATAGTCAGAGTCCTAAGGAAACATCCATTGTCTTGGCTGCCTTTTTTACATGCAGTTGAGTATTTAAGACTTTAAAGGGATCGAATACTTAGTTTACAACTTAGAGAACTTCAAATTTCAATGTCTTTGTCTTTTCATTCTTTCAATTGCCCCTCATGGAATGTGCTGCTTCCTTAGTTCTGCCTCTTTAAATCTTTGTCTTCATTCAAGACCAGCATTAGGTGGCATCTTCTATAGAAAAGCTTTCTAGATGCTCACAATTGCTAGTACCTTTTCTGTCCTTAAATCATTTGATCTTTAGTCATCTGTAGGAATATTGTATGCCCCTAGTGAAATGTAAATTCCTTGAGCACAATATTTTTTTCCCATTGTCTTTGTAGCTATAGCATTTAGCTGTTTCTTGTGTGTAGTATGTGTACTAAAAACTCAGTAAATGCATGCTGAGTTTTTATGAGAAAACAATTATTGGAATTGCAACAGCACAAGAGGTAGACTGCTTCTTGCTTTTCAAAACATATTTACTAGTCCTTTCCTTCATATACTCATGGTTTTAATTTATCTACGTTGCTAGCTAATTCTCCAAACCTGACATTTCCTTTTCCAGTTTTATCCCTTCACACAGATGGCACTATTCATCAAGAACAAAACGAAAACCTGAAAAAATGTTTTTTAGAAATAAGTTTATTAAGGTGTTCAACAGAGGGAAGAGTTGGAATAAGGTAAAACTAAACTCAAGTTTCTGTGAGCTTTATATTACATAAAGATCAAAAAAGTGTCAAGGACAGAAGAGCTTAGTAGCCTGAATGTAGGCAGTTTCCAGATATGGCAATAGTATTGACACACACAAATACACACACACACACATATATATATATGTGTGTGTATGTATGTATACAAACATACATACATATATAAGGAGAGGGTAATATCCAAGCATTCCAATAAAGGTTATGACAATGAAATGTTACAACAAAATAAAGTTATAAAATGTTATTAGAATAAAAGATTATAATATAGTTGTAAAAAGATGAATACAATGAAGTTTTTCCCACAGTTCTCCATGTCTGGAATGTACTCCTTTCTCAACTGTTTTTTTTTAAATAGTGTCTTTAGCTTCTTTTGTAGTACAGAAGATCTTTTGCCTGATCCTCTCCTAGTCCAAAGTAATTGTGCTCTTTTCTTCTTGAAGTTATTTTTGAATAAATTTGTATATACTTTGATTTACTTGTCTGTTTACATTATTTATCCTCTAGTAGAAAAGTGATCTTGAGGACATGGATTGTTTTATTTTTGTCTTTATAGCTATTACAGCTCGTAGCATGCTGTACACATAGTAGATACTGAGTAAATACGAGCTGACTTGTACTGATTTAAATACCAGTAAAAGTAGGTATTCCAATTCAAAAAGGTAGTGAGAAAAATAAATGTGCTCATACAAAGATATTTTTAAATGTATCCAGGAAAATACAGATTTTAGATTCTATCCAATGTTTGGGCTAGCAATGCAAAGCCAAATGTTACCATTTTAAGAATACTTACTTGCTCCAGCTGATTTTTGGTGTTATTTAAAAATCAGGAAGGAAAACAGGAACTGATTGAGAAGAGACCAATTAAAAAAGAACTTATTAAACCTAATAAATTTCAAATACTGCTTTAACAGTCTGATGAAGTAACTGACATCCCACCTTGCTTCTCTAAGTGACAAGGCACCTTTTTTCTTCTTTTTTTTTGATAAAGTATTTTGACTCATCTTTGCATCTGTAGTGACTTTAAGATCCAGGAAAGGGAAAAAAAAACTAGATAAATTCTGTACCTTAAATTCAGTTTAATGGAAAATAATTTATAGATCAAAACAAGAAAATTAAGGAAAAATGATTTTGAAGAGAAGACAGAAGGGTGGGTGGAAGAGTATGAGGTAATTCATATAAAATTAATAATTAAAGAAATATTCTAGTCCTATGACATTGCATTGTATTACTGCTGTTCTAGTATATGCTTCTATCAATTGACTGGCACAGCTCAGGTGGAGCAGTGGATAAAGTGCATGGCTTGGAGTCAAAGCGAATCATCTTCATAAGTTCAAATCTGGCCTCAGACATTTATAAGCTGTATACCCTGGGCAAGTCACTTAATCCAGTTTACTTCTGTTTTCTTATCTATAAAATGAGATGGAGAAGAAAATGGCAAACTACTAGAGTGTCCTTGCCAAGAAAACCCTAAATGGGAACTGGCAACTGAAAATAACTGAGCAATAACAACAATTATTTCCCCAGATGCAGATTTTTAAGAGCAACTGATTTAATAATCAGAAGATTTGAGATTAATTCCCAGCTCAAATTTATGCTTGCCTTAGGAATCTGGCCATTTGAACTCTCTATGCCTCAGGTTTTCATCTGTAAAATGAAGGTAATAGATACATTACTCACTTCTTTATCTTCATGTGTGGAAAATTCTTTATAAATCAATTTAATTAATTTATGTAAAAAGCTTTATAAACCTAAAGCACCATATACTTGCTAGGTAATATTATTTGTACCATTTATTAGTAACAAAAACAGCTGCTATGTTGATAACTTGCTTTCAAAAGTATCTGTGTACAGTAAAGATAGTCCTTAGTATTTCTTGGCTTGAAATCCTGCTTTATATATAACACTTTATAAATGATCTGAAAGTATACCATAATTTTAAGTCTAAATAAATGATAGTAGGCACATGTTAATTTAACTTTTTTCTTTCTTATGAGCCACTAGCCATAAATAAATTTTCTTCAGATTTTGATATGACAACAGTTTTATATGGATTTTGATGTTTAAAAGTGGCCTAATTAAAATATTAAAAATGTGTAAAATATAAATTTCTTATCAATTCAATTCATAGATTTAAAAATTTAATAGGGAGCTTGCTGTATTGTGTATTTCTATCTTCTTTCAGAATATTTTTTAGGAATGATACTCCTTTTTAACTCCAAATGAATTGTCTCTTAGGGAATTCCTTGTGAGGAGATAATAAGCAAATGTTGTGGAACTAATTGGGGCTGTTAAGGCAGGAAAATGGAGGTGAAGGGAAAAAGGCAGAAGTTCCCAGCTGATATTAAAAACAGTGTGACAGTGAGCATGTTCCTGTTCTCTCAGTATTTCAGCAGTGCAAACTTCCCCTTCCCAGTGATAAGCTAAGTTATTACCCCAGGGGAAAGCATAATTGTTTTTGAATTGAATATCAAATATTCAACATATCCCATATTCTTCTTTAGCTTTTTCCTCCATCTCCAATAATGAAATTAAAAGAACTTGACCTGGAAGTCAGAAGATTATACTTCTAGGTATGACTTAATCACTTAGTCATGGGACCCTGTACAAAAGGCTTGACTCCTATAAGTCTCAGTTAGTAAAAATAACTAAACTAATGACTGTCCTGTCTATATCATAATAATATCCAGTCTTAACCTGAGAAGATTCCAGGGACATGATAACTGTCTTTAAGTGCTTAAAGAACTGTGGCCTGAAAGAGGGATTCACCTGACAAACTGATTGATTGCCCTAAAGTACAGGTTTGATCATGTTTCCTCTCTACTCAAGAAATTGCTATTACACTGAAAATCAAATTTAGTGTTTCTGTCTAATATTTAAAACCCTTCGCAAATAGGCTTCAACCTACTTTTCCAACAATTTACACATTTTTCTTCTTTAGGTTTAATAGTCTTTAACTAAAATGAATGTGTTCCTCTGTTACATTCCATCTCCTGCCTCAATGTCTTTTTTGCTTCTTGCACCCAATGCCTTAATGCACCATCTTTCTCATGTTTGCCTCATAGATTCTCTGTTTACCTTCAAAGCACACAGATGTTATCATGATCTTTCTGTATCATCTAGTTTTTTATACATTTCCCATATATTTATATATGTGAACATCATCTTCCCTGAGGGAAAGTAACTTTTGTATCATTTTTACTTGCAATCATTGGTTGTTTTACTTGTTTACAGAATGCAGAATTAGAGAAAATAGGTAAAAATTGCAAAGAGATATATTTTGGTTTAATGAAGGAAAAACTTTGCAAATACTAGGCCTACTAAATATTATACTAGACTTCTATAACTAGTGAGTTCTCTTTCATTGGAGGTCTTTCAGAAAAGGGTGCTTAATCACTTGTTGGGTTTACCTTACCAAGTTTTGAAAGCAGAAATATATCCTGGGAATAAATTTAAAGGCATTTCAGGATCAGTTTTCAAAATATCTTAAAGATAGGAAGATTCCAAACAATGGGAATTATTCCAAAAGATTGGAACAAAAAATGTTAGTAGAGAATATCTCTGATCTAAAATAAAGATCAATATTTTTAACGATGATATCTAGTGATGTTAAATAGCTATGAGTTCTGGAATGCCACATTCCCTGAAGAATTAAAGTTGAGCTAATCCAAAATGAAGAATTTCAAGATGGTGCAATTAATCTGCAACACATTCCTCAAGACATGAGCTTGAGAATACAGTAATAGATATCATCACAGTTAGAAATGAAACCCATTTTCAGGGGATAATATTAGTTGTTAAATGTTTGAAAGACAACTCCACCCAGGTGTTTGATTTACTTCCTAGTTAAATTATTCCTTTAAAAGTTTTGGCGGAGTTCTGGGCATGGAGCCAAGATGTTTGAGTAGAGAAATCTCTCAGCTGGCTTTTCTCAGCATTTTCCTCCAAATAACTTGAAAATAATGCCTCAAATTGAATTCTGGAATGTTAGAGTCAAAGAATTCTGCCTTTTGAAGCCACTATGGTAATGGGGAAGATTAAGGCACAAATTCAGAATAAAAAAAGTACTCAAAGCCTCAATCAAAGCCTTGAAGAAATATGTGACTTAGACACCAGCCCAATAAGAATTCCTTAAGAAATAAAAATGATTTGCTCTAAAGTGGTAAATAATTAAGGAAATGAAAGAAAGGAAGAAAATTATTCCACAATATAAGAACTGGATCAATCATAGATGTTCTGAAATTATACTAAATTTAAGTAATATATTCTTTAGTGGAAAAATGAAAACAATAAATGTAAGCAAGGCTAGGAATAGGTAGGGTCTGCCGATTCAGTCCTCTTTGCTGACATGTTATTATCAATTGTCCTGCTACCAGCATGAGTGCATATGATGAGATATACATTCGTATACTTTATAGCTAATCCTTTTAGAAATCATTTCTCATAGTATAAAGAAGAGAACTGCAGATATGGCAGATATCAGGTGCTTCCCGGGGCCAATTGTGGCCGAGGGATTATTGTCACCTCTTCTCTTACTCTCTTCAAAAGTCCCCAACCATTGTCACTTCTGACTGAGAACTATTCTGATATTTTCCTATCTTCCCAAACCAGAAATAATTAAAATTTACAAGAGTCTTTGTGGTCAGCCATATTTTTGGTGGCAGGCATACAAGAAATCTTAAAGCAATTCATTCTCTAAATTATCATTGTGCTGGACAAGCATCTCTCTTCTTAAAAATGAGATGAAGTATTTCCTGATACAGTTTCTAGACCTTTTGGTCTCATTGTTATAAAAGTTGATATACCTATAATAAAATTCCCTGTCATACAATAATTTTCTGTGGCAATGCCTATTATTTAATATGTTCTAACTCAGTTTTTTTTTAAAGCAGGGGTAGCAATCATGATCTCAGATAAAACAAAAGCAAAAATAATTACAATTAAAAGACATAATTGGAGAAACTATATTTTACGAAGTTACCATACACAATGAAGTAATTGCAGTAGTAAGTCAATATGCACCAAATGGCAAAGCATCCAAATTCTTAAAGGAAAAGTTAAATGAGTTGCAGGAGGAAATACACAGTATAACTATACTAGTGAGAGATCTCAACTTTGCCCTCCTAGAACCATATAAAACTAACAAAAAATCAAAAAGAAAGAAGTTAAGAAAGTTTTGAAAAGAATTGTAGAAAAGTTAGACATGATAAATTCCTGGAGTAAATTGAATGGGAATAGAAAGAGTGACACTTTCACAAAAATTGAACATATATTAAGGCATAAAAACCTCCCAAACAAATACAGATAAGGAAAACATATTAATTGTATCCTTTTCACATCAAAATGCAATAAAAATTACTTCCAATAAAGGTCCAAAAAATATAGATTAAAAATTAATTAGAAACTAAATAATCTAATTCTATAGAATGAATGGGTTAAAGATCAAATCATAGAAATCATCAATAATTTCATTAGAGAGAATGATAA
Source organism: Potorous gilbertii (assembly GCA_028658325.1). Taxonomy (NCBI): domain Eukaryota; kingdom Metazoa; phylum Chordata; class Mammalia; order Diprotodontia; family Potoroidae; genus Potorous; species Potorous gilbertii. The sequence continues at coordinate 210,357,805 of CM053771.1, read as the reverse complement.
CAATGTGGCAACATACCAAAATTTATGCGATTCAATAAAAGCAATGTTTAGGGGAAAATTTTTGTCTCTAAACGTTTATATCAGAGAAAGAACAAAAGAATGAATTGGACATGCAATTAAAAAACTCAGAAAAAAATAAATCCTCAATTAAACACCAATTTAAAATCTTAAATATCAAGGAAGAGATTAATAAAATAAAAAAACATAATCTAATAAATAAAACTAGGAGCCGGTTTTATGAAAACATAAAATAGGTAAACTATTGTTTAATTTAATTTATAAAAGACAGTAAGAAACTAAATTACCAATATCAAAAATGAAAATTAAAAAATGAGTTCACTATAAATGAGGATGAAGCTAAAGCATTTATTAGGAGTTATTTTGCACAATTATGTGCCAAAATAATCTGGCAGTATGACTGAAATGGATCAACATTTACAAAAATATAAACTGATCAGATTAACAGAAAAGAAAATAGAATAAATAACCCCATTGTAGAGAAATAAATTGAATAAGCCAACAATAAATTCTGTAAGAAAAATCCTCAGCACCAGCTGGTTTCACAAGTGAATCCTATTAAACGTTTGAAGAAAAACTAATGCCATTACTATTTAAACTATTTGAAAACATAAGTGAATAAGGTGTTCTACAAATTCCATTTACAACACAAATATGGTGCTGATTCCTAAGCCAAGAAGAGCTAAAAATACAGGAAAATAAAACAAAACTATAGAACAATTCCCTTAATGAAATTCTAGCAAGAGGATCACAGCATCATATCTCATGGATCATATACTATGAGCGTTCCATACGGGAATGTAAGGCTGAGTCAATATTAGGAAAATTATCAGCTTAACTGACCTTATTAATAGCAAATCAAATCATAGGATTATCTTAATAGATTCAGAAAATCTTTTGATAAAATGTAACATGCATTCTTATTAACACTTGAAAGTGTAGGAATTTCTGGAGGTTTCCTTCAAATCATCAGAAAGCATTACCTGCAATAGGGGCCAATAATATTAGGGATGAAGCAAGGATGCCCATCATTACCCCTATTATTCAATATAATATTAGAAATGCTGACTGCAGCAATTAGACTAGAAAACGGTCATTGTAGGATTTAAAATAGGCCATAAGGAATAAAACCATTATTTTTTGCAAATGATATCATTGTATACTTAAAGAATCAGAAAGAATCAACTAGAATACTAGGTGAAATGATTAACAATTTCAACAATGTGGCAGAATATAAAATAAACTCACATAAATCATCAGCATTTCTACATATTATTGAGCAAGTATAGCAGAAAGAGACAGAAAAATAAATTCCATTTAAAAATTGCATGTAATATACAATACTTGGAAGTCTGTCTGACAAGACAAAACCAGAAACTATGTATGAATACAATTACAAAACACTTTTCACATAAAGCCAGATTTAAGCAATTCAAAATAAATATTTTTTTGCTCATAGGTAGACAATCAATATAACAAAAAAATGACAATTCTACCTAAATTAATTCACTTATTCAGTATAATACGAATCAAATTACCACATTTCCAAAAATGTATTGTGTAGCACAAGGGATTAGAAATAAAAATTCATCTAGTAAAACAAATGGGCAATAATATTAAGAGAATCAATGAATAAAAATGTGCAGGAAGGTAGCCTAGTAGTAGAAGACCTCAGACTGTGTTGTCAGGTAGTAATCATTGAACTAATCTTGTACTGGCTAAGAAATAGTATAGTGGATCAGTGGAATAGACTAGGTACACAATACACAGTAGTAATTGACCAGAGTAATCTAAAGTCTGACAAATGCAAAGAGTCAAGATTTTTGGAGGAGAGCTCACTATTTGACAAAAACTACTGTGGAAAACTGGAAAGTGGTTTGGCAGAAAGTCAGTATTGAACAATATCTCATACAGTATACCATGATAAGGTCAAAATAGCTACATGATTTAGCAATAAATAGTGATATCATGAACAAATTAGGGGAGCATGGGATGTTTTATTTGTCACATTTATGGATAAAGGAAAAATTTATGAAAAAACAAGAGAAAGTTATGAGATGTAAGACAAATATTTTTGATTACACCAAATTAAAAAGCCTTTTGCACAAACACAACCAATAGAGTCAAGATTAAAAGGAAGGTAGGAAACTGGGGGAACAATTTTTCAGCAAGTTTCTATGATAAAGGTCTCATTTCTCAAATATATAGAGAACTGAATCAAATTTAGAAGAATAAGAGTCATTCCTAAATTGATAGTAGTCAAAGAATATAAATAGGTAGTTTTTAGAAGAAATCAAAGTTGTCTAGAGTCATATGGAAAATTACTTTAAATTATTATTGATAAGAGAAATACTAATTAAACCAACTCTGAGACCTCACTTTACATTTATCAGATTAACCAGTATGACAGAAAAAGAAAATGATGAGGAAAACCTGTTTGTGGAATTGTGAACTGATCTAATCATTCTGGAGAATAATTTGAATCTTTGCCTAAACTGTGCCAAACACTGCCTACCCCCGATTCAGAAATGCCACTACTAGATCTATACTTTAAAGAGATCAAAGAAAAAGAAAAATAATGTATATGTACTAACATATTTATGACAGCCCTTTTTGTGTTGGCAAATTATTAGAAATTAAGGGGATACCCATCAATTGGGGCATGAATGAACAAGTTGTTATATCTGGTTGTGGTGGAATGCTACTGTGCTATAAAAATTGATGAGCAGGATGCTTTCTGAAAAAAATTGGTTAAGAGTTACATGAACTGATGTAAAGTGAAGCAACTCAAGCCAGAAGAACATTGTTCATAGTACTCTTCCTCCTTCCCTTCCTTTTCCTTTCTTCCCTCCATCCCTCCCTCTCTTCTTCCCTCTCTCACCCCTTCCTTCCTTCCTTCCTTCCTTCCTTCCTTCCTTCCTTCCTTTCTAGGTGGTGCATTGGATAGAGCACCAGTGCAGGAGTCAGGAGGAGCTGAGTTCAAATCTCACCTCAAACATTTGACATTTACTAGTTGCGTGACCTTGGGCAAGTCATTTAACCCCAATTGCTCATCCTGGGTTATCTCCAGTCATTCTGAGGAATATCAGATCACTGGATTCAGATGGCTCTGGAGGAGAAGTGAGGCTGTTTACCTGCATATCCCTCCCTCACTCAAAATAAAGTCAAGTGCAAGTTATGTCATTATTTCTCTGATGGCATGGTCTTCTTCAGCAACAAAGAATGAACACCCACATCTTCTTCTTCTTCTTCTTCTTCTTCTTCTTCTTTCTGCATTTTCTTTTGCAACATCATTAATATGGAAATGTTTCGCGTGACTTCACACAAAAAAATCTATATAGAATGGCTTGCTTTCTCCTGGAGGGTGAGGGATGGAAAGGAGAGAAAATGGAAATGAAAATTTAAAAAAAGAGGATGCTAAAATTTTTCTTTACATATAATTGAGAAAAATGAAATAAAGACATTAGGAATGCAAGTATTTCTTTTTGCACTTGCTATAAAATTATCTTCTTTGTTAAATAGCCTATGTTCAGTTGTTTTAATAATTTTTATGCTAATAAAACAATAAATAGTGCCCCCTTATGAAACCTACTATGTCTTGCAGGAGCACATTACCAAAGTAAAAAGAACATTGTAGCAGAGCTCCTGAAAATTCAACCCTATACAATATAAACCTGACACAATCATATGCTGCATATGCCAATGCAATGAAACATTTCACTACATAATTTGAAATATTTCCTCCCTTTAGTCCTATCTTCTAAGTTAAGGAATGCTTAGAAAGAAACATTGTTTCAGTTAAATCACAAAGGTACTAACCAAACGTTGAAAAGCTGATATAAATGGCATAATTAAGAGAAGAGCCCTGAGATCACATGAAATGATGATGCTGTAGACCCCGTGTGACAGGAGTATAGTTTGAGGATGAATAGAATCAGCTGACTATCCTAGGGTAGATGCAGACCTAAACTACTTATAATACACTGCAGCTTGGTGAAGTATTAGATCCATGATAAGCAGTTCAGGAAATTGTACCATACCAAAAAGAACAACATATAGGCAGCTGTCAAAACAGATGACATAACAAATATTTGAGTTAATTAACTTGAGTATTAAAAAAAAAACACTAGTCAATTGATTTTTTCACATCAGGACAATTTCCCATAGCAACAAAGTTATATATCGTGATTACTTTTACTTGATTGAACCAATCATCCTTGCTAGCTTTCATACTTCTCTTTCATAACTATATGATTATAGAAAACTATTTACACTAGTTTTTTTTCCATCTCCTCCTCTAATCAGCCTCTGTTTGGCATGTAGTTTTATCATGTCATCATTTACCTGAATTTGATCTTTCCAGAGTTACAAATGGTGTCATAACTGGGAAATCTAAAGATTTTTTTCTCAACTTTAATCTTTCTTGACTTCTCTGTGACCTGTGATATTGTTGATCACTCTTTCCAATTTTCATGGCACTGTTCTCTCCCAGTTCTAATTTTTTTTCTATCTAACAACTACTCAATCTCCTCCAGTTCATGCCCTCTGAACATGAGTGGTCTTTAGGCACACTACTTCAGGTTAAGAGTCATGCAAATTTTAGAGTAATATCCAGTCTCTGTCAGTCTTCTGGCTGTCTAATCATAGAACCATAAAATGAATGTTAGTTTAGCTACAACCTAGCTTAGAGATCATCTAGTGTCAGTGCATATTTTACAGCTGAATAAAAGAAGGTCCACAGGAATGAAGTTATTGCATATAACTGTCACACAACAGTCAATGAAAAAGTCAGTATTAGATCTCAGATCTTTCGTTTCCAAATCCACTGTTCTTTCTTTAAGGTGCTACAAACTAGCTTGCATTGAACATGAAATCCTTGAAATGATCAAGGTCCTTCTTTACCTAAATGTTAATGCAATCAAAATCACACATGCAAAAAGGGAAACTAGAAGATAGTGTTTCCAGCATCGTGGGGAAAGAAGAAGTTCTTCCCAAAGAACTTTATTGCAAAAAGTTTCTCAGGGTGTGAGCTTATTTTGTTTTGTTGTTTGTTTTTGATATCACTGCAGAAAGCATGTCAAAATGTGGGTAAAAAATTTTTCATCAATATTATTTCCATAAATGTTACTGGCTGGCTAAACAATAGATCAGTGTCATAGCTTTTAGTGATCATTTCAGTTGGTTGATGCTGATTGGTCAGTAACCAATTACTAAAGAAGTTCCTGACTGCTGCTTCAAAGCTATTAGACAACAGTGTGGGCATGAAAAGTGGCAAGGCTGCTTTGGATTTTGGGGAGCAACAAAATGATCAGACAGATGTTTAAAGTCTTTGCTACTTCATATATAACTGATCAGAGGGATGTGTCCCAAATGAGGTTATACTCTAAAGCATTCAACAAGTATTAACTAATTGAAAGGAAAGTCAAAAGCATTATCCACCCTCAAAGGTTTCACATTTCAATGAGACAATGTATAAATAACTATACACGCACAACATATTTTGATTAATTGATTGGGAATCTCAGAGATAAAGGTATTAGGAACTGGGTTTTGGTTAAGGAAGAAAGGTCTACTGTTGAATTGAATCTTTAAGGAAACTAGAGAAACTAAGTGGGGGAGGAGAAAAGGGAAATTAATTCAGACATGAGGTGACAGTATAAAAGCATGGGGAGTGTTATGTGTGAGAAACAGAATTCAGACTAGCTGAATTACAGTGAGTATAGAGGTTATGAATGGATAGGCATTAGAATGGGCCAAGTTCTAAATAGCTTTTAGGTACTTAAACAACTCTTTGATTTTGGAAGTAAAAGGGAGCCAATGAAATTTATTGTGTATGGGACTAAGATGTTTGGAAGCTTACTTGAGGAAAATCAATTTGGAGAGGCAGAGTCAAGGTTTCAGAGAAGTAAGAAAAAAATTAGTTTAGATTATCCAGTAGAATTCCTCCATAAAGACATAGAAAATATACCCAGCTTGGTCCAGAGAGAGAAATTAAAAAAAAAAAAGGATCACTCAGACTAGAAGGGTAGAAAACAGACTTTGCTCCAAATGACACCACTTTGGGAGTACTGAAAGATTGCAGGGCCCCAACATGAGCTCTCCTCATGATCCAGGAAAAACAAAAAATCCAGTACTCCTGGAAAGCGGCACAATATGGCAAGAGGATACAAGCTTAACTCAGACATGCTTCTTAAAATTTCTGAGAGCCTCATCCTAACATAAAGCTCAAAGTCAGGAAGCAGTTGGAAAAATGATACATGTATCATCTTAGAATTCTGACATCAAGTGTTATAATCAGAAAGGGGACCCAGGAGTGGTTCTCTTATGGTTTCATGATCTTAAGAAAAGAATGGAAAGATAGAAGGAGAGGAATACATGGACAGAGTGAAGCAAAAAGGACGGAGAAAATCATCTCACATAACTGTGGTACAGTAGTATGTCTATATAACAAGAAGTAAGAGGTTGGGACAGTGAACCTCACTTCCATGTGAACTGACCAGAGGAAAGAAGAAATCACGCACACACAAATAAAGAAACACACACATTTACACATACAGGTGCACATGAGTACACACACCTATATGTTTGAATATATATATTCTTTCCAATAGAAAATCAATATCAAAAGGACTTAAAGGAAATAAAATGAAGTTAAATATCTTACTGGGAGACAATAAAATTGTAATATTGAGGGACTTCAATTTACCCCCTTTAAGATCTAGATAAATAAAACAAAGGAAACAAATAAGTGAAACACAGTAGAATTTTATTTAATTTTTTTTATTGGATTAAGATATTTTCTTTTTTTAAAATTTATTTATTTACTTATTTTTTAATGTTCTACAATCTGTGTATTTCCCTCTATCCTCTTTCCCACTGTTTGTGCTTTTAGCTCCCTCATCTCCCTTCCCCTCCTCAAGTTTTCACTTTTCACCACCTCCTCCTGCAGCCTTCCCTTCCTTCTTTTAGCTCCCCTTCCTTTTACTCCCCTTTACTCTTACTGCTTCTTCCCTCCCTTTTAGCTTTCCTCCCCTTTCTTCCCCCTTCCCCTCCTATGGCCTATAGAGCTAGTTAGGATTATTTACTTAAATTTATTGTTTCCTCCTTGAAAAATTCAGATGAGAGTACCTCTCAAACAATGCTCATAACCCTCCCCTCTTTCCCTCTACTCTAATTTTATACTTCTTCCTGTGATGAAATTTGCCATTTTCTGCTTCCTCCTTTTCACACCTCCTGTTACAATGCCTTCAGCATACTTAAATCATATTTTTAACATATTATTTAGTTTATACCCATTCGCTGTATGTATATCCCTTTTATATTCCATAATAGATGCACAATTCTCAAGATTAACAGGTATCACCTTCCCTTATAGGGAGGTAAACAGTTTGCCCAACAGGTTTCTTCCCCTCTCCTCCTCCATTTACCTTTTTATGCTTCTCTTGAGACCTGCATTTGAAGATTGAATTGTCTATGAAGTTCTGGTGTTTTTGTCAGGAAGGTCTGGAAATTCTTTACTTCATTGAATGAAAATCTCCTTGCCTGAAATGTTATATTGAACTTTGCTGGGTAGTTGATCCTTGGTTGTAGTCCCAGCTCCTTTGCTTTACCAAATATCACATTCCAATTCCTTTGATCTTTTAATAGAGAAGCCACAAGGTCCTGTGTGATCCTGATTGTAGCTTTTCGATATCTGAATTACTTCTTTCTGGCTGCCTGTAGTATTTTTTCCTTCACTTGATAGTTCTGGAATTTGGCAAAGATATTTCTTGGGGTTTTGTGTTTGGGATCCCTTTCGGGAGGTGAATGGTGGATTCTTTCAATAACTATTTTTTTTCCTCTGGATCTAGCACCTCTAGGCAGTTTTTCTTGATGATTTCCTTGAAGATATTGTCCAGACTCTTTTTCTCATCATGGCTTTCTGGCAGGCCAATAATTCTTAAATTGTCTCTCCTGGATCTATTTTCCAGGTCAGTTGTTTTTCCAATTAGATATTTTACATTTTCTTCTATCTTTTCATTCTTTAGATTTTGTTTGACTGATTCTAGATGTCTCACTGAGTCATTAGCTTCTACTTTCCCAATTCTAATATTTATCAAATTGCTTTCTTCAGTTAACTTTCACATCTCCTTTTCCATCTGTCCAATATTTCCTTTTAAGGAGATATTTTCTCCAATTAATTTTTGTGCTTCCTTTTCCATTTGTCCAGTTTTACCAGTTAGGTTTTGTGCTTCCTTTTCCATTTGACCAACTGTTCCTTTTAGGGAGTTATTTTCTCCAGTTAATTTTTGTATTTCCTTTTCCATTTGTTCAATTTTCCTTTTCCAAGAGATGTTCTCATCAGTTAATTTTTTAAAAATAATTTTAAAATCATTGGCCAGTTTTTCTTCTATTTCCTTCTTCAGGTGTTCCAGGAGAGGTATCTGTGAATGCAAGCAGTTCATAGTCCCTTCTGAAGTTTCAGATGGAAGTACAGTCTCCGTACTGACCTCTTTGCTATTTGTGTTTTGGTCCTTATCCCCATAGAAAGATCCTATGGTTTTTTGCCCCTCTTTTGCTTTTTCTTGTTCATGATGTTGATTGTGTATTGTGGCTCCTGGTTCTTTCAGTTAAAAGCTGCAGAACTTGGTGTTGAGCCAACTTGTGGGAAAAAGCTGAGGAGGTTTTTATTTTGTGTTTCCCTAATCAGCCCTGGGGTTAGCTTGTTAAGTGTAGGGGAGGGATGGTCTGGTTACAGGAGATCTCCTTAGCTGAGCTGAGACAAAGGTAAGCTCAGGGGATGGTGATCCCAGCTGCCCTATTGTCTTTCCGTTTCCCCTGGAGTGCTGAGGCATGCCTAGAAACTAGTGGGAGTTCCCACCCCTCCTGAGGCTCCTCTCCTGGCACTGAGGCTAGCATGGGTCCTAGTGTGAGTTTGCTCCACTCTGGGTTTGCCTCTGCCACAGTAGGAGAAATCCCCCTTAGCTATTTTCCTAGCCTCAGGTATTGTGAGACTATTTGCCCCCTCTGCTATTTCTTCTGATCCAGGATTTTTCTGGGGAAATATTTTATGGTTCTTTCAAGGTCATTAAGTGGAGAGGAGAGAGCATTTACTGATCACTCAGTCATCCTGGCTCCCAGAAGCTCAAGTAGGTGACTTTCCAACCTTGAATCTGGGAGCTAAAAGTCTCAGGAGCTCCTACACTGATATCTGGCACTCAGCAGCCCTCACTGTCTCAGCTCTGCTGGTCTCCCACCCTTGGCTGCTGCTCTGCCAGATCTACCTGCTGCTCTCAGGTTTCCTGGGGTTCTTCCACTCAGCTGTGCTGCCCGCTCTGCTCTGTGGGCTCCCCCTCACCCCCGTGGAACAGATCCTTCCTGAGGACCTTCCAGTCTGTCCTGGGCTCCAAATCCACCACAGTCTGTCTCCCACTGGATTCCGCACCTCCAAAATTTGGTCAGATTCTCCTTTCAGAGGTATCTGAAGGAGTTTGTCCAAGAGCTTAAGTGAGTCATTGCTCTCACTCCATCATCTTGGCTCCATTTCCACAATATAATTTTATTTAAAAAATATGGATATGATACACCTCTGGAGAATACTGTATTAAAATAGAAAATATTATACCTACATATATGCATGTATATATATGGATATATACATGGATATTTATTTTTTGTTCATATACATGCACAAGAAGAAGCCACCTATTAAGACAAAATAAATATTCAGAAAAAAGTAGCAGAAATATTTATGTATTTTAAACCATAGTGCAATAAAATTAATAAATAGTGAGTTTTTGAATCAAAGATTATCCTCTATTTCAGACTACCTTAATCTTAAAAAATGGGTGGTTGAAAGAATCAAACAGAATGATCAATACTTTCATTAAATGTAAGGACAACAAAGAGACAACATAAAAAAAAATTCAGAGGATTAAATCAATGCAATTATTGTTGTTGTTCAGCTGTATCTTACTGTTTGTGACCCTATTTTGAGGTGTTCTTCACAAATATATTGGAGTAGTTTGCCATTTCCTTCTCCAACTAATTCTACATAGAAACTGAAGTAAAAAGGATTAAGTGGCTTCTATTGGTCAAACAGCCAGTAAGTGTTTGAGTCTGAACTTGAACTCAGAAGTCCCCCTGATTCCAAGTCCAGTGTTCCATCCACTGTGCCATGTAGATTTTCTAAGCAGTTCTTAGGGGAAAACATAAATACATATGTATATATTATATAAACATAAAATTATTTATGAGTATAATAATACACAAAACATATATTGAAAACACATAATAAATATTAAACATAATATATTATATTTTGATATAATTTTGTTTTATTTTCCTTTAAATTTATTTAAAAACAATTTTGATATTAAATTTTAAAACTTTGAGTTTAAAATCATCTTTTTCCCTCTCCACGTCATTCATTGGGAAGGCAAACAATTTGATGTAGGTTTGTTCGTGTATAGCCATGCAAAACATATTTTCATATTAGACATGTCGTAACAGAAAATATAGACAAAATCAATAAAAATATTTTCAAAATTATGTTATGAATTATATTGATACCCATTCAGTTTTTTCTCTAGGAATGGATAGCAATTTTCTTAAGTCCTTCATAGTTGTCTTGGATCATTGCATTTCAGAGAATAACTAAGACATTCATAGATCCTCATCTTACAATATTGTTGGTAATGTGTACAGGGTTTCCTGGCTCAACTCATTTCATTTTGCATCAGTTCATATAGGTCTTTCTGAATTTTGTGAAAGCAATCTACTCATAATTTCTTTTTTTTTTTTATTTTTTTTTATTTTTATTTTTATTTTTTTAAATAAATTTATTTAACTTTTTACATTCATTTTCACAAGATTTTCGGTTCCAAAATTTTCTCCCCATTTCTCCCCTCCCCCCACCCCAGTACACTGAGCATTGTAATTTCCCTTATCAATGATCTGCCCTCTCTTCTATCATCCCTTCCTTCTCTTGTCCACATCTTCTCTTTTGTCCTGTAGGGCCATATAATTTTCTATTCCCCATTATCTGTACTTCTTATTTCCTAGTAGCAAGAACAATATTCAACAGTTGTTCCTTAAACTTTAAGTTCCAGCTTCTCCCCATCCTTCCCTCCCCACCCATTCCCTTTGGGAAGGCAGGCAATTCAATATAGGCCATATCTGTGTAGTTTTGCAAATGACTTCCATAATAGTCTTGTTCTCTAAGACTAACTATATTTCCCTCCATCCTATCGTGCCCCCCAT
>CM053771.1:210285350-210346046 GCA_028658325.1 Potorous gilbertii | reverse complement strand
CTTTCAGGTGGTGATCGATAGACTCCTTGAATACTTATTTTGCCCTCTGGTTCTAGAATATCAGGGCAATTCTCCTTGACAATTTCATGAAGGATGATGTCTAGGCTCTTTTTTTGATCATGGCTTTCAGGTAGTCCCATAATTTTTAAATTGTCTCTCCTGGATCTATTTTCCAGGTCAGTTGTTTTTCCAATGAGATATTTCACATTCTTTTCCATTTTGTCATTCTTTTGGTTTTGTTTTGTGATTTCTTGGTTTCTCAGAAAGTCATTGGCCTCCATCTGTTCCATTCTAATTTTGAGAGAACTTTTTCCTTCAGTGAGCTTTTGGACCTCTTTTTCCACTTGGCTAATTCTGCTTTTGAGAGCATTCTTCTCCTCATTGGCTTTTTGAACCTCTTTTGCCAATTGAGTTATCCTATTTTTCAAGGTGTTATTTTCTTCAGCATTTTTTTGGGTCTCCTTTAGCAAGGTATTGACTCGTTTTCCATATTTTTCTTGCATCTCTCCCATTTCTCTTCCCAGTTTTTCCTCCACCTGTCTAACTTGATTTTCAAAATCCTTTTTGAGCTCTTCCATGGCCTGAGCCCATTGGATATCTATTTCAGATGTTTGAGATACAGAGGCCTTGACTCTTATGTCTTTACCTGATGATAAGCAGTTTTCTTCCTCATCAGAGAGGAAGGTTGGAATCATTTGGTCGCCAAGGAAATAACCTTCTATGGTCTTTTTTCCCCCCCTTTTCTGGACATTTTTCTAGCCAGTTACTTGACTTCTGAGATTCCTGTCCACCCCTGCCTAGATCCACCCAGCTAGTGCTTGGGATCCAAGATTCAAATGCTGCTCCCCAGCCTCAGGGCTTTCGGTGGGCGGGGTTGCTATTCAGGGTAAGATTAAACTCAGGTTCTCAGGTAGGGGCAGGGCTGTCTCCCAGGTTCAGTTCCCTCAGGGGGTTTATGTGGAGACCTTCAGTAATGGAGCTCCCACCTCTGGCTGCCCACTGCCTCTGCCTCTGCCTCCTGAGGGGGCCTCAGTTATGGAGACACCCCACTCCCCTCTCAGCCAGTCCAGAAGTCTCTCTCAGTGACCTGTAGCTCCTGTGGATGGAGGGACCTTCGCTGCTGCCGGAAATTCTGTCCCTGAAGCCTGCTCTGATCTGCTCACTCCTCTCTTTGCTGCGCAGTCAGGGCAGGGCTCGGCTCTGCTCTCATCTGGTGCATGACAGACCTTTGGGATCGGTTTTTCAGGGCTCTCTGGAACGAAAATCTCTTTCACTCTTTTGCTGCATGGCTTCCACTGATCCAGAATTTGTTGGAAGTTCTTTTTACAAGAAATTCATATGCTGTGGGTTTGGAGCTAGCATATGTGAATCATTCTATTTTGCCATCTTGGCTTCTCCCCCTGGTCCTTTTCATTTAAAAAAAATTTGCATTGGGATACAGACCTATGCATGATTTTATAGGATTTGGGACACAATTCCAAGTTGCTTTACATAATGGTTGAATCAATTCACAATTTCACCAACAGTGCATTAGTATCTCAATTTTCCCATATCTTTTTCTGCACCTGTCATTTCCCTTTTCTGTTCTATTAGTCAATTTATTAGGTATGAGATAGTACTTAAGAATTATCTGAATTTGCATTTCTCCAATCAATTGTGATTTAGAGCATTTAAAAATATGACTATAGATAGCTTTGATTACTTCATCTAAAATTGACCGTTCATATATTTTAATCATTTATCAATGAGGGATGCTTCTTTTTTTGTAAATTTGACTCAGTTCTCTATATATTTGCGAAATGACATTTTTTCCAGAGAAACTTGCTTCAATTTTTTTCTAGTTGTAATTGTTATTTCTCTCCATCTTTTTCCTTCATTTATTCTGTTCTCACTCTTCTTTCATCCTGTCCCTCTTCAAAGAGGTTTTCTTCTAACTACTGCCTTGCCTAATCTGCCCTCCCTTTTTATCAGCTCCCTCTTATCCTCTTATGCGATTTTTAAAATATATTTTGAGTCTTTCCATTGCCTGAGACAAGTTCTTAATTTTCTTGGAGGCTTTGGATGCAGGAATTTTGACTTTCTTGTCTTCTGAGTTTGTATTTTGAAGATACTTGCCACCCTTCTAACTTTCTCTAATCAGAATTTTTTTCTAGCTTATTTCTTGACAACTTTTTTTCTAAAATGGGACTCTGTTATGAGGGTGGAGAGTGCATGGTCCCAAGTTTCAGGGGTGTTTTGCAGCTCTTTTTAGAAATATTTCTAAGGACCTGTATGTTTTCAATTCTTCAAGATTGTATTAGCTTAAGACACCTATGTTTATTACTCTTTTAGCCTGTGTTCTGTTCTATAAGTGACTGCAAACACTCTTTTCTGCCCTAGAACATTGAAGAGGGTCCCTACTTTAGTCTGGCTGCAATTTAAATTATGCTATTGCCCCTCTAACCCTGGGATTGGAACTGTGGGTTATGCCCTGGATCCAAGTACTGTCAAAGCAACAGAGTTCTTCCACAGTCCCACCAAAGAGACCCCTTCTGACCATCTGTTTGACTGGTGTTGACTGGTTTAACTATTTGAAACACTCCCCCCACCACACACACACACACGCACACTTTCACTGTCCTTTCCATTTGTGGGTTGAAAGCTCCAGAAACAACTATTCTATGCTGTCATAGTCTGCACTGAAGTTCACTCAACTCTGACCCTAGTGTGACAGACCTTTCCTGATGACGTTTAAGTTGGTTTTGGCTGGAAATTTTTTTTCACCTCATCCATCTATTGCACCAGAATTTATTTTAAGGCATTATCTAAAGATATGCAGAGGGGCTTTGAGGAGAACTTAGGCAAGTTACTGCCTTTTCTCTACCATCTTGGCTCCACCACTGAAAATGTGTATCTTGAAACACTTTCATCAATAAAAGAGTAAAGGAACAAATTCATGAGTGGGAAATACTGCCAAAGAAAGTAGAAAACCCTAAAATGAAATTCTCCTCAATTATGTAACAAATCAGAAATCTTTAAAAAATCAAAGTAGAGTTAAATAAAATTGAAAGGAAGAAAACATTGAATTAAAAAATAAAACAGAAGTCTTTTAAATCATTGAGTAAACCAATCATTAGCTATTTTTTTAAAAAACAGGAAAAGAACAAATGCCAACTATGAAAATGTTGAATTCACAATGAAATGAAGATTAATTGGTTTTAAAAATTATTAGTAATTATATCAACTAATTTTTAACAATAAAATTGACAATATGAATAAAGTGGATTAATAGTTACAAAAATTAAATGCCAAGATGAATGGAATAGGAAGTAGACAAATTACACAAAGCTATGTTAGAAAAAATAAATTAACTTCCATCAGTGGGTAGGGGTAGAAAACAACAGCATAAGATGGATTTGCAAAGTGAATTCTATCAACCATTTAGTAAAGAATTAATCCTAATATTACTATACTGTTTGAAAAAGTAAGAAAAAAAGGACTCTTGTCAAATTCCTTCTGTGACATTAATATGGACTTCATATATAAACCAGAGAAAATAAAAACAGAGAAAGAAAACCATAGAGCAATATCACTAGTGAATATCGATACCAAACAACAGAATAAAGAAGAAATGATTTTTTTAGAAAGAAAATCAACTTTGCCATTGAGTGGACAATTAATTTTTGTGAGTAGACACTTGAGGCAAGGAAAACAATTACAAGGGCGTTGCAGTGACTCTCCTTATGACTATTTCAATGTATTTGTAAAATGGTAACAATATGAATAAAAAAGGAAAGAAATTCATGTAAAAGATAGGCAAGAAGGAGATAACACTATGTTTCTTTTTCTGATAACATGATGTTTTCATTGAAAAACCCAAGGAATAAAAAGGATAACAAATAAGTCAGCTAATGACTTCTTTGAAGTCAAAGGCTAAAAAATAAATCTTAAAAATCAACAACGTGAGAAAACTCAAGATGATAAAATGGAAAAGGATAGTCTCATTCAAAATAGCCACAAAAACACATAAAACACATGTTGGTCAATCTCCCAAAGCACAGAATAGACAAAAAGATAAAATAACAAAGTGTATCTTAATTAAAGAGCCACCTAAGTAATTGAAGGAATATTCAAGCTCATGGTTAAGCTTTACCATATAATGAAATGACAATAATGCCAAAATGAATTTGTACTTTAAAAGGAGCTACCAATTTATCAAGAGGATAATTTACAAAGCTTAAAAAATAATGTAATTAATTGTGAAAAAGGGTTCTCAAATATCAGTAAAAATGATGAAAAGAAGTAAGGATGAAGAGAGAATACTATTTCTAGATGTCAAGTTGTATTATGAAGCACTGTTATCAAAACCATCTGGTATTGGTTAAAGAACACAGATATAGATTACTGGAACATATTAGACTGTTGAGATTCAGAAAGAATAAAACAGTAACCTGGTGCTTGATAAAATGAAAAATATAAGTTATGTAGAAAAAAAAACTTCTTGATTAAAAAATCAAACAAACAGCTGGGCAAACTGGAAAACAGTCTGGCAGAAAATTGATTGAGATTAACACTTCATACCACACTCCACATTACAAAGGGAGAGAGGGGAAAGAGAAAGAGAGAGAGAAAAACAGAGAGAGGGAGAGGGAGAGAGAGAGAAAGAGAGAGAGAGAGAGAGAGAGAGAGAGAGAGAGAGAGAGAGAGAGAGAGAGAGAGAGAGAGAGATCCAGATACAGAGATGGTAAAAGAGGGAAAAAAACTTTTGGTAAATGGCTTCATTTTTTTTCTTCTGAAGAATGAAATCTTAGAAGTAGTAACACAGTAGGTCAAGAAGATACAAGGTTTACAATAGCCATTATAGAAATTGGGAAAGCTAATCAATTAAAAGAGTAGAAGGGTTGCCTTGCTTAAGTGAGGAGCCAGGTGAGATTAGATGAGATAAAATTTTAGTGGACCAATAAACATATTTTCATGATTTTCTCTGGGTTTTTAGTAGCATGTGAACAGGAACAAATAGATTTAGATAGTGTGTATAATCCAAGGTAATTGTTTGTCAGAGAGTGGTTAACAATAGGATTAGGGGAAATAGATTCAAGAGTAGAAGATAGTGTAGATTTGAGCTGATTCAATAAGTGGTTATGATAGAGAAGGGAGAAGATTGTAATCATTGCAGTGAAGATGACCTAGGAAACATCTGAGGAGTAAAGACAACAAAGGATGTAGTGAGAACTAAGTATGTGATGACAGGTATTAAGACAGGAGATAGAATGATAACAAGTTGACAAGGGACAGGATTTTAGGAGTTTGTATTTACTGGAGTGGAACATGCAGGTGATGGCAAAATTCAGTCTGACCATTTCTCTGTAAAGATGAGGTGAGGTTTAGGAGAAAAATCATTGAAACCAAGGAGATTGAGAAATTGGGGTATGTGAGTATTTAAAGACTCTCCCCCCCATCTCTTGCTGTCTCTTTCTCAGAGTGAAGACATATCTATGAGGCAAGCACCAAACTCACCAAGAAAGAAAGTAAAATCTCATGGGAATCAGCTGATATCTGATTGTCCCACTATGGGTAGTGATTAAGGGGGGGGGGGGCGGCATTGCACAGAGGGTATGAGAATAGAATATAATCAGTATCAGAAAAGGTAGCCAAGGAAGCAGTATCCTCAGGAGGTAGCCAGGTCTTGGTGAATATTAAAAGATAAAAATGCTAGGAAAAAGTTGAGGAGAAAAAATAAATTGTTAGTTATGGAGTAGAAGGACCAGTAGGAACAAGGGGTAAGACCAGCAGATACACAGATGAATAAGGTGGAAGAAGGATTAAGCTGGATGAGAGTGAAGTGAGAGGTTGGGCAGCTAGGGATGAGGAGAGGCATTCATATAACAATGGTGGGGAAAGAGGAGATCATGATCACTCAAAAAGGAAGGATAAAAAGAGAAATGATTTCTGACAGAATATCAATGATTGGAGACAGGTCCATCAAGGGAGGTATGTGATTGCATTGCTTAAGATCTTGCTTCAAGTTCCAAAATCTTCCCACCTAATAATGTTATGTTGTGGAAGGCCTTACTTATAGAAGGCTAGAATAGGTGAGATAAGACTTAAAAGGGGTGGGAAATGGCAGTTTGGATGGGACTGGAGAAGTCTAAAAAGGAAAATATTGATAATGAGGTCAGTTTCTGAAGCTGTCACTCATGGACCATCTGCTCTTTAGCAGCAAAAACTATTAGGTCTGCTAGAGATAGCTATGAGAACTAAATCAGAAAGGGCAGGGCAGACTGGCTCTGTACTGGGAGCTGACAGATATTTTGGGGTAAAGTTCCCAATATACTTGCCATATATGACTTTAATTTGCTATTTCTTCAGTTGCCTTAATGAAAGATACACGTTTCAGAGTTAATTGTTCTAAAGTTCTAAACCAACTTACTGACTCAAAATGGGGTTACAGTAGGCATCACATACATAAATTTCTTTGAACCATATTACACTTTGGATGAGCTGACAATTAAGGTTCCAGCATTACAAGGCACATAGAACACATGCTGGAATCAGAAAGTTTGACAATATTCTTGGTGTCTTTCCCTCTGAATTTGCTATAATAGTCACAGGTACACACGATGAGGAAATAGAAAAATGCAAATGCTTCTAATATTGAAAAAAAACACAAAATACTGCTGGCAATTCTAAGAAGTAATTATCTTGAAAAGAAATCTTAATAGCTACATTTTAAAAGAGGTCCTCTATTAGGCTTACCTTTTTTTCTCCCTTCAACTAGTTAATCGCAGATTTGGATGGACACTTGTGCACTTAAAATGAAAGGTAAATGAGTTCAAGGGACCAATTACACCCACAGTCATTTATATGTACAAATTTAAACTCATAAGTGATTTCAAGGGCATAAAAAGCATGAAAAACAAGTAATTCTTAGCAAGACTCTAATAAAATGAGATTTTCTTTGAAGCCCTGTGTCCCCTCCAAATGTGCCAATTATTAGTACATTTGTGGGCTCAGTAGGACCTGTCTCTTGTCACTTTAAGAAAGTACTGTTGAAGTCTATTGCATTGCTTTCCCAAGTTTCTACTACTATTTTTTTTCCTTTCCCTCTGAGTGTGGTAAATGTATTTTTGTTGGCATATTGCATTCTATATACAGTACTGGACTAACACTTGTTTTGTAGGACAAATAGAATTCAGAAAAGATACTTCATTCAAACTCACCCGTGGGGTACCATATTTAATACAGTTTTATTTCACAGTGGACACCAGTCCTATTTACAACAGTTACAATTGATGCCTGAATCCACTTAAATGATATACTGAAGAGGGAACTATCTATGGTATAAAAAGAATTCAGTGAATGTGAAAACAGTTAAATTAATTATATTAGTGTTACAAAATTTGAATGCAATTTGAGGCTAATGAGAAAGGGTTATAGATTTCTTGTATCAGCTTTTCTTGTCGCTAGTCATCAGCCTTACTTTCTCCTCCAGAGTCATCATAGTCCAGTGGCAGGACAGAATCAAGACAGATGGCTCTGTCTCACTTAAATCCAATTTATGCATGCATCAAAAGACATCACCCATACCACTTTACTATTATACCTCTAAGTCCTGTGATGACAGGCAAGTGATGAAGCAACAAGTGCAGATACACTGGAAGCTGTAGTCAAAACCCCACACACAGATGGCCCAAACCATAGGGTCATTTCTCACTGGAAGCAGCAGTGGGACTCAGCAGGCCACTGGGTGTCTGAGCAATCTCTTAAGGGTTGTACTGCTCACCCCCTGCTGTGAGGAAGGGGCTCAAAAAGGTGCCCCAAAACTGTCTGCTTACCCAACCCTGGTTTGATTACCACAGCCGATAAGGAATTCCACTCTGTAGTTGAAACTAAAAAAAATGTACAAAATGTACAAAAACATCTGCAAAGATGATCCCACTCATCGTCAGCACATGGAACATGTACACATTTATAGACAACACAAAATTCAGTAGACCTGAAAGATGAACTACTCTTGTTCCAAGAGAACTCCAGGTGTTGCATTCAAATAACAGCACTGAGTGAAACAAGACTGGTAAATGAAGGCCAGCTTACTGAAGTTGGAGCTGCATGCACATTTTTCTGGAGTGGCCACAGTGAAGGGTAGTGTCGTGAAACTGGCATGAGTTTTGCAATCAAAACTAATCTAGTCAGCAAGCTGGTATGCTTGCCAAAAGGACTGAATGACAGACTCATGACAATGTGATTGCCACTTGCAGAAAATCACCATGTCACCATCAATGCCTATGTACCCACCATAAAAAACACTGATGAGGTCAAAGAAAAAATTTATGAAGGCCTAGGAACTCTTATCAATGTGCCAAAAGAGGAGAAGCTTATCATTATGGGTAACTTTAATGTTAGAGTAGCCTCAGAGTAGCAAATTTGGCAGGGAGTCCTAAGGAGGAATGGAATTAGAAACAGCAACAGCAATGGCTACTTACTGCTGAAGACTTGTGCATCGCATAACATTCTCATCACCAACACTGCTTTCCATTTACCTAATAAAACTTCATGGATACACTTTTGCAGAAAACAATGGCATTTATAGGCTGTGTGATTGTAAGGAGAAGAGATAGACAAGGTGTGAGAGTGACAAAGGCAATGTGTGGTGTAGAGTGCTGGACTGGTCATAGACATCCTTTCAAAGCTAAATATTCATATTTATCAAAAGTGCCACCACCAAGGAAAATGACTACCAGAAGAATTAATGTTAACAAATTAGAGTTCTTCTCTGAGCTTGAAAAGTTTATTGTTAACTTGGAGGGAAAGTTGAGCCAACCCACACATAGTGGCAACAGTGGAGTAGCAAAGGAGTGGGCAGCTTTCAGTGATTTGGTGTATAGCACTGCATTTGCTTATCTGGGTCAGAACACTCTCAAACACCAAGATTGGTTTGATGAAAATGATGAGGAAATCTAGAAGCTGCTAAATAAAAAATGAGAACTCCACAGGGACAATAGTTCATCCATTTCTAAGAGGACAGCATTTAATTTAATCAAGAGTAAAGTCCAAGCAAAGCTTAGAGAGACACAGGATCCCTGACTCGGTAAGAAAACAGATGAAATTCAGTTTTATGCTGATAGTAACAATCCAAAGTGCCTTTATGACTCCCTGAAAGCTATTTATGGACCAAAAACCTATGATGCATCACAACTACTCAGGGCTGATGGAGTCACACTGATTAGTCATAAAGCCATGATCTTTGAGAGATGGGCTGAACACTTCCATAGTGTTCTCAACAGAACATCGTCAATCAATGCTGAGTCCATTGACTGTTTAACTCAGAATGAAGTCAACCCCTTCTTAGATGAACTTCCAACTGAAGAAGAAGTTTCAAGTACCATTAGGCTCCTTTCATGTGGCAAAGCACCTTGAACCGATTCTATTCCAGCTGAGATTTACAAGGTTAGGGGAACATTGCTCACACAAAAGCTGATTGAAATATTCCAGGTTATATGGCAAGTGGAGGTTATACCCCAAGAGTTCAAGGATGCCTCCATTTTCCATCTCTTTAAGGGTAAAGGGAATAGGTTGTCCTGTGACAATCACAGGGGGAGCTCACTCTTAGTCATTGCTGACAAAATTCTTGTAGAGTCCTCCTTAATAGGCTGACCCTTCATCTTGAAAATGGTCATATGCCAGAGAATCAGTGTGGCTCTGGAAAGGGCCAAGGAACCGTCAATGTGATGTTTGCTGTCAGACAACTCCAGGAAAAATTCCAGGAGAAGAACAGAGGTCTGCATACAATGCTTGCAGATCTGACCAAGGCCTTTGTTACTATTAGTCATGAGGGCTTATGGAAAATTATGTCAGAATGTGGTTGCTCAGAGAAGTTCATCAGTATTGTACATCAATTTCATGAGGGCATGTTTTTTTTTTTGCCCAGGTTTTGGATCGTAGACAATGCTCTAGTGCCTTCCCAGTCACCAATGGAATGAAATAAGGCTGTGTGCTTGCTCCCATACTTTTTACCATGATATTTTCAACCATGTTGTCAAATGCTTTCAATGAAGATGAACTGCCATACTGATGGTAAGTTCTTCAATTTGAGAAAGCTACAATCCAAGACAAAGTGGAGGGAGTGTTGGTGCATGATTATCAGTTTGCAGATGATTGTATAGTCAATGCAACCTCTAAAGCTCAGTTGCAAAAAAGTATGGATCAATTCTTTGCTGCCTGTGCTAATTTTGGCCTAATAACCAAGAAAACGTAGGTGCTCTTTCAGCCACCACCATACCATCCATATGTGGAAACATCAGTTACAAGAATGGAGAAGGTTTTGATGCTGTGGATAAGTTCATTTACCCAGGTAGTGTACTTTCCAGGGAGGTACACATTGACAAAGAGGTAGACACATGCATTGTCAGAGCTAGTTCAGTGTTTGGGAGTCTCGGAAGAAAAGTCTGGGAGAGAAGAGGTATTAGACTGACTACCAAACTGAAGGTCTACAGAGCCATTGTGCTGACCTTATTGTTACATGCCTGTGAAACATGTACAGTCTACCAATTCCATGCCAGGAAACTAAATCACTTCCATTTGAACTGCCTTAGGAAGATTCTGAAGATCACCTGGCAGGATAAGGTACTAGACACTGAGGTCCTTGCTCGAATTAAACTGCCAAGTGTTCAAACTATATTTCAGAGAGTGTAACTCTGATGGGCTGCCCACCTTGTTTGAATGCAAACTATCTGCTTGCCAAAAAGACTATTTTATAAAGAACTCGCATGGAGCAAGCAGTCATATGGTAGTCAGTCTCAAGGTCTCTCTCAAGAACTTTGGATTTGATTGTATGACATAGGAGACACTGGCACAAGATAGCTCAGCATGGTGTTCCCATATCAGAAAAGGAGTTGTGCTTTATGAGCAGAGCAGAAGTGAAGCAGCACAAAGGAAACAAAAAATGTGCATATTTGGAGTAAGAACCCCAAATGTTCATGCAGATTATCTGGGCCCAATCTGTGTAGAGTATTTCGAGCTCATATTTGTCTGATCAGTCTCTGTTGTACACATTGAAATGTCACTTTGTCATCGTGATGTCATCTTTGTCCTTTTTGAGAAGGAAGGACAACAACCAAACCAATCCTCGTCTCTAGCATAGCCCCTCCACACTCTCCTGTATTCTTCAGATTTTGTGATAGAGCTCTAATTTGTGTTCCTCTTATCTGACAAATACTTTTCAGCTTCCTTTTCTCTTTCATTATCTATTTTTTGCCTCCTCATAAATTGTTTTTGCGTGGGGGTGGGTGGGTGTGGGTGTGTATGTGTATTCCCCAAGGCTCTGTTCTGGTTCTCTTCTTTTCTTTCTTCTGTTCCCATGGATCATCTGTTCCCCATCATATCAGTTCCCATGGATCAATTTTCATTTATATGTAGCCCTGATCTCTATACTCTATTGTAATCTTATATTGCAAGTAATTTTGCTGGACATCATCACCTATATGGAAGTCATTACCTTTTTACCAAAGCTCACCTCTCCCCTAACCTTAGGGAAATTCTTCTAATTATTCAGGTTTATGTCCTTGGAGTCATTTTTAAATTTTTTTTTTTTGCCTTCTCCCTCTCCCTGTCGAATCAAGTACCAATTCTTGCCAGTTCATATTCATGGTATCATATCATTAATTTCCTTTTCACTACCCATATGGCCAATATACTAGTTCATGTTCTCATCAATTCTCTCCTGAATGATTGTTACTGTGTGTTAAATGTTTATTTAAGGATTAAGTGCCATATGAGGTTGGTCAGATATTTTGGGGTAATGTAGTTATTTTTTCAAGCATACTACCAAAATCTCTTGTCCAAGCAATTTTAAATAGCATCTTAGTTGATCTACCTAATTACAGTTATTCCCCTTTTTCATACATTCTTCCCATTGCATTGATGATCATAAGATTGATGATTACATTGATCACAATTCTGGCCATATCACCTACTCACTCAAAAATTTCTGAATGGCCCCCTATTCCTTCCAGAATAAAATGTATTCTGCCTACACTGGTATTTTAAGTTCTCCACAACCTGACTTACAACATCTTTTACAGTCTTTTTTTCATATTCATCTATCTATCTATCTATCTATCTATCTATCTATCTATCTATCTGTCTGTCTATCTACCTATCTTCTCCATTTCAAATTGCTCAACTATCTGTTGATGAGTATATCATCATATCTTTTACTTCCATGACTTTCAATGTATCTTGACACACCCTATCTAGAATGGATCCCCTTCTCTCTTCTGCCTTGTAAAAACTCTAGTATATTTTATTTCACAGGTCAGGGGTCAGTTCTTTAACACAGATGTTCTTGATGTCCCTGACTGTTCTTTCTTTACTTGTTTTTAATTTATTTGTGTACCAGATATATCACTCGAGTAGAATGTAAAATCATTAAAGACAAGGACTCTGATTTCTGTCTTTACACCCAGTGAGTCCATCACAGTGATGGTGTTTAATATTTGTTGAATTCAATTGGATTGGATTTAAATATGATGTGCTCAGTTATTTTTGATTAAATTTTAAGCATAGTGGATATGGGACATAATCTTTAGTAACTGAGAATTATACACACATATATACATGTATTATATTATGTGTCTATGTATATAAAACATGGATATGTGCATATATACATGTATGTATACATATATAATGTGCATGTATGTGTATATGTGTGTGTATACACACACACACACACACACACACACACACACACACACACACACATACGCATATGTACGTACATCTTTCCTTGGCTTCCTGTTTAGCTTAAAGCAAATTGCATTTCAATACACACAGGAACTCAGGAACTTCCAATCTTAAATCAAATAGTTCTCTAGAGGAACATATACAATTCTGCCTCAAACAAAATCAAAATAAATTTCTTACTATTAGCTTTCTAATATTCTGTTGATTTCTGTTCAGTAATCACCCTACTGAATCTTGTCCTGACATTCAGCAGTAAATTTTTACATAATCATAACTTTTTCACACAGTATGTGCTTTGTTTGCTCCAATTCACATATGATATCTGGGATAATGTTTTTGGAATTTCTAATTCCACAATTACTTGATAAACACTAAAACTTTTATCAACTGTGTCTCTCTACATGAACAAAATCTAAATGTTTGGAAACTCTGATTTTTTTGGAATTTTGATTTTCACAAACAAATTTGAAGCCATAAGTTGTTAGGCTACACAAAAGAAATAGCATGAATATAAATTTTTCAGTCCAATTAACATGATTTTATATTCTGTATATATTATGTGGTTTTACTATTGTTGTATAGTAATTTTTCTTGGACAAAAAGAAAGTGTACCAAGTTTTTAGTTAGAGAATCAAAGAAGGGCCTGGAAGGGATTTTAGTGACTCATTTTCAAACCCTTAAATTTCCAATTCATAAAAATCAAGTTTGCGAATGTTTAATTGACTTCATCAAGGTCACTTATTGGCATCAAACCCAGGATTGAACCAAGTCATCTATATGTTGAAGAGAAAGGAATCATTAGTATCCCAAAATAAACGATCCCTATCTTCCTCACTTTACTTTCTCATACACTATCTGGTCATTTACTGGATAATTGCAGATGTTAAGGGCCTTTTCTCTGAATTCTTTCTCAGTACTTTGTGAAAGATCCTTTATGACAATTAAAACTTTAAAAGCAAATTTCATATATATATATGTATACATACATGCATACATATATACACATGTAAAATGATATACAAGAAAATACTTAGATTTTTAACAAAATAATAAAATACATCTTTTATTCCACTGTTTATACAAATAGATGATCATACATCTTGGAATGGAAGGGATCTGAAAAGCCACATATTTCAATCCTTTCATTTCACGAGGGGGAAAAGTGACGCAAAAAGATATTAAATAACTTGTCCAAAATCACAGAGATACTAAACATGTGAAGACTGACTTTGACCCAGAGTCACTATATTCTATTGACTTCAATGTAATCTGGAAAGCAAAAACAAAACAAAGAATTAATTATTTAGTTTTTGTCTATAAAAAGCATATGTCTAGGTAGAAACTTAATGAAAGTAAGAAAGAAGTCTTTCCAAATACAGTATGTAATATTTGGCACTGTAGAAGAACACTGTAAGTGAATGTGTGGGTGTGGGTGTGTGTGTGTATTCTAAAGATTGACATGGACTTTCAATTGAATGCAAGATACTGGATACCTGGATGATAGAGAGGGTTCTTATGGCACATCACAGGCTTCTTCAATTTTTCTTCCTTGAAGCGTGATATCATTATCCATAAACACTTATTGAATGACTTTTCTACATAGAACTCTGTCTTTTTTGCCTTACAGTAGCAAGGACATAAAAATCATCCTTCCATAAAAGCATTATAGATGAGTTGTCAATGCCCCAAATATTGAAAGTATGATATTTGATCTTGACCTAGAAGGAATCCAAATTAATTATTTACACATTTTTATTTGTTTCCCTGCCTTTAAAAGAATGAACTGGCATTTCACATATGGCATTTTCTTTGTGGGTTGCAGCCAGAAATAAAAAGAAATTGATTATTTTAAAATATATTTTGTATTTTAGTGATAGTGTCTGGATTAGGACCAGTGGTGGTTGTTATGGTAACTTCTTTTAAAAAAGAGAACAAGCTGTCTACTGTAAGTACAACTTGTTAGCTCAAATTATTTCAGGGATTTTTTTATATCATTCTTTTGCAAATAAAACATACCTTATGCAAAAAAAATTCTATTCTGTGAAAAACTGTAATACATCCAACTTTGAATACCTTTAGTATAAACATAAGGTTTAGAGAACCTGCCAGCCTATCATCTAAAGAAGTATTTGCTGTCATCAGTACATTATTTGAATTGTCTGTAAATAACAAATCATAGTTATTCAAAATTTCAATTACCTTTGGTCCTCACTTTTGATTTAGAGACACAACTTCTAATTAGGCAAACAACAGGATCAAATTTGTGGCAGTTGAAATGTATCTTCATTTACCTGACCTGGCAAAGCCAATAAAACACTGGATTTGGAATCAGAGACTCGTCCTCCGGGATTCAAATCTGACCTGAGTCCTTTATTAGATACGAGACCTTGAGCAAGTCACTAAAGTTCAGTTCGTTATCTGTAAAAGTGAACTGGAGCTGGAAATGGCATACCAATACTATATTTTCCCAAGAAAATTGCAAATTGGATCATGAAGGATTCAGCACAACTGAAATGATTCAACAAGAAATTTGTCCCAATCTTTTCTGTTTTTATTCACTTGGTAGAATAACTTTCCTCTCCTCCCTGACAATTTGTACCCTTCTCTATTGCCATCAAAATGACTCCTTTGTGATGAGAAATAAATTAACTAGATCAGTTTAAATTATTAAGTCTTCCAAGAGCATTTGGATTTTCTAAAGTACAAATAATTTATCTGAAGGATTGAACTGAAATGATAATCTGTATTTTCAAGTGTGAGTAAACAAGTAGAGTATTTTGGTGATAATGTGCAATTCCCTTAAAACTACACTTCAATTAAAACATTAAACCTTCTGTATTTGTTCTGGTAAAGTTGACTCTGAATAAAACAATGACCTTAGTATTATAAATTTAGACTGAGAAAAGATTTAATATGTCATCTTGACTACCATCTTCATTTTAAAAATGAGAAAATAGCCCAGAGAAGTTAAATGACTTCCCAAAATCCAGAGAAGTAGTAAGTGTTTAAGTCAGGATTTGAACTCAAGTCTTATGATGAAAAATTCTTCACATTTTCCACCAGACCAAGTTTTCTGCTTCATGTCAATCAAAGACTTTATCAATCAATGAACATTTGTTAACCTCAACTATTTGCTACACATTATGTGTGTGTGTGTGTGTGTGTGTGTGTGTGTGTGTGTGTGTGTGTGTGTGTGTATGGTGGGGGGATTCAATGAGAAAAAAAGCATTTATTAAAGTATCCTGGGTTCCAAAACCTTAGGTAAGAGCCAGGAGTATAGATCCAAAAAGAAAGATAACCCTTGTTTTCAAAGAGCTTATGTGCTACTCTGGGATGGCTATATAGAAAAGGAAGCTGAAAGTAGAAGTTATGTGGAGCTGGAGGAAAGGCATAGAATAGAATCCTTCCAATCTGGAATGCTGCCTGCTTGGACTAGAGATTCTGGGTGGGAGAAGGGACTTCAGGGCACAGGAACTTGCAGGGTATACAGTCTAGGTCTAGATTTATTTTCCTGTGTTAACAGGTTTCTGTGGAATGATAAAGTCCAGAGTCAAGAATGCAGCACAGAAAGAAACGAAATCCTTGTTGCACCATTTTAGAATTTGGTTTAGTTTGGTTTGGTTTGGTTTAGAATTTGGTGACTGGTTGTAGGAGTATGCACCCCAACATACACAGTTGGGGCTACTACAACAGATTTTTAGTTGGGCATTCATAAAAGGAAAGACAACTTTTGAGAGGTTAGTAATCACATGTATTATTCCTTTAACTATGTTATCACAAGTACAAATTTCATTCAGTTAGTTCAGGGAGTCAGTACCCTGAACTGCAAAGAAAATACAGAGAAATCAAAAGATCAACGGACGTGGCTTCCTCTGTTTGAATTCAATAAACTGCCTGACCATAGTTACCAGAGAGGGAAGCACAACATCTGAGTTCTCAAAGCCAGGGGCCTCCTTAGCAATTTCCTAGAGTCCTCATCTAGCCAAACAAACACTTCCAATCTGTAAGCCCCAAAGAAATCAAGAGACATGGCTTCCTCTGCCTGACCATAACATGACATCTGAGTTTTCAGGGTGGGGAGGGAGGGGAGGAGGCTACTCTTTAGCAGCTTCCTAGAGTCCTCATCTAGCACTCAAACCTTCTTGCATAAACTAAGCCCCAAGGTAAAACCTCATCCTCAGAGTATTTATACATTTTTTAGAGTCAAAGGGCAAACCAACTCTTGAGAACCAGTGCCTCTCATTAACAAAAGCTGTGAATATTCCTACAAATCTTCTCTAATCAAACTCTCAAACTCCTCTTAATGGGCAGGCTCATTAATAGGTGGGGAAGATCTTTAATCACATTAACAATACAAATACATATACTCTTTCTAGTTAAAGAAATTCTTGTTTCTGTACTTCTTGTGAAGACTCTTGATTGATAAAGGCAAGATTCAATCAGAGACACTTTATTATACTAAAACAAAAACAGCAAAAGATCCTATTTTGATTAAGATCACATTGGAATATAATCTGTGCTTAATTGCATTACTAAGACTAAAGGACCACTATTATCCCCTTACATTTTCTATCTCTCTGTAATGGTGCAGCCTCTTGTGCCTAGGGAGATATTGGCAGCAGATGTTCCTTCTAGAATAGCCCTTGATGTGCTAGACATTATAATAAGGGCAAATACATCTCTTCACAAGGAACTTACATTTTACTTTAAAACTTAGACTTATAAACTTGAGAAATATCAAGAAACCCAAATTTTTCAGTATAAAAAGAAGAAAATAAAAAGATATTTGAATATAAAGCTTTAAACTTCTGTAAAAAGTTTACATTTTACCAGAGGAGACATTAGCATATGTAAATATATACAGATAAATACAAAATAATTTTGGAGTAAAGGCACTATTAGTTGGGGAAATCTGGAGAGGTTTCATGTAAAGATGAGCTTTGAAGGAAACTGGGAATATTAACAAGGAAAGATGAAGACAGGACTGAGCTTGGAGTCAAGAGGACCTGAGTTCAAAACCACTTACATACACTCACTATCTGTGTGACAGTGGGCAAGTCTGCTTGTCCTAAATCACTCTCATCTCTTTGTCAAGGGAAAAAACAAAGTAAAACCGGATTTGACCATGAATGAGTTGACTGAACAACAACAATGATGCTTAAGGTTAGAAAATATTATTAGTTTGGAGCTAGACAGTGAAGAGTTTTAAATAATAAGCAGAAAATCTCATATTTGCTCATAAAATCAAAAGGGGAACAATGAAGTTTAATGAACATTATTAAGTGATCTCATCAGATCTTGCTTTAGGAGAAAACATTTTGAAAACTATGTGGAGAAAAGATTGGAGTGAGGAGAGAGTTGAGGCAAATAGATCAATTAAAAAGATATTACAATAGGTCAAGCAAGAGTGATGAGTGTTTGAACCAAAACTATTGATATGTGAGGAGAAAAAATGGGACAATTACAATAGATGTCATGAAAATAGAATGTGTAAGACATTGCGACCAAATAGACAAGTGGAGTGAGAAAAAGAACATGGCCCTAAGATGATGAATTTGGGTTACTTAGACAATGGCATTTTCCTCAACAGGATTCAGGAAGTTCCTCTGGAAAATTCTCAATTCATCTTCACCTTCACTTAAGTGATGAGAAGATTTTGTTCACCTCATAGTATTTAGTAAGAGACAGTGCTTTAAGGGAAGAAGTAACAAGACCATTATCCATCTGACACCATATAACTCTGTGTTATATGGTTCTTAGTGGGGGTTATTGGCCCCTACACTTGGTCTTTTCAATTCTATATGAGGGAGATTGGATCCTTATGTCTGGTGAATTCAATAGGTAATGAGGGCTCAATAGCATCTTAGTTATTCCAGTCTTGACAACATTGCCCTGAAGGCCATGGAGTGAACTTTTGAGAGGGACATTCTGGACATAGATTGAAGCTGAGACAAGACTCATCTAGCAGTGATGACACATCAGAATATGAAGCTGATGTGGCAAATCCTATGTAGGAACTCAACTAAGTTTTTGAGCCTACTTTCACTTGCAAAATGAGGTAGTTAGTAGAAAGGAGAGCATTCCACCAAAGTATTGAGGAAAATATCCATACTTTATTCTTTCTATATACACAAAGTAGACTTTCTTTTATAAGATATAGAAAAATAATGAAAGAAAAACAAATAGAAGAGTTTGGAAGAGAGAGGTGTTTAGGGGGAAATAATATGCATTCTTGCTTTGAAAGGTTGAGTTTGAGTTTCTTGTGGGAAATTCAATTCAAAACATCTAAAAGGCAATTTCTAATATGTAATCAATAGATCTGGGAGTCACTATAAGAGGGAAGATAATTGAATGCATAAGAGCTGATGAAGTAACCAGAAAAGAAAAAGTTGAGAGTTGGTATTGTTTTCAAAGTCTATAGTGAATTTGAAAAAAAAAATTATCCAAGAAACTTTGTATTTTACAATCATAAAATTCAATTCTATTTTACAATGAAACTACATTCATAATATGTTTACAAGTTAGTATTTTCTGAAGCAATTGATGACTTTTTAGCCTAAATGGGGTATGGGGCCATGTATTCCATATGTGGTTTGTGTTATTTTCTTTCCGTGAGTAACTATATACTTGGCTATTGGTGGCTAATCATTAATTCATTTAATATTTGTTGTTGTTCAATTAATCATAAACTCATTCAAATTTAATGTGATTGGAGATGGAAACAAAAATTACAACTTCAGAGGATGAAAATGCAGAAACATGCAGAAAATCTCATGATTCTAATCCATTCCTAAAATCATGCTAGGAAAGAGGACGCAGGATGTGAACGATAAAAACGACAGCCTACTAAGAGTTTGTGCCTAAGTAACAGGAAAAATAAGTAAAAGGGAGTTCATGAAAAGATTGGATTTTTTTATTAATTATTCACAAGCTGAGCTAGTAAGATTTTATAAAGGAAGCTTAGATCTAGTTAAAATTTGTATATATTTTTAATTGAACTCATAAAAAAAGAGTTTAATCCTCATGAAAACACTCTCAAGTGTCAAGGTGAAATGCATTACTGAACCCCCAAATTAAAGGTTTAATTCAGAACTATTGAACCCTTGCAGATCCAAATAGTCTCCTGTTTTGTGGTTTTCACAGTTTACAAAAGAGTTTGCTGTACCACTATTTTAAAAGTCCATGATATAGGCAATGTAGTAGACATGAAGCCCATGTGAAGAAATATATCTTATTTCCTCCACAGTATTAGGGAGTTGTTTAATCAGGAGGGATTTCTAGAAAGTGAAGTCCCTACAAGTAGGGATAGGCTTTGCTACATAACTGTTCTGTGTAGTGTTTAGGTCATTAATAAGACATTATGCTTTATTTTTGTGACTTATGAAAATCAATCTAAGAACTTATTAAATAATTACGTTGTTGTAATTCTATAATTAAGTTTGGTGTTGATAGGTCATTGATATAATTATAATGGTCTTGTTTTTTTTCCAAATTGCTCTTGTATCCAGTAGTAATGTGATGCCATAGTTATAGCAGAGAGATGATAGGCTATTCCTTAAAAGGTGACTTTTGACTTCCTTCAGAAGAATGAGATAGTGAAAAGAACATTAAAAAAGAAGCTAGGACAGTTTCTGTTCTTGGATCTGATGCTGCTGAGTTTTGCAAACTTGAATAAGCCATGTGGAATTTGTGAAACTCAGCTTCTTTATTTGTAAAATGAAAAAGTGCTTGATCTTTAAATTCTCTTTCTGTTCTGGCAACCCACATTTCTAGGATATTAGCAGGGTGTTTCTTCATTACATCATCACAAATTGTTCATTTGTTTAATATGACCAAGTTAAGAAAGTAAGTTATTCAGGACAAATATTGGGCATTGAGCGGTACAAAAATGCCAAACAGAAAGAAATTGAGAATGCAGTAGATAGTGATTTTATACAAAGCACACTCCAAAAGTGAATAGCAACCAACAAAACACGAGATTTCCTCATCAGGCTTGTACTTAGGACCATGATTTTAGAACATACTTCAAGCAGCCCACTTTCATCAACTCTCATCTTTCTAAAATGACTATGTTTGGTAGACATTTGTGTAAGTAAGAACGAAATGTTCCATTTGGTTGCATCAAGAGGCTGGGTCATTCGTTATCATTTGTGGTATTTTCAGTGGCATAAAGATAAAGAGCAAAAGAAGAGGTTGTGCTTGGAGAAAAGAGGGGAAAATCACTTCATATCTCATAAAGACATAGCTTTGGAAAATATAAAACTTCATGCTTGTTAGAGCCCTTATGTGATGTGAATTTATATGTTAGAACAAATTATGACTTTTACTACCACCTGCCTGCAAAGCTTCCACTTTCACAAACCCCAAAATGCCCTTTAGGAAAGTATTTCTCTCTGTTCATCTAAATGTCACATGGGAAAGCCTTACTGTAATGCTGTTGGTTCAGCCTTTAACAGCTCTGGAATTTTGCTTTGACAATGAATGCCAGGGAAACCACTTTTGTGCACTGCTGAATATTTAAAGATGTTGATTTTCATGAAGCTGACATATAATAGGTAAAAATATTGCTTGTTGATCCAGCTGCTTCCTAAGCTTTATTATACATTTCAACTAACAGTATCTGGATTAAAACCTCATTTCCACCCTTGAAATAGCATGACATTTTCTACTCCCAGCTTCCTTCTGGCTAGATCTACATCTGTTCCTTCAAATCATTTACAAACAAAATCAAAGGAATAGATTTTCTAGTTATACAGCATCAAAGCAAGGGCCATTGCCCATTAATAGAGGACTACATTTTCTTGATCTACCATCTCAACATTATCCAAGGAAAAAAATTCAGACTCAAAGCTAGGGAGGGAGACGGCTATATTTTGTGTACCTGTGAAATGATTGACAAAATTGTATTGGAGAAATTTAATGACTCACTTAACATCAGAGAATATTGCCTTCCTATATTATAAGTAAAGAAAGATCCAAAAAGAGTGAAAACTGATCATCTCAAGTTTTAGCATTTTAAAATATATAGGTAAATATTACTAACTTATGTTTTTCCCTAAAGCCATATAAAACAGCAAACTGCAATTACAAAGTAAATAATAAATGAAGCAAATGTGTAATGGCTAAGGGTCCTGAAAGTCTGAACTAGTAGACAGTATGTTAGGTTCAAACCTTGTTTTAGTCATACGTTAGTTCCATATTTATGGGTTAACAGCTTAAATTATTGAACCCCTACTCTCTCCGATGATAAAAAGGAAATGCACCTACCTGAAATGCTCTTACAAAATATAGAAGAAATGAATATTTATTTTTATGTATTATTTTTTTCCCATTTACATAATACCAGAGTGATAGCTTTGAATTTTTTTAGAAGAAAAAAAGTCAGCAATACTTAGAAGACCTTTCGTGGTTGTTACTGATAGCAAAGATTGAAATGGGTGGGTAATTAAATAAATATTTGTATGAATTTAAAATGGATAGTATTTGGCACCATAAACAAACACAGTCTCTGGAGTTTAAGAGTAAAATAAATTGAAATTGTTGCTATTCTAACAAATTATATAATTTAAGCAGTATTCTTTTGTCTTTTACTAAAACATTGAACGATGAACAGTGCGCTACTTATGTATCTGGTTTGAGGTATCACCTTGGAATCCCACAATTATTTTAATATCTTTTGTATATTGTATATTACTGATTCTCTATTTTAATTATGGCTAATTGAAATGAGACTGGATTATCCTTAAGCCACAACTTTATATGGTAGGTTATAATAAAAATTTCATTATATTTGTAAAATTATTTATAATGAATAAACACACCTATTGGTATATGTTTCATATATATATATATATATATATATATATATATATATATATGTTTCATATATATATATATATATATATATATATACATAATTTGATGCTTATAACAAGCCTGGAAAATAGTTCTTATTATTATTTTTATTTTATAAATGAAGAAATGGAGACAAGTATAGGTTAAGTGACTCAACCAGGGTTAAACACCTAATGAGTATATAAAGTGCAATTTGAAATTATGTCTCCCTAACTACAAATCTAAAACTGTGTACAGTAGTCCAATTAAACAAATGGAACTCGAATCCTAGTTCTGGATGACTTCTAGAAATGTTATTGAGCCTCTGCCTCTGCCTTCGTGAAGTCCTATCTGAGATTATTTGAATACAGAGAATAGGCAGCCATGGTACCCTAAAAGGAATGCTTAATTTGGATTCAGAGGGCCTGGATTCAGATCTTAACTAGACCATTTATTGTCTGTGTGTCATAGGACAAGTCATTAAATCACTCCAGACTTCAGTTTCCTCATCTGTAAAATGAGGAAATTAGACTAAATTGCGTCTATTCTTCTTTACAACTCTAATCTAGGAATTACTTACAATAGTAGCTCATTATGTTCCTTTATCTAGAATTTAGTAATGCAATGCTCCTATTTATAATGAGACTTCTGAATCTCAGGAAGACATGTATTTAATAGTGTTTCTCTAGTAACAGGAATGATTTTATGTGAAAACATCCACTTTCTTTGCTTTTGAAGTCTTGCAAAAATTACTTATAAAGATCATATTTGTAGCCTTAGTATCAATAACAACAAACTCTTATCAACTGAATCTCTCAGAGGGCAGCTGAGAAAGATGAATACAAAATGATCGGTTCCATGTCTATGAATCCTTTGAACTTTTTCACTATTTTTAGTACTAAAGTGATTGTGCCAGATTAATTCTCCTGTTTCATTTACCCTTATACCAAAGTGCTTCTGAATCTAACTGCACATGCAATAAACACAAAAACAAATAAATAATAAAACCCTTTTTTGTTCTCTCTCTCTGTTGACATATTAAAACCCGTATTTCTACAATGCACTGTGATTTCATGGTGAGAGATTTGCTTGGGAAATATATTCTATTCTCCAACAATGCTGTCACTTCCAACATCTCCCATTCCAATCCATCCTACACACAGTTACTAGGATAACATCATCAAGTTATTTTTTCTGCTCAAGGAACTATAATACTTCCTTGTTACCTACTAGGAGAAATGAATGACAAGAGCTTTTCTATCAAACTTAAACTCTTCAATGAAATTCTCAAGACTCTGCACCATCTGTTAACTCCCACCTCAACTTCACTAGCAGAAATTATTTCCCTAAATCAACTCTCTGCTCCAGACACAATAATCAATATTCATCCACATAATTTCTTTGTTTGTTTTTCTTTGACTTTTTCATTGACTGAAGAAACAAATCCTCATTTTTTACTTCTAGTACCCTCATATTCTCCCCAGAGTTGGCCTTAAAATTCGGTACCAGGGAAATTTGGTCTCCCACTATAAAACAGCCTTGCAATTTTTCACGGTACCTGGAATTATGAGCTTTTAGAATTGAGGAGGTTGGACCCCAGCCATTTGGACTTAGGAAATGACAACTTTGAAGTATAGAAATAAAGGATTCCATTTTCGGAGTTCTTCCAAAAGGAAGGTAGAGAATTTCTAATCCAATTGAAAAAAATCCAGGTTTTTAACTTTTTTTTTTATAAAGGAGGCTGAGAGAGGCAATATATTGGAGAACAGACTGGATTCCAAACATGAATAAGCAACTATACATATTCTTAGTGATTGAGAAAGCATGCACGCATGCAAAATCCGAAACAATTAAGAATTAACTAACAGAAATTGATATGTATTCTCAGTTGTAAAAGATATGCTTGCAGAGTTAGAAATGCTAAAAGTACTATTTTAAAAGAACTTTGCACAGAGAATATCCAAACTAATGTCATCCTTGGTTCACATATGGCTAGGGGAGAAAGTTCTTTCAAATGTGAATGTAGTTGAAAAAATAAAATGTGACAGATTTTTAAAAGTAAAATCACTAAAATAACTGACCATGGGGCAGTCACCCAAAAACATTCAAAAGGATTGTGAATAACTAGATGAAGTAGGAGGAGCTGAATGATTGAAGTTCTTTGTGTGGGTGGTTCTATGAGTAAGGAAGAGTGAGAGACATAACAAGAAATTTTAGTCACAAGGAGTACCAATTTTGTGATATTTGTAGAAGAGCAATGCTTTGTGTTTACAAAGTCTAATATAGGGACATACTGGCATATAGTATATGAATGAAATAGATGAAAATTGACAGAGTTAAGGGAGCAAAGAATTAGTAGGTAAAGATGCACATTTGGTCAACATAGATAATGAAGTCACTAACAAGATCGATGAGGGAATAAAAATGTGAGACAAATGCTGAACCTGCTAGTAATGTGAAATATACAGTATATAGAAATTGGTGATGGTGATTTAGGGAGGGTTATACTTGTGCATTAATTAACTTTAAATCCTATCCCCCTTATAGCTTGTTTGTATATTTATTTTCATATTGTGTCCCCCATTAGATGAAAATATCTTTAGAATAAGGGGTGAGGTTTGTGTTTTTTTTTACTTTTCTTTGCATCTTTAGCACATTGCACAGTAATACTTCATAAATGTTTATTGACTGATTGACTAAAGTGATAAAAAGATGAAAGAAAACAGCAGTTCAAAATTCACATCAAGAAATCTCTTTAAAAATATGATCCTCAGCTCCATCTCATTTTTTCTCTTAGTTCATAGTATAGTAACTCATTCATTTACTGAAACATATTGTAGTGGGGATTGATTAAAACATTCCTGATCCATTGATTCCCACCCATCCCTCAGCCCAATTGATGAAATCAGATGTGCTAAAGGGCAGATAACAGACAAAAAAGTGCTAAGGTATCAATCAATGTGAAAAGAAGGGCTCATATTTTGATACTCTTTTAAGAGGTTTGAAAGTCTTTGCTCAAAAGTCCATAAAAGTTAGAAGATGCCTGGGCAGCTTGGTGGTGTAGTGGATAGATCATTGACACTAGAGTCAGGAAGATCTGAGTTCCAATTTGGCTTCAGATGCATTAGCCATAGGACCATGGGCAAGTCTCTTAACCCTGTTTGCCTCAGTTTCCTCCTCATAAAATGAGCTGGAGAAGGAAATGGCAGGCCACTCCAGTATCTTTGCCAAGAATACCCCAAGTAAGGTTACAAGAAGTTGGACTCAATTGCTCAACAAAGGTAATACCTTCCTATTGGTTGGCTAATTATGTGCAGTACTTTTCAAGGACTTTTAAGGTGAGAAATATTCTCTAAGGAAGATGTTTTGAAAAGAGACAGTTCTTAGGAGTGCAAGCTCTGGCAGGAGAGAGTTAGAGCTATGTAAGAAAAAGTCATCTCTTGAAGGGCATTTTTTTTCCTTTTGTCATTATCTTTCTAATTCTCATCAAAAATGACATCTAATAGGAGTAGAAATTACCATGCCTCAGCAGGGATCAGACCTATGGAATATAGGCCAAGTAGTCAGGTAAAAAGTGGCTCTGAGGTACCTGTTATCTATGAAGAGAGAAGAGCCATCCCTGAATGTCAGGAATTGAGCTACTTAAAGAAACATGCCTGATGATCTCAATTGAATGATTTATCTGGGAGATAGACTGCACTTAGCAAAAACATCATGAGGCATTAGAAGGAGGGTAAATAAAATTAGGGCACCTTCTATATGAAACTATTCCTTATCTCTCAACTGCTAATGTCTTCCCTACCCTGGTCCAACTCCTTCTCAAAATTACCCTATATCTCTCTATATGCTGTCAATCCCATATTGATTATAAACTCCTTGACGGAAGAAGCTATTTCACTTTGATTTTCAAGTTCCAAGTGCCTATCATATTGTTCAGTACATAGTAAATATTTAATGATGCCAGTTAATTGATTGTCCCAGAAACAAGAGGCTGAATAAGTTATAGTGTCTAAAATGACAGAAATGATAGTTTTACTCTAATCTGTGAAAACTGAATAATATTGGGGGTATTAAATTCAGATCAGCATGTCACACAGACTATTGCCATTCCAAAATTTATCAAAGAAATTGGGGAAATTTAGTCTCACTACTATTTATTCCCCTGATAATGGGAGGGGAAATTGATAACTTGAATGAGTATTGTGTGGGAGAATCATATGATATTTTTTCTGTGTCCCATAGCAGAGAACTTGAATGGATTTCTTTTTCAGAGAATTTGGTCTTGTTTTTGTGAAAGAAAAATATTCCTAAAATTATGAATTTCTAAAAGTATAATAGGCAGCCTGGACATATAGCGGGTTGTCCGTCACTGAAAGTGAACACAACTAGACTGGTTGGACACATGCCAAGGCTATTATAGAAGGAGTTACTATTCAGACAGAGCTTGAATGAGTTGATCCCCAAGAGCCTTCCACATTCTGAGATCCACAATTCTATGAAGTCTGCCTTGTTTATAGACTGAAATGTTTTAGCCTTATTATCCCTTTCCCCAATACACTTTCCATTTCTTTTTTTCAGATATTATTTATTTTGATCAGATCATTGTGTTCCATGATTCAATATAGTAATATCTCCAGAAGAAAATTGGTGCTAGAGGTAAGCTTTTGTTCTTCCAAGTAGTTTTTGGATCTTTGATATCATTGTGTCGAGCCTAATTTCCTTCTACCCAATTCTGTTCTAAGTTCATATCTATCTGAAATACTTGTCCAAGAGATATATATTGATGAATTCATATGTCAGGTTGTCTAGTGAAGCAGAATTACAAGAATAATGACAAAATCCAATAATAAGAAAAACAAAACACAAGTTTTATTTTTTTAAAATTCCCAAAGGAAGTAAAAGTCCCTGAAGATACTGAACTTCCCCAGATTTTCCTGTTTGTAGATGATATTACTGATTTTGGAATGTTATAAGGTTTCTTTAACTGTTTTTTTAATCAAAGCAAATTTCAATAACTTGTGTGAAAAATCATGTTATATATTTGGTGGTATCTTTAAGGCTTACATCATCATAAAGTACATTATATGCTCAGGGCCAAATAGCCTCTGGCAGTTTGCTTTAACTTGATGAGGAATGAGTGCTACTGGTGCAAACTCAAATCTTAGAATTTGTATGAAGACCTGAGAAACATAATGAATGAGGCAATGGATATGCATTTGAATGGATATGCATTTATGGGGGAAATGATGTGACCTACTCAAACCTGTCACTCACACACACACACACAAATATATACATGCATGTGATACAATGTAATCTCTTTCGAGAGAAAATTTTTGTTTTTGGCTTTGAATCTATAGCACCTCGAATAATACCTGATATCTAGTAGGCACTAAATGCTTGTTGATTGATTGATTGGTTTGTCATATTTTTCCTGAGTGAATTATTAGATTATTACTTAATGAGTTACCATATATTATATTTAGTTTGGCATTCTGGAATTCAATGCATTAAGTATATTGTCATCTGTAAAAATACTTCTTAATATATGAACCTCACCTAATGTATTAGGGCCTATTCTTATTTGTGGTAGTAATTTTCAATTCATCTCAAAGATATAATATTCCCAATATGTAATATAATATATAAAATATCTGACAAATAGGTATGCACAATTGCTAACCTTTGGATTGCATCTATAACATGCATATAGAGCCTTGAGATTAACTCAGGGTAATTAAATAATATGTTCTGATCATGCAATCTGCAAGTTAATTCTTGATATAGTTTATATTCTCAAGTCTCTTTACTTATGCTCTTATTGTTATTCTTTGTTTTGATTTCATCTGATTTATTATTTTGATTGATAATTTGATTTTACTCTTCCTTATTTTTCACTAGTTCAGAGAATTACTGATTTTATTCTTTTGAAATAATTGGCTCAGAGTTCTGTTGATCATTTCTGTAGTCTTTTGTTTTTCATTTAATCTATTTCTGCTCTAATTTTCAATATATATTCTTTTGTGTCTAGTGCTATGATGCTTATTTATGAATTTTCTAGCATTCTA
The DNA here is from genome assembly GCA_028658325.1 of Potorous gilbertii. Classification (NCBI taxonomy): domain Eukaryota; kingdom Metazoa; phylum Chordata; class Mammalia; order Diprotodontia; family Potoroidae; genus Potorous; species Potorous gilbertii. The sequence goes on along the minus strand of CM053771.1, from coordinate 210,317,421 downwards.
AATTATATACTCATTCCATTGCATACTTTTCCTCCCTATGAAGCATGTTTTGATGTGTGTGTGTGTCTGTGTGTGTGTATTCCCCTTGGAGATCTGCATTACCTCCATCCTAGTAGTTTGATGTGAATATCTACCTTATGAGAAAGCAGATGGGATTTATAAAAAATCTTTTGTACAAAGGCAGTTTTAGCAAAAGATTTTTCCAGGTTTTAAACATGTAATGGACTAAACTTGAACTTAGTCAGTGGTATTTCAATATTTATTTGTCTTTTAACATATGATGACATGTTAACACTTGATTTGCAAAGAGATAATTTTCTTATCTCATTACCCCCAAACACAATTTCATATGAAAGAAGGTTACAAACTCATTTAGAAGAATTCTCCCTAGATCAAACTCATTATAAAATCATGATGCTGTGAGCTCACCATAAAAAATTAATACAATATAATTAAATAATTTCTTTATATTATTATTCCTTTGTGCATTAACACGTTATATTTTTGTATCATATACTATAAGAAGCACTGGCATTCTTAAATTTTCTCTTTCAAAAGAGCTTAAAAGTCTTTTATTTTTAACTTAAAATAGTTTGTTCAGTTTTATATTTTCTTTTCTTTCTTCTTCCTACTAGATTTATTTAAATCTCAGAGGGGAACATCAAGATCTCTCACAATTATGTTGTTGTTATCTATTTCTTTATACAATTTTGTGACCTTTTCCTTTATAGATTTAGATGTCATACTTTAGGGAAAAATCAGTGTTTATACATATACGCAGTTTTTAATGGCACATTTAAATATGGAGTAATTTAATATTTCTCTCTTGATATTATGAATTTTATATTTTACTTTGATAAAACTATTTCAATTTCTCTATATTTGGAATCACTGGGTTATGGCATGTTTTATTTCAGCCTCATACTTTCATTATATACGTTCATTTGTATTTAGATATTTGTGTATAAAACTGTTAGATTTTGTTTTCCTATTCATTCTAACACTCATTCTGTTGCCTTACTTATAAAATCTAATTATTATTAAGGTTATGATTGTTGGTATAAACGTGATTTGTTTGAGCAAATCAATCTCTTATCCACTTTATTGAAAGTAAATTATACCTTAGCAAATGGAAGATGTTCATCAATGAATACATCTGTAAAATGATTTACAATAAATGCAAACATTCCTTCATCCCTTGGAGTTCTATTGCATTAATAGCCAACATGGTTCGGTCATAAAAATTTAGATATTCCACAGGGGTAATCTCTAAAATATCAGTTAACTTCAATCCAGAGGCAATGACGCAAGCGTAGCAGAGGAGGGAGTTTCATAGCACTTTTTTGAAGAGAGTGGAGAAAGTCACAACTCTAGACATGCCCTTGGTTTTCTTTAGATGGTGAATAATCTTTAAATTAGGTTTTAACCCCAAATTGTGGCCCAGGGTTTCCTTGATATTATTTTCTGAATTCTGTTTGGGGCCCAAGTTAGGTATATTTTTTCACAATAATCACATTATTGAATTTTGATTTTCAATTGATTTTTCTTTCTGCTTCTGCTTTATGTGGGAATTGTTCCCATTCCCATTTCTAGTTATGATTACTAACGACATTTTTCTCCGTCATATTTTCCTCTGTTTATCCTTTTTCCTCTTTTTATTCTGTTTCTTTTCTAACATTTTTTTTTTCAATTTTGATTCTGAGTACAGACTTAATTTATCTTCACTCCCTTCTATCACTTTTACCACTTTTTCTCCTACTCCCTTCTCCTGCTATTTCCCTGTTTGGTAAGAAAGATTTCTATTACAATTGAACATATGCATGTAGCTACACATGCGCGCACACACATATTTTCCCCTTTTATTCTTTTTAGATGTCAGTGAGATTTCAAGCATTCCCATCCTTACCCCAACCAATTTCCCCTTTAATACAAAAACTTTCTTGAACATCTTTTTTGGTGGGAGATAATCGGCCCATTCTTTATTATGCCCCTTTCTTCTTTTCCTAGGGTATCTCTCCCCACCCATTCATTTTCTAAAATGTCATGCTAACATGATCAACTCATTCCCATGATATTTGTCTGTGTAGAATCTTTCTAAATGCCCTGAAACAATAAGTCTTAGATGTTATATGTATCAAATTTACATATAGCCATGTAAGCAGTTTACAATGATTAAGTCCCTTATATTTTATCTTTCAAGTTTGCCTTTTTATATGCTTTTTGAGTATTATATTTGAAAGTAATTTTTTTTCTTTATTTGTGTTCTTTTTATCAGGATTACTTGAATGCACTCTATCATATTTAATATTCATTGTTTCTCCCTGAACAGTTATACTCAGTTTTACTGGGTAGATTATTTCTAGTTGTAATCCTCACTCCTTTTTCTTTCAGAATATCATATTCCAAGCTCTCTGTTCCTTTAAAGTAGCTGCTAAATTTCATGTGCTCCTGAATGAGATTTGAATGATTTCTTTCTGAATACTTGAAATACTTTCTATTTAATGTGGGAGCTCTTAAATTTAACTATAATATTCATGGAGATTTTCATTATGGGAACACTTTAAGGTACTGATTGGTGCTTATTTTTTTAATGTCTAATTTCCATTCTGGTCTAGGACATTGAGGCTGTTTTCTTTTATAATTTCTTGAAATATGATGTCTAGATTATTTATCTTATCATGGATTTCAGGTAGTATAATTATTCTTAAGTCACTTCAAATTGATATATTTTTCACGTCAGTTGTTTTCAGTGGAATTTTCCACATTTTCTTTTATTTTTAAATGCTTTTGACTTTTTGATCTTGATATTTTATGAAATTCTTAACTTCCACTTGTCCAATTATAACACTTAAGAAATTATTTTTTGAAGTGGTCTGTTATAGCTCTTTTCTCATTTGGTCAATTCTGTTTTTGTGTCTCTTTTCCGAGTTGTTAATGGCCTTTTTATAATTTTCTGCTTTGACTTTTATTTCTTCATATAATTTTTCTTCTTCAACTCTTATGTAATTTTGAAAATCATTCTTTTGCTCTTCTAGGAATTTTGCTTAGACTCGTGTCCAATTCACTTTATTTTTCCTTTGAGACTTTACTTATAACTATTTGGACTTTGTGGACTTATTCTGAGTTTATACCTTGACTTTTCAATGCACCATAGTAGATTTTTATAGTTAGGCTCTTTTTGTTATTTGTTCATTTTTTTCTACCCCATTTCTTTACTTTGAACTTTATATCAATGTTGGACTCTGTTCTTGGCCTGGGGTCGGGGGGGGGGATTTGGAGGTGAAGGGAAGGGCACTGCCTCAAACTTAAGGGATTTTCTCATTCTTGCTTTCAGAGGTATTTATTGGGGTTTGGAAGTTTTTGGTGCTTCCAAGGTAGTGTGATCCAAGAAACATATGGCCATTGTTATCTTGGTCTGCTTTCTGGTCCTTACCTGGGAAGGACCTCAATCCCTTGGAATTGCAGTCAATACTTCTACATAGGGTAACTGTTCACCAAGGACCGATAAAGATATTTGACTTCAGGGTACTTGATCCTTTATTACCAAAAATGATAGTACTCTTCAAGTTTCTGATTTCTCATTACCAGATGTGCTCCTCTCCACCCTTTAACTGTGGTGGGCATAGGAAATGGAATATCTAAAGAACACCTTATCCTGCCCCTTGTGGCAGTCCAAAGTTTCTGGGAATCTCTGACCTCTCACCTGATCATCTTGCAATGTCTGACTTGAGAGTTCTGGAAGCTGCTACTGCTACTGTCTTTACCACCTGTACCTTTTTCAATAATTCTTCAGTGTTACCTCAGGACTCTTTCCAGTTATCAACAGATTTCACTAATGAATTGTTCTAAGAGAGAAACTTAAATACACATAATTTATTTGGTTCTTGCAAAGAAGAAAGTCATTCTATTCTAGCTATTTTCATGGGAAAAAACAAAGGTAATTAATATTGGAGAGTGTAGAGTTATTGTATAGAGAAGTAGATAGAATTTATCTGGATTGAATTTGTTGATAAAAAGCAAACAAAACTACTTTAAAGAGTCCGTATTTAGTAAACTTTGAGAAAGAAATAACAAAGCTGAAATTTTTAAAAGTTGTCTTTGATATATGGTTTTAACACTCAAAGAGATGTCATATCATTAAACATGAGTATTACTTTATGTTTTTTCATATTTTTTGAATTGTTAATGCTTTTCTAAATCATTCTACTTTGAAATCTAATTTATCAAACCATAATTAATTTAAGCATCACATTCAAAAATTGTATTATTTTGACAATTCACTACACTAATAATTTCTGAACCAATAGTCCAGGAAAATGCTTAGAAGAATCATGCACAACAACATGTTATTCAGTTAAAGTGGGAATAGGAAAAAGGCCAACTTCTTATTACAATTATATTAAATTATTTTATCAGAATTTGAGAAACTGTTCTTGTTTTCTTGTTAGCACCACTATAAATGGGCTGACTGACCCCTGAACATAGCAACCTTATAGTCTAGATTTTTTTTTTACACCGTAACAATTTCAAACATTCTGAACTTTTTTTTCCCCTAAGTCTTTGAAATGATTCCAGGATTTAATATTTTGACAAATAACATGAGAATAAATAAAGGCAATGGGCAGTATAGCATGTCAGAAAAGATTGAGATCCACAAAAGATAAATACAATCTAAAGAGACTTTGTAACTACCAAAAAAAGGAGAAATCCACAAGCACCTACAGGCCTTATTATAAATTTTTAAAAATTATGTAAATGGTGTGTATAAATAGAAAACTTATAATGAGATAATACTGATCAGACAGCCAACTAGTATATACTAAGTACCTATTGACCCAGTAGATAAAGTGATAGGCCTAAAGTCAGGAAGAGCTGAGTTTAATTTCCCTCCTTGGACATTTACTACCTATGTGATCCTGTGCAAGTCACTTAATTCCTATCTGCCTCAGTTTCCTCATATGTAAAATGGGAAAAATGACACCTACCTTCAAGGGTTGTTGTGAAGATCAAATATCTATAAAATATTTAGTGCATTGCTAGGCATATAGTGGGCACCTAAATGCTTGTTCACTTCTTCCTTTCTGTACCTACTATGTGTGAGGTATTGTGCTTAGAACTAGGGTTATGAAAGAAAACCCCCACACCTTCAGAAAACCAAACAAAAACAAAGCAGTATTTATTCTCAGAGATACCTTATTACCATCCAAGAAAGTCTTACTCTTTCCATTTTGTGTGGCAGTAAACTTTAATTCTTAAAAGCTGGGCAATAGAACATAAGATCTGAAAGTCTAACAAATTTTTGTGTTGATTATGAGCATGGTGAAGGATTTCATGCCATCACGTCACTGCTCCCCCCAAGGACCAATCTTGCAAGATTAAGTCAGTCTAAAGAGGGATTAATTGCAAGGTTGTTACAGAGTCATAACTCTCTCTCTCTCTCTCTCGCTCTCTCTCTCTCTCTCTCTCTCTCTCTCTTTCTCTCTCTTCTCATTTGACTAATTGATACTGTCACTAGTATGGCTATTTTCTCTTCTGAGGAGAGCCAAACAATATCCATACATGTAAATTGGTATATAGTTACTTAGAGAAATAAGGACTTCTGATTTTTTCTTATGGAAGATGACATATATGTGACTTGTTTGACATTTAAATGACTGGTTGACAGAGATGTCACAGAATGACCCAGAGATTATTAAATTTTTGAGATATATTGAATCTGAAAGAACATTTAGTCCAATGATCATATTTTAGATCTAAAGATACTCTGGCTATAAGAGGTAACATGGTTTGTGTAAGATATCATATCCAACCAATCTGAGGACCATGACTAGATCTTCTACCATGGGACACATTCCATTGTTCTTTTTAATAAATGATATGGTTTCTTAAGAATACTTAATGGTTTTTCACAGGATTTTTTTTGTTTTATTTGTTTCCTTAGTATTTATAACAAGCCAACCTACCCCTTAGACACATCCACAAACCAAAGCCTTATTCATTGTCTAGTGGATGTGACAAAAAGGATTCAACATTTATAAATATTCAGACAGATTTTCCCATTCTGGATATATGTCGAGTATATTATCATTGACAGAACATACCTATAATAATAAGTACAAATGTTTATCATAAGAAACTTAACCACTAGGTGATGGATCAGTTGGCTATGACAGCCCCACAAAACATAAAGCAATAAAAAGTCCTTCTTAATTTTATGCCCTGCTTTTCCAATTTTGTTGCCTTTATAGCATAATGATAAAAAGAGACCTGAGGTTTCAAACAATCTCTTTTTTGATGTCCATAAAAATTCACTTTGTTTTTGGTACTCTGAATTTGGCATGCACTGTTGACCAGCAGGAGCAGCAATGGGAATCTGTGACTGTCATTGGTCACTTATTTATTATCAGAAAATCTTTCTCAATTTTAAAGAGAAAGGGGAAAGGAAAGCCAGAGACTTGTATAACCATACATGACTGGATTTGTCTATGTATGTATGTATGTATCTACCTATCTATCTATCTATTTAGGTGTACAGTGTGTTCAGGGAGGATGAATACCTTTGGTGTGATGACAGCCAAGCCCTTTTTGGGACTTTTTCCACCTTTGGTGTCTACCTGTTCCACCAAACTCTCACCTGTGACTCCAAGAAGCTGCAATATGCACAGTGGCCACACCACAGTAAACCATTTCAGCAGACAGGCAATACTAGGTGGAGAGAAACCAATGGATCCCAAACCCATTGGTGAGTTATGGGGGGTAGACAAAACAAGCATATGAAGACTTCTAGGGATGGAATGGGTGGATGAGAATAATTTGTTCCAACGACCATGAAGGCAGATGAAGCAGGCAATGTGGAGCGCTTAGAGATTGGTTAGACAATGAAGACATCATGGTTATCCATTACATCCAGCCATCTTGACTCTGTTCTGCCACTAGACTGTGATAACTCTGGAGGAGAGAGAGAGAAGTTGACAACTCCATGGAACTCTGCCTCACTTAAATCCAATTTACACACAAATCAAAAGACAGCACTCATATCATTTTACTGTTATGCCTCAAAGTCCTGTGGTGACAGGCAAATGATGAAGCAACTGGTGTAGATACACTGGGAGCTGTAGTCACAACCCTGAACACAGGCACCCCAGGACACAGGGTTGTTCATCTCTGGAAGCAGCAGTGGGACTCAGCAGCCCTCTGAGTGTCTGAGCAGCTTTTTATGGATAGCACTGCTCAACTCCTGGTATGAGGAAGGGGGATAGAAAAGGTGCCCTATACATTATTTGCTTACCTAACTCTAGTCTGATTACCATAGCAGGTGAAGAATTCCACTCTGTGGTCAAAACAAAAAAATATGTACAAAATGCACATAAACATCTGCAAAGATGATTCCACTCATCATTGGCACATGGAATGTGTGCACACTTACAGACAACACAAAATTCAGTAGACCTGAAAGATGAACTACTCTTGTTGCAAGAGAGCTCAACAGGTATTAGATCCAAATAGCAGCACTGAGTGAAATAAAACTGGCAAATGAAGGCCAGCTTACTGAAGTTGGGGCTGAATACACATTTTCTGGAGTAGGCAGAATGAAGGGAGAGCCATGAAACTGGTGTAAGTTTTGCAGTCAGAACTAATCTTGTCAGCAAGCTGGTATGCCTGCCAAAGGAGTGAATGGCAGGCTCATGACAATGCAATTGCCACGCATAGGAAGATGCCATGCCACCATCATCAGTGCCTTTCCTCCCACCATGATGAACACTGATAAGGACAAAGAAAAGTTTTATGAAAACCTAGAGACCCTTCTAATTAATGTGCCAAAAGAGGAGAAGCTTCTAATTCTGGGTGACTTTAATGTTAGAGTAGGCTCAGACTATCAGACTTGGCAGGGAGTCCTAGGGAGGAATGGAATTGGAAACAGCAACAGCAACGGTTATTTGCTGCTGAAGACTTGTGTATCACATGATCTTTTTATCACCAACACTGTTTTCCATTTACCTAAATGCAATAAAACATCATGGATGCACCCTCACAGCAAATATTGGTATTTAATAGACTATGTGATTGTAAGGAAAAGAGACAGACAAGATGTGAGAGTGACAAAGGCAATGTGTAGTGCAGAGTGCTGGACTGATCATAGACTTATCCTTTTGAAGCTGGCTATTTGTGTTTATCAAAAGTGTTGCCCCCAAGGCAAAATGACTAGCAGAAGAATTGATGCCAACAAATTAGAACTCTTCTCTGACCTTGAAAAGTTTGTTGCTAACTTAGAGAGAAAGTTGAGTGAACACACAGGTGGCAACAGTGGAGCAGCAAAGGAGTAGGCAGCTTTCAAAGATTTGATGTACAGCACTGTATTTGCTCATCTGGGTCAGAGCACTCGCAAACACCAAAACTGGTTTGATGAAAATGACGGGGAAATTCTGAAGCTGCTAAATGAAAAACAAGGACTCCATAGGATATACTAGCAGGATAGTTCATCCACCTCTAAGAAGGCAGCGTTTAATTCCATCAAAAGCAAAGTATGGAGTGGGGGACAGAGCCAAGATGGAGGAGCAGTAACATGGACTTTCTAGTGCACTGCCACCAAGACCAACCAAATATCTGTAAAAAATATCTCTAAACAAATTTTGGAGCTGCAGAACCCACAGAACGATGGAGTGAGGCACATCTCCAGCCCAAGACAGCCTGGAAAGTCATCAGGAAGTGTCTATTCTGCTGTGTAGGGAGCAAAGTGCAATACAGAGTGGGCTAAGTTGACACAGACAGGACCTGAGCAGGCCTTGGGGTTCCTGAATCTCTCATACCTCTGGCAGTTTCCAGATTTCAGGAACCCAAAATGTCAAGGACAAATTGGGAAGTCAGTGGAAAAAGCCTGTGAGACCAGTGCAGGAGAATGGAGTGGTCCAACTCCAGCCCTAGGGCCGCACAGGGGGAAGGGAATGAAGGAACCGGCAGTAGCCACTGTTTCTGGAGCTTTTGGTCCAAAGATTGTGAGGACATCGAGTGACTGACAGTACACCCCGCTCCCCCACTGGAAGTAGAGAACTACATTGACAAAGAGCTCAAAAGTCAAGTAAATGACTGGGGAAATGAGGAAAAACCAGAAAAAGAATCAGATAATAGAATCTTACTTTGGTGACAAGAAGGAAAAAAGCATTCAAACAGAGGAAAAAAAAGGCAAAGCACTTCCATCAAAAGCCTCCAAGGGAAATATAAATTGTTTTCAGGCCATGGAAGAGCTGAAAAAAGATTTTGAAAATCAAGTAAGAGAAGTAGAGCAAAAATTGGGAAGAGAAATGAGAGTGATGTAAAAAATCATGAAAAACAAGTCAACTGCTTGTTAAAGGAGGCCCAAAAAATGCCAAAGAAAATAACACTTTTAAAAATATACTAGGGGGAGCCAAGATGGCAAAGTAGAAAGATGCATATACTCTAGTGCTTCCCACATAGACCACAAAATTCCTGTAAAAAAATAACTCTCAACAAATTCTAGAGCAGCAGAAGGCACGGAATAACAGAGTGAAAGAGGCTTCCAGTTAAAAGCAACCTGGAAGGCTGATAAGAAAGGTCTATCTTACGGAACATAGAGCAGAGCAGAGTCCAGCCCTGGCCACACAGCACTGGGAGGAACAGGACCTTAACAGACCTCCCAGATGGAATTTTCATCAGGGAGAGTCCCAGATCCCACAACCAACAAGTGAAAAAGAAAGCTACAAAGGTCAATGTGGGAGGGCTTTCATAGCTGGGAGAGAGGGGTGAATGAGGTTCCCGCAACACTGGCCCCAGGGAGCAGCAGCAGTGGCCAGAGGGAAGTTATGCAGAAGCAACCTGGGTCCATTGTCCAGGCAGCTCAGCTTAAAGCCTCTGGCAGAACTGAACAACTGATCTGAACCTCAGTCTTGAGTACAGTACTGGAGAGAGGAGGAACACTAGGACCCTCCTCTTAACAAAGGATTCAGAAGTCAAGTAACTGACTGGGAAAATGCACAAAAAATAGAAAAAAAAAATAAGACCTTAGAAAGTTATTTTCTTGGTAAACAGGTATCTCCTTCCATCCTGTTGGATGAAGAAGAACAAAGCATACTGTCAGAGGAAGCAAAAGTTTGAAAAAAGAAAAGATAAAGTGAAATATCTTGTTAGAAAAACAACGGACCTGGAAAATAGATCCAGGAGAAACAATCTAAAACTTATGGAACTACCTAAAGCCATGATCAAAAAAAGAGCCTAGACATTATCTTCCATGAAATTATCCAGGAAAATTACCCTAATATTCTAGAACCAGAGGGCAAAATAAATATTGAAAGAATCCACTGATCACTTCCTGAAAGAGACCTAGAAAGAGAAACTCCTAGGAATATTGTGGCCAAATTTCAGAGTTTCAAGGTCAAGGAGAAAATATTGCAAGTAGCTAGAAAGAAACAATTTGAATATTGTGGAAATACAACCAGGATAATACAGGACCTGGCAGCTTCTACATTTAGGGATGAAAGGGCTTGGAATAGGATAGTCCAGAAGTCAAAGGAACTGGGATTAAAACCAAGAATCTCCTACCCAACAAAACTAAGTATAATACTTCAGGGGAATAAATGGTTGTTCAATGATATAGAGGACTTTCAAGCATTCATGATGAAAATACCAGAACTCAATACAAAATTTGACTTTCAAACGCAAGAATCAAGAGAATCATGAAAAAGTAAACAGGAAAGAGAAATCATAAAAGATTTTAAGCTTAAAATTGAACTGTTTAATTTCCTACTTGGAAAGATCATATTTGCAACTCCTGAGACTTTCCTCAGTATTAAATAGTTGGAGGGATTATACATGGATAGGCAGAAGGCAAATATTTTTTCAATGGAAGAGAAAAGTGGGGAGGTGAAAGAGAAAATGTGAAGCTTACTCTTATCACATTTGACTTAAGGAGGGAATAACATGAATACTCATTTTGGTATGAAAATCTATCTTATGCTACAGGAAAGTAGGGGAGAATGGAATAAGTGAAATGTGAGGGGGATGATAGAAAGGAGGGCAAATGGAAGGAGGGAGTAATTGGAAGTAAAGACTTTAGGAAAGTCACAAGGTCAAAAGAGAGAATAGACTAAATGGGGAGGCAGGATAGGATCTAGGGCAATATAGTTATTCTTTCACAATATAACTTTTATGGAAGTCTTTTACATAACTATACATGTATAACCTATATTGAATTGCATGCCTTCTCAGTGGTGATGGATGAGGAGGGAGAAAGGGAGAGAAGTTGGTACTCAAAGTTATAAAAATGAATGTTAAAAATTGTTTTTACACGCAAGTGGGAAATAAGAAATACAGGTAACAGTGTATAGAAATCTATCTTGCCCTACAAGAAAATAGAGAACATGGGGATAAGGGAAGGGATGGGTGTGATAGAAGGGAGCGCTGATTGGGGAAAGGGTTAATCGGAATGTAAATGTCTTAGGGAGGGGGAAGGAGAGAGATGTAGAGAAAATTTGGAACTCAAAATCTTGTGGAAAACAAAAATTGATTAATTAATTAAAAAAATAAAATTGAATGAACACACACACACACAAAAAGCAAAGTACAAGCAAAGTTTAGAGAGATGTAGGATTCCTGGCTCAATAAGAAGGCTTGTGTTGATGAAATTCAGTTTTATGCTGATAGTAACAATCCAAAGTACATTTTTGATTCCCTGAAAGCTATTTATGGACCAAAAACATGTGGTGTATCACAACTACTCAGTGCTGATGGAGCCACGTTGATTAGTGATAAGGACATGATCCTAGAGAGATGGGCTGAACACTTCCATAGTGTTCTCAAGAGACCATCATCAATCAATGCTGAGGCCACTGATCATTTACCTCAGGTTGAAGTCGATCCTTTCTTAGCTGAACTTTCAACTGAAGAAGAGGTCTTGAGGATCATTAGTCTACTTTCATGTGGCAAAGCACCTGGTGCTGCTGATTCTATTCCAGCTGAGATTTATAAGTTAGGCGAACCATTGCTCACACAAAAGCTGACTGAAATATTCCAGGTTATATGGAAAGAGGAGGGTATCCCCCCAGGAGTTCAAGGATGCTTCCATTGTCATCTCCATAAAAGTAAAGGAATTTGTCCTGCAACAATCATGGGGGTCTCTCCCTTAGTCATTGATGAGAAGATTCTTGGTAGAATCCTCCTTAACAGGTTGATCATTCACCTGGAGGATGGTCACATACCTGAGAGCCACTGTGGCTTTAGAAAGGGACAAGGAACAGTTGATAGGGTGTTTGCTATTCAACAACTCCAGGAGAATTGCCAGGAGCAGAACAGAAAGCTGTACACAACGTTTGTATACCTGACCAAGGCCTTTGACACTATTAGTCATGAGGACTTATGGAAAATTGCCAAAATTTGGCTGCCTGGAGAAGTTCATCAGTATTGTATGTCAGTTTCATGATAGCATGTTTACCCAGGTTTTGGATAGTGGACAGTGCTCTTGTGCCTTCCCAATCACCAATGGAATGAGACAGGGCTGAAATCCTTGCTCGAGTTGAACTGCCAAGCATTTAAACTATGCTTCAGAGAGTGCAACTCCAATGGGCTGGCCACGTGGTTTGAATGCAAAATGTAAGTTTGCCAAAAAGATTATTTTATGGAGAACTTACACGGTGATCACATGGTGGTCAGAAGAAATGTTACAAGGACACTCTCAAGGTCTCTCTTTGGAACTTTGCATTTGACTGCTTGGAGACACTGGCACAAAACTGCTCAGCATGGTGTGCCCACATCAGAAAAGATGCTGTGCTCTATGAGCAAAGCAAAACTGAGACAGCACAAAGTAAATGTAGGATGTGCAAACTAGGAGTATACACCCCAAATATCCATATGGACTATCTGTGCTCAATCTATGGTAGAGTATTACAAGTTCATATTGGTCTGATAAACCACAGTCAGACACACTGCAACTTCACTTTATCATGCTGATGTCATTTTGGTCCTCTTTGAAAACGCAGGACAACTATCTATCTATCTACCTATCTGTCTTTCTTTCAGACTGTTTCTCTATCTATGCACACCCACACCCACACCCACACACACACATACACACACACACACACACACACACACACACACACACACACACACACACACACACATATATATATATATATATATATATATATATATATATATATATATATATATATATATTATACGTATGTATGTATACATATATGGGTGTTTGTCCCTTAGATCTCCCCAGAGAGGAAATGCTACTGTAAAAATACCTGATATATTTATATGTTGTGCATTCCTAACTGGCTATTCCCTGAGAAACAGTCATCTGCTAAGTTTTTTTTCAATTTCCAGCATCTCAGCTCTTCAGTACAGAGTAGCATTTTCCTGAAGCTACGTAAAATGTGACTGTGTATTTTTAGAAAGTATACTGAAATTTGAATCAGGAATCCAATTCCCATCTCAACTGTGTGATCATAGGTATATAATATAAACTCCCTAATTTTCCTCTTTGCAGTGAAATGATAAGATGGGTATAATCATAGAAAATATCTCACAGGGCTGCTGTGAGAATTAAGGGACATACAGGAATGGTAATAGTGATAACTATTATTGTTAAAATTTTGATAACACTAAAAATTACATAGCGCCATCTCTGTGCCAGGTAGCTGCTAAGCACTTAACAAATATTATCTTTTTGATCCTTATAACCTTGGGAAGCGAGTGATATTATTCCAATTTTACAGATGAGAAAACTGAGGCATAAATTAAGTGAATTGCACGATTTTACATAGCTACAATGTGTCTGAAGTTGGATTTGTTTGATCTCGGGTCTTCTTGAATCCAGTTAATCAACAAACATTTATTGAGTATCTATATGTGCAAGGCATATGCTAAGTGCTAGGGATACAAAATGGAGCAACAGATAGTTCCTGCCTTTAAGTATGAGGGCAAGCTAATGATAACATCTACTGTCCCAATAAGCTATAAAGTACCTTCTAAGCCTTATAGTATTATATAAATGCGAAGTCCTATTAAGGTTGTTATTTATTTTTTGCTTTTAGGTTCATTATTAATTTTATATATTAATTTATTGTTATTCTCATCTTATATCTCAGTGTTCAGATATAAATTGTCCTGGGACAGGTCACTCTCCAACTATAAATTGTTTTTCTTTTGTTTTTGGTAGACTATTGTGAGGGGGAATAGTTTAACTCTTTTTTTTTGTAGTTGAATATATTCTTACTTAAGTTTGTTTTTTATAGGCTTCCTAAAAAAGTTATTTGGGTTAATTTCACTAGTAGACATGTTCACAGAGATATTATATACTTCATACTGTTGTCAAATAATTTTTTATTTCTTCCCTTAAGTCTGTCTCTGCATTAAAAGTTCTTTTTTTTACCAAGCAGTTTGGATATTATGAAAATTGAAAAGGTGGAATCTATTAAAAGTTGAGAACCATTTTACTGTTATGATAAAATCATGTGAAGATAGACATTGTTGCTATAAAGTAAACAAAAAGATATAACCAATTTATAGCATCTATTTTCCTAGAGGAAATTAATAAAAAAAAAATGGTAGAAGCTATTCTAGGAAAGCAAAAAAGTTAGTGGAACTGGTTGTCCAAAAGCAAAAGCGTTTTAATGGATATTTATTAATCTTACAATGCTATTCTCCTAATGAATCTAAACAAAAAGAGCATTATCTGGTATTTTCTCTCCAATTCCACTACTGAGCATAAGCTTATTCCCCAACCTGCAGAACATCAGAGAATAAGGAAAATGTTTTGTGTCTCTATCTAGCTATATATCTATGTCTATTTCTATATCTATCGATATATGTGTGTGTTTACATGTGCTTATACATTACATATACATACATGCACATGTGTAATACATATAACAGCACTTTATGTAGATGCAAAGAATTGGAAAGAAATTAGGTTCCCATCAATTGGGAAATGGCTGGAAAAATTTTAGTATCTAAAATGTAATTGAGTTTTATTATGCCATAAAAAATAAGCTAATATCAAGAGTTCCATCTTAGGGAGATTCAAACTCTGTATCGTAGAGTAAAACAAGTAATCACAATAACTAAAGGAAGACAGTAACAAATCATTGATGCTGTGACCAGTGGTTTCTCAGAGGGCTTGATGATCAAATATGTCTCTTGCCTCTTAGCAGAGATGTAGCAGGACAGGCTTGGGTTACACCGGCCTTGTAGATCATGTTCAGAAATGAAACAAAAGAAGACACTAGGCAATCATTGAAGAGTTTGCAAAAGTAAGCGCAGTTTAGCTCTGGCATAGAAAGGATACTCAACTTGGGTAAGTATGATGGACTGAGGCTTAGCACCTTGGATCAATCAAGTCTTGGGTGTAGCTTTGACTTTTTTAGAGAAAGGTTTAGATTGGCCTGAATGTCAGAAAAGCCTTAGGATATTTGGAGTAGGATTTGAAGTTGGATCTTCATGGATCCAAGATTATTCCTGTATCTATTAAGGTCACAGTTCTTCTGAAACCCAACTTATATGTCAGAATGTTGGGCAACAAATAGATAAAGAATAATGGTCTAATCACAGTTCCATTTATTGCATGAATTCTCCACAGTATTTTCATATCTGTATTTGCAGTATTGAAATTACTTATCAGATTTGTGGATACTTGAAAAATGTATAAATAAGCAAGAAATGGAGAGGTGTAAAATGAATAAATTCTATTAATTTAAATTAAAAAGGTTTTGTAAAAATAAAACAAATGTAGCCAAAATCAGACAGAAAGCAAAAAATTGAGGGGGAGATTTTTAAAGGTAATTTTTAAGATAAAGGTTTTATATCCTGTATAAAGAACCATATTAAAGCTATAAGAATATGAATTATACTTGGATAAATAGTCAAAGTACATGAACAGACAGTTTTCTGGTGAAGAAATCAAAATAATTTATAGTTATATGGAAACATGCTTGAAATTATTATTAGTTAGAGAAATGCAAATTAAGATATCATTTTACACCAAAGAGATTGGTTGAAATGGTTGAATGAGAAAGCAACAGATGTTGGAAGGAATGTGGGAAAAGTGAGACACAAATTCCTTGGTGGAATTATTAATTGATCCAACCATTTTGGACAACAATCTGGAATTATGCCTAAAGAGTTATTAAACTGGCCGTACCTTTGACCAAGCAATAACACTTCTAGGTGTATTTCCAAAGATGATTAGGGGGGAAAAAAGGGCTTAAATGTTAGTGGCTGACTTTGTGGTGGCAAAGAACTGAAAATTGTTGGGATACACACCAACTAAAGAACTTCTGAATAAGATATGGTATGGTATATGATTGTGATGAAATACTACTGGGTTACAAGAAAAGATGAGCTTAATGATCTTAGAAAAACAAGGATAGATGTGTGAAATAATGAAGAGCCAAATTAGCAGGACCAGGAGAATGTTGTATATAGGAATAGTAGTATTGTTTTAAGAATGACTTAGATTTGTAAGAGTAGAAGTCATTCCTCAATTGGAAAATTGTCAAAACATATGAACAGGCAGTTTTCAGAGGAAGAAATTAAAGCTATATTTAGTCACATGAAAAAAATGCTGTAAATCACTATTAATTAGAGAAATGCAAATCAAAACAACCCTGAGGTACCACATCACACCTAGCAGATTGGCTAACATGACAAAAGAGGAAGATAATAAATGCTGGAGAAGATGTTGGGATATTGGAATACATGCATTGTTGAATGGAATTGTGATCCAACCATGGAATTGATCCAACCATGCTGGAGAACAATTTAGAACTATGCACAAAGGGTTATAAAACTGTGCATAACCTTTGATGCAACAATACCATTTCTAGATCCATTTCCCCAAAGAGATCATAAAAACGGGAAAAGGATCCACATGTAAAAATTATTTATAGTAATTCTTTTTGTGATCACAGAAGATTGGAAATTTAGGAGGTTCTCATCAGCTGCGGAATGGCTAAATAAACTGTGGTATATGAATATAATGAAATAATATGATAAGAAATGATGAGCAGACAGACTTCAGAAAAACCTGGAAATACTGATGCTGAGTGAAGTGAGCAGAGCCAGGAGGACATTTTACAAATCAACAGTTACAACATGTGATGACTAATGTTGATAGACTTATCTCTTCTTAGCAATGCAAGGACCTATGACAACTCCAAAAAAATTCACGATGAAAAATGTTGTCCACATCCAGAAAAAGCACTATAGTGTCTGAATGCAGATTGAAAAATTACTTTTTCTCTCCTGTTTTGTTTGTTTTTTTTTCTTTCTTGTAGTTCCTCTCAGTGATCCCAATTTTTCTTTACAACACGATTAATATAAAAATAGGTTTAATATAAAGGCAAATATTGAGGTTATATCAATGTATATACTGTCCTGGGGTGGGGTAGTGGAGAGATGGGAAGAAAAGTTAAAACTCAAAATCTTATGGAAGTGAATGTTGAAAACTAAAAATAAAAGAATAATTTTTAAAAAAATGAATTACTTTGAGCAAACAAGTAATTACTTATATATGCCCAAATAAATTACAAAGGACCTAAGAAAGAAAACATTATCCTTATCTGGAGAATTGATTGATATATTGAATGATTTTACATACATACATATATAAATACACACACATATATATTTGTACCTAATGGCAGTTTTTTTTTCAGTTTTCATCATCAACTTACACAAAATTTTTAATTTCAAATTTTCTCCCCATTCCCCCCTCCTCCCACCCCAGGGCAACATGTATTTTGATTACCCTTTCCTCCAATCTACCCTCCCTTCTATCACCATTCCCCCTTATCCCCTTCCCTTCTGTTTTCCTGTATGGCAAGATAGATTTCTATACCCTATTGCCTATATGTCATTTCCTAGTTGCATGTAAAAACAACTTTTTACACTCATTTTTAAAGTTTTGAGTTCCACATTCTCTCCTTGCCCCCTTGCCCATTTCTTCTCATTGAGAAGCCAAATGATTTGATGTAGGTTATACATGTGTAGTCATGTAATACACTTCCATAACAGTCATGTTGTGAAAGGCCAACTATATTTCCCTCTATCTTGTCCCACCCTCCATTTATTCTAATCTCTTCTTTAATCTGTCCCTCTATAAAAGTGTTTGCTTCCAATTACCACTTCCCCCAATCTGTGGTCTCTTCTACTATCCTCCCACTCTTTTCCTCAGTTCTCCTGCTGTCTTGGACGATAAGATAAACTTCAATACCCCCTTGAGTGTGCATATTATTCCCTTCCTGAAGCCAAATCTCATGAAAGGAAGGCTCACTTGTTCCCTCTCATCTTCCCCTTCTTCCCCTCCATTGTGAAACCTCTTCCCTCTTTTATCTGAGATGATTTGCTACATTCTACCTCTCCATTTCTATTTCTCTTAGTATATGATTTGCACATTTAATTTTCTTTTTTAGATATATATTTCCTCCAACTATCCTAATACTGATCTCATGAGTTACAAATATCATCTTTCCATGCAGGAATGTAAATAGTTCAACTTTAATAAGTACATTATGGTTTCTCTTTCTTGTTTACCTTTTCATATTTCTCTTGATTTTTGTATTTGAAAGTCAAATTTTCTATTCATCTCTGGTCTTTTCAACAAGAATGCTTGAAAGTTCTCTATTTCATTGAAGTTCAATTATTTTTCCCTGATGTAATGTACTCAGTTTTACTGGTAGGTGATCTTTGGTTTTAATCCTGTCTCTTTTGACCTCTGTAATATCATATTCTAATCCCTTTGATCCCTTAGGGCAGAAGCTACTAAATCATGTGTTATCCTGAGAGTGTTGCCATCATACTCAAATTGTTTCTTTCTGGCTGTTTGTAATATATTCTTCTTGACCTGGAACTCTGAGATTTGATACCACTATTTTTAGGAGCTTTCCTTATGGGATTTCTTTCAGAAGGTGATCAGTGGATTTATTCTATTTCTATTTTGCCCTCTGATTCCAGAATATCAGGGCAGTTTTCCTTGATAATTTCTTAAAAGATGATACCTCTGCTCTTTTTTTGATCATCAGTTTCAGGTAGCCCAATTTTTAAATTTTCTCTCCTAGATCAATTTTCCAGGTCAGTTTTTTCCAATGAGATACTTCAAATTTTTTTTAAAAAATTGTTTTTGGTTTTGTTTCATAATTTCTTGATTTCTCATAAAGTCTAGCTTTCATTTGTTCCATTACAATTTTGAATGACTTATTTTCTTCAGTGATCTCTTTTTTCCATTTGGCCCATTCTGCTTTTTAAAGCATTCTTCTCCTCATTGACTTTTTGGACCACTTTTGCCATTTGGGTTAGTCTAATTTTAATGGTGTCATTTTCTTCAGCATTATTTTGGTTTCCTTTAGCAAGCTGTTGACTCGTTTTTCATGATTTTCTTGCATCATTCTCATTTTTCTTCCCAATTTTTCCTCTACTTTACTTTTTTTCGATTTTCAAAATCCTTTTTTGAGCTCATCCATGACCTGAGAACAATTCATATATTTTCTTGCAGACTTTGGATGCAGGAGCTTTGCCTTTGTTGTCTTTTTCTGGTTGCATGTTTTGATCTTTCTCATCGCCAATGACATAAGAAAGCATCTCATCGATGAGAAAGCAAAAGTCTATAGTCAGTTTCTTTTTGAGTTCTTTGTTAGGTGGACTGCTCCAAAAGCATTCTATGCTTCAGTAGTCCCTGCTGCTGCTGAGGGCCTGAGCCCAACCATGTTCTTTCCCACTGATCCTCAAAGGTGTCTTTTGTATTTCTGGGTTGAGAAGTCTGGAAATTGCCACAGCCACCAAAAATTCAATTCCCTAAGGTCTGCTCCAGGTCTATCAGTGCCAGAGTGGCCCATGCTGAGCTTAACTCCAATCCCATTCTGGGGCGATACATCCTTCCTGTCAATCTTCCAGATTGTCTTGGGCTGGAAATTGCTTCAGTCTGTTATTTTGTGTCTTCTGCTGCTCTAGAATTTGTTTAGAGTCATTTTTTGTAGTTTTCTTGAGGAGTTTGCGGGGAGAGTTCTCATAGGTCTCTGTTTCTACTCTACCATCTTGGTTCCACCACCCCCCCTTTTTAAAACAATTATCCTGCATTATGGAAATACTTCTTGTTGCTTTTTTCCATCATTTAAAATTGAATAAATTTTTTTTTAAACACAACTTTTTCCCTTTTCTTTTCAATTTCTGGAATAAAACATGCATTTCAATGACGTGGTGAATAAAAAAAATTATGCCTGAAACTGTAAATCATACTATTCCTTTAAAAAATATGACTAAGTTGTAATATAAATTTCTTTTTTTTTTAATTTCTTCCGCCACACTAACCTTAGAGATGACTAACATTGGGCAAAAATAGGTATATATGTAAGATTACTCTCTATATATACATTTTTTTGGTCTTTCTCTGGATTCAAATACTGTCTTTATTCATATGTCCTTTATAGTTAATTTGGGTATTTACAATAGACAAAATAAATTATTTGCTAAAAACTGTTCTTATAACAATATTGCTCTTACTGTATAAAATGTTATTTTGCTTCTGCTCATCTCTCTCTTCATTATTTTGTTCAACCTTTCCAAGAGTTTCTAAAATTATTGAACTCATCATTTCTTATAGCATAGTACTATTCCATCACTATCATATTCCATGACTTGCTCAACCGTTCACTAATTCATTTGCCTTTCACATTCAAAGTTAGAATTGCTATTTGTGAATTCCCCTCAATCTTATTTTTATTCACTATTTTCCTTCTCACCCTCTCTTTTCACCCTATCCTTGTTACCTTTTCTTTTCCCCTTACCATCTTTTTCCTTATTTTACCCTCCCCTCTAAAAGTTCCTCCCTTACCTATTTATCTCACAATCCAATCTTAATTAATATACCTTTCTAAATACATCCAAATATTCTCCCCATCCAATCCTCCAGGTTTCTCACCTCTCTTTTTCAGATATTTCAGAAGAAATTTCTTCTTACCTCTTCAGATATTCAGAAGACTTCTAAACTCTCTGTCTCTCCATGAATGTGTGTGTGTATATACATACATATATATATATATATATATATATGTATGTATATACACACACACACATATATAGTATATATACATATATACACATATTGTGTGTATGTATTATATATGTATGTATATATATGTGTGTGTATTACACAGACACATATACATACGTGTATTATGTATACATTTTGTTTCCTCTTGAACACAGATGAGAGTAAGTTTCCAATATTACCAGCTTTCCACTCCTATTTGCTTCCTATCAGTTTTTCCTTTTATGATATAATTTCTCCTTTTAACCTTTTCCTACCCAATTGTGTTTTTAGAATCACCTCATCATTCAGAATTTGGCCCCAAACTTTCTTTCAAACAATTTCCAGCCCAAGATAATCTGGAAGATTGACAGGAAGGATGTATCGCCCCAGAATGGGATTGGAGTTAAGCTCAGCATGGGCCACTCTGGCACTGATAGACCTGGAGAAGACCTTAGGGAATTGAATTGTTGGTGGCTGTGGCAATTTCCAGACTTCTCAACGCAGAAATACAAAAGACACCTTTGAGGGTCAGTGGGAAAGAACATGGTTGGGCTCAGGCCCTCAGCAGCAGCGGGAGTAATGATAACAGTTTAAAGAATACTACTACTACTACTCATTAATAATTACACGTATTAATAACATTTTCATATATCATAAGTAAACACTTTGGCCTTAATCAGTGCCTTATAATTAGTCTTTAATGATTTCCTTTTATTTTTTCTGGATCTTTCATATCAAATTTTCCAATGAGATTTGGTCTTTTTGTTACAAATTTCTGACAGTCTTTCAGTTTCCTTAAGTGCCTATTTTTTTTCATTCAGGATTATTCTCAACATTGTTAGTTAAGTTAATCTTGAATGTAACCCCAGCTGTTTTGCTCTTTAATATACAAAGTTTCGGAGACGATTCTGGAACGATGGCAGAGTAGGTCAGAGCGTTTCAAGCTCTCAAGATTTTCCTCCACAAAGGAGAAAAAATAGTACCTCTGGATGAACACAGAGCCATGAAAACAAATAAGATTAAGATTAAAACAGGGTTCCTCTTAGCACACTTGAAGAAGACCTGAAGAAAAGTCCCAGGACTAGATTTCCTCCCTGTGAGGGGTAAATACCTCCAGGGTAGGTTCCCCTTTAACAAAAGGGAGCAAGCCATTTAAACAAGTGGCAAACCCTAGGGTTAGCTGGTTTGGGTGGCTGTCTCAACCCACCACAGGAATTTTACCCCTGGGACAGTAAGGGGAATTGGGCAGCCAACCTGGGTAAAATCTAGGGAACCTCTACTGACAAGGAAAATGCTAGATAGACCCAGCTGTGCTGTGGGGAGTGGCAGGGGCAAGATGGAACCAGTACATGCCTGGTGAGTGCAGAAGCAGTGGGGGAGGGATGCCTCTGCTCTGTTTGTGGACACTTATGGAGGTTGGAGGTCTTGGTTGGAGTTCAAGGTCAGAGGGGAGAATACAAGAGGATCAGAGGACAGAGGCACCATCCCCCAAACCCCAGGAGTAAAGGTGATCATAAAAACTAAATTACTACAAAAATAGCATAGACAAAGGAGAAAGAATCCAACCCTAGTGAGCTACTATGGGAATAGAAAAGACCACAGTTTTTATAAAAAACCCTGTTCTACCACCAAAGAATACTGTCAAATGGTCACTTTCCTCAAAATAATTCATTAAAGAAATTTAAAAAGACTGTAAATATCAAATGAGAACAATTGAGGAAAAATTAAAAGGAAAAATAAGAATAATAACAGAAAAACAAGAAGATCATGACAAGAAACTCAACCAATTACAAAGGAGATTCAGAATCTTAAGAAAGAAAATGACTCCTTGAAAATCAGAACTGGGCAAGAGGAAGCCATTGAAGTTATAAGAGATGAAGAAATAAAAAGAGAAAATAACAACTGAAAAAATAGAAGGGGATGTAAAGCAACTCATAAGACAACAAACTGATCTAGAGAACAGATCAAGAAAACATAAGAATAATAGAACTATCTGAAAGCTCTGAGCAAAAAAGAATATTGAGATAATAATACAAGAAATAATCAAAAGACAATTTTCCTGAAGAATTAGAACAAAAGGGAGAGTAGAAACAGAAAAAAAAATGGCATTCATCACCACCTGGAAGAGATCCTAAAGGAAAACTCACAGGAACACTATAGTTAAATTCTGAAACCCCCAGATCAGGGACAAAATATCATGAGCAGCAAGACAAAAAAACCAATTTGGAGGCTTTTCCAATAATCTAGTTCAAAGGTGACTAGGGTCTGAATTAATGTGGTAGCTCTATGAATAAAGGGAAGGGGACAGATTTGAGATGTGTTACGGAAGAAGAAGTGACAAGGGTGGACAAATGAGTTAGATGAAGAAAAATGAGCAGTTCATGGTAATCTTGAAGTCTATATGTTTAAACCTGGTCGCATCACCTTCAGTCTCTAGGCATTTAAGAAAATGTATAGATTTTTCATGGGCAATATCTTTTCCACTAAATTACAGATCATAAATTCAGAACTGAAAAGGATTTTAGAATTCATCTAGCCAAAGCCTCATTTTAGAGATAATGAAACTCAGGATGAGAAAGTTAAAGGGGTTTGGGTAACAATATGCATATACTAAAGCAGTCAGTAAAAATATGAGAAGAGTAGTAATAACAGTAACTGACGCCTAACATTTATATCGGGTTTACTATGGTCTGGGCACTTTGCTAAGCATTTTACAAGTATTATTTCACTTACTCCTCAGAACAACCCTGGAAGGTTGGTGCTATTTTATAAATGTGAAAACCAAAACAAACAGAGGCCATGTCACCTGCCCAGGATAACACAACTAGTAAGTGCCCGGCATTAGATTTGAACTAAGGTTTTTCTGACTACAGGTGCAGTGATCCATCCACTCTGTGCATAGAGGATCCTTACCTTTTGCATAGGGTAATTGATTTAGACCTGGGAGGCACCATAGAAGAGACTGAGGGCAAGATAAAAATTCTTAGACTCAGAAAGTTTAAAATGGCCTGCCAAGGGACCCAGGTAAGCAAACTGGAGGGTAGAGATTCTTAATGAAAACCTCTCATTCAAAATGTAGCATTCTTACCACTGCACCTACTCAGTTCTTTGTGTGTTCGTCCTTCGTTGCCAAAGAAGACCATGCCATCAGAGAAATAATGACGTGACTTGCACTTGATTTTTGTTTTTTTGTTTATTGTTTTTGAGTGAGAGAGGGTTGTGCAGCTCACCAGCCTCATTTCTCCTCCAGAGCCATCTGAATCCAGTGACCAGATATTCATCAGAATGACCCAGGATGAGGCAATTGGGGATAAGTGACTTGTCCAAGGTCACACAGCTAGTGAGAGTCAGGTGTCTGAGGTGAGATTTGAACTCAGATCCTCCTGATTCCTGCTTTGATGCTCTATCTACTGCATCATCTAGCTGCCCAGGTCAGTTCTTCATCAGTATGATAAAAGATGAACAATATGATGAGATTGAGAGCCCTTCCACCCTTATTTTCTCTAAAGTTCTACAAATGTTAACTCCTTATCTAATAATTCATTGACAGATTTAATCAGTTTACTGGAGATGAACCTATATGGGGTGTTGCCTATGCTTGTCCCAGTATAGAACATCATGAATCCTACAGTTATTCACAAACTGATGTCTCTCCAAAGTGAAAAATTAAATTGCTTATAGCAGACTATTTCCATTTTTTTATTAAAAGGAAAATGGGAAGATAGCTTTACTAATTTAAATGAAATCTCCTAGTTGAGATGTAAACATGCTTTTTAAATGAGAAACTTTGAATGCAGATGTGTAGCCATAGGGCTACTCTGGATCAACTCTGGATATTTGCATTTAAATGCTGAAATGATTAGCAAAGATATTTATGGCATCCACAAATGACCACATCATGATATGTTATCTATGTTGATTTATATAATTAAGAAACTATTCTATGAGATTTATTATTCTTTCATCAACATATGGAGGAATTACAATGATAATTCATCTTTATAAATCAGTTAAGTATGAAAATTGTGACACTCAAACCCAATATTAAGAGTTTAATGCTAATTAATGTTCTATAATGGAAAATGTTGGATTTGGAGTTGAAACTTGCACCTGCCACTCTAGCTGCATGATCTTAAACCTTCATTTAGCCACTCTGAGCCCAGCTTGCTCATCTATGAAATGGAAATAATGAAGCCAGTAACGGATATAGTGTTGTTGACAGAATCAAATGAGATTGCACCTATTGAAAGTCTTGTAAATCTTACAGAACTTAAAAATTCTGGTTACTACCGTCACTAATTTCATTTTTTTCAGTATGTTTGTGATCATAATTTATTATAATGATCCAATTAATTTTTGGGGTGATATTCTTTGATTCATTCAGGCCAGTTGAATGTTTTTCAGCCGGTTAATCAAGACACAGTTACTTGAATACTCAATGGATGTTCTGTATGAGGTATTTTATCTATAGATAGTATTAAAATTCATTTAAATTTTGTGTATAAATTAATAGTGTAGTCTCATTTTAGCACTACACAAAAAAGAATATAATTTCAACCTACATTTCAAAATAGTTTGCTCAATACTTCCAGGAGTTGAAATAAAATCTAATTAATTATATCAGTTAATTTCAGCATGGATTTTTAAAATCTATCTCAGTTTTGACCTACCATCCCTGCTCTGAGTGGAGGTATGGGACAAATGCCTTCCACAAATTGAGATTGCTAAAAAAAAAAAAAAAAAAAAAAGCACCAATGAAATGCTGCTTTGGTGATAACAGAAAGATGTTTAAATCATCATATTTTAATGATTTATGAATTAGTATAAATACAGGAATAAAATCCCACTAGCCTAAGTATGAATAATTTAGTAAATAATTTATATGAATAGGAACCTGAAATATAAGAACTAATAAATTCTCTTTAGGTCCTCCTATGTATTGGGTTGGAAGTTGAAAATGTCATAAGACTGAAGGGTATCATAATTTTTCCTTATTTAAATTAATATCCTTATAGAGTATCTTTTCTCAAGTCAGATAGCTTGTAATCAAATAAGAAAACTTTTTCTTACTTTAGGAATGCTTTAGGACGCATTTATTAAGTCCCTACTCAGTTCCAAACACTTAACAAATGTCTCATTGATCCTCACAACTCTGGAGTTTAGGGTTTATTTCTATAGCTGTCTTAAAATTGAGGAAACTGAGGCATACAGAGGTTAAGTGACTTCCCAGGGTCACATAACTACAATGTGTCTGAGATTAGATTTGTGCTCAGTTCTTCCTGACTGTGGTCCTAAAGGACTATTTGCTATACTACCTAACTTTCTTTAACTCCAGATTTTCTTTTTAAATTCTCATTATATATTTGGTGCATCAGACAGATAAATGTTATTATTCCTTCCCATTCACCACAATAATGCTGGTTAATTGACATTTTAAAACAAAATTGGCCTTACCCAAAGACCTAATATTAATGAGTTCAATTTAAAAACAAACAAAAAGAAACAAGTAAAGACTGTCCCAAAGTCCAAGTTACCATGATAAAGTAATTCCAAAAGATGAATCCAAAAATCCACAAGTGAGTTTTGGAGGCACACGCAGGCATACGTACAGAGAATGGACAGGAATACACACGGAGACACAGACACAGAAACACACGCACACAGAGAGAGAGACAGACAGACAGACAGCTGTGCAACATTTGCATGATGGTGTTTAAAACATCCACATACTGGTCAATGAAATGAGCCCAAATCCATCCAGCATTGAACTATCCACCCACCAATTTCTCTTCCACCTGGGCTAGAAAAAAAATGAACCTGGAGAAATCCACCAACGTTCACTTTTGGAGTAAAGCATCAGGAAAAGAGAGTCTGGCCTTCGCCATCATTGCTGCTCAAGCCTATAGGTCACTTGGAAAGGCAGAGGCTGCCCAGCACATGGCAGTGTTGTCCCCATTAGAAATGATCTTGGTGGTTCTGGGGGCAGGACAGCATCTCCTGCACTGGTCGACCTTCATAGCAGATCTGATAGACGACCATCAACAACGCGAACTTCTCCAGTATCCCCTTCTGCTTGAGGATGCGGTACGCCTCTGCTGAGGTCGGGGATCCCTGGAACTTCTGGTCATTTAGCAAATCTTTCTCCAGTTCCTGGATGGTCTTTCCAGTCTTGACAAATGTTTCTCCTATTCTCTGGTTCTGGCCCCAGTAGCAGGTGGTGATCAGGTCAGCCATGCCACAGCTCTCCAGGAAGGTGGCCATGGACACTTACTCCTTGCAAAAGATCCTGGAGAGAGCAATCATTTCCATGAACCCCAGAAGAATGACGACAGCCTTGCTGTTGTCCTAGCAGCAGAATCTGTCACAGAAGCAGGCTACCACTGCCACGATGTTCTTGAATTCCTCACTCAGTTCCACGGTCTCGGCATCATCCACGACAGTGATTCGGAAGTTCTTGGGGTTTGGAGGAGTTCCTTGAAGAGCAGTCCTTTCCCCAGGACTTTGCTGTCTACTGTGGTCCACAAAACTTCTCAGTAGTTACCCTCGTTTGGCGATGTTGGCACCTATCTTCTCTTGGATAATGTCAGAAATAAGTTTGAGCCCTTTGGGACCCTCATCAATTTCCTTGATGAGGTAATCCCCAGACCTTTCTTTGGGTCTCGCCCAGTGATCTTATCGCAGATCCTGTGAATGAACTGGTGAGGAATCACAAAGACCAGGAGGTCTGCGTCTCCAAACCGCATCAATGAGACTTGGGACAGCAATCAAATTTTCAGGCAGCTTGTGTCCAGGGAGGTATTTTACATTCTCATGATCGTTATTGACGATGTCTGACAGTTTTCATCCATTCATTGTGTGCTCAAAGAACCACATCTTGACCATTGGGTCAAACTTCTGGGGCTTCCTTACATTATTGCCAATGATTATGGCCACGATTGAGCCCCAGCTGCCCGAAGTCACGTTGCACACTCTCAAAGGTGGGGCTGCCATGGCCTAGAGACTGGAGGGACTGGAGGGTCAGAAGGTGGCAGTGGCAGCAGCAGCGGCAGCAGTAGCAGCTCCGAGCAGCTGCAGCAGCCTTTCACTCCAAATTTATATTAGACAAGCAGTTACTTGATTTCTACAAAATACACAAATTTATATTGTACTTTGAGCATAAAAAGACAGAAAAAAGACAATTTCTATCCTCAAGGAGTTTATATTTTGCTTGGGAGAAACAACACAGAAATGAGCATTTTAAAAAGAACCATCTCAGAGAACATGATCAAAATTGTCCTTCCTGTAACCTCAGGTAAAATTTGACATTGATGGAAAAGTTAAGGTTTTAATGGCAAATCTGATTTTATGATTGCTATTTAATCAGGAGCTAGAACATGTAGAGGACGGCATGTAAGCCACTTAAGACTTGCCCCAAAAGATGTTCCTTAGCCAAAGTGAAATTATAACCATATTTGAAACCTGGTTATTGGAACTTGCCATTTTTAGATGCTATGGGACAATTAAGTGACTGTTCTTCTGAGTCTAACTTCAGATATGGATAGCAAGAAAAGTGTTCTGAGACTCCAATCCATGATGCCGGTAAGCCTATAAGATGTTGGTATGAACTACAAAAGGTGATCTCATGGGAAGGGTGGGAGAGTGGCTGTTCAGCCTGGGTTGAGGTAGGATTCTCCTGTCTCAATTTCCCCACTGATACCTGGCAGACATTAAGCATGACTGAACACAAGTGGACAATCTAATCCTGCCTGGAACTGACATGAAGTTGGGAAGATATTGTATCCCTGCAATGTCCCTACTCTTGGTGGCAATTTCCTACAGTCAAAAGGTTTGTAAACTTAATACCAGATCTATTAAATTATAGGTTATTGGTAGGGGAATATCTGAGGTTAAGTCTAAAATTAAGCTCTTAGGCATAGTACTTTGGACCAACAACAATAATTTAGGGTCCTTTAATTCTTAGTAATACTGTGGAGACAATTAGGTAAAGAGCTTGTGAAGTTAGCAATATAAATATTGTTTGTGTCTCAGTTGGTTAATGTTTAAAAAAAAAATTCTTGGTCCATATCCTAAATACTTTAAAAAGAAGTATCACTTGACAAAAGGTATGAATTGCTTTACCTGTTATAAACTGTGTTAAAAATGAAAAAGAAAAAAAAAATTGCCCTTCCTTCTTCTAGGTGACCACATGAGAGCTTTCAGGCCTAATTCCAGTCATGTGTGACTCATCATTTAGGCGATGTTTTTTGAAAAGATGAAAAGTTCCCTTGTTAATTATAAGCTTATGACAGCGGATATTTAAAATGAGTAACACTACTTTCGTCTTCCTTTTCCTTCTCAATTGTGAATCCCATAAGTACTATTTCACATGGCTATCTGTGAGGGAAGTAAGGAAGGGACAGACTGTCCTATCCTTCACTTTAGCCTCTATAATATCATGATTATATGGTATCTAAACCACATGACCCTTTTGAATAAGCCTGAGCTAAGGTTTAAAATGACTATTAAATTTTTGTTCTCTCTTCATCTTAATTAAAGAATATCTGTCACATAATGGATGTATCCAGGCTTGAAGGTGACCCATGAGATTGAGAAGTATATAAATCCTGGGGATAAAAAGTCAAACTACCCAACAACAGGGGAAGCATCTATCACCAATATAATCTTACATTTTTTATGTGCCTTCTAGTTAGTAGAAGAGACACATAAAAGAAGTTTCCTGGATGATGCAAGATGTAAGATGAGGTAAAATGAAAAACACTTGATCAAGAAACCCACAAACTAATTTATGTACTGATGAGGTTTAAGTATGAGCCTCCTAAGAAATTGCAATAGTAATTAGATTGTAAGTGCTTAGACAGTAAGCTCTTTGAGGGCAGGGACTGTCTTTTGCCTGTTTTTATATCCCCAGCACTTAGCACAGTGTCTGGCACATAGTAGGCACTTAAATGCTTATGAGTTAATTGATTGATAGGTATAATTTAATTGGTGGCCAAATTCTTTCATATTGAAGCTTTCCCTGAGGCTAGTCAGATCTATTCATATGTCAAATGGTCAAATTCCTACAAATTCCTTTAATTCATGGGGTTACCTCAAAGGCTAGATATGTTTATCTGACATCAGGAAAGAATGATAACAAAAACAAAGGCACTATAAAGCTAGACTCAGGCCTGAATAGATAAGACATATTCTTTAGATGTCCTATGCTTATGCAGATATCAGGTTTGTTTGTGGTAGAGAGCTATGGCAAGACACTCCCCTGTAAGTACTACTCTTTTGAGAAGGAACTTAAAATATTTCTTTCACAATTAGCAACCTGAAAGAAAGAATAAGCTGAGAATGAGGATACTCAATTTACAACATGCTCCATATTGACTGACTCTGCAGAACTGGTGGCAAAATGCACAGAGTTTATGGGCCTAGACAGGAAGTCCTGAATTCAAATCCAATCTCAGATACAAGCTGTGTGATCATGAGCAAATCACTTAGGAACTTTCTGCCTCAGTTTATTCAAAAGTAAAGAATAATGGCATCACCTTTAGAGCTTTGTGGTGAGAACCAAATGACATAATATTTACAAATCATTTTCTTTTGTTAATATTTTTTTATTTAGTTAAATTTATTTATTTACCTTTTCTACATTTATTTTCACAAAATTTTGGGTTCCAAATTTTCTCTCTATTTGTCCCCTCCCCCCACCCCAATACATCAAGCATTCTAATTTCCCCTATCACCCATCTGCCCTCTCTTCTATCATCCTTCCCTTCCCTTGTCCCTATCTTCCCTTTGTCCTGTAGGGCCAGATTACTTTCTTTTCCCCATTACCTGTATTTCTTATTTCCTAGTAGCAAGAACAATACTCAACAGTTGGTACTAAAGCTTTGAGTTCCAACTTCTCCCCATCCCTCTCTCCCTACCCATTACCTTTGGAAGGCAGGCAATTCAATATAGGCCATATCTGTGTAGTTTTGCAAATGACTTCCATAATAGTCACGTTGTGTAAGACTAACTGTATTTTCCTCCATACTATCCGGCCCCCCATTGCGTCTATTCTCTCTTTTGCTCCTGTCCCTCCCCAAGAGTGTTGATTTCAAATTGCTCCCTCCTCCCATTGCCCTCCCTTCCATCATCCCCCCTACCCTGCTTATCCCCTTCTCCCCCACTTTCCTGTATTGTAAGATAGGTTTTCATACCAAAATGTGTGTGCATTTTGTTCCTTCATTTAGTCAAATGTGATGAGAGTAAACTTTATGTTTTTCTCTCAGCTCCTTTCCTTTTCCCTCCACTAAAAAGTCTCCTATCTGCCTCTTCAATGAAAGATAATTTGCCCCATTCCATTTCTCCCTCTCTCCTCCCAATACATTTCTCTCTCACCACTTAACTTCATTTTTTCAAGACATGATCCCATTCTATTCAATTCACTCTGTGCTCTCTGTCTGTGTGTGTGTGCACGTGTGTATGTGTGTGTGCGTGAAATCCCACCAACTACACAGCTATTTAAAAGTACCAAGAGTAACAAAAGTTGTCTTTCCATGTAGGAATGTAAACAGTTCAACTTTGGTAAGTCCCTTATAACTTCTCTTTGTTGTTTACCTTCTCATGCTTCTTTTCATTCTTGTGTTTGAAATTCAAATTTTCTTTTCAGCTCTGGTCTTTTCATCTAGAATGCTTGAAAGTCCTCTATTTTATTGAAAGACCAGTTTTTCCCTGAAGTATTATACACAGTTTTGCTGGGTAGGTGATTCTTGGTTTTAGTCCTAGTTCCTTTGACTTCTGGAATATCTTATTCCACTCCCTTCGATCCCTTAAATTAGAAGCTGCTAGATCCTGTGTTATCCTGATTGTATTTCCACAATACTGGAATTGTTTCTTTCTAGCTGCTTGCAATATTTTCTCCTTGACCTGGGAACTCTGGAATTTGGCCACAATGTTCCTAGGAGTTTCTCTTTTTGGATCTCTCTCAGGTGGTGATCAGTGGATTCCCTGAATACTTATTTTGCCCTCTGGTTCTAGAATACCAGGGCAGTTTTC
>CM053771.1:210265971-210284850 GCA_028658325.1 Potorous gilbertii | reverse complement strand
ACTCACACACAAACATGATCTGCTACAATCTGCGAATGACTTTCATATTTCTTTCTCTGAGTGTGGAAGGCATTTTGCCTTAGAAAATCGTCATTGGGATTTTTTTTTTCAGTGAGTTCTTGTGTTATTACAAAGTTCCAAGTCTACCAGAAAAAACTCTCACACACTGTGGTCATTGCTGTGCACAAAGTTTTCCTGGTTCTGCTCCTTTCGCTCAACATCAGATCATATAAGTCCTTCCAGGCCTCCCTGAAGTCTTCTTGTTCATCATTTCTTATGGCGCAATAGTACTCCATTACATTCATATACCATAATTTATTAAGCCATTCCCCAATTGATGGGCATCTCCTTGATTTCCAGTTCTTGGCTACCACAAAGAGTGCTAGATTGATAATTTTTAAATTATCTCTTCTAGTTCTATTTTCCAGGTCAATTGTTGTTCTAATGATATATTTCACATTATCTTAATTTTTTTTCATTCTTTTGGTTTTGTTTTATAATATCTTGGTTTCTCATAAAGTCATTAGCTTCCAACTGCTCCATTCTAATTTTTTTTATTATTTAAGTTTTCAGCAATCATTTCCACAAAATTTTGAGTTCCAAATTTTCTCCCCATCTCTCCCCTTCCCCATCCCAAAATACCATGCATTCTAACTACCCCTATCACCAATAAGCCCTCCCTTCTAACATTCCTCCTTTCCCTTATTCCCATCTTCTCTTTTGTCCTGTAGGGCAAGATAAATTCTATACCCCATTGCATGTATTTCTTATTTACCAGTTGTATGCAAGAACAATACTCAACAGTTGTTCCTAAACTTTGAGTTCCAACTTCTCTTCCTTCCTCCCTCCCCACCCATCCCCACTGGGAAGGCAAGCAATTCAATATGGGCCATATATGTGTAGTTTTGCAAATGACTTCCATAATAGTCATGTTGTGTAAGACTAACTATATTTACCTCCATCCTATCCTGCCCCTCCATTTCTTCTATTCTCGCTTTTGACCCTGTCCTTCCCCAAGAGTATTGACTTCTAATTGCTCCCTCCTCCCTATGGCCTCCCTTCCATCATCTCCCCCAGCCTGCTTATCACCTTCTCCCCCACTTTTCCATATTGTAAGATAGGTTTTCATACCAAAATGAGTGTGTATTTTATTCCTTCCTTGAGTCGAATATGATGAGACTAAGCTTCCTGTTTTCTCTCTCACCTCCCCCTTTACCCCTCTATGGAAAAGTCTTTTACTTGCTTCTTTTATGAGAGATAATTTGCCCCGTTCCATTTCTCCCTTTCTCCTCCCAATATATTCCTCTCTCACCCTTTAATTTGATTTTTGTAGATATGGTCCCATCCTATTCAACTCACATTGTGCTCTTTCTTTCTCTCTCTCTCTCTCTCTGTGCATGCGTGCGTGCGTGCATGTGTGTGTGTGTGTGTGTGTGTGTGTGTGTGCGCTTGTGTGTGTGTATGTAATTGCACCAACTACCTAGACACCGAAAAAAGTTTCAAGAGTTTCAAATGTCTTTCCATGTAGGAATGTAAACAGTTCAACTTTAGTAAGTCCCCTATGATTTCTCTTTCCTCTTTACCTTTCCATGCTTCTTTTGATTCTTGTGTTTGAAACTCAAATTTTCTTTTTTCAGCTCTGGTTTTTTCATCAAGAATGCTTCAAAGTCATCTATTTCATTGAAAGACTATTTTCCCCCTGAAGTATTATACTCAGTTTTGCTGGGTAGGTGATTCTTGGTTTTAGTCCTGTTCCCTTTGACTTCTGGAATATCATATTCCATGCCTTTTGATCCCTTAATGTAGAAGCTGATAGATCTTGTTTTATCCTGATTGTATTTCCACAATACTTGAATTGTTTCTTTCTAGCTGCTTGTAATACTTTCTCCTTGACCTGGAACTCTGGAATTTGGCTGTAATATTCCTAGGAGTTTCTCTTTTTGTATCTCTTTCAGGAGGAGATTGGTGGATTCTTTCAATATTTATTTTGCCCCCTGGTTCTAGAATATCAAGGCAATTTACCTTGATCTCATGAAAGATGATGTCCAAGCTCTTTTTTTGGTGATGGCTTTTAGGTTGTCCCATAATTTTTAACTTGTCTCTCCTGGATCTATTCTCGAGGTCAGTTGTTTTTCCAGTGAGGTATTTCACATTATGTTCCATTTTTTTTATTCTTTTGGTTTTGTTTTGTGATTTCTTGATTTCTCATAAAGTCATTAGCCTCCATCTGTTCCATTCTAGTTTTTAAAGAACTATTTTCTTTAGTGAGCTTTTGAACCTCCTTTTCCATTTAACTAATTCTATTTTTTACAGCATTCTTCTTCCCATTGACTTTTTGAACCTCTCTTGCCAATTGAATTAGCATATTTTTAAAATTGTTATTTTTTCAGCATTTTTTTGGTCTCCTTTAGCAAGTTATTGACCAGCTTTTCATGATTTCTTTGCATCTCTCTCATTTCTCTTCCCAATTTTTCCTCCAATTGTCTTACTTGATTTTCAAAATCCTTTTTGAGCTGTTACATGGCCTGAGACTATTTTTATTTATCTTGGATGTTTGAGATACATAAGCCTTAACTTTTTTGTCTTTCCCTGATGGTAAGCATTGTTCTTCCTCACCTGAAAGTATGGGAGAAGATATCTGTTCGCCAAGAAAGCAACCTTCTGTAGACTTATTTTTTTTCCTTTTTTGGGCATTTTTCCAACCAGTTACTTGACTTTTGGTTCCTTTGTCAAGAGTTGGGTATACTCCGGGGATCTGTAAGATCTCAGTTCTTCCAAGGTGACACAATCAAGTGTGGACACTTCTCTTGGAGCAAGCAGAGATTTTTGTGCCCAGAATCATAGTAGAGTTTCTTCTTGACAACCACCTTGCCTCCAGTTCTGCCAAGGCAGCACTAGGGGCTAAGATTGAGATAAGCTGCAGGGACAGGGCTGCTATTCAGTGTGAGGTAAAGATCACCTGCTGCAGAGTCTGTCCACAGGGCTGAAGTAAGAATCAGCTGCTCATTGCCCCCAAGAGTTTTACAATCCCACAGTGGATGCAGGCTGCTCTAGGGACTGCTGTGGGAACTGCTGTTACCTACCTGATGTGGCCTCTATGGCCTCTACCTGAGGCTGGAGCTATGTGAAAGTCCTTCTCCCTTCTTCGCCAGCTGAAAAAAACCTATAACTGACCTTTGGAGCTTGTGGGTTGAAGGATCTGTGAACTACTGCTACTGTGACTGAGGATTCCATCCCCAAGGCCTGGTCATGTTCTCCTCCCAGAGCCACACTGACCTGCCAAGGCTGGGCTGGGCTCTGCTCCACTTCCAGTGTGACAGACATTTCCTCTTGGCCTTTCAGATCACCCTGGTTTGGAAATCTCCTCCACTCTCTTATTGTAGAATTTGTTGAGAGTCTTTCTTTACAAGTATTTTATGGGCTGTGCATGAAGAGCTAGTTGTATGTACATCTTTCTACTCTACCACCTTGGCTCTGCTCCCCATTCTAATTTTTAAAGAGCTATTTTCTTCAGTGAACTCTTGACCTTCCTTTTCCATTTGGCTACTTCTGATTTTTAAAGCATCCTTTTCCTCATTGGCCTTTTGGAGCTCCTTTGCCATTTGGATTAGTCTATTTTTAAAGGCATTATATTCTTCAGCATTTCTTTAGGTCTCCTTTAGCAAGTTTTTGACTCACTTTTCATGATTTTCTTGCATCACTCTCATATCATTCCCCAATTTTTCATCCACTTTTTACTTGATTTTCAAAATCCTTTTTGAGCTCTTCCATTGCCTGGGACCATGTCATATTTTTGGGAGGAGGTTGAATGTAAAAGTCCTGATTTTGATGTCTTCCTCTAATGGTATGCATTGTTCTTCCTCATCTGAAAGGATGGAAGAAAATGTCTTTTCACCAAGAAAATAATCTTATATAGTCTTATTTTTTCCTTTTTTGGGCATTTTCTCAGTCAATTACTTGACTTTTGAGTTCTTTGTCAAGTGGAGGGTCCTCCAAGGTGACACAATCAAGGGAGAGGAGATTACTCCTCTCCTGGCCTGTGCTCTGGTCTAGGAGCAACCACACACACTCTTCTCAGCCCAGAATCTACGAGTAGGATTACTTCCACCAACCCAACCATGGCAGTGCTCCTCCTTGCCCTAGGACCACCAACTCAGAGCTGAGACCCAGATCTGTCTTTTCTATTGCCCAAGGGTCTTTAGACCAAGGACTCCATAAGTGGACATAGCTGCTGTTGTGACTGCTGCCATCCTGGTGTCAGGTTTGAGGTCAGATTCTGCTCTCTTCTCACACAGGTGAAAGAGCTTTTTGACTGACCTTTGAAGCTGTCTTTGGTGTTTGTGGGTTGAGAAATCTGAGAACCACAGCTGCTTCCTGTGATTCTGTGCCCTGAAGCCTGCTCCAGTCCTATCCCTGTCATGGAAAGTCAAGGCTAGGTTGCACTCTGCTCTGAGCCCATTGTGATAGAAGTTTCCTGTTGGCCTTCAGAGCTGTCTTGGGCTGAAAATCACTTTCATTGTTTTTTGTTTTTGTGACTTCTGCTTCTCGAGAATTTATTTAGAGTAATTTTGACAAGTATTTTATTGGGTATGGGGGCAGAGCTAGAGCAGGTTCATCTTTCTACTCTGCTATCTTGGCTCCAACCCCTAGCAAGAGATACTTTTGAGGAAGGATAAGAGAAAGAGAGAGAGGGAGGGAGAGAGGGAGGGAGAGAGAGAGGGAGAAAGAAAGGAACAGAGGAAAATGGAATGCAGTTAGTGATCACAACTGTAAATTTGAATGGGATGACTTAAACTATAGAACAGAAGCAGTTAGCAGAATGGATTGGAAACCAAAATCCAGAAAAGTATTGTGAATGAGACATTTGAGACAGAAAGACACACACAATGAAATGAAGACTTTGAACCAAATCAATTATGTTTCAGCTTAAATGAGGTGAAGGGGTGACAATCAATTGGACAAAGCAAAAACAAAATTCGACCTAATTGAAAGAGATAATCAGTGTAACTAAATTTTGCTAAAAGGGTATCACAGACAGGAGCAACTAAATGGTGCTATGGATAAAGCACTAGCCCTAGAGTCAGGAGGATCTAAATTCAAATCTGACCTCAGACACTTAACATGAACATTGTGACCCTGGACAAAGTACTTAACCCTAAATGCTTCACAAAGAAGTTCCACAGACAAAGAAGGGATATAAAACAATTTTAAAGAAAGTTTCTCTGACAAAATTCTCATTTCACAAATATATAGTGAGATGAGACAAATTTATAAAAATAAGAGCCATGCCAAAATTGATAAGTGATCAAAGGATATGAACAGGCAATTTTCAGGAAAAATCTTGTCTACTTATAGTAACATAGAATGCTTTAAAGCATTATGGATTTGTGAAAGACAAATTAAAACAACTCTGAGGTGCCACCCCACTTGAAATGCTAGAGGGAATAATGAAAAATACGTACAATAATGAGTTACTGAAGAAGTTTTGAACTGGTCCAAGGATTCTGAAAATCAATCTGGAACAATGCCCAAAGGGGTGATAAAATTGTACATAATCTTTTGATCCAGCAACCCAATTTCTAGATTTAGACCTCAAAGAAATAAATGAAAAAATAGAAAGGACTTTTATGAACAAAAATATATATAGCATCTCTTTTTGTGATGGCAAAGAATTGAAAGTTGAAGGGACACTCATCAGCTGGGAATCCCGAACAAGTTGTGGCATATGGTTGTGAAGGAATATTATAGTGGCATTAGAAATGATTGGGGGAGGTGGCTTTTGGGAAAAATATGCCAAGATTGATGAACTGATGCATATCGAAGTGAAAATACATGTGAGATTATTGTGTACAGTAATAGCAATGTTCTAATGATAATTAACTGTGAAAGACAGCTACTCTGATCAATATAGTGAACCAAGGCAATTCCAAAGGACTCATGATGAAAAAAGTGATTTCTTTCCTAGGGATAAAACTGATAAATTAGTGAAAATTGAAGTATATTTTCACTTTCTTTTTTGTTTATTTTTTGTGTGATATGGCTAATAGATAAATATGTTTTGCATAATTTCACATATTTAATTTATACTATATTGTTTGCCTTCTTAGTGGGTGGGGGAGGTGTGGAAGGAAGTTAGAGAATCTGGAATTCAAAATTTCAAAAGAAAAGAATGCTCTAAATAAATGGATAATTGGTGTTTTTTTCTTTAAAGAATGAAAATGGGCTATAGATATTATGTAAAATAAAATCAACTTGTCTAGTTTTGTGAGACTCAACATATATACATGGGAATTCTACAAGAAACTCTTCTAACAACTGAGGGGCTATATTTAAGGCAGGGTAATTGAGGCTTTGTCCAGGCCACCAATTTTAAATTAAACTGACAGCACCCTTAGTACTTTACAGTAACTTTGGTAAAAAGATCAAAAATCCCAACAAATTGTTTTCACACTAGCAAGAATTATCAGTCAAAATAGAACACAGAAGGCAGTGTTCTAGTGATTTTCATGCATTAAGACTCCAAAACTAAGGGGGTATATTCTCATACATGTCAAGGTACAAATATTTCTAGTTATAAATGTAAATTGAATTGAGTGATGCTCCTTGAAGAAGTATAATCACTTGAAATATATGGGAGGACAAAGGGAATTATGGGGATACTCCATATAATTTTCTGTTCTCCCATGATTCCACTTCAAGATGGAGTGTTTTCACTCCAAGACCATTTAAAGTATTTATTCACAGGTTACTTTTATTTATTTATTTATTTTTTACTAACTCAAATTTGGGGGCCGCTAGGTGGTACAGTGGATAGATCACTAGTGCAGTAGTCAGGGGGACTTGAATTCAAATCTCACCTCAGATACTTGCCACTCATTAGCTGTGTGACCTTCCGCAAGTCACTTAACCCCAGCTGCCTCTTTCTGGGTCATCTCCAGTCATCCTGATGAATATCTGGTCACTGGATT
Source organism: Potorous gilbertii (assembly GCA_028658325.1). Taxonomy (NCBI): domain Eukaryota; kingdom Metazoa; phylum Chordata; class Mammalia; order Diprotodontia; family Potoroidae; genus Potorous; species Potorous gilbertii. The sequence continues at coordinate 210,277,882 of CM053771.1, read as the reverse complement.
CAGATGGCTCTGGAGGGCAAGTGAGGCTGCTAACCTGCACACAGCCTTCCCTCTCCCAAAAAAGCCAATGTCAGGTGCAAGTCCTGTCATTATTCCTTGATGGCACAGTCTTCTCTGGCAACGAAGGATGAACAAACACAATTCAAATCTAAATTAGGGATGTTAACAATCTGTGCTTAAAAAACCAAAGGTGTGTAATTTCCCAATCAATCAGAGAGCCATTAATAACAATTTTCCGTGATGCAGAAGTGAAAATTGTATGCGAAGATATATATTATTATTTATAAATATTTGCTTAGGAAAATTCCTTGTTAATAATTGTAAAACAACTTTCACAGTCCTTGATGATCACTGCTCACTACCTATAAATAAAAACAATATTATATTTTTGTAAATTCTATAAATCAACATATTCTTAACTACCTAAATGGAGCTATCTCTTGATCTTGTGTTTCTGAATTCTTGGTAATCTTTAAATGTATCTATAAACCTTTTTTTAAAGCCCAGGAAAAGAAAAGCAAATTTCTAGGAAAAATATTCCCATCTTAGTTTCAAATATAAGTTCTAGATGGCTTCACACAAACTGCTGACTTGATGTGTCCTCTCTTGGCGACTGAAATGAAAATGTACAACACTGAAATGCATCCAAGTGAACAAAGAATATTAGATTTGGACGTGAACTGAAAGTTTACTTGGTCCAAGGTAATACACAATATCAGAATGTTTTCTCCTTTAACTGAGACCAGTTGAACAAAGGAAAGTCAGTATCTCTATAAACACCTTTATTCCCTTAAAGGAAACAAACAAACAAACAACTTTGACCTAAAGAAAGTTCTTTCCTATACTGAACCAAAAACTGTGTCCCTATATTTTTCACCATTGTCCTAATCTATGGAGAAACATGTAATAATCCAACTCAATTTTTATACTTTTCAACTATTTAACATGGTTTAGATGCTCTTTATCTTTTCTCTGCAAGCTAAACAATTGGATTTCCCTTAACTATTCTTCTCCTGACTTGGTCTCCACTCTCCTGAAGTTCTCTAAACTGCATAATAAGTTTTCCAAGATGAGAAAAGCCATGTATTATTTAATTTTGTCTCTTTTTCGGTTTTTCCCACCATACCTAATATATAATAAATACTGACTAAATGGACCCCTTAGCCTCCACTGAACTGAAAAATATTTTAATTTCTTTGTTTGGTGGTTGACTTCCTTTGGACATTCCCAATTTTAACAATGTCCCCTTTATGCATGAACTGTTAGACTATTATTCACTATTAGACTGAATATTCCAAGTGTAGTATGAGCTCAAAAATATAGTGGATCTATTACATTCCTCTGAAACTTAAGCTCATATTAATCTAGTTTAACTTGACTGATTTTTTTTGTCTTGAGCCGCTTTTGTTAAATCATCCTTTTAGCTCATATTGAAATTTTAGTCAGTTATTTCAACCAAAATGCTATTTATTCATTTTAATTATATAACTGTTTTCTACCTAAATGTAGGACTGATATTTACTTGTGATATTTCATCTTTTTTGATATTAAATCAATGTTTCAGTTTTTGGAAATAAGGTTGAGTTTTGATTCCATTATTCAATATGTTACTTTAACCATTTCTCCTTTCTTGGGAAATTTTCCTAAAAAGAAATATGAATTGATAGAACTGCATTATAACAAATAGTCTAACATACCAAGGCATCCTAAAAGATTCAATCAAAGAACTTTCAAAATTAATATACATTTGAAAAAATTAACATACTGCATATCTTTACATTTAAAATGCCAAAAAAAAAGGAATTAGTTTAGTTTGATATTACTTGTTTTCAGTGATCTCATGTGACCTGTTAATGGTTATATGTTTCTTTTTAAAGTACTCTGGATCAAATTTCAGACTATAAACAAGATGTAAAATTAGATATCTTCCTCTTTATCCCCACCACTTTTCTAACCATTCCAAAGCAGGATTTGTGCTTCAAAGAGCAACTTTCTCTATGATTTAGATTGCCTAAATTCAAAAAGGTTTAGAAAAGCAACCAAACACATAACCTGACTATCTATCATAAGTTCATTCATCATCTCTCCCTCACAAACCATGCTACAACAGCAAAGTTGCACCAGACAACCAAAGGAATCAACACATGCATTCTCAATGAAACACAACACTACATCTCAGGCATCTTTCCCTCTTTCCTCTGCAGATCTCTTGCCAAGACAGACTGCCCATGATGTAGCACATTCCAGGACTATGGAAGTTTGCAGAGGCCACACAACCAGCAACAGCAATCTATATTTCAAAAGGTCCCTGCAGGACTGTCAGGAACTGAGGATGAGAGATAAGAAGTACAGGGTGTCTGATTCCAGATTTAGTATGCTAACCAATGTACTATTCAGTCTTACTGTGTCACCACAGTTTGGTCATATATGTGTACTTATATATATTTGCATATATATACATATGTACATATATGTATGTGTGTGCATATATATAGATAGATAAATAGATCTTAAACTATAGGATATTTTACTTAGGATTATTGTGACTACATTCATTAGCAACCTGTCAATAATTTTATTTTTAGTATCATCTTAACCTGGTTTAAAGACTCAATATTTACCAAAAAGGCTTTGGGTACTTTTCATACTTCTGAATAATTTATATAACCCATGTGCTTTTTGTTCTTGAGAAGTTTATTTGAATTTGGCTATAGAGCTATTTGAACTTAGTGGGGGAGCATAGATGATTCCCTTATAAATTCTTTCTTTCTCCTGAGATTTGTCTATTTAAATTGTTTAATTCTCTTTACATTAGTTTGGGTAATAAAAATTTTACAAATAATCATATATTTCCTTGAAAGAGTTTGATACATTAAAATGTAACTACAGTATTTCATATATTTTTTTAATTTTTGTTGTGACCTTTCCTTTTTCCATTTGTAATTTTGATTCTTTTTTTATTTTGTTTAATTACTAAATCTGATAATTGTTGATACATAAGCAAGGGAAACATAAAGTAGAAAAATGAAATAAACCAATATCACTAATAAATATTAAATAAAGTAATATATGAAATGTTCATTTTATTTAGGAAAGAGGCAACAATAATATATTCACATAAATTGCCCGCTAAAACTAGAATATCTTTATACCAGTAATGCAAGGGTGGTCCAACATTGTGAAAACTTCTGGCATAATTAAATATATTAATAAGAAAAACAATAAAATATATTATTATAAAATCAGAAAAATCATTCAATAGAGTGCTAATTTATTTTAATGAATGAAGTCTTCATTTGAATCAGCAAAAGCATTTATCTAAAACCAAGCATTCACACAATTTTTAATCAACTTTAGCAGCTTTCTCAATAAGTATAGAAGTGATGAAAAATGGCCACTGTCTCCAATACCTTTTAGCACAGTGACTGTATTGTTGATTAAGCAAAAAAAAGGGGGGAGGAGGGAAGAAATTAAGGGAACCCAAATAGATAGATGAGACAAAATTACCTATCCTTGTCATGATTTGATGTTTTAAAGAATTCCAGAGAATCAACAAAAATAATTAGAGAGTAGCTTCAGTCAAGTAGTAAAATGTAAAATAAATTCACACAGAGAAACACATCAGTATTTCTGTATATTACTAAGAAAAATCAAGAGAAAGAGATAGGCAGAGAAACACAATTCAAAGCAACAAGAAAATGCCATAAATATATGACAGTTAATATTGTAAGACACATGCAGGCCTTATGTGATAAAATTCCAACACAATATTTTCACAGAATAAAAAAGGGCAAAAGAGACATGCTTAGTGTTTATGTCTCTGTCACAAACATCAAGAATGACCGTAATAAATTAATCTACAGATTTTACCAAATTATCAGAACTAAAATTTATAGAATTGAAAAAAGGACAGAAGCATTCATTTAGAAGAATATAAAAGCAATTTATAGCAAGGAATTTAATAAAACAGATGATGCTATCAGACTTCAAACTATATCATCAAGTAATAATTTTTAAATGTCTAGTAATACATAAGAAATAGAGAAGTTGATCCATGAACCTGGCTAGGTTAGCAAGGTCTAGATTAAAGAAAACAAAACAAAAAACCTGTCTCTTCTTTCTCTTTCACTTTTAGGGTAGCTTCCTCACTCCAGTGAAAAGATTGAAAACCCATATACTTATAATCTTCTGTCCCTCCTATTTCAGGCTACTCTCTTGCCTCTATTTGTGCTTACTTTTATTTATGCTTCAGTGGATGTGAGTCCAGGAGTTTCTAATCCCCAGAGTTATCTATCTACAATATGTTACCTCTGTAAGTTGCACATTTTTGAGAAGAGTAGTAACTTTTGAAATTTTCCCTTTCCTGGGGAGTAAAGGGAAGGTTTACAGAGGTGTGGGGACCTGAAAGTTGTTAGATTTTCTGGTTTTTGAAATAAAATGAGCTCCATCTATAAATAAAATATGAAGAGATTTTGTTCAATAACTTTTGGAAAAATTAGAATTATGTCTAGTGAAAATAAGTTTAGATGAGTCATATACCATAAAAAACACCAAATTGTTGAATGTTTTAAATATTTTGAAGTTCATAATTAAAATTATAATAGATTGGAAGGTTATATCTTTCACATATATGGAAAGTGGAAGAATATGTAACCAGACATAGAACACGAGGTTCATTATAACAATCAAAATAGACATCTAAAAAGAATAAAAATTTAAAAACTTTTTTCAACAATTAAATAAATATGCCTGCAATCAGGAGAAAATACATAGATGAAAGAAAAAGTTTGACTAAATATCTCTGGTACAAGGTTGATATCTAGACTATATGAGGAATTGGCATTGATGTGTAAGATTTAAGTTTCATTCCCAGTTATATACATGACTAAATGATATTATTTTTAAATAAAGCTTCATCAGTTATCTGAAAAATATATCAGTAATAATCATATAAATACAATATTTTGCAAAGTAAATAAGAATTTTCATACTCATAGAAGTAGCTGTTTAAAATACAAAAGAAATGTTAGTGGAGACTAACTAGGGTAGTCTAATATTTTCAGGGTTATTAGTTTTTCCTTGTATGTTTCCAGATATATTTTATCTCACTGATTTGTTAGTCTTCTTTCTGATACAGATTGAATCCAGTACCTCTTTGGCTCACACATGTGATTCCCCACCACCACCACACTGCCTCCACTTGTCATCAGTCCTTTTTCTTTCTATTGATTCTCCATAAAGGGGTCTAACAACCACTATTGCTCAGGAATTTTCATTATTCTGGGAGCACTAGTGCAGTGATTTGTAGCCAGTTTCTTTCCTCTTCATCAATCAACCAAGCACTTATTCTTAAGCACACAGTATAAACCAAGTGTTGTGTTCATCTCTGGGTATATATAGAAAGGAAGGAAAAAAAATGAATTACTACCTTTAAAGATCTCACATCAGCTTATTTCCTTTGTGGATCATCTGTGCTCTTGATTATGTCTATTATGTCTTGATGTGTTGGTTATGAATAGCCATAAAAGGCAGTTAGGTGACACAGTGCGTAGAACTGTGGACCTCCAGTAAGGAAAAGTTGGGTTCAAATCCAGACACAGATGCCAGCTGTGTGACACTGACTAAGTCACCTAACCTGTTTGCTTCAGTTTACTCATCTGTAAAATTGGAATAATTACAACATCTACCCAGCAGAGTTGTTGAGAATATTAAAAGAGTATTAATTAAAGCATTACAATTAAATTATCAGTTAATTATTTTAAATTATTTTAAAATATTTATGAATAAAATAAAATAAAGTTACAATTAATTAAAGCATTAAAAATATTTGTAAAGTACTTACCCAGAGCCTGGCACATAGTAGGAGTTATGTTTAAATCTAGGAACTAAATACCAACTTAAATAAGCCTAAATTATTACCTCATAGCCAACAGATGAGTAAAGATGAGAAAAGATGAGAAAATTGTTGTTGGAGGACTATCAGAAAAAAAGACTGCTATTCAGATACTATTGGAGTTGTAAAATGGTTCAATTCATCTAAAAAATCTAGAATGTTATAAGGAAAGTTCCTAAACTCTTCATATTCTCTGATTCAGAGATCACATTACTGATTATTCCACAAGGAGATAATTGATAGGAAAGAAAAGAAAGGAATGAAAAGAAAATGTGAAAGGAAAGACACAAAGGAAAAGGGAAATGAGGAAAGAAAGAGACAAAGAGGGAAAATAAAAAGAAGAGGATTTATTTGTGAGAAAATTATAGTTATACTATCTGAAAGCTGGAGAAGTACTCAATAATTGGAACCAATGAAAAATACGATGGCATATGAATTTAATGGGAGACAATGTGGAGTAGTTGAAAGTGCTAAATCTAGAATATAAAGCCATGGATTCAAATCCAATCTCTGCTGATTAATTACTTATGTGACCTTAGACCTGGCCCACTTTCCTCATCTTTTAAGTGACATTGCTAGAGGAGATAGCCTCTGAGGTGCCTTCCAATTCTATATCACCCTATGATTCTATTACTGTTCGTGGATCCTATACAAACATAAATTGGAAAAGATCAACAAAATTTTGGATGAAAACATCAAGAGTTGAGAAAACAGTGAAAAAAACACAAGCAGAAACCAAATGACGATGCAATTAAAGATAACTAGTTAAGAGAAAGCAGAATTTGAATCATATTCAAAAATACTTTGTCCCTTTATGTTAAACAATGATAAACTATGAAAGTAAACAGAGATGTATATTATCTGCAGTCATAATAGTGGATTATTTTCCTTAATTTTTTGTGGAGTAGTGAGTTTGATTGGGTGTTGGTTGGAAATGGGATGGAAAGGAAAATGATAAAGACAAAAGCAAGATAGAAAGTTTGTTTTTCCCCGTATGGTGTGTAATCTTAAAGTAAATAGTTTCAATCTATTACTCTTATTTTTTCAAATATCTAATACCTACAGTTGCAGCTCATTCTGTATCTGTCATCTGATTCATAAATAGGAGAAAACCCTAGTATTTACAATAATTCAAAATTTTGGACAAAACAGACAATAAATTTTAAATAGATTTGAAAATATTTTAAGAGTTAAAATGTATTTTGATGTTGAGTGCTTGTGATTCAGGTGTGTTTATATTAACATTTCAACTCATTTTTTTAGTATCCATACTGTATTTACTGAAATAATATTAATTATTAATATGTAATATTTACATAACGCTTGCTATGTCACAGGCATTATATAAGTGCTTTACGATTATTATCCCACTTGACCCTCACAATACTCTTGAGAGGTAGGTGCTGTCATCATCCCCATGTTACAGATGAGAAAACTGAGGCAGAATGACTTACCCAGGATCACACAGGTAACGTGTCTTAGACCTGATTTGAATTCTGGCTTTACTAACTTCAAACTCCGTATTTTATCCACTGCACCATGAAGCTGTCCCTAAAATATATAATCACTTGAGTTTATAAAGACTCAGCACATGAATTAAATGCCTCCTTCTTTATGAGTTCTCGATACAATACTTTATATTGCTTTCCATGATATCTGATTGAGTTTTCGTTTAGGGTTCCCCCTTTTCCTTATTGACATTACTTTTTAAAGACCTCTAAATCAAGTTGGTTTTCTGCCAAACATGCTATTCCCAGTTATCTTGAAATAAAATCCATTCATTGTCATGAACCCATTGTTCTAGTTTAGTCAAGTTAATTCCATTCTTTGATTTCATCTATTTGATAACCTATCCTTCTTGAATGTTCATTTCAAGTTTAAAGATGGCTATTTTCATTCCACACAATATGGCATGCTCCATGGACAGTCCTGGGAACCCTATTTCGAAAAGAACATTAAGAAACTGAATTACACTCAAAGGAGGGCAAAAAAGGTCAGGTACTTAAACTTAGTCATTAACCAAGCCTAGAAATTAAAGTATCCTTTCAACCATTCCTTATTACCACTTATTCTTCTCTCCTATTTACATGGCATTGAATGATTCTGGGAGTTCAAACAATTTTTACAGACTAGTCCCCTTACAATTTTATGTTATGTCTTCTAATGGACCCTTATTAGTGCAAAGTAATAGTTTTAATCTTCTTTATTTTACTGTTGGGTTCCTCACAGCAGCTGTTCTAAATAAACCTTACTTTTTCGCCTCCGTTCCTCTCATTGTCACTGTCCTACTTCAAGCCTTTTTACCTTAATTATTTCCCCCAATGGATCTCCCTACCTCAACTCTCTTTCTTTTCCAATTCTTCCTCCACATGGGTTTCAAACTGATATTCCAAATGCACTTGTCTGACAATGTTCCAGTGTCTTCTTGTTGCCTCTAGGATAAGACGGAAGCTTCACTGTTAGGCATCTAGACTCACAGAAAAAAATCAGCAAAATATGGCACCTTAGGAAAACATATCATTCTAATGGTGCTCATTACTGTGCTGTTCTATCCTTTCTTATAGAAAATTCTGTTGAAAATATAATGAAAACTAAGTGTCTCTTTCATGTGGCTTTCTAAATACAAAGAAAATAATAGTCAGGCCAAAGTTGGGCAAGTTCCAATGGCAATAGTTCAACTAAAAGTGTGAGAATATGAGAAAATGCTATCCAGCATCTCAGTAACATATTTCAGAATTTTGTTTCATGCTGCCCTTGGAGAATGATTTACGTTGAGATATGTGTTAAATTATAACAATGGTTTATAGCAAGGCTCTCAAATGCCATTTTTTTCCTGGTTTATCCTCGCTATGAACACAGTGGCTTAGTTTGCAAGTAACATGCCTTTACCTCAAAGAGAAAGATGGTTATGATTTAATATTCCTCGACTAGAGTTAAAAATAGGCTGCTGCTTTTAATGACAAAAAGCTTATCAGATTGCCTGTCATCGTTCTGAGCAGAAGGTTCGGATGGAATCAACAGAAACATAGTAGCTGGAAGGCATAGCTGTCTTGTTCCAACAGTTTCCAAAAACTGTGGATCCTTGCCGGCGTATGGAGTGAAAATCTGATGTGGGATATCCACTATGGTGGTTCAAGGCCACTCCAAAAATTCATTTTGAGGCCAGTGATCTCCCAATAGGCAAAATCTTTAAGTGAATTTGACCCACTTACATGTCCTGAGATTTGTCAATTAGATCTGGGACCTACAAGGACCCATTTCTCCTTCCAGAATGTTACAGAACTTTTACAGTTAACATTGTCTATAAATGCTATTAAAGTGTAACTGATGATAAAATTCACTGAATTTAATATATTTGCCTTTTTTTATTAGTATAGATATTCACCAGAGTGTTTTCACAGGTTCTGAAATGTAGAAGTAAAGAGATATAATATTTTCCTTGAAACCTCAATTGCGGAATTTTTCTTTTCTCTGACCAACAAGATTAAACCATTGTTAAACCTAAAGGGATTATGACATTAGCATATCATTGAAATTTAGATTTTTTTGAATGGTCTTGGATTTCAGTAAACTTATTATCCTTCTTACCAATGTGTTCCAAAGAGGAGCATCTGTGCAGGGAATTCATTTGTCACTAAAGTGTAAATACAATTTTTCCTCCCATAGTAAAGAGTTATAAAAGTAGTAGTAGTCATACTAGTAGTAGTAGTAGTAGTAGTAGTAGTAGTAGTAGTAGTAGAAGTAGTAGTAGTAAATGGTAATGCTAACAGCAATAGCAATAAGTAAAATAATAGTAGTAGCCACGTTTCAAGGCCACACACTTGCAGGGCAGAAGCCCATCTGCCTTGGAAGAGTCTCCCATGCTTAGGATCTTACAGGTACAGTTCAAATACAGCACTATTACTACTGTCTATTATTATTGCTACCGGTACTAATTCTAATGATCATGGTATTGAGAATGATGATTCTTCTTCTACTACTACTCCCCCTCCACTACTGCTGCTGTTGCAGCTGCTGCTAGTGCTATCAGATACTATTTATAAACCACTTTGCTTTGCAAAGCACTTTACAAATAGTATCTCATTTTATCCTCACAACAACCATACAAGGGTATATTAATCCATTTTATAGATGAAGAAATGAAGTCAGATGGAAATTACTTGCTTAGGATCACACAGCTATTTTATGTCTGAGGCCAAATTTGAACTTAGCTCTTCCTAACTCCGAGATGAGTGCTATGTATTGTACTACCTACCTGTCCCATAATAACTGCTATCTATCTACCACTCTAGTAGGTAGAAAAGATTGCTTAAAATAAAAATCAACTCATTATCCTGAGATATACCAGAACTGCCTAGAGCATTTTAGCCTTGGCTGCAATCACTGGCAATTACAGAGGTTCAGTTTCTCTTGAGGAGGCACCCTATACTTACACACATAGTAGTGACTTTGTGGACATTTACAAATTTGGTAAGTATCTATTTTGTTGAGATCAAGGGAAGCCTCAACAGGCCCAAGACCATTGTCAGTCACTAAGGAATAGGGGACTAATGGTAGTCTTCTTGCCTCTAATACCACAGACATGTGCTTCTCATTGTCATGGCCCTTGACAGGTGTCTTATTTGGAGTGACACTACTCTATAATCTTCTGCATTCACTGGTACTGTTCACATACATTGTATAATGGAAACACAATCTATCCTTTCCAAGTTCCTTGAGTATTCAGGGCAAGATTATCAAAGTTTATAGGAATTTTCTCTAAGGATTTTATCAATTCTTAGCAACACTTAATTCTGGATATTCTAAAAGGAGTGGGGTAGAGTATGAGATAGGGAGACAACACTGAAAGCAGAAAGACATGGATTCAAATACTACCTCTGAGGCATAAGAGTTGTGTAAACCAGTGCAATTTACTTAATTTCTTAGTACCCACAGAAGTCTCTTTAAGACTATAATTTGCAGAAGTGTTGCTGTTTTGCATGGATTGAGGAAGTTTCTTTATTGAGATTCTTAGACCTATCCAATAACAGTTGTACATAAGAAGGAAAAAGGTATAAAAAAAAAGGGGAAAGAAGAGGAGCCAAGACCCTCTCAATACCCTGGAAATCACATTTTATAATTATCTGTGAATGTTTACTAGTAATGGTGGGAAGAGAGGAGGCATAATACATTTGGAAATTAATGTTATATATGCAAAAGATTGATAAAATTGTATTTCTTTTTAAAAATATTTCTTATAAACAATGATTGCTAAGGAAGGAGAAATGTAAAGAGGAAAGTTAAAGTAGTCACAAAAGACATCAAAAACTATTTTTTTTATTTTTTTTAATAAAAATTTATTTATTGAACTTTTCACATTCATTTTCACAATATTTTGGGTTCGAGAATTATCTCCCCATTTGTCCCCTCCCCCACGCCAGTACACTGAGCAATCTAATTTCCCCTATCACCAATCTGCCCTCTTCTCTATCATCCCTCCCTTCTCTTCTCCCCATCTTCTCTTGTCCTGTAGGGCCAGATAACTTTCTATTCCCCATTACCTGTATTTCTTATTTCCTAGTAGCAAGAACAATACTCGACAATTGGTCCTAAAACTTTGAGTTGCAACTTCTCCCCATCCCTCCCTCCCCACCCATTCCCTTTGCGAAGGCAGGCAATTCAATATAGGCCATATCTGTGTAGTTTTGCAAGAGACTTCCATAATAGCCGTGTTGTGCAAGATTAACTATATTTCCCTCCATACTACCTTGCCCCCCATTGTTTCTATTCTCTCTTTTGATCCTGTTTCTCCCCAAGAGTGTTGACTTCAAATTGCTCCCTTCTCCCATTACCCTCCCTTCATCATCCCCCCCACCCTGCTTATCTCCTTCTCCCCCACTTTCCTGTATTGTAAGATAGGTTTTCATACCAAAATGATTGTGGATTTTATTCCTTCCTTTAGTCAAATGTGACAAGAGTAAACTTCATGTTTTTTTTTTCTCAGCTCTCATCTTTTTCCCTCCACTAAGAAGTCTCTTG
>CM053771.1:210244564-210265471 GCA_028658325.1 Potorous gilbertii | reverse complement strand
AATCCTTTTTGAGCTCTTCCATGGCCTGAGCCCATTGCATATCTATTTCAGATGTTTGGGATAGAGAGGCCTTGACTCTTATGTCTTTACCTGATGGTAAGCAGTTTTCTTCCTCGTCAGAGAGGAAGGTTGGATTCATTTGGTCACCAAGAAAATAACCTTCTATGGTCTTATTTTTTTTCCCTTTTCTGGGCATTTTCCCAGCCAGTTACTTGACTTCTGAGATTCCTCTCCATCCCCACCTACGTCTGCCCAGCTAGTGCTTGGGGTCTGGGATTCAAATGCTGCTCACCAGCCTCAGGGCTTTCGATGGCAGGCCTGGCTGCTATTCAGAGTAAGTTTAAATCAGGTTCTCAGGTGGGGGCAGGGCTGCCTCCCAGGCTCAGTTCCCTCAGAGGGTTTATGCAGAGACCTTCTGTAATGGAGCTGCTGCCAAGCTCCTGCCTGCTCTGGGAGCCTCTTCCCACCCGTTGCCTCTGCTGCGGCCTCCAGAGGGAGCCCAAGTTATGGAGACACCCCGCTCCCCTCTCAGCCTGTCCAGATGTCTCTCTCACTGACCTGTGCATCTGTGGATGGAGGGACCTTCGCGGCCTCTGGAGATTCTGTCCTTGAAGCCTGCTTGGATCTGCTCATTCGTCTCAGTGCCAAGCGACTAGGGCAGGGCAGGGCTCCACTCCCATCCCGGTGTGCGATGGACTTTTGGGCTCGGTTTTTCAGGGCTCTCTGGAACGGAAATCTCCTTCACTGTGTTGCTGTGTGGCTTCCACTGTTCCAGAATTTGTTGGGAGTTCTTTTTGAGGAAATCCATGGGCTGTGGGTTCGGAGCTAGCATTTGTGAGTCTTTCTACTCCACTATCTTGGCTCTGCCCTCGAAAACTATTTTAAAAGAAATAAACGTAATATAAAAATAAAATACATTTTAAATCATATATTGAAATATGTATGTTGATGCATAGACACTCACAGACACACATGCACCCACCCCAACACACACACATCTTGAAAGGATTTGTAAGCAAGTTCAAAAAAAAGTGTGGATTGTCATCTCTACCAACATTTGTAATTGGAATACTGCTTCATATATCTTGTTGTCTATTACTGTCATTTATAAATGTGCATTCAGTATTGTATTAATCATCAATAGAAATCAACTAAATGTACATTAGAATGGAGAAAATGAATGTACCTATTCCCCCAAGCATTAAGATACAGACTTATTGCCTTTAACATGAATGCACAAGAGTGACACATATTGTTTTGGAAGTGAAATTTTTTTTTTTTTGTGAAAATTGAAATGTGTTTGGAATCTGGCCATGTCTTCCCTCACCTTTTTCCTTAAGCTCACATCCTTTTAAACTGATGGTACATGGTGGTAAACCTGTCTTGGCCTAAGACTTTAATAGTGAAAGTCAGCCAAGAGTGAATTATTATAAATTGGATTGTTACCCATAAAGTAGAGACTACCTAGTTTATTTATCCTCCTTTCTCATTCCTTCCTTCACCCCAATCACTTCCAAACTGTTGCAAGACACCAATAGTGATCTGATAGTTCAGCAACTTCTTACTCAGTACAAAAAAAAGCTATAATTCTAAATATAATTGTAAATGAATAAAATGATTAATATAAATATTCTCTTCAATCACTTGCAAACTGTGACCTTTTTCCTCTTTTTTCTGCCTATAACAGGAACACAGAGTCTTGTTTTTTAGTTGTCTTATATTTCCTGAGGTTCTCACATCATAAATACTTCCCTGCATTACCACTTAAAAGGGCCATAACTCATCCCAACTTGGGAAGCAGAAGAGTTTGAATTTGTGCATGTGTGTATGTGTGTGTGTGTGTGTGTGTGTGTGTGTGTGTGTGTGTGTGTGTGTGCATGTATGAAATTTTAGGCAGGTGTACTACAAACAAATTTTCCATAGACTTTAAAACTTTGAGATGAATTGACTTGGGCAGTTTTATGTCATTTGTTTCCCATAGAGCGTGCATCTCTAGTCAACTTTTCATTGTACTGGTTGCTTAAAACTCAGCACTATTCTAGACCAGGCTTGGATTATGATATTTCAGAGGTCAAAGGAGGTAGAATTGAATCCAAGAATCACCTAACCAGCAATACTAAATATAATACTTCAGGAGAAAAATAGAATTTAAATTAAATAGAAGACTTCTAAGCATTCTTGTTGAAAAGTGCAGAGCTGAATAGAAAATTTGACTTTTAAATACAAGAATCAAGGGGGCAGAGCCAAGATGGCTGAGTAGAAAGACATGCATATGTGGCTTTCCCTACACAGCCCATAAAATACTTTTCAAGAGGGACTCTCAACGAATTCTGGAGCAGCAGAGGTGGAGAACAACAGAGTGAAGGAGATTTCCAGCCCAGAGTGACCTGAAAGGCCCATGGGAAGTATCTGTTGCGCAGAGCAGAGCCCAACCCACCCTTGGCTGTGTGGCGAGCCTCAGGGAGGAGGACATCTCAGAGACAGAATCTCCAGCCACAGTAGCAGCAAATTCCCAGTCTCACTAGCAGTGGTCTGTAGATCCCTCAACCACATGGGCCAAAGGTCAGTGACAGGGCTTTTTTCAGCTAAATGGGAAAGAAGAAGGGCCTTCCCATAAGTCTGACCTCAGGCAGGGGCCACAGAGGTCACATAGGGCAGGAGGCAGCAGTTACCACAGCAGCTTACTTCCATTGTTGGATCGTAAAACCCATGGGGGCACTGAGGAGCTGATTATTACCTCAACACTGCCTGGAGGCCCTGAAGGAGCTGATCTTTATCTCACACTGAATGGCAGCCCCGCCTATGCAGCTTAGCTGAATATCAGCCTCCAGTGTTGACTTGGCAGAACTGGAGGGCAGTTGGCTGTGGAGAAGTTACTGCTAAGATTCTGGGCACAAAAGTCTCTCTTTGCCCCCAGAACAGTGTACGCCCTTAATTGTGCCACCTTGGAGGAACTGAGATCTTACAGATTTCCAGAGAATATCCTATTCTTGACAAAGGACCCAAAAGTCAAGTAACTGGTTAGGAAAATGCCCAAAAAAGGGAATAAAAGTAAGATTATAGAAGGGTACTTTCTTGGAGAACAGATATCTTCTCCCATCCTTTCAGATGAGGAAGAACAATGCTTACCATCAGGGAAAGACATAGAAGTCAAGGCTTCTGTATCCCAAATATACAAAACAAATATTCTATGGTCACAGGCCATGGAAGAGCTCAAAAAGGATTTTGAAAATCAAGTAAGAGAGGTGGAGGAAATATTGGGAAGAGAAATGAGAGAGATGCAAGAAAAGCATGAAAAACGGGTCAACAACTTGCTAAAGGAGGCCCAAAAAGTGCTGAAGAAAATAACACCTTGAAAAATAGGCTAACTCAATTGGCAAAAGAGGTTGAAAAAGTCAATGAGCAGAAGAATGCTTTCAAAAGCAGAATTAGCCAAATGGAAAGGCAAGTTCAAAAGCTCACTGAAGAAAACAGTTCTTTCAAAATTAGAATGGAACAGATGGAAGCCAATGACTTTATGAGATACCAACAGATCAAAAACGAAACTAAAAGAATGAAAAATGGAAGATAATGTGAAATATCTCATTGGAAAAACAAGTGACCTGGAAAATAGATCCAGGAGAGACAATTTAAAAATTATGAGACTACCTGAAGGCCATGATCAAAAGAAGAGTCTTAACATCATCTTTCATGAAATTATCAAAGAAACCTGCCCTGACATTCTAGAATGAGGGGGCAAAATAAAATATTGAAAGAATCTACCAATCACCTCCTGAAAGAGAGCAAAAAAAAAGAAACTCCTAGGAACATTGTGGTCAAACTCCAGAGTTCCCAGGTCAAGGAGAAAATATTGCAAGTAGTTAAAAAGAAACAATATAAGTACTGTCGAAATACAATCAGGATAACACAAGTTCTAGCAGCTTCTACATTAAGGGATCAAATGGCATGGTATATGATTTTCCAGAAATCAAAAGAACTAGGAGTAAAATTAAGAATCACCTACCCAGCAAAACAGAGTATAATACTTCAGGGGAAAATATGGGCTTTCAATGAAATAGAGGACTTTCAAGCATTCTTGATGAAAAGACCAGAGCTGAAAAGAAAATCTGACTTTCAAACACAAGAATTAAGAGAAGCATGAAAAAGTAAACAGCAAAGAGAAATTATAAGGGGCTTACCAAAGTTGAACTGTTTACATTTGTACATGGAAAGACAATATTTGTAACTCTTGAAACTTTTCTCAGTATCTGGGTAGTTGGTGGGATTACACACACACACACACAGATAGAGACAGAGAGCACAGGGTGAATTGAATAAAATGGGATCAGTTCTTATAAAAATGAAATTAAGGGTGAGAGAGAAATATATTAGGAGGAGAAAGGGAGAAATGGAATGGGGCAAATTATCTCTCATAAAAGAGGCAAGTAAAAGACTTTTCAGGGGAGGCAAAAAGGGAGGAGGTGAGAGAAAACGAAGATTACTGTCATCACATTCGACTCAAGGAAGGAATAAAATGCACACTCATTTTGGTATGAAAACCTATTTTACAGTACTGGAAAGTAGGGGAGAACGGATATGCAGGGTGAGGGGGATGATGGAAGGGAGGACAACGGGAGGAGGGAACAATTAGAAGTCAACACTCTTGGGGAGGGACAGGATCAAAAGAGAGAATAAAAGAAATGGGGCGCAGGATCAGATGGAGAGAAATACAGTTAGTCCTACACAACATGAATATTATGGAAGTCATTTGCAAAACTACACAGATTTGGTCTATATTGAATTGCTTGCCTTCTCAACGGGGATGGGTGGGGAGGGAGGGAGAAAGAGAAGTTGGAACTCAAAATTTTAGTTACGACTTTTGAGTGTTGTTCTAGCATACAACTAGATATAAGAAATACAGGTAATGGGGTATAGAAAGTTATCTCGCTGTACAGGACAAAAGAGAAGATGGGGACAAGGGTAGGGAGAGATGTTAGAAGAGAGGGCAGATTGGTGAAACGGGCAATTAGAATGCTTGGCGTTTTGAGGTGGGGGAGGGGAGAAATGGGGAGAAAATTTGGAACCCAAAATTTTGTGGAAATGAATGTTGAAAACTTAAATAAATAAATTTAATTAAAAAAATAAATATAAGAATGAAGAGAAGAATGAAAAGGTAAAAATGAAAGAGCTGCCATACAAACTTATTGAAGTTGAACCGTTTACACTCTTCTATACCATCTTTAACCTGTTCCTTCTCCCTCCCTTACAGAGATCTGTCCTTTTTCCTCTTTCTAATCCTCTTAGCATTTTGCTTCTTTCTGAATTTAGACTTTTATACATACATCTGTATACACACACTTTTATGTATGTATGCATTATATATTATTCCCTCTTGAACTCATTGCCAATAAAGTAAGTTTCCAGAAACAACAGCCCTCCTTCCCCATCTAAATATTTCTGTGTCTATTCTTCCTCTTACACCTCATTTGTATGAGATGCTTACATGGTTTTACTTTTTAGTTATTTCATGCTCAGGTCTATCCCAATCTTTCTTAAAAATTGCACAGACTTTATTAGCCATCTTAGACATACATGAAAGATGTTCATACATAAAAGATTTTACATACATAAAAGACAAATAGTTTGTCCTTATTGAGTCCCATGTAATTAGTCTTTGTTTTGTACCTTATAATTCTCTTAGTTCTTGGAAGGGAGTGAAGTGGGAGGAGGGAGCAATACGAAGTCAACACTCTTGGGGAGGGACAGGATCTAAAGAGAAAACAGAAGAAATGGGGGGCAGGATAGGATGGAGGGAAATATAGTTAGTCTTACACAACATGAGTATTATGGAAGTCATTTGCAAAACTACACAGATATGGCCTATATTGAATTGCTTGCTTCCCAAAGGGAATGGCTGGGGAGGGAGGGATGAAGAGAAGTTGGAACTCAAAGTTTTAGGAACAACTGTTGAGTATTGTTCTTGCTACTAGGAAATAAGAAATACAGGTAATGGGGAATAGAAAGTTATCTGGCCCTACAGGACAAGGAGAAGATGGGGACAAGGTAAGGGAGGGATGTTAGAAGAGAGGGCAGATTGGTGATAGGGGTAATTAGAATGCTCAGCATTTTGGGCTGAAGGGAGGGGAGAAATGGGGAGACAATTTGGAACCCAAAATTTTGTGAAAATGATTGTTAAAAGTTAAATAAATAAATTAAAAAAGATTATTTGCCTTCTATATGAGGTGAGGTAGGGAGGGAAGAAAGGAGAGAATTTGGAATTCAAAGTTTTAAAAACAAATGTTAAAAACTGTTTTTGCATGGAACTGGGGAAAATACAATACTAAAAAAAAATAAGTGAGTTGAAAAGTCATAGAAAGAATCAATAATTACATTAAGGAGAATGGCAACAATGAAACAACATACTACATTTTGTGAGATGAAGTTAAACTCATACTTAAGGAAGGTTTTATATGTCCAAACACATTAATAAAAGAGAGAAAGAGAAGATTAACGAACGCAGTATGCAACTAAAACAATAAAAAAGGAACAAACTAAAAATATCCAATTAAATACCCAAGTGGAAATCCTACAAATCAAAGGAGAAATTATTAAAAGTGAAAGTTTAAAAAAAGTTGAATAACTAAAACCAAGAAAACATTTTTATGAGAAAATAAAACACTTGATTAATTTCATTTTAAAAAAGAAAGAAAACCAAGTTACCAGTATCAAAAATAAAAGGTGAATTTGCCATCAATAATAGAAAATTAAAGCAATTGCCAGGACCTACTTGTATGCTTTTATTACCAGTACCTACTTATTTATCATTAAAATTGACAATCTAAGTAAAGTGGTTGAACATTTACAAAAAAAAATAGTATAAATTGCCCAAAATAACAGAAGAGGGGATAGAGTACTTAAATAGCCCTATATGAGAAGATGAATTTGAATGAGCCATAAACAAGTTTCCTAAAAATAATTCATGGACCAGATTTAGAAATCAATTCTATCAAAAAAAATTAAGAAATATTAAGTCCAAAACTTGCAATTCCTTTAAATATATAATAAAGTTATCATGTAACTTTACTTTTTCTTTTTCTTCTTCTCCTCCACCTCATGTGCTAGAAACAGCTACCATTAGATGCAAATATGTATATATACATTACGTGTATATGCAACATTACTCTATACATACTTCTATTTATCATTTCTTTCCCTGGATGCAGGTACCATGTTCCCTCATATATCCTTTGTAGTTAATCTGGGTATTTATAATAGTCAAAATAACTTAGCTGCTAAAAGAGCAGAAAAGAAGAGTCCTACCAAATTCCTTCTGACAAAAATATAGCATTGATACCTAAACCAGAGAGAGTAAAATCAGAAAAAAGTAAAGCCACAAAACAAGTTTCCAGACAAATATTGATGCAAAAACTTAAGTAAAATATTACTGAGGAGGTGATTAAATGGAATTTATAATGGGAATGCAGAGTTGGTTCAATATTAGGAAAATTATATCTGCAAAAATCATGACTATCTCAATAGAGAGAGAAATATTTTGGCAAAATACAACACTCATTCTTATAAAAACTCCACAAAGCATAGGAATATGTGGAGACTTTATTTTTTATTAAATTAATTTATTTATTTAACTTTTTACATTCATTTTCACAAAATTTTGGGTTCCAAATCTGCTCCGCATTTGTCCCCTCCCCAATACAATGAGCATTCTACTTTCCCCTATCACCAATCTGCCCTCTCTTCTAGAATCCCTCCTTTCCCTTACCCTGTCTTCTCTTTTGTCCTGTAGGGCCAGATAACTTTCTATTCCCCATTATTTCCTAATAGCAAGAACAATACTCAACAGTTGTTTCCTAAACTTTGAGTTCCAACTTCTCCCATCCCTCCCTCCCTACCCATTCCCTTTGGGAAGGCAGGCAATTCAATATAGGCCATATCTGTGTAGTTTTGCAAATGACTTCCATAATAGTTGTGTTGTGTAAGACTAACTGTATTTCCCTCCATCCTATCCTGCCCCTCATTGTTTCTATTCTCTCTTTTGATCCTGTCCCTCCCCAAGAGTGTTGACTTCAAATTGCTCCCTCCTCCCATTGCTTATCTCCTTCTTCCCCACTTTCCTGAATTGTAAGATAGGTTTTCATACCAAAATGCTCTGGTCCCATGCGTGAAGGACTTTTGGTGAGGGTTTTTCAGGTCTTTCTGGAACAGAAATCTCCACCACTCCGTTGTTCTGTGGCTTCCACTGCGCCAGAATTTGTTAGGAGTTCTTCTTTACAGATATTTTATAGGCTTTGGTTTCGGAGCTAACATATGTGTGTCTTTCTACTCCGCCATCTTGGCTCCTCCCCCCAAGACTTTCTAAAGTGGTAATTAATGTCTATCTAAAGCAAACAGCAAACATTATTTTTTACTAGGATAAAATAGAAATCTTCAGTGTAAGACAGGACTGAAGCTAGGGTGCCCATTATCATCACTGTTATTGAATATTTTACCAGAAATGTTAACTATATCAACATGAAAAGAAAAAGAAATTGGAGGAATAAGTATAAGCAATGAAGAAAAAAATCTATTTTTCTTTGCAAAAACTATGGTGGCATACTTAAAGAATCTTAGAGAATCAACTAAAAAAACTAATTTAAACAATTAATAAGTTTAGTAAAGTTGCAGGACATAAAATAAACTACACAAATCACTAGAATTTTTATATATTAACAACAAACCTTAGCAGGAAAAGATAGAAAGAGAAATTCCATTTAAAATAACTGCTCATAGTATAAAATACTTGGTAATTCTACCTGCCAAAAGAAATCCAGGAACTTTATGAACCTAATTACAAAACATTTTTGACACAAGTAAAATCACAACCAAATAACTGGAGAAATGTTAATCACTTATGTTAGCTTGAGACAATATAATAAAAATAACAATTCTATTTAACTATTCCTGTATTTACTTATTGAAAATGGGTACATGGTTTAGCCACAAAATGTGATATCATAAACAAATTAGAGGAGCATAGAAAAATTTGCCTATTAGATTATTGGCATGGGAAGAAATTATGATTAAGAAAGACAATATGGAGCCTAAAACTGATAATTTCAAATACACAAAACTAAAATTATTTTGCATAAACAAAATCAAGGCAGTTCAAATTAAAAGAAAGTAGGTATCTGGGATGGGGATAGATTTTATACCAAATTTATTTGATAAACACTTTCTGAAATATATAGATAACTGAGCAAAATTTAGAATTATAAGAACATACTCCAAATAAAAAAAATATGGTCAAAGAATATGAACAGGGAGTTTTTCAAAGAAAAAAAATCAAAGTTATCAATTGTCATATAAAAATGCTTTTAATTACTATTTTTGAATATGTTACCCATTGCTATAGAGATAATTGATAAACTCTGAGTGCAGATTAAACTATTTTTGTCCCTACTTTTTTTCTTTCTCCTTCCTTTTTTTGTGCCACATGGCTAATATAGAAGTATGTTTTGCATGATTTCACAGTATAATTTATGTCATATTGCTTGTTTTCTCAATGGGTGGGAGAGGCACTTGGAAGAGTAAATTTGGAATGCAAAATTTTAAAATATGAATGTTAATTATAAATAAATGATAATAAACATAAAAAGAGAAATGCATAACTGAGGAAAAATTGAAGGACAGATCAATCATTCTGCACGAATGACAAGTAGATTTATGAATAGCTGCTTTTTTTCCATTGCTATCCCTGCAATAACCCATATGTAGGATGGACCTCTTGTGGAAAAGTTAGAAAATGAATGAGAACAGCGAAAGATAAGTTGCCAGAGATGTGATAGGATTTGCTGATGGGTATATACCTCTATTAATGAGTAACAGAGGCATTAGAATGTTTTTGAAATGACATGGGAATGAATTTTGACTATGCATTTACTAGTGATTCATAATCCATTCATTCTTAACTGTGCAAAATCTGAGCAATGTCTCCATCATGGCTCAATAGAGTACATGCTGAGAGAATTCAGAGAAACAGGTCAAAAGAAAGAGCACCTAGGGTGCAGGCCATATTGACTAGTAATATAGGAAACTTACACTAAATATCCTAAAAAGTAATTGAGTAATTTTATTTTTATTTATTTTTATTTCTGTTTTTCTTTGATTGTCTGAATAAAGACATGAATTAGGAGGCGGGATCCTTATGTCAGGAACTTCAGAAGTAATCAAGACAAACAATTCTGTGATACTAATGTAGCTAATCACCAGATCTTGCTATGGTTTTATTCTGTTGTTAATTTAATGGTATAAGAATCTGAAGGCTTGTCAGTTTCATTTGGGGTTCATTTTCATATGTGTTAGAGATTAATGAATTATAAAACCTTCCATTATATTCATGCTATACATCTCAAAGAGCCCAAATATTATATCGAAACATGGTAGGTACTTGATTTGAGGTAAAGATTCAGAATCACATCTTAAACTTTAGGCTGTCCTTATCCCCAGTAGTTTCCTTGGGTCTCAGTTCATTAGGAAAAAAAAAGAGTATCCTATCCCCTTGGTCTTTATATTTGCCTTCTAATTCTATTCTAAACTTCACACTCCCCTAATTAGTAGCAAGCATTTCTCTGACCATATTTGTCTTTGAACTTGTTTGATTCCTTCATCAAGGAATTTTCCATTTTCAGGTTTCCCCCAAATTTGATACAAATATGCCTGAGATAATGGAAATGGTTCAGTGTGGTTATCAATAACCCTACTTGCTCAATTTATTTCACAAATCATTGTTGTATAAACTTTTGGTATTCTACATTCCTGAATGCTTACCACAGATGGCTCAGATTATGCTTAACATTTAGTTTTCCACAGAACATCCATAATATTAGAGAATATAAAGAATCCACACCAAAAAACATACATACAGAATGAAGGCTACCCAGAAACATCAGGTCTCCATAGGTACTCCAAGATGCTAAGAAAAGACCTCGCTTGAATCTTTCCTTCTTTTGTGGACAGCAACCAACCCTGTAAGTAAAAGTGTTGCAAGCAACTGAAACACAATAAAAGAGGAGTCTTTTCCTGCCTCCTTTTATCTACTGCCTGCAGTTAGTCTTAAAATAAGAGAACTGCTGACATGGTCCTCAGGGTTACTGCCTGCAGCTTCTCAGAGCCAATCTCACAGCTAAGCTACTCTGGCTTCCTTAATGAAGGCATAGGCGTATACTGAGGATCAAATGAAATAACATTTGAAAAATGCTTTGCAAACTTTAAAGCACCATCTAGATATTAACTATAATGCTCACCGATGAACTTTTCTTTCTAGCACTACAACTTGGTGCTCAGTTCTACTACCCTCTCTTTCTTTTCTTTATTACCTCTGTCTCCACACATCCCAGACTATGGGAATGTTCTTTATTTCTTTGATTGTTTATTCACAAGGAAAATTACTAATAAATAGAAAAGCAAAAATGTACTTTTAAAATAATCAAATGTAAAAAAAATCCATAAACATAACCATCATAGGTTTGAACAATTCTGAAGCTGAGGAAGCTACCTCGTCCTCTGATTTTATAGCCACTACTCTGTCAGGCTTCTTTTACTCCAATCCATCATAATTCTGGCATCTTCTACAACAGAACACTTACAAATTTATTGCTACCTACATTGTTTGATAATTTGAGCTAATTAAGATGTTTTGGGGTATTAAAAAATTTATTCCATAAATGTTAATAATTGATCCAGTACTACAATGTTATCTTTCCCCTCTATGTCCTAAAACTGAATAGAAAAATACGCAACCCATGACTCAGGAATTGAGTTTTCCTGGAGCAGGTGGAATCTTAGATATTTTTCTTACAGCCATACTCTTGGTTTGTGCTAACATCTGAGAATGACATGATTTGGCTTGCCCTACAAACAGCAGAAAGAGTTTCAGCCTCTAGTTTCCATTTCATCTGAGGCCAACAAAGTATCCAATATAGGACAGGGCTACACTATTCTTAATTTGACAAAAAGAATAAATGCAAAAGATTGTAACATCATAGATTTAGAGCTGAAAGAGGTTTTAGAGGCTATCTAGAACAACTCAGTCATTTTCAGAGAAGACTCCCACTGAAGCTTAAAAATAAGGAAAGCAATTTATCTTTACCATATGTTGAACTTCACCTCTCCAGTGTTCTGTAGACTTAAAATTCTTTGTTGCCACTTCCTTTGAGTAGTGAAAATATTCAGAATTATTAGCTTCTCAAGGAAAGCAAGCAAAACATACTCTTTGGAGCCCCACTTCTCAGAAACCTCTATAATTCTTTAGACTTATCAATTCACATTCCTATGAGAAATCGATAGCAGTTCAGCCCCTGCTCTATAAGACATGCATAATGCTACCGAAGGGCCTATTTGGTTTTGTTCCTCCACATTGTGACTCTGGGCTCACTAGTTTTTCTAAAGCATGACTGACTCCTACTCTTAGTAAGATCCTTCACTAACTTAATCCACAAACTCCTTGTCAGGTACAAATACTTCTCTGACACAGTTCCATGTAACATATAGTCCTCTTTCCCACATATGGTCCTAAGGTACATGCCTCTCAGAATATTCATTGTGATGGTTTTTCCTGAAGGAAAATTAATCCATAAGCTTCAGAATAAATTTTCCCTTCCTGACTTCCCAATCCATATTCCTTGCCCCTGTGGTAAATAGAAATAGATCCCTAAAGCAACATATTGACTTAGAAAACCAAAAATTAACCTTACTTGTATTGCATTTTATTTAGTTTATTAAATAATGCCCAATTACATTTTGATGAGCTTTGGAACACTCCAAAGAGTTGTAGAGCAGTAACATTCACACTTCTGCTTCAGTCTACAGATTTCTTTTAAAAGTGAAGACCCAAGGTGTATCTTGGGCATGTTAATCTTAAATATCCACCATCATAACGATGTCAAATGTGTAGTAGGGGGTGGGCAATTTCACACTGTACTCTATAAAAGAGAAAAACTTATCAAATATATGTCATACATTATAAATGCCAGATAAATTTCTCATCAGTAGGGAATATGAACACTTTTATAACTTATATTGAAGGATATACTTGATGTGTAAGCACTATGGGGCAAAAGATACCTAGGAAAATGACTGGGGACAATTTCTACAACAGGAATCCTTACACCTTTTTTGTGTATTATGGGCCCCTTAGGCAGCAAGGTGAATGAAGCCTATGGACACATTCTCATGTTATGTTTTCAAATGAATAAAGTAAAAAGAAATATAAGATTACAAAGGCCAAATAGATTGATAAGAAGATTGATTATATGGGACCTAGCAGTGGGTCTGATAATCACAGGCATTACACCACAATTTTGACATCTGCAACAACTGTAATATGATATCACTCTTGGTGTCAGTCATAAGAACTAATACAGTTGTGGATTGTGATGACATTTTATTATATATTTATAATTGAAGAAAATGCTAAATTTTATTTAGATGTCAGTGAAAATAAAGATCTACCTTTTTTCCTATTCAAGTTCACTGACTATCTGAACTATATACAGATGCCTTGGTGATCTGTGGATCCAGAACTTAGAACACCTGAACAATTAATTGTTCTATCATCCTCTTTATTCAGGAGGGGAAAGAATTTTGTTACCCAGTTGGACACCAAGGGTCATAGGATATAAATCCAAAATGGGCTTGATATGTAGCATATATTTTAACCCCTTTTACTGACAACAACAAAAAAGTAAATTATTTACCCAAAGTAACACAGTTTTAAATAGGAAAAAATGTATTTCAACCTGTCTTCTGACTCCATGTTTAATACTCTTTTAACTATATAACAGTCTGTCATAGTATATTTTTGTTTACTTGTTTTCACAGAGTCATAAGGGAATTGGGGTGGAGTTAGAGCAGACAATGATTACTAATGGCAAAACTATGGCTATTGAATTTGCAAGAAATATTTGATACAGAGGGAACCATTTGCCTTCCAGTAGATAAATTCTCTTGGTTTCTCTTTGTATTAGTACTGGGTGGTCCTAAGGAAGTACACTGATGCTGATAGCCAAGTTGTGCTTTAAGAGAGTGCTGAATCACAGTGAATTTGTGTGTAATGAGAAATTAGGCCCACTGAGATCATCTGTTCATAAATGACAATAAAAAGAATGGATAGATATATACATTGAGTATATTTCCTCAATATCTCAGGGTCTTTTCAGCCTGATGCTTGGTACCTAATTATTATTGCAAATTCAAGTTCAGATCAGAATTAGATAGAATGGTGGGTGTACACTAGTATACTAGTAATGGAATGTCACTAAATTATTGTTCCTCTTCATAGTAGAAAATTGAAATGGTTGCAATAAAAATAGATGCAGTTTATTTAACATATGATTTAAAGTTTGTGAAGTATTTACGTTAGTTGTTCCAATTGTCTTTTAAAGTGTGTAGCACAGCTACTAGTCTCTTGATTTTACAAAAGAAGTAATTAAGGTTCAGAAAAGTTAATTGCTTGTCCATGGTCCCAGAGTTTTACTAGAGGTAAATTTTAACCAAGGGCTTTCTGAATCAAGTTCTACATTGTAATCTCCATTTCATTCTGCAACTTGATCTTTATTTATTCTCTAATTGAACTTGCATTGTTTATCAGTCTTTAACTTACCATTTGAAACACGTGTACAAACACATACACACACACACACAGAGTTCCATTGTAGGTAATCTTGCACTTTATTCCACTAGAGATGTCTGAAGCTTTCAGTTTTTCTCCACACAAACTCGCTCTACAATTACATAATTCTGATGAATCTTTTAGTTAAATGATAAAATAAAATAGTAGTTCAAAGGACTTCAAATGTTTTCCTGATGAAATAACTCAGGTAGTAAGGAAGGAAAATTAAAAAAAAATCTTGACTAAGAATTTAGACCTGTAACTTGATTATTTAATTAACCCTATTCATTGCAATGTTGCTTAAAACAATTGGACAACTTTCTCAATATTTAACTATATGTTTCTTCTTGTGTAAAGCTATAAAAGTCAGCCCTTTATACACTGTGTCATGATCCATATTCCACACTCAAATTCCCAAGCACTCCTTGACAGGAAAGTAAGAGAGAGCTTATTCTAGCAGGAAAAGCAATACAAAACAGTGAATTCATAGTAAGGAGAGATGGAGTTTCAATTTATCCTTTCTACACCTTTGTTATCAAGAGAAAAATCACTCCACTTTTTTTGAGCCTCAGTTTCTCCTCTGTAAAATGGGAATAATAATGCCTGTAATACCTACCTTGCATAGCTATTTGTAGGGGGGTTTCAAATGGGATGGTGTATGTAAAGTGCTTTACAAACCTTAGAGCATTTGTGTGTGTGAGTGTGTGTGTGTTGAATGCATGTGTGCATATACATACAGGTATGTATTGTGATGAATAAATATTTCTAGAGTCATCTCCATCCACATAATGGAGAATTCAGTTCCTGCCAGGAATGAAAGCAGGAGATTGGTGCCACTGGTCTGGACATTCAGCTCTCTCAGAACCAGGATATCAAGCACGAATTTGATCTATCAGCACTCTCAATTATTGTTTCAGATAGACAGATAGATAGACAAACAGACAGACAGATAATGATAGATAAAAGATAGATATACATATGTACTTAAGAGCAATATAAATGTAAGGAAACAATAAAATTGTGATACACATATTTAAATATAAGCATATATATATATATATATATATATATATATATATATATATATACAAGTACACATGCACACACATGTTCGAACTGAGCTCTCAGTTGCTATCCCTTAATAGGAAAAAAATTCTCCAAGCTGTATACATAAGTCCTGACTTCCTTCCTCCTTAAAAAAATAGTGACACAAATGTCAGAGTTCGCTAAAACCAAATAAACCTATTTATTCAAGCTGATAACAAAACATATCAAAGAAGTGTGTGTTTATCCTTTGTTGCTGAAGAAGACTATGACATTAGAGAAATGATGACATGAATTGCACTTGACTTTATTTTGAGTGAAGGAGGGCTGTGCAGGTCACCATATTATACACAGAGTGAATGACGTCTTCCACTGGGATTAAAATATCTCATTTTCATTGAGAGAGAGAGAGAGAGACAGAGAGAGAGAGACAGAGACAGAGAGAGAGACAGAGACAGAGAGAGAAACAGAGAGAGAGAGAGAGAGAGAGGGGGATCATCCCTGCAAATTTGGGGAAAGGGAAGTCAAGATACAAGCTCTTCTACAATTCAGGTTCTTCAAAGACAAAAATACACAAATCTTTGTCTCATTTAATAGCTCTCTCTCTCTCTCTCTCTCTCCCTCCCCAGGAAGAGAGTCTGGAATCAATTGTCTTTTCTCTGGAATCTGGAAGCCAAAAGTCTAAGATCTCTTTTCTAAAATACTTACAAAGATGTAGATCATTCAGTAATTAATATCTACCAATGAGGAAAGTCTTATGCAAACAGACATTCAATTCCAGGTCATACTTGCACCAATACAAAACAAAATATCACCTGTTATTAAATGTCTGTTGATTGCAAGTTTTAGAATAAGCTAAAACGTTTTTGTTCTTGTTCTAGAATATCATTCATATATATATATATATATATATTGATTGTAACTGTGTGCCAATAAAATATTCTACAAGTTTTTAAGGAGTTTAGCATATAGAAGTTGTATCACCGCATTAACCATACTATAGTAAGTTGTGCTCAGAAATATTAGGATAAGGATAATATGCAACATAATTGGCCATGTCCTAAAGTCATACTTGCTGAGGTTAAGCAAAAGGCTATCTCTGTTCTATGCAAATATGGCATAATCATGATATCGCTTTTATGTGAAAACATTTATTGTCTAAATGTTGCAATGTTTTATCTCTGATTTCTTTTGACTGTCATAATACTGTTCATTTAAGTACTTGAAGAAAATGAAACTTAAATACACACTGTATTCGCAGTACACTGACTTTTACTTAATTATCCATAAACCACTTTTTATATGGAAATAATTATAATGCGCAATCCCTTTCTGGCTGTGACTCAAAAATTTATTCAACTACAACAGGCACTGTTCTCTCCTTTAAAATCTACCTGCTAAAATTTCATTAGTCATAATTTCTGTAATACAGTTATTATTTTCCTTTAGGAATTTCTTCCACAATCAATCTTAACACTTGTATTTAGTTTTTTATTATAGGTTTAGAAACATTATATGTACTGTTACTGTCTATTTTATTGATGTTTCTTATCTCTGGTATCTCTATGCTTCCTAAAGCAACAATTAAGGGCAAAGATTTTTTTTCTATTTGGTAGCAGACCTGATTTGACATGAATGTGATAGGTGGTCATTCAAAACAATCATAGGTTACTATTCATTCATTCTAGCTTTTGTGTATTATAGCAACTCATGACTGTGGAAAATACTCTTGCCTGTGAAATTCACTATTCATTTTTATAAAATTAAATTAAAGAAAGTTCAGAAAAACATTGTATCATTATCATTCCTTCAATCCATGTAATATATTCAATTATAGGAAGAAAAGTGATTATAAACCAACAATGTTCCCTCTATGCACAATGGTCAAAGAACATTGTATTGACATTCCAGAAAAATAAATTTAAAGTGACATTATTGGACGTGGGAATGAGAATTTCAGAAGACTACATAAGAGGCAAAACAAAAAAGAAAATCATTCAAACTTCCTCAAGTAGTAATTTATAATTGCCTACATCCTATTATATTGAGGAAAACACTAAGTCTAGCATAGATTTTTTGTTGTTTTTTTTTTTTGCCCTTATTCTCATCCTTTCTACCATACTTGAAGGGCTTCTAATAAGATGTCAAGAAAATTTGATTCTCATTTTAAAGGCGACCATCTTGGAATGGGAGGGATCTCTAGATCCCTCCCAGTTCTCACTGAGACATGAAGAAGTTACTCAGGAGTATTGCAACTACGTCACAGGTTTCTAGATCTTTATTGAACAATAGTTTATGACTTAGGTATCATGAAAAGAAGGAGCTCTCTAGTGTTTACTAGCTTATAACCATCATTGTAATTTGGATATCCATTGAGCAAAATGAAACCCTTGCTGACTGATTAAGGGAGTTGTTGCTGGAGGAATGCAGCTGGAGGGGGTAGGAAGAGGAGAAAATATGATCTTTCTCCTTTTCCTTTAATCTCCTCCCTGGTCTCATTTTAATAATCTACTAATGAAAACAATAGGGTCAAAGTGGAGTGGGGACTGTTGGAGTATGCTGGGGAATTAGGGGTCGGAGTGTTTGGGTACCAAAATGTTTTCCCATTCAAATCAATCAATCTACACCTATCTATATAGTGGTTGAATCTTGGATTGATTTTTTACAGTATTAAAGTATCTTATTTTCTTTTTATTTTTATTTGTTTTAGATGCAAACACTAAAACTCAAGTATATAATAGAAAAAAGGAGACATAGCATATATTTGAATATTGAAACTTAGATACAAAGAAAGAAAAGAAAAGCATGCCATGTACACAGTAGAACATGAGAGGATTCAAAATATATAGCAATAAATTTCCATTTCAAGAAAGCCTGTATAATAAATATCACACATTGTGTTGCAATCTGTCCATCTTTTCTTTGTTTCCTTATAAATTTTCTTTTGTTCTCTGCTGTATCTTTTTTACTTTGTTCTTTCCCCCTTTCTTTCCCCACTCATAGAAAACTATAACTAACAGTGACTATATCCTATATAGACATAGATATATTTATATACGTCATAGCTATATATGCATTCATACATACACACATACACAGATACATACATAGACATACATACATAGACATATGCTTTCCCTAACAAATTCTACTCCTGATCTTTCATCTTGTTTGTTCATATCTCTTATCTCCTATCCCTCCTGACTCCTCTACTTTACTTCTTCCTGCTAGCTTGTCTTCCTATTACTTATCCTACCCTTCCTCCAGAGATCTCTCACTTAGCCTGCCATTCCCACAAATATAAACACTCTTCTATACTCTCCATGACTTATTCCCTCATGCTCCCCTCTAAAGATCCCCCTTATTCTCTCCTTCTTCCATATCCCCTTAATGTTTCATTTCTTTCTGAATTTAGAAGGTTTTAATAATCTTCTAGATATATGTATTGTTTCCTCTTGAACCCATTCCTAATTAGAATAGGTTTAAGACTTAACAACCTTCCTCCCTCATCTAATTCCTCTATCTCTGTTCTTTCTCTATCACTGCATTTGTGTAAGATAACTACTTTTAGCTGTTCCTAAAATATTTTATTTTTTGAATTCATATCATATTCAAGTCTACCCAGTCTTTCTTAGGAACTACCCAATTAAAAATCTTAGACATATGTTTTACATTTACATACATACAAAGTAACAAGCTTGCCTTTATTGAATTATTAGGTTGGTTTTTTTTTTAAGAAACACATATAGCTGCAGGCAATTTTTCAAATTCCTACTGTTATCTATGACAAATTGTACTGAAGCAACTCATCAAATTCTAGGTTTTTGGAAACTGGCAGGGAGACAGAAGAAAACTGCACAGTGTAGTAGATAAAATTTGCTCTTTTTCAATCATTGTTCAGTCAAATTCAACTCTTCATGACCCCATTTGATGTTTTCCTTGTGGAAATGTGAAATGGCTTGCCATTTCCTTTTCCATTTCATTTTACAAATGAGGAAATGGATGCAAACAGTATTCAGTGACTGGTCAGGGTCACAAAGCTAGTAAGTTTCAAAGACCAGATTTGAACACAGAAACATGAGTCTTCCTGACTCCAGACCCTGCTCTCTGTCCACTGTGCTGCCTAGTGAATAAAATAGAGGAATTGAAGTCAGTATAAACCTGGAAATGAATTCTGCTTCTGGAGATACTGGACATCTCATCTTGGACAGTTAATTTAATTTCTTTGAGCTTCAGTTTACTCATCTACAAATGGAGATAAAAGTTACTTCTACTACCTACCTCAAATGGTTCCTGAAAGGCTCAAACAAAATAATAAATGAAAAGTAGTTTATAAACATCAAGGTGATATGGAAATATCTGGTAGTATTATATCAGTTCAGTTCAAGGTCTGGAAAGTTCTTCTGAGAAAAAGAAGACTTAAAGAGTGCTCTAGATAATGGATTACATGTTTAGTGTACAAGAACAAGTCAATTTTATAAATGACCATCCTTATGTGAACTACAGTGTAATGAGTTTTCTATCTATAAAAACAATCTAGTCAATTATGACAGGTTTTAATTTCTTCCTGTGAAGAAAACACCAATCCCCAAAATTTGTCTTATCTTGTTTTAGCCTGGACCTCTAATTTCATCAGAACAAGCAAATTCCGGTGAGGAAACTTCTAATAATGCTAATCGATATTTGCTCTGCAATATTTTCTCTGCAATATATAGTTTTATACTAATCCTTGAGGCACTATTAGACCAAGTAGGATCAAAGAGCTCCCTGTATGTGAAAAAGGTAGAATTTGAAAATGTCTTCCTGACTCCAAAACTGAGCCACTCTTTATCCACCACACTATTTCTCTAAACCTCTTAACAATTAAATTACTTTCAATATATAGTCTATTAAGTTGGCACAATGTGACCAAGAGTTATGTGATAACACATAGAGACAAAGGGACTAATGAATGTTCATGTGTAACCACAAAACATCAGTGGAATTATTGTCATGAATGTGTATTCATAGGGTTTGGTGCATTTGTAAGAGACACTAATGAAAAGGATGGCATTGTTTAGTGGAAATAATGCTTCATTGGAAGAGTTTGGATTCGAACACCTGACTCAGTCACATGCTTTCTTTGTAGCACTGGGCAAGTTATTTCAGATTTTTTTTTTAAATAAATTTATTTAACTTTTTACATTCATTTTCACAAGATTTTGGGTTCCAAAATTTTC
>CM053771.1:210210959-210244064 GCA_028658325.1 Potorous gilbertii | reverse complement strand
TACAGGAGTATACACACACACATTCACACATGCACGCACACACAGAGACAGAGCACAGAGTGAATTGAATAGGATGGGATCATATCTTAAAAGAAATCAAGGTAAACAGTGAGAGAGAAATGGAGTGGGAGGAGAGAGGGTGAAATACTTCAGATTTTTGACCCTCAATTTTTTCATCTGTTAAATGAGAAGGAGGGATTTGAATGCTTCTCAAATCTCTTAAAATTTGAAACTGACGCTCCTATGCCTTAGGATTCATTTTTTAAAAACTTTTGAGTTTAAAGTAGTATAAAGAAAAATGTTTGGAAAATATTTATTACCTGTCAGAATAGAAGGGAATTTGGAGTTATTCTAATCCAGGGATTTTTAATATTTTTATATGTGCCATGGAAACCTTTTATTTAGTTAAACCTTTGGTCCCTTTTGTGGAATAAGGGAGTGAGAGGGCAATCAAATTAGGATTTTTTGTTGTGTTTTACTAAAAGTGCCTCTGATTGAATAATGTGATTAAGGAGGATCTTTCTCACCCATTGATGGGCCTGCCTATTGTGCTAAGTTTGATTAAGGGAAGTGTTTTGTAGGGAGGGGTTCCAAGCGCCTTTTTTTTTTCCTATTGAGGCACTGGGTCATATGTTTTTGTCCTCTGGCTCTAAAAAAGGTATAAGTACTCTGAGGGTGAGGTTTTGCTTTGGGGTTTAGTTTTTGTAAGAAGGTTTTGAGTGCCAGATGAGGACTCTGGAAAGCCACTTTAAGGACCCCCCTGGCTTTGAAAAGTCAGATGTCAGTGCTTCCCTCTCTGTTAGCTATGATCAGAGAGTTGGGGTCCAAATGTATGTTGAGTTCAGGCAGAGGAAGCCATGTCTGTTGATCTTTCATTTCTCTGTATTGTCTTTAAAGTTCAGGGTGCTGATTCTCCTGAACTAGGTGAATTATATATGTGCCTGGTTAAATAATACATGTACTTGATTAAAGTGGTTGTTAACCACTCAAAAATTGCCTTTCCTTTTATGAATGCAGATCTAAGAATCTGTGATAGCAGGGCCCCTTGTATATGCTAGGGTCCTTACAGATACATTATAGCATAGTCATAGGAACTGCATAAATTAAAAGGAAAGTATGGAATTTTGTGGGACTGGGATAATTGTCTGTTGTTTCTCATTTGTTCTGGCTATGGTTCTGTGGAGCCCTCGGAAGTGGCGATGGTCAGAGCCTGGGCTCAAGTGGATTAGCCTAATTCCTGACCGGTGTTGGAGGAGTGAAGGCCCTGAAACTATATTGTATTCAGAAACCAGATCAGAGGAGCAAGAGCTTAGAATGGAGCCCTTGAATCTTTGGAAGCCAAGCGGGAAACTGCCTGTGTGCTGTCCTGGGTGAGGTGAGAGAAAAAGTGGAAGACTTCCAGTATGCCAAACTTGGAGAGGTGAGTGGTGGAACAGGAGCAGAAGTTGGAGCCGAGAGCTGTCTTAGTGCAGACCTTGATGGGAGCTGGGAGCAGCTGGGTCTTGCTAGAGGAGGAAGATCCCAGGAGCTTGAATTTCATCATGGGGCAAGACGGGGACTGTACAGCAAGGCACTGAGTGTGCTTTCTACAGCGTTTTCTTGGGATAGTTTGGGACCCAGGGCTTATGGTGGGTGAGAGAAAATGCCCTGTGCCCCAGGTTCCTCACCCTGAAGGCTTTGTTATCCAGCCACCCCTCAGGACTTGGAATGAGGGACTGGAATATTGTTGACTGACTTGGCTCATTAGATCCTACACCTGAGAGTGCTTGAAATGGCAAGGTGGGGAGAACACATCCCTAAGAG
Organism: Potorous gilbertii; assembly: GCA_028658325.1. Taxonomy (NCBI): domain Eukaryota; kingdom Metazoa; phylum Chordata; class Mammalia; order Diprotodontia; family Potoroidae; genus Potorous; species Potorous gilbertii. The sequence goes on along the minus strand of CM053771.1, from coordinate 210,242,261 downwards.
GATTTTACTTGGACATGTCTGTGTGAGATTGAGGAAGGAGGATCTGGATGCTCTCTCATCAAAGAATTACATCATGTTATGCATATAACTTTGTGTTTGTTCAAAGTCATATGGTGACCCTGGAAATGAGTTGCTATGTTATATATTCCACAACTGTAAAGTTCATGATGTGTTTATTTTGTGGGAATTATGTTGTATTTACTAAAGAAATGCTAATGCCTATTCAGAAATTAGTTGCCTATGTGACATACCAAGGTAAGTGAACTTATCCACAGCATTCAAAACTTCTTCATTTGTTGTAACCAATGGTTCCACATATGGATGGTGTGGTGGTGGCTGATGGAGCACCTGTGTTTTCTTGGTGTTAATTATTAGGCTGAAATTAGCACAGGTAGCAGAGAATTGATCCAAATATTGTTACATCTCAGCCTCAGAGGCTGCATTGAGTGCATAATCATCTGCAAACAGAAAATCATGCACCAACACTCCCTCCACTTTGGTCTTGGCTTGTAGCCTTTTCAAATTGAAGAACTTATCATCAGTACAGTAGTTGACCTCAGTACCTTGTTCATCCTCTTTGAAAGCATTTGACAACATGACTGAAATATCATGCTAAAAATCATGGTAGTGAGCACACAGTGCTGTTTTGCTCCCTTGGTGACTGGGGAAGCATGAGAGCATTGTTCACTATCTAGAACCCAGGAAAACATGATATCATGAAATTGATGTACAATATTGATGAACTTCTCCGGGCAACCAAATTTTGACAAAATTTTCCATAAGCCCTCATAACTAACAGTGTCAAAGACTTTGGTCATATCTACAAACATTGTGTACAGACCTCTGTTCTACTCCTGGCATTTCTCCTGGATTTGTCGGGCAGCAAACATCATATGGACTCTTCCTTGACCTTTCCTTAAGCCACACTGGCTCTCGGGTATATGGCCATCTTCTAGGTGAAGGATCAGCCTATTAAGGAGGACTCTATAAAGAATTTTGCCAGCAATGACTAAGAGAGACACCCCTGTGATTTTTGCAGGACAATCTATTCCTTTACTTTCATAGAGATTGACAATGGAGGTATCCTTGAACTCCTGGGGAATAACCTCTTCTTGCCATATAACCTAGAATATTTCAGTCAGCTCTTTTATGAGCAATGGTCCCCCTACCTTGTAAATCTCATCTGTAATAGAATCAGCACCAAGTGCTTTGCCACATGAAAGGAGCCTAATGGCCCTCAAAACCTCTTCTTCACTTGGAAGTTCAACTAAGGAGGGATTGACTTCAACCTGAGGTAAATGGTCTATAGCCTCAGCATTGATTGATGAGGGTCTACTGGGAACACTATGGAAGTGTTCAGCCCATCTCTCTAGGATCATGTCTTAACACTAATCAATGTGGCTCCACCAGCACTGAGTAGTTGTAATGCACCATAGGTTTTGGTTCATAAATAGCTTTCAGGGAATCATAAAAATGCTTTGGATTGTTACTAGTAGCATAAAAATGAGTTTTGAAAGTTTGAATGCTGTGGATAAGTTCACTTATCTTGGTAGTGTACTTTCCAGGGGTGTACACATTGACAATGAGGTTGAAGCATGCATTACAAGAGCTACCTCGTGTTTGGGAGGGCCTGAATAAAAGTTTGAGAGAGAAGAAGTATTAGAATGACTACCAAATTGAAAGTTTATGAAGTCGTTGTTCAGACCTCTTTGTTGTATGCCTGTGATACATGAACAGTCTAACAGCCAGGAAACCATCATGCCAGTAAGCTGAATTGCTTCCATTTGAACTGTCTTAGAAAGATTCTGAAGATCACCTGGCAGGATAAGGTACCGGACACTGAAATCCTTGTTCAAGCTGAACTGCCAAGCATTCAAACTATCCTTCAGAGAGTGCAATGCCAATAGACTGGCCACATTGTTTGAATGGAAAATGCATGATTCCCAAAAAGGCTATTTTATGGAGAACTCACATGGGGCACACAATCACATGGTGATCAGAAGAAGCAATACAAGGACACTCTGAGAGTCATTCTCAAGAACTTTGAATTTGACTGTGCAACATGGAAGACACTAGCACAGGACTGCTCAGTGTGGCATGCCAACATCAGAAAGGGTTATGTGCTCTATGAGGAAAGCAAAATTGAGATAGCATAGAGTAAATGTAGGATACATAAATTTGGGGTATCCACTCCAAATATTCACATGGACTATCTGTGCCCAATCTGTGGCAGAGCATTCTGAGCTCATATTGGCCTGATCAGTCACAGTCAGACACACTGAAATTTCACTTTATCATGGTGCTGTCATTTTTCTCCTCTTTGAAAACCAAAGACAACAACCAACTAGCCTATGTGACCTGTTTAAATCACCTGGATTTAGAAACACAAAGTATAATGTCTCTATTTGTTCTAGGTTCCATGGACATTTGGATTATAAGGCCAAGGATCCTGGAAGGGTGGAGTATGATGGCAATCAAATGAGGATCTTTTGCTTTTTTGTTTTAATAAAAGTGCCTCTGATTGAATAATGTAATTGAAGAGGATCTTTCCTACCCATTGATGGGTCTGCTCATTGTGGGAAGCTTGATTAGGGGAGATGTTTTTTAGGAACACCCTAGGTACTTTTTATTTTTTTCTATTGAGGCACTGGGTCAGAGTTTTATGACTTCTGACTCTAAAAAGGTAAAATACTCTCAAGGTGAGGTTTTACTTTGGGATTTAGTTTTTGTAAGAATGTTTGAGTGCCAGATGAGGACTCTGGGACACTCCTTTAAGGAGCCCCTGGCTTTGAAAGCCCAGATTTCAGTGCTTCCCCCTCTGGTAACTATTGTCAGAAAGATGGATTGTTTGTTCATTGAAGGAGAGGAAATTATGTCTGCTTATCTTTACTTACTTTGGGGGCTTGCTGACTAGAAGTGTTTGGCTTCAGAAAAAGACACTTGGAAGCTTATAAGGAGCCCCCCAGGCTTTGAGAAACCCTGATGCTCCCTCTATAGTAAAGATAGAAGCAGATCAAAAAACCTGTGGTAGCAGGCTCTCCTGTATATATTGGAGTGCTTACTGATACAGGGAGGGATAAATTTTTCTAGCACCTACTCTGAGCCAGGCACTTTAAAATCACTTGCTTGATCTTCACAGCCACTTCACAACAGAATAACTAGGCAGCTAGGTGGCACAGTGCATAGATAACAGGACTTAGAGTGAGGAAGATCTGAATTAGAATCCTGCATCAGACAGTTAATAGCTGAGTGACAAGTTGTTTCATCATTCAGTTTTTTTCATCTATTAAGTGTAGGTCATAATAGCAAGCTGTTTCATCACTCAGTTTTTTCATCTATTAAGTGTAGGTCATAATAGCAAGCTGTTTCATCACTCAGTTTTTTCATCTATTAAGTGTAGGTCATAATAGCATCTACCTGTCAGGGTTGATGCCAAGATCAACTTAGATAACATGTGAAGTGCTTTGCAAACCTTCAAGTTCTATATAAATTATAGTTTTTATTATAATATCACCTATATATACAATTGGGCAAAATGTTGAATTTTAATTAGAGGTTAATGAAAATAAAGATACATTTTTCCCATCCACTTTCATGAGGTCCTTGAAATCTATTCATGTGTCCCATGGATGCCAGATAAAGAGCTCCTGATTTAATCCAACACATACCTGAATAATATTCCTCTATAGTGTGTTACTATTTAATGTTTCTTCAGCTTTCTCTAGATGACCTATGCTGAGGGAGAACACATTACCTATCAAGGCAGCCCAGAATATTTTTGGATAACTTTGACCATAAGAACATTTTTCCTTACACTCCCCTGACAATTATATCACTGTAATTTCTACCCATTACTTCTATTCTCTCTGAAATGAAGCAGATCAAGTCTAATCTGTCATCAGAATAAAAAGCCTTCCATATTTCAAGACATTTATAATTCTTCCCATGAGTTATTTTTCTCCAAGCTAAATATCAATCAATCAACTATCAAATATTTATTAAATTCCTTCTTTATGCCTGGCACTCTGCTAAGCACTGGGTATATAAATACAAAGGATAAAATAATTTTTACTTGCAAGGAGCTTTATATTTCAAAGGTGAAGACAAAAAGTACATCCAAAACATAAACAGATGAATATTAAACTCACAAATACAGAAACATATGCATTACGTGTACATGTAATTGAGATTTATAATTTTCCAAATACTTTCACAAACATTCTTTAATTGCTTCTTTATAATAGCCCCATAAGTAATATTAACCACATTTCATTAATGAAAAAACAAACTCAAAGCTATTAAAACACTTACACAAGGTTATACAGATTGTAACTGGCAGAGCCACAGACGTTATTACTCTTTTTACTCATAGTCCAGTGATCTTTAGACTAAACTTAGCTGAGCCCCACCAGCAAACAGTAGCTATAACAACCAAATGTAACAGCTCTAAAAATCGTTTAGTGATTCTTAGATGATAGCATGCATGATAAGGAAAGAAATCAGAAAAGTTTTTCTAAGACTGGAGAGGAATATATTTTCTAAGTGATTACTAAATTTAGTTATATTTCATTTTCTCTTGGTAATAAGTATATTTATATGGAATCATATGTTTAGGAAAGCTTATATATGTTCATACACAAATACACATGAGCAAGACACAGATATATAGATTATATATATATATATATATATATATATATACACATGCACATGTCTATATATATATATATATCCACAAATATATAATATATATATATTATATATATATAATATATTTTATTATATAAGGTAATTTGAAGGGAAGAATATTAGGAGTTGGAGGAATCAAGAAAGTTTTCAGACAGAAGATGCCAGAATGGCATCTTTAAGAAAACAGAAGTACTTTACAAAGCAAAAATAAGACAGGGACACATGAAAGGCAAGGAGGATGACCAGTGCAAAGGCACAGAGATGGGAAATGCAGTGTTTTACATAAGGAATATGGTGAATGCCAGACTGGCTGGATTGCTGAGTTTGAAAATAGAGTTATGAATATCCAGCAAAGTGTAAAGGTAGTTTTGTGTGAAGTTATGTGGTACTTTGAAAACTAAAAAAGAGGTGTTTATATTTTATGGTAGTAGAAAGTTGCTGAAATTGATTGAGTAGATGAGTCACATGGTCATATTTGGGTTTAACACAATTATTTGAAAGCATTATTAGAATAGACTGGAATGATGAGAAACTAGAACCATGGAGATTAGAATGTCATTGTAACGATTTAGGTGAGAGATGCTGAAAAAGGATATAGTAAATAATGACATTTGCCAACATAATAGATATGTAAGGAGAAGACTGAAGGTGAAGCATTATACAAAATACCAGGATTATATGTCTGAGAAACAAGGATACTGTTACGTTCCACAAAATTAGGAAGAATTGGAAGTCAATGGGTTAATTGAAAAAATAAAGAATTCAATTTTAGACATGTTGAGTTTAACATATCTCCAGAACATGCAGTTAAAATATTTTATAAGCAATTGAAAATATGATAATCAAGAGAAGAAAATGGGACTGAATGTGTAGATCTGGGAGTCCTCTGAATAGAGATGATAGATTCATGCAACAATTAAATTACAGAAAGAGAGAAACTGAGACCCACCCAAAGAGAGACAGTGAGACAGAGACTATGATGGAGAGAGAGAGAGACAGAGACAGAGAATGAGACAAAGAGATTGCATAGAAGGAAAAGAGAAGAGTCTGGGATGGACTCTCAGGGAACATTCATAATTGGGTAGGAGAGTTTCTGCAGATGCTGAACCAGCAAAAGAAATTGAGAAGGACTGGTGTTTCAGCTGGGAGGAAAAACAGGAGAAAGTATCACAGAGAAGAAAGTGTGTGCAAGAGGAGAGGGTGATCAAGAGTGTTAGATGTAGTAGACAGAATGAGAATAAAAAAGACCATCAGATTTAGCATTTAAATCAACCTTAATTTAAAGGGAACAAATATACATACATTCATACTTTCTTCCTATGATATACATATAATATTATCTGAAAGACTTTCTCCATCTGTCAAAATGTAATTACCCTTTCCTAACATCTCAAACCCCAAAATGAGTATAACATTGAATCATTTACTTAACAGTCCTATTATCTCCATCAATCAGACCTCTTATTGCTATCTTAATGAAAACTAAATATGAATTACTTTTAAAAAATAAAACTACAATAACATACTCTTGATTCATTCTTCCTAGAGTAAACTCTGGAATTTCTTTACTACGGTCCAGATCTTCATCCTGAAACCTCATTCTAGTCCTGGAATTCACATATTGGAAGTACATTTTGCCCCTTCCCTGGATCCCTTTCACTTTCATTGGATGAATCCTCTCAGAACCTACCTATAAGGACAATACATAGCCACTCTCATTCCTCTTTCGGCTGCAGAGCAAACTAAAACTATCTTTATTATGACTCCCCTCTCAATATATACTCACACACACCTTACTAGTTACCTTTACTCCCCTAATCCTTCAGCTTCTTTATGTGTTTCATCACCATTAGAATATAAGCATTTTGGAGGCAAGAATTTTCTTTCTACTTTTTTTTTTGGTGTTCTCAGTACTTGGAACAAGGCCCTAGTACGTAGTGTGTACGAAATAAATTGTAGGTGGTTAATTAAATATTGAACTCAAAATTCATGAAAACCTTATTTTTATAGATTGATTACTATATTACCATGCTTTTCTCATCTTAAACCTGTGATACACACATGTACAACACACAAAATATGCCAACACCTGTGTTTTTAAATTTTTGAATGACCTATTATTTGCACCTTCTAAATATCATGTTATTTGGTTTGACCTAGTTTATTAAGATATTTTTGGACTCTATTTGTACTCTAAGCTATTCTTCTCAGATTTATGACACCTGAAAATTTGATATTCATTCAAGTTCATATTCAATCCAAATTCATTCAAGTTATTGATAAAGGAATATTGATAAATAGCCCAGACACTTTGAGTACTCCTTTAAAAGTTCTCACTCAAAAGTGACACTGAGCCAATGATAGCTATGCTCTGGACATAATTGTTTTATTAATTTTAACTTTTCCAAAAAAAATTTTTGTTATAAAATTATTAAAATTTGATTATTAAATTATTAATTTTATTTTTAATAATTTTCAATATTTCAATTTTTAATAAAAATAATTTTTAGTTTTAATTAATTTTATTGATTTTCCATTTTTAATGTTCACTTTCACAAGATTTTAAATTCCAGATTTTCTCCACATCTCTCCCACTTACCCCAGGACCACATGCACTCCAAATATCCCTTTCCCCAATCTGCACTTCTTTCTATCACCCCCTCTCCCTCTCCTCTATTTTCCTCTGGGGCGAAATAGATTTCTATATACCCAAGTACCTGTACAACTTATTTCAGATTACATGCAAAAACAGTGTTTAACATTCATTTTAAGGTTTTGAGTTCCACATTCTTTCCCTTCCTCCCTCTCCAAGCACCCTCATTGAGAAAACAATTGATTTGATAGAGGTTCATACATGCGTACATGCAAAATACTTCCATAATAATTATGTTGCAAAAGACTAACTACATTTCCTTCTATCCTGTCCTGCCCTCCATTGATTCCATTCTCTCCCTTGACCTGTCCCTTTACAATAGTGTTTGCTTTTGATAACTCCTTCTCCAATACGCATTCCCTTCTATTATCCTCCCTCTGCTATTCCCTTCTCCCTTACCCTTTAGGGTAAGATAGATTTCCACAACCAATTGAAAGTATGTTATTCTCTCCTTAAGTCAAATCCTATGAGTAATGGGCTTACTTATTCCCTCTTACCTGCCCCCTCTTCTCCATTGTAAAAGCTCCTTCTTACCTCTTTTATGTGAAATGATTTACTATATTCCACCTCTCCCTTTCTCTTTTTTCCCAGTACATTCTTCTCAGCACTTAATTTTGGTTTTTAGGTACCCTCCCTTCATATTCAACTCACATTGTGCCCTTTATGTATGTATGTGTATATATGTGTATACACGTATATATACAGATATATTTATATACATACGTACACAAAAACCTACCCATAAATAATACGCACACATACACACACAGACACACACACACATACATATATTCCCTCTAACTACACTAATACTGAGAAAGTTCTCATGAGTTATAAATAACATCTTTCCATGTAGGAATGTAAACAGTTCAACTGTAATGAGTCCCTTATGGTTTCTCTTTTGTGTTTCCTTTTTCATCCTTATCTTGATTCTTGTATTTGGATGTTAAATTTTCTCTTCAGCTCTGGTCTTTAACAACAAGAATGCTCAGAAGTCCTCTATTTCATTGAAATTCAGTTTTGTTCCCTGAGGTATACACTCAGTTTTTCTAGGTAGATGATTCTTGATTCTAATCCCAGCTCCTTTGACCTCTGGAATATCATATTCCAAGCTCTTTGACACCTTAGTGAAGAAGTTTGTAAATGTTGTGTTATATCTATTGTATTTCCATAGTACTTGAATTGTTTCTTTCTGGCTACTTGTGATATTTTCTTCATGACCTGGGAACTCTGAAATTTGGCTACAATATTCCTAGGAGTTTTCTTTTTGGGATCTCTTTCAGTAGGTAACTTCTGTATTCTTTCCATTTCTATTTTACTCCTGGTTCTAGAATACCAGGACAGTTTTCCGTGATGATTTCTTGAAAGATGATGTCTAAGCTCTTTTTCTCATCATGGTTTTCAAGAAGACCAATAATTTTTAAATTATCTCTCCTGGATTATTTTCCAGGTCAGTTGTTTTTCCAATGAGATATTTCACATTGTCTTCTATTTTTTCATTCTTTTGGTTTTGTTTTATAATTTCTTGACATCTCATATTGTTATTAGCTTCCATTTACTCCATTCTATTTTAAGGAATGATTTTCTTAAGTGAACTTTTGACCCTCCTTTCCATTTGGCCAATTATGCTTTTTAAGGTATTCTTTTCCTCATTGACTTTTTGGATCTCTTTTGCCATTTGAGTTAGTCTATTTTTAAAGATGTTATTTTCTTCAGTGTTTTTTGGGGATGAGGCTCCTGTAGCAAGCTTCTACCTTGTTTTTTGTTTTTCCTTTTTTACCATTTTCTTGCATCACTCTCATTTCTCTTTCAAATTTTTTTCCCTCTATAGCCCTTACTTGATTTTCAAAATCCTTTTTGAGCTCTTCTATGACCTGAGGCCATTTAATATTGTTCTTAGAGGCTTTGGATATAGGGACTTTAACCTTACTGTATTCCTCCAGTTGTATGCTTTGATCATCCCCATCTTAAGAAAGTTCCTTCACATCAAGAAAGTAACCTTTTATAGTGTTATTTCCCCCTTTTTGGTTATTTTTCCCAGTCAATTATTTGACTTTTGAGTTCTTTGTTATGTGGAGTGCATACTATCACAAGTTTTGGGGGAGTTGGGCAACTGTTTCAGAGATATCTCAGTTCCTCCAAAGTGGCATGATCAAAGGAGAGGGGTTTACTCCTCTGCTGGCCTGCGCTGTGGTCTGTGAGCAATCACAAGCATTCTTTGTTGCCCTCTCCATAGTCACCATCAAGTCTGCCATGCCAACTCTCCTCCTTGCCCCAGGAACACCATCCAGGACTGTGATGCAGATTAGTCACTCAATTGCCCCACCATCTCTAAGCCAAAAGCTATAGAAACAATTGCTGTTGAAGCAATGGCTGCTACCACCCTGAGGCTGCAGTCAGGGATGGAGCTAGACCATGCTCTCCTCCCACTCAAGTGAGAGAGAGCCCTCCCACTGACCCTTGATGTTGTCTTTGTCATCAGGGGGTTGAGAAGTCTGGAAGCCACTATAGCTGCCTGGGATTCAGCACCCCAATACCTGCTCCAGTCCTGTCTACATTAGCGCAGCCACATTGGGCTGAGTTCTGCTCCAAGCCCTGTGCAATAGACCCTTCTCTTTGGTCTTCCAAATTGTCATGGGCTAGAAATCTGCTTCACTCTACCATCCCATGGTTTCTGCTGCTCTAGAATTTGTTTAGAGTAATTTTTTACAGGTATTTTGAGGATTTGGTGGAGAGAGCTTAGTCAGGTCTCTGCTTCTACTCCACCACATTGACCCCACGCTCCACCAAATACTATTAAAAAATAATTCTAGCATATATGAATAACTTTGCTTAACCAAAGCCTGACTTATAAAATAATGACATTATATAGTCAACATTTGTGGAATAGAAGCCAAAGGAGGAAAATGAGCAGCCCAAAATGATTTAATTATTTGCTAGTTTCCTTATCTGTTTAAAGAAAGATTTTTCCTCAGGAGTCTTTTTTTTTAAATGATACTGGAGAAGTGTAAATATCCCACCTTAGTCAGTTTAAATATAGCTAATCTATAACCTATAGAGCCTTTTTTTTGAAGAGGAAGTTTATACAAAAATAGACTTGATCATTTTTTTTAGCTTACTCATGTATTAAACACATTGCCGCATAAGTCATGTGGTAAAACAAGAATCAGAACAAAGGAGAAAAATGAAGGGAAGGAAAAAGGAGAAAAGAAAAGTGAAACAATATGCTTCAATTTCATTCAGACTCTATAGTTCTTTCCTTGGATTGGGATAACATTTTTCACCACAAATCCTTGGAACTGGCTTAGATCGTTGCACACCTGAGAAGACCCAATCACATCACAGTTAATCATTGCACAATGTTGCTGCCACTATGTACAGTGGTCTCCTGGTTCTGCTCACTTCACTGAGCATCAATTAATGTAAGTTTTTCCAGGATTTTCTGAAATCCACCTACTCATCATTTGTTATAGCATAACTATTTTATTATATTCATATACTGCAACTTGTTCAGTTGTTCCCCAATCAATGGGCATACCCTCAATTTCCAATTCTTTGCCATCACAAATAGAGTTGCTATAAATATTTTTGTACATGTGGATTGCTTTCCCCTTTTTATGATCTCTTTGGAATACAGACCTAGTAATGGCATTGCCAGATCAAAGGGTATGCACAGTTTTATAACTCTTTGGTCATAGTTCTAAATTGTTCTCTATAATTTACTTTCTGTTTTGGTCTAGGTATCAGCACAATATTTTTGTCATAAAAAGAATTTTGTAGGACTCCAACTATTTTCATAAATAGTTCATATACTATTGGAATTAATTGTTCTTTAAAAGTTTGGTCGATTTCACTTGTAATTCTTTCTGGCTCTAGAGATTTTTTCTTAGGCTTGTTTCTTGATGGCTTATTAGATATTTTTTTCGAAAGTGGCATTTAGGTAGTTTATTTCCTTTTCATTGAAATATAAAAAAGAAAGAAAAATAAAGGCCAATATCATTAATGAACATCAACTCAAAAATTTTAAACAAAATCTTATCAAACTTTCCATGTCCAAGAAATCAATATGATCAAGTGGGATTTACAGCAGGGTAGGAATGATGATTTACTGTTGGGGGTAGGGGGAGAAAGCTATATAATTAATCACATTAAAAAAAATGGAAAAACCACATAATCATCTAAAATATGTAGAAAGGGGTTAGCAAAGTGTACTACTCTTTTGTGTTAAAAGCCTTACAAATATTTTCATAGAAGATCTTTTTAATATAATAAAAAGGATCTAACATAAAAATGAACCATCATATGAAATGTAGATATAATAGAACCTTTTTTCAATAAATACCAAGGTACAATACTGATGCCAACTATCCATGCTATTATTTTCACATTGTTCTAAAAGTACTAGCAATAGTAATAAGAAAAGAAATTCATTAAAAGAATAAAACATAGGTAAAGAGGAGGTAAGACTATTCTTGTTTGCTGATGATAGGATGGTTTGCTTGGACAACCACCAGTATCAGTAAAGATAGTAATGGAAAGAATTAATAGTTTTATCAGTCTCATAGTATAAAGTAAATCATCAAAAATTAATATTTCTAAATAAAAATAACAAATCACAAGAAATAGAAAGGGAAATCTTATTCCATGTAAAACATAATTCCTAAAATGCATAAAATAACAGGATCAATCTGCAAAAGCACACAAACCTTATATATATATATATATATATTTCATTACATAATGTTTCTTAAAGAAATACAGAACAACTTGAATATTTGCAGGAATTGCTTAGTAATACTAATATAATGAAAATGACAGTATTATAAATTAATTTATCAGTTTCAATGTTATAGTAATAAAATTACCATAAGGATACTTTTATTGAATTTGAGGAATTAAAAATATTTATTTGAAAAAGAAAAAACCCTAAAGTATTAAGGGAAATGATTAAAAGAAGAATGTATGATGGGAGAATAGCATTTCCAGACTTCAAACTGTATTATAAAACAGAAGTCATCAAAGTCATATAGTTCTGTTTAAAGAATAAAGACATATGTGAATGGAAAGGACTGGATAACAAAGATTCAGATGCAATAGTCAAAAACACAGTATTTGTTAAAGATAAAAATATAATTATTTAGAGGAAAATTACAAATTTAATAAAAAGTGCTAGGAAAACTGAAAAGCAGTCTGACATAAATTACGCTTAGAATAATGCCTTACACCATACTCTATCATAAATTACAAATGGACATATAATCTTAATATTAAAGATACTATGATATAAATTAGAAGAAAATCATATCATACACCTCTCATAACCATGTTATTTGTAATAAATCAAATGATATAATCAATTGCAAAAGATAAAATGGTTAACTGATTACTTAAAACTAAAAAGTTTTTTTTTATTAACATTACTGTTTCAAGGATAAGAAGGGAAGTAGTCAAATAGGAAAACAGAATAATTTCCTATCGAAATTTTCTGGTAAGGTTTTGGAATCCAAGATCTGTAATAAATAAATGCAAATCTATAAATAAATATAATTTCATTCCCCACTGTATAAAAGCAAGGTGTCTGTGGATAAACACTGGGGTTGGAATCAGGACAACCTGAGTTCAAATCCAGCCTCAGACACTTAATCAGCTATGTGACTCTGGGTCAGTCACTTAAACTGTTTGTCTTAATCTATTGGATAAGGAAATGCCAAACCACTCCAGTATCTTTGTGAAGAAAATCCAATAGATAATATGATCCTTGGAATCATGAAGAGTCAGATACAACTTAATTGAATTAACAACTACAACAATAACATAGAAAAATTATATCCTGATTGCAAAGAGGCTGTTAGTTGGTGTAGTCAATAGAGCACCAGGCCTGGAGTCAAGAAGACCTGAGTTCAAATATGGCCTCAAATACTTACTGGCTATGTGACCCTGGACAAGTCACTTAACCATGTTCATATGTTTCCTCATCTGTAAAATGAGCTGCAAAAGGAAATAACAAATCAATTCAATATCTTTGCTAAGAAAACCCCAAGTCGGGGTCCTATGCATCAGACACAATTGCAAACTGACTAAACAACTAGTGAAAAAGATAGGAACAAATAGCTCTCACAAAATTTGCAAATTATTCCCAACCACATTTTTAAAAATTTCTCTGATTATTTAAAAATAAGAGAAATATAAATCAACACAACCCTGAGGCTTGGTTTCACGCTTTGCATACTGGCAAAAAAAAATTATTAAAAAATGGCAATACTTTAATGTTGGAGGTGTTGTGGAAAAATAAGCACACTACTACATTATTGGAGGTGCTGTAAAATAGTACAACCATTTAAAAAAAAATTAGAATTATGCATATAAAATGACAAAAATATCTATACGCTTTGAACCAGAGATTTCACTCCTGGGCTTGTGTCTCAATAAAACTATCATAACAAAAGTGTCACCATATTCTCTAAAATATGTTTAGCAGTTCTTTTTGTGGCAGCTAAGAAGAGAAAACAAAGTAAAGCACCATTAATTAGGAAATAGTTAAGCAAATTTGGTACATGAATGTAATGACTTATTATTGTGCTATAGGAAATTATATATATGATGAATACAGAGAAGCATGGAAATTTATATAATATGATGAAATGTGAAGTAAGCAGAATCATGTGTATGTGTGTGTGTGTGTGTGTGTGTGTGTGTTTGGGGAAAAGCACCTGAGATACTAGGATGACTTAAAAGAAGAAAAAAAATCTTTCAGAAAAAAACATAAAATTTAAAAAACAATAATCAGTCACTCAAAACGAGCAAAAAAAGAAACCCTACTCCAAACCCAAAATGTAATGTTCCACAAATATGTACACACACACACACACACACACACACACACACACGTATATTATATATCTGCGTATATATGTTTGTATGTGTGTACTTGTGTGTATATAATTGACTGCCTCCTAGATCTCCATATTTGTGGATTAAATGGTGAGAACAGAGAGTAGATTGAACAATAACAGTTATTAAAGTCTTAAATGAAATGCAAAGAAGTGTTTACATTTACTATACTTTTAAGAGTTTAAGTTCTTCAGTTTGATTCATTGGAATTAGAGGGCAGGTAGCCTTTGAGTGGTCAAAAGATCAGCTATGTTCTTGGGGTTCTTTAAAAAAAACATTCTTTTTGAAGGCAGTTGAGGAAACAGCCCTGAGTTGTGTGAAGTTTACCATTTGAGAAGAGAATTAGGGATTAAAGAAGAAAATGGCATTTCAAAAGAAATAATTCCTCAGTTTTAGATGTAGAAGAGAAGACAGAAAGAAAATTCTTCATCCTACTACCTCACCTCTATTTTCTGTGATATCTTTCAGTGGAATTGAAAGGAACTGTCCACAAGGATACAGTACACTCAGTTGGGGAGCAGGCCAACTCAGTTAAGGAATTAGACTGGAGGGCCTTTGGAACAGATGGCGCTGACTATCAGGAGTTGAACTGCCCAAAAGATTAATCCCAGGGAGCCAAGAAGACATTTGAATCAAAAGTATTTGAAACTAGAAAAGATGCTATGTCCAAGGCAAACAGCCTGAGAATACTATTAGTCAGGAAAAGACATCAGTACCCTGATTTGTTGAAGGTATGAGTTTCCTGGGTTAGGTATGTGGCTTTCCATGAGTACTGCAACAGTTCTTACTAGCATGCTTACAGTCAATCTTCCATTAATTTAATATGCGTAGTTTACAGAGAGTGTGACCTAGATTATTAGGAGTAATATTTTGTTCCTAGTTTTTTATAATACCATTTCAACAACAAATGCTTCTGTTTTGAGATACTGTCAATAGACTTAATATTAAGAATAAATGCACTGCTGAGGCCTACAGCTTGGGAAAGCAACTATAGTTTTTTGATTCAGACCTACTGAGGAATTTGAACTTGGGGGTCCCCTTTACTTTACGAGTTTGGGGATAGGGTATTGGGGATGAATGGAATGAAGTGCATAAAATTAATGATAATAGTGCACATGCACAGGAATCACACATTTGAAAGGAAGAAACAGAAGGGACATAAAACCAGAGCACAGATGTAAAGTGGATACACAAAGAGAATGTGGAACCAGGGCAACTCATGTTTCCAAATTTTTAGAGTAACTGACACCTTCAAAAGATATCATTTTGCTGATCTTGCTGTCTTCAGGGTTGCTGCTGGAGCTTTAATTTGTGAGACAACTCTGCCTCACTTAATATCCACCTGCTTATCTTAACTTGCACATCATCTTATAATGAACAGAAATCCTCTCTTTCATAAGGACAGGTAGACAGTTCTTTCACTTATAGTCAAGGGTATCAACCATCTAAGAACCAAAATACAAAAATAAAAACAAAAACAAAAAATAGGCAAAGCATTCTAGGCAAGAATGAGCATTTCTTTTAAACTGTCTGATGACTGAATTACCCAATTCAGTTCATTATCCCCAAATAGAAATTTTGTTACTCTTCAGTCACATCCTACTCTTTGTGACTCCAATTGAGATAATGTTTTGGCAGATATTGGAGTGATTTATCATTTCCTTTCTCTCTCTCTCTCTGTCTGTCTGTCTCTCTCTCTCTCTGTCTCTCTCTCCCTCTCTTCCCTTTGGGGTACATAAGATGTGTTAAGAGGATTAGTACTTCTGGTATGAAGGCTGCTGAACATTTTCCTGGGCTGCTTTCCAACTTCTGTGTGCACCTGTTACACCTAACTCTCACTGGTGGCTCCATGAAACTGTAGCATGAACAGCAGCAACATCCTGGTAAATTATTTTGGCAGATGGTATAAACCAGGTTGAGGGTAACCAAAGTGTCTCAAACACATTGGTAAGAGGATGTCTACTCTAACCATGTGAAGATTTGTCCTTGCAGAATGAGTGGATGAGAACCATCTGATCCAATGACCATGAAATTGGCTAAACTAGGTTCTGTGGGGTGCTTAGAACTTGGTTAGACAGCAAAGATGCCAAGTTCATCCTCCTCATCTTAAGCCATTTCCAGTCATCTCGAATCCAATCATCTTGGACTGTGATGACACTGGAGGAGAGAGTGAGGATGACTTTGTGCAACTCTGACTCACTTAAATCCAATTTACTCATGAATCAAAAAATATCACTCATACCCTTTTTACCTATCTCAAAGTCCTATGGTGACAGGCAAGTGATGAAGAAGCAAGTGTGGATACACTGGTAGCTGTAGTCATAATCCTTCACACAGGTGTCCCAGGCCATAGGGTTGTCTTCTCACTAAAAGCAGCAGCAGGATATGGTACACCCCTGAGTGTCTGAGCAGCATTTTAAGGATTGCACTGCTCACCTTGTGGTGTGAGAAGGGGATTAGAAAAGGAGCCCTAAAAATTGTCTGCTTACCCAACCTTGACTTGATTACTGTGGCAGGTGTGATCATAACACTCCCCCCAAAAATATGCAAAAATGTCTGCAACCATGATTCCACTCACTGTTAGCACATGGAATATGCACACACTTATAGATAACACAAAATCTAGTAGACCTGAAAGATAAACAGCTCTTGCTGCAAGAGAATAGCAGGTATCACATCCAAATAGTAGCCCTGAGTGAAACAAGGCTGACAAATGAAAGATAGCTTAATGAAGTTGGAGCTGAATGGACATTTTTCTGGAGCAACCATAGTGAAATGGAGCACCATGAAGCTGGTGTAGGTTTTGCGATCACAATAAATCTACTCAGTAAGATTGTATGGCTACCAACAGGAGGAATGATACATTTATGACAATGTGATGTGATTGCCACTTGTAGGGAAATACATACCATCATCATCAGTGCCTATGGTCCAACCATGATGCACCTTGATGAGGTCAAAGGAAAATTTTATGAAGACCTGAATACCCTTATCATCAATGTGCCAAAAGAGGAGAAGCTTATAATTCTGGGTGACCTTAATGCTAGAGTAGGCTTAGACAACCAGACTTGGCAGGGAGTCCCAGGGAAGAAGCGAGTTGTAAACAACAACAGAAATGGTCATGTACTACCGAAGACTTGTGCATCTCATCAGCTTCTCATCACCAACACTGTCCTTCATTTACCTAAATGCACCACTACCAGTACCCCAGTTCAACACCAGATAAGCAGACAGATGCCTACAGCATCTAACTGCCAGGACCTGAGGCCCCAGGACACAATGACTAGACCCTTGGTTCCCAGTCTAAGAAGCTTGGGACAAGGCCCCCTGTCTCCTAGAAGGGGAGTTCAACTTGAAAAACCAGGAAATAGACAAATAAGATAAGGAAAAAACAAAAATGAACACTGATCATAGACTCTTTTTATAAAGATAGGGAAGATCAAAATTCAAAACCATAAGAGGATAGCATTGTCAACATACCTATATCCAAAACTTCAAAGGGAAATATGGATTGGTCCCAAGCCCAAAAGCCTTCCTGAAAGAGCTCAAAAAGTTTTTGAAAAGTCAAATAAGTACAAGAAAAATTGGGAAAAGAAACAAGAGGTAGGCAAGAGTCAATAGCTTGGAAAATGAAGGACAAAAAAAATGCTTACAGAAAACAATTTCTAAAAAAATACAATTGGCCAAATTTAAAAAAAAATCCACTGGAAAAATCAACTCCTTAAAAAGCAGAATTGGCAAAATGGAAAAGAAGGTACAAAAACTCACTGAATAAAATAATTTGTTAAAAATAAGAATTGGGCAAGTGGGAGCTAATGACTATGAGACATCAAAAATCAGTTGAACAAAATCAAAACAATGAAGAAACTAGAGGAAAATGTAAAAAAAAATTGCAGAAAATATATGATCTCACTGTATTTGCCTTTCTCTTGAGAGAAAGAGAGGAACCAATTTCACAAGAATTGAGTTAAAAAGAGACTCTGTCCATCCCAAGAGGACGTTTATGGGTTTGTATCATTGGAGTCCCTGAATTTGTGGACACTGAAATCTTCCTTCCTTTGCTACTGATTTTGGGTTCTGGGTATTGGTACAGTGGTCTTGTTGTAAACATTGACAAGTTCTTCCTTCCTACAAATGCAAGACTTGAAACTTCTAGAACCTATGTGGGTCTTCTTATTGTTTTTCTACCCTGGGGACAACATATTCAATATTTTAAAAGCTCCACTTTCCTATGGTGACCAACAGTGGCTTCTAGGACACAAAACCGGAGAATACCTGCCATCATGGAGAAGAAAACACCATTTTCCAACTCTAAGACTGAACACTTCTGATGGCAAAGGCACCAGGCCACGGTCAGATAGGACCAGAAATATTGCTTTGTGAATTGAGAATAGGGGAAGTCTGCTACCAATGTATTTTTTTCCTACTTACCCTGCTTTTACATTTTACGAAAATTGTAATTTACATCTCTAAGTGTAATTAATTACCGGCTGACTGTGGCAAATGAAGTCAGAGTGAATTAATGGGGCCAGAGAGCATTGGTTTAAGTAGATATGAAACAAAATCCATCTGCAATAGGTAGAAGTATTAGAAGTGACCCGTAACAAGCATCAAAAGAGTATACTTGAAAGAAGTCCATTTGCTTGGTGAAAATTCAACCTTTAAGTAAACAAAATTTCTTGTAAACTTTAAAAACATTAAAAAATCTTGAAATATATAACTTGAGAGATAATTTTATATCATGTGATTTTCAATATGCATCATGCAAGGAGACTTGAGTACTAAGGGTATTTTCCACTGTAATGAGGTTTGCCCAGTGTAGAATCCAAATGGAAGGACTCCCTATAGGTGCTTCTATTTGTGGATATCATTCTGATCATTGTATGTAAGCTGAAATTAAATTCTCCTTAAGGACATCCAAGACTGCACAAAAAAAGTTCAGTATAATAATCCATACAGACAAAAGCAGTGACTGAAGAACTACTGTTGCTCAGATTGCAATATTTAGTTTAATGTATTAGTCCATTTTCTAAAGTGTCAGGTCAAGAGTCAGAAAAACCTGAGTTCACATCCAACCTTACTTACTAGCTTTGTGACCCTGGGCAAGGCACATAATCCTGCTTGACTCACTTTCCTCATCTGTAAATGATATAGAAAAAGAAATAGTAAGAAACCCCAGTATCTTTGCCAAGAATACCCCAAATGGGGTTACCAAAGGTTGGACACTGATGAAAGGCCTGAACAACACAATGCCTATCTTGAACAGATGGAGTAGATACGCAATGTGACAGGGTTGGAACTGCATATTGAAAGAGTGGATTGGATTGAATTTAGGAAAATGCAAAGTACTTTAAATAATACTATATTATATTCTGAGGCAGAAAACTCTCTTCTTCCTCCTCCCCCACCCCAATCAACATTGATAGTTTTCTAGTTGTATTATATATCTAGGAGTCATGGACCATCATACTATCTTGAAAATAAAATATAGATGACACACCAGAAAATAGAAAGAATGAGTAAGTAAATATGTTGTCTGACATGTAATTAATGATGACTTGCACAAAAGAAGGATCATAGGGAATACATAACCCAGGAGATATCTGAATATAAAAAGAGATGGGCTCATCATATGGTGAGAGGAAATGACAAAAAGTGGACAGCTTGCATACTCCATTCCAAGACTGGTGGTCTATCAATTATGCTACCTATCTGCCCTGTTATCCACTTATTTCTAAATGACATAGAGGAAATGTCATGTGCAGATACTTCAAACATTAATGGAATGGAAATGGACAATAGTCACACAAGATCCGAAAGCTGGGATAGCTTGAAATTTACGTCATTGTAAGTAATAGTAACAGCAATAAGATTATGAATCCATTAGTATGCGAAAACATTCAATGAGAAAGAGAAAAATAAAGGGAAGGAGAAGCAATTTAAAGGAATATTTCTTACTAGTACATTTATTTCTATTGCTAATAATGCTGTATTTATGAACTAATTTTTTCCCTCAAAGCACATAAAAATACAGTGCTAATTATATTTTAAGAAGATTTTATTAACTTATTTCTCCCTTGCAAAATAGTCCAAACATGCTTTTAATTTTCAGGAAGATGCTTATAAGACACTGTCTATGTAGAAGACGGTTGTAGTTTTAAAATAATTCTTTTTAACACCAAGGTTTTAGAACATAAAATCCAATCTACAGCTCTAAGTTAGGCTTCCCCTGGGGAGATTTAAAGTAGTTGTGTCACTTCACTAAACAAAGTGCCTCTGTGAACATGTTGAGAGAGACTACAAGTCCCTTAATAGCTAGCAAGAAGACTAAGAAATTTAGGAGGCATAAAGGAGAATACTGTACCCTCCCCCTCCTCTTTCTTTGTCTGTCTGTCTCTCCCTCCCTCCTCCCTCCCTTTTATTAAGAAAGCACTGTGATTCTTATTTTATATGACTCATCTGGAGTTGTTTTACTACAGGCTCCTCATTGCCCTTACATCCAGGTTAAATCAAGTTCAGACTCTCCAGTGGATAGCCAGAGCTTTTCTACCACTAACCTTCGTCTATGGAGATTCCCCACGAAAGCTCTGTTTGTGTGAAAATCTTGCTATCTTCATCAATTCAATGCCCATCCTCCTTCAGATCTGACCTCCAGAGACCTTTGAATTAATCTACTCAACTTTGGAATTTCACCCATGTGCTTAATTGTATTGGTTGCAAGTTCTCCTAACCTGCTGTATTTAACTACTCACAGTCATATGTCACATTCTATCTAGCCATATACCATGAAACCTGAACAAATGTGAATATATTCATAGAATCAAAGGTTTAAATCCAGAAGGATCTTTAAATGCTATTTAGTCAACTTTCCTACTTTTTCAAGTGAAGAACTGAGGCAGAGAGATTAAGGTAACATTTCTAATGCCACACAGTGTAAAATGGTCTCAGGTAAGATTTAACAATGGTTTTACTGTCCTAAATTAAGAAATAGTCAAAAGATATGGACAGTTAAAGCTATCCATATCCATCATATGCAAAAAATATTCTAACTCACTATTGATTGAAGAAATGCAAATTAATACAATTCTGAGGTACTCTCTTATAACTATTAGATTGGCTAATAGAACAGAAAAGGAAAATAACAAATGTTGGAGGGGATGCGAGAAAAATGAGACATTAATGCACTATTGGTGGAGTTGTGAACTGATTCAACAATTTTGGAGGGCAATTTAAAACTATGGCCCAAAGGCTTATAAATGCATACGTTTGACCTAAGAAAACCACTCATAGGTCTATATCCCAAAAGAGATTTTAAAAAGCAAAAAGGAAAGAAAAAATATGTATAAAAATATAGCAGCTCTTTTCTGGTGGCAAAGAATTGAAAATTGAGGGGATGCCCATCAGTTGGGGAATGGCTGAACAAATTGTGGTATGTAATTATGATGAAATACTATTGTACTTGAAGAAATGATGAGCAAGATGCTCTCAGAAATACCTGGGAAGACTTGCATGGACTGATGCAAAGTGAAATGTACAGTGTGCAATGTAACACCCATGTTATAAGATGATCAACCATGAATGATTTAGCTATTCTCAGCTACACAATGATCCAAGACAACACTGAAGGAATTAGAATAAAGAAATTCTATCTATCCATCCCCACAGAAAGAATTGATGGTTTCTGAATATTGATTGAAGCATACTTTTTCACTTTATTTTTCTTGAGAATTTTTTTAATTGTGTTTTTTTCATAACATGACTATTATGGACATGTTTTTCATGATTGCAATTATATAATCTGTATCGGATTACTTACCTTCTAAACGAGGCAGAGGGGAGGAAGAAGGCGGAGAATTTGAGACTCAAAGTTTAATAAAATGAATGTTTAAAATTGTTTTTACAGGTAATGGGAAAATAAAATACTAACTAAAAAAAAGCAAAAAAGAATTGAAAGAGAAAAAAATGACATTTTTCCGAGTTCGCATCCAGTGTTCTATCTGTGGTACCACTTGGCTCTCTGTTGTTCCACCATGTGTATACCCCTGTTCCCATTTCCATCTTTTGCTCTGAAAATAATGATTATATCAATACTACCACTGATACTAAGAACGATGACCTATGATTGACTGACATACCTCCGTTCATAGCCAAAGTGCTGAGACTAAAGTCGTCTTCCAAGACTAACGCTCTTCTGTGTGCTTTGCCCCCTCATCTTGGCACGCAAGATCCTACAAGATAAGAATTGTTTTCCTTTTTAAATCTGAATCCCCAGACATTTACATTGCACCTGGCACATATACTAGAAAGTAGAAATTCTGATAGTTTTCATTCACTATTTTTTCCTTCCCATTCATTCATGCCAGGCTGGTTAGTTTCACCTCCAAACTTTAGGAGATACTATGTTCCCTTCAATATTTCATTATCTAATATAAAGTCCAGTCCTTCATTAAACTTCCTCAGAGCCGATGGACTCGTTACATTATTCTATCTAATTATTGTTATTTCTCTTATCATGTAATATGAAAACATCACATAGGTAAACCAGTTAACATAATAAACCAGTAAGTTCTATATCATATCTAATCTTAATGCTTCAAAGGAAATAAACATCATCACTTCCTTTTGGATCTACCATTTTACTTGAATAGTAACACTGGGTTAATTTTTGGTTTATCTTCTTAAAATAGCGGGAAAAGGACAATGAAGTAAGTAGTAATAGTCAGTTAATATAATAAATTATGAGTTATTCAGTGTTTATTAAATCCTACCTATGTTAATTTATTAATAGGCACTTTGCATTTTGCTTTCATTGACTTCCTTTGTAGTTTTCTGATATTTTGGGTAACTCAAATGGGCATTCATGCACTACGAACAAAGTTGGTGTCATCAATTCCATTTCATTTTATTCGTATTACCAGTCTATACTTTACTTATTTCTCTGAAAAGAAGGATCATCATTATTTCTATACAAAATGGATTCTCTGATCCACTCTGTTACTTGCTGTTTACTTCTCTGGAGACAAACACATTTAGAGTTTGTTTCTAGCTGACACAGCATATTGTAACTCAGCAGAAGCTATAACTTAGCTTTATTTTACAGCCTTGGCTTCCCTGCCATGCTTTTCTTCCTTGGCAGTGGTGCAATCCATAGAGTCATATACAGACAGCATTTCAAAGAAATAACAGTATTTTTCATTGGCAATAGAACTGAACTCCTGTTACCATTATTTTAGCTAATACTAGATGGATCTTGTCTCCTGTCCTTACTTTGTGAAAGTGGATGATTTCTCCTTTCACATTTAGAAATATGAATGATATTACAGTACTGAATGGATGCATTGTAACTGCTAGAGAGTTGGGTGACCCAGACAAAGGGATATGCCATGCAATATTTTATAACATTATTCCTGTAAATGCATTTACATGACTTTTGGGATACTATGCTTTTACATCAAAGTTAACAAAAGTAACTATGGAAACAGGTAAAGTACATCCAAGGCATATAGCTCTGGAGCAAATTACAAAAGATACACATTGTGAGCTCTTTGCAAAAGGTTGCTCCTGAAATTCCATGGAAAGGAAAAAGTCAGCATCAATGAGATATGTCAAAAATATTTTCAGAAAAACTGGTCTTTTCTTTTATATTGCATATGAAGTAAAAAAAAAAATTAACGTGTTAGGGCACAATTTCACAGTATAGTCTCTGCTATTAAGAGACTAGTTGTTATTAGGAACAAATCTAAGGGATCACAAAGGTCTTGATTAACAGAATTTTCTGTCTCTATGTTATAATTATTCCTTTGCCCTTTAATCAATAAATAAACATTTATCTAAATAAACATTTATCAGAAACCAACATATGCCAAGCACACTCCTAAGCACTGGAGATAAAAACAAACAAAAAACAATTTTACCCTCAAGGAGCTTGCAGTATCATAGGGAGGCAACAATTTATTATTTTTTTCTTTAAAAAAAAAATCTTTCTCTTGACTGATTTCTCTTACCTTACATGTATGGAGAAGTCAATGTTATATGGAAGAAGAAAGAAAATAAAAATGTGCACTCAGTTGATGACCAGCTTCCTTGCCTTCATACTATAGTCTTCCTTTTGCTTTGACTACGGGGAAGATATAAAATTAGAACAGGAAATGTCAAAGGTAAAATTTTGTGAAGAAAGACAGGGCCAAATAATGGAAAGAAGCCAGGAAATTGTCTGAGCTCTCCCCAATTTTCTTCAGAAACAACATTAAAATAAACCTCTAAATGGATTCTGGAGTGATAGAACCTACAAAAAAGGTGAAGTAAAACATTTTTCCAGCTTAAGATAACTTAGAAGGACTTCAGTTGAGTAAAAGGGGACCACAGCACAGCAAAGATGATATCCAAGTAAGTCAGAGGAAGGCTCTTATCCACAGCACATATCAGCAACTGAGGCCCCTCGGTCCTGGCTCAGCAGGCTGGTGGCTCAGCAGCCCAGCTGTGAGGCCTCTGGTCCCAGTGCAGAAGGCAAGCTCTCAGCCCTAGAAACTAGGCAACAATAGGTGAGACTAAATCAGTGGACAGGCTACCAGCATCTGAAGCATACCTTTTGATCCATCAATACCACTACTAGGTCTGTATTTGCAAGAGATTATAAAAAAGGGAGAAAGGACCCACCTGTACAAAAATATTTATGGTGACCAAGAATTGGAAATTGAGGGGATGTCCCACAATTGGGCAATGGCTGAAGAGATTGGACTATATGAATATAATGGAATACTCTTCTTCTGTAAGAAATGATGATCAGGCAGATTTCAGAAAAATCTGGACTTACATGAACTGATGGTGAGTGAATTGAACAGAACCAGGAGAACATTCTACATAGTAACAGTGACACTGTTCCATAACCAACTTTGGTAGACTTAGGTCTTCTCAACAACACAATGATCTAAGACAATTCCAAAAGACACATGATGGAAAATGTCATTGACATCCAGAGAATGAAGTATAGAGTCTGAATGCAGATCAAGGAGTACTATTTTCTCTTTTTTTTCTTTCCTATGGTTTGTTCCTGTTGTCCTCATTCTTCTTTCACAACATGACAAATGTAGAAATGTTAAAATGATATTTACATATAATTGACATATAAGTGGGGAATATAAATTTTGCTGGGCAAAAGAAGAAAGAATAAAGGACAATACTCCCCCCAAAATTAAAATGGACCAAATGTAAAAAGAGGTGCAAAAATTAATTGAAGAAACTAATCCTTGGAAAATTAGAATTGGGCAAGTGGAATGTAATGGTTCTATGAGATATCAAGAATCAAACTAAAACAAAAGAATGAAAAAAATAGAAAAAAATGTAAAATACCTCATTGGAAAAATAACCAATTTGGAAAATAGAACCAGGAGAGGTAATTTAAGAATTAGTGTACTACTTGAAAGCAAGGATAAAAAAGGTCCTGGAAAGCATCATTAAATAAATTATCCAGAAAAACTTCTCTGATATCCCAGAATAAGAGGGGGAAATAGTCATTGACAGTATTTGACAGTATTGATCAATCTCCTCCTGAAAGGAATTCCTAACTGAAAACTCCAGGGAAAATAGTAGTCAAATTCCAGAATTAGGAGGAGATAATTCAAGGTAATAATTTTAAGAAGAAAATGCTGCAAGTAGCCAGAAAGAAACAATTTAAGTATCGTGGAGCCACAGTGAGATTATGCAAGACTTAGTTTCTATATTAAAGGATTGAAGGGCTTGAAACATATGTCAGAAGGCAAAGTAGCTTGGGTTACAATCAAGAATCAACTACTCAACAAAACTGAGCATAATCTTTCAGGGGAAAAAAAAGAGATATTTAATGAAATAAAGGACATTCAGTCATTCCTGATGAAATGATCAGAGCTGAACAGAAAATTTGATCTTCAAACACAAGACTCAGGAGAAACATAAAAAAGTAAACAAGAAGGAAAAAAAAGTATGTTATTCTATAAGGTTAAACTGTTTACATCCCTATAGAGGAAGATTATATTTGTAACTCTTTAGTACTATATCTTTATTAAGGCACTTAGAAGGGGTATACATAGACAGAGGTTGTGGGTAAAAGTTGACCTTGATGTGATGATATTAAAATAAAATTAATTAAAGAGTGAAAACAAAAAGTTATGTACTCCAAGAAAAGGAAAGGGGAAGGCAGAATCAGGTAAATTACATCACAGGAAGTGAGGCAAAGATCTATTGCAGTAGAGGAAAAGAAGGGAGAGGAGTGAACATTGTTTGAACCTTACTCTAATTGGATTTGACTCAAAAGAGGGAATAATATACACATTCAATTGGGTATAGAAATAGTGAAGTAGTAGGGGAAAGGTGAAAGAAAAGGGAGGCCACATTGAGGGAGACTGTGAGCAGAAGCAAAACACTCATGAGGAAGGAAAGGAAAGAGAAAAGTGTAAACAGGTGAAAAGAGGATGGCGAAAAAGACACAATAATTAAAACTGTGAATATGAATGGGATGGACTCTCCCATAAAACAGAATTGAGTAGAAGAGTGTATTAAAAACCAGAATAAGTTGCCTACAACAAATACATTTGAAGCAGAAAAATACACATAGAGTTAGGGTAAAAGGTGGAGTAGAATATATTATGCTTCAGTTGAAGTTAAAAAAAACAGCAGGAATAGTAATCCTGATCTCAGAGAAAGCAAAAGGAAAAGTAGATCTAATTAAAAGAGATAGGGAGGGAAACCACATCTTGCTAAAAGTTACCGTAGACAATGAAGTCATAACAATACTTGATATAAATGCACCAAGTGATATGGCATCCAAATTCTTAGAGAAGTTAAGTTGGAAGAAGAAATAAACAACAAAACTATACTTATGGAGGACTTTAACCTCCTCATCTCAACACTGTATAGATCTAGCCATAAAATAATAAAGCAAAATGTTAAAGAGGTGGGTAGGATTTTAGAAAAGTTAGATATGATAGAGCTCCAGAGAATATTGAAATAGAAATAGAAAGGAAAATATCTTTTCCTCAGTGGTACATGGCAATGACACAAAAATTGACCATATGCTAGGGCATTAAAACCTGCAAGGCTTTATCCAGTGCAGAAAGGCGGAAGTATTAAATGCATTCTTTTCAGATTGCAATGCTATAAAATCAAGTGTAATAAAGGGATGTGGAAAGATAGATTAGTTAGTTGTAAACTAAATAATCTAATCTCAAGAATGAGTCAAACACTACCTCATAGAGGCAATCAATAATATCATCAAAAAGAACAAAAATAATAAGACAACATACCAAAACTTATGGGATGCAGCCAAAGTAGTTCTCAGGAGAAATTTTGTATCTCTAAATGCTTACATGAATAAAACAGAGGAAGAGGAGATCAATGAAATTTGCATGCAACTAAAAAGGAACTAGAAAAAAGAAAGAAAAATTCAAATTGCTAGTGTCAAAAATTGAAATGATAAATTTACCAAAAATGAAGAGTAATCTCAAACAATAGCAAGAGTGATTTTGCCTAATTTTATGCCAACAAATATGATAACCTAAGTGAAATAGATGAATATTGCCCAATAATATAAATTGGTGAGATTGACAGAAGAGGAAATAAAAGTATTTAAATCAATCCATTTTAGAAAAAAAAAATGTAAAAGCCATCAATTAACTGCCTAAGGAAATATCTCAAGGGTAAGATGGATTTAAAAATGAATTCCACCAAGCTATTAAAGAACAATTAATTTCAATGCTCTATAAACTATTTGAAAAGTATGCAAAGAAGGAGTCCCACCAAATTCTTTTTCTCATACAAATATGGTGCTGATACCTAAACCAGGAAGAGTCAAAACAGAGAAAGAAAATTTTAGACCTACTTCCATAATGAATATTGATGCAAAAATTAAAAAAAAATTATTAGCAGACTACAGCAACTTATCACTAGGGAAATACACTGTAAACAGTTGGGATTTACATCAGCAATGTTGTGCTGGTTCACTATGAGGAAAACTATCAGCATAATTGACCATATCAACAAAGAAGTAACAAAAATCTTATGGTTATCACCACAAATGCAGAAAAAGCTTTTGAGAAAAATACAGCAATGATATAATTTTTCTTAAAATGATAAGTATCATCAATGTGTAACCATGAACAAGTATTATTTCTAATGGAGATAGTAGCTTTCCCATTAAGATCAGAGGTGAAACACAGATGTTCATGATCACCACTGTTATTCAATATTGTACTAGAAATATTATTTTAGCAATAAGAGAAGAAAAAATAAATTGAGAGAATTAGAATAGGCAATGAATAAATGAAGCTATCACTCTTTGCACATCATAGAATGGTATATTTAAAGAATCCTAGAGAATTAACTAAAAACTACTTGAAATAATTGACAACTTTAGCAAAGTTGCAAGTTATAAAATAAACCCACATAAATTCTCAGCTTTACTATAAATTACTAACAAATCCCAGCAGTAAGCGACTGAAAAAATTTCATTTAAAGTGAGTATAGACAACACAAAATGCTTGGGACTCCATGTGCCAAAGAAACACCAGGAACTACATGAACACAGTTGCAAAGTGCTTTTCATGCAAAATCAGATCTAAGTAATTGAAAAAATGTCTGTTGCTCATGGATGGGCTGAGCAAATGCAATAAGAATGACAATTGCACTTAAATTAATTTACTTATTCAGTGCCATACCAACCACACTAACAAAAATAATTTTGCATAAATAGAAAAAATAATAATATGTTATTCCTGTGGAAGAACAAAAGGTCAAGAATATTAAGGGAATTAATGAAAAAAATGCAAAGGAAATTGGCCTACCTGTTCCAGATATAAAACTATATTACATGGGAGCAATCATCAAAATTATTTGGCACTGGCTAAAAATAGAGTGTTGGATCAATGGAACAGGTTAGGTACATAAGACACAGTAGTCTATGATGGTAGTAATCTACTGCTGGATAAACCCAAAGACACCAGCTTCTGGGTTAAGAACTCACTATTTGACAAAACTGCTGGGAAAACTGAAAAGTAGTATGGCAGAAACTAGACATAGACCAGAGAGAGAGAGAGACAGACTGAGACAGAGAGACAGAGAGCACAGGGTGAGTTGAATAGGAAGGGATGATATCTAAAAAGACAAAATTAAGGGGTGAGAGACGAATATATTAGGGGGAAAAAGGGAGAAATGGAATGTGGCAAATTTTCTCTCATGAAAGAGGCAAGAAAAAACTTTTTCAGTGGAGAGGAAAGGGGGAAAGGTGAGAAGGAAAAAGGGAATCTTACTCTCAACACATCTGGCTTCAGGAGGGAGTAACATGCACATTCAATTTGGTATGAAAATCTATCTCACACTACAGGAAAGTAAGGGAGAAGGGGTAAGTGGGGTGGGGTGGATGATGGAAGGGAGGACAAATGGAGGAGGGAGAAATTAGAAGTAAACACTTTTGGGGAGGGACAAGGTCAAAAGAGAGAACAGAATAAATGTGGGACAGAATAGGATGGAGGCATATACACACACACATACATATATATATATGTAATATCTGACTCATCTCTCTTCCAAGAAATCTTTACTACATATAGAGTCTATATTGAATTGCTTGCCTTCTCAGTGGGGATGGGTGGGGAGGGAGGAAGGAAGAGAAGTTGGAACTCAAAGTTTTAGAAACAAAAATTGGGAATCGTTTTTGTAAACAACTGGGAAATAAGAAACACAGGTAACGGTGTATAGAAATTTATTTTGCCCTACAAGATAAGAGAGAAGATGGGAATAAGAGAAGGGAAGGGTTTTAAAAGGGAGGGCAGATTGGGGAAAGGAGTACTCAGAATGCAGGGTATTTTGGGGTGGAGGAGGGGAGAGATGGGGAGAAAATTTGGAACTCAAAATTTTGTGGAAATGAATGTTGAAAACTAAAAATAAATAAACATTTTAAGAAAAGAATAGAACTCTTTCCAGAATTGACAAATGGTAAAAGGATATGAACAGGCAGTTTTCAGAGGAAGAAATTAAACCTATCAACAGACATATGAAAAGATGCCCTAATTCACCATTAATTAGATAGATGCAAATCAAAACAACTCTGAGGTACCACATCACACATATCAGATTAGCTGATATAACAAAACAGGCAGATGATGAATGTTAGAAAAGATGTGGAAAGTTGGGGCTCTAATTCTTTTTGGTGGAGCTATAAGCTGATCCAACCACTTTGGAGAGCAATTTGGAGCTATGTACTATAAAAAGTGCTACAAAAAATGTACATATCCTTTGACTCAGCAATACCACTTCTAGGGCTGTATCTCAAAGAGATCATACAAATGGGAAAGGAATCCAGTCATACAAAAATATTTATGGCAGCTCTTTTTGTGGTGGCCAAGAACTGGAAATTGAAGGGATGCCCATCAAATGGGGAATGGTTGAACAAGTTGTGGTACATGAATGTAATTGTATACTATTGTGCTGTAAGAAATGATGAGCAGGTGGGCTTTAGAAAAACTTGGAAAGACTCATATCAATTGAGTGAATTGAGGCATCCACGCTGTTTTTATAATAACTGCTCTATGATCTATGAGTATCTTATTCCTCCCACCCCTAATATTGAATCTAAACTACCAGTCTACTACCCTGAATCATACCTAGCACAGAACTACTATTATTCATCCATTATTCTTTTTCTCAGATGGCTTGCAGCAATCTAGCTCCCAAAAATCTAGTTGTACTTCAGACATCTACCCCTAAGGGCAATTATATAACCTAATATCCACCCAGATAAGCAGTACAGTATATTTGGAACATTTGCTCCTCTCCCATTATATCTATCTCATTCTACCAATTTCACTTAGTGTTTGTAGGAGGTACTCATTGAAAATTGACTCTGAATTTCAATGATTAATGAGTAGAAATTCCAAAAGTCCTTTTTTTATTATTCTAGACTCCTGGTTCACAACTTGGGTATAATTCATGATTTTTTAGTTTCCCTCATGCTATATACATACACACACACATGCATACATACATATATATATACACACACACATCTGGCATATATATATACACACACACATACATATATA
>CM053771.1:210186246-210210459 GCA_028658325.1 Potorous gilbertii | reverse complement strand
AGAGACATATGTACATGTTTTAGTAGTTGTTTGCTGATCTTATTGATTTGTTCTAGTTGTGTCCAACTCTTTGTGACCCTATTTGGTTTTCTTGGCAAAGGTAATAGAATGGGGGGGGTGGTTCTTGGGTCTCCATGCGGATGTCATGCTAGAGTACTCAGGCAGAGCAGGGCAAGAAGTAGGGCTGAAGTTGGGGGGGTGGGGTACGTATGTATACCAGGTGAAATTGCGCAGATACACTAGGTGATAGACACCACAATGAAAGGGCTGGAGTGGGAGAAAGTTCTCAAGATTCAGAGAGTGGCAACAGGAGGGCAGGTGGAAGCACTCCACAGGACCAAAACCACTGAGTCATGCCAGGGTCCTTAGGTAGCTGCCAAGTCAAAATAGAGGACCTCTTCCCCAGACTTTCCTCTTATTAAATGAAAAGGTTTTCAGGATCAGTTATGTTAGGACTAGGTTTCAGAGAGGTAAATTGATGGAGAAGAAGCTTGACTTTCCTCCATAATCCAGTCAGGAGACTGGAGCTAGGAACAATGACATCTAAAACATCTATCATATCTGATCAAGAGTGAGACTGGATTTGGAATGCCTCTTTTCTATTTACTCCTACCTGATTTTAGATCAATGAGTATCCCTAGATGGACTTGTTCAGATGAGGCAATCTTTTGAGTTAGAGAGGTGTACAGATCTAGTCATTTAGAACTGAATGATGGCCTGAGGAAGAGGCCTTGGCAATTATTCTCGTGTTCTTAGAGAAGACTACTGCCAAAAGTATATTGTATAAAGCCTAGTCATTCAACCAACAGTTTTACCTGGAGTAATTTGGACAGTGCCAAGCTAGGTAAACTGTAAAATGCATAATTAGTAGATCTGGAAGATGCTTTCTACTAACAAGGTTTTTAAGTATCAGCCTTTTGGCAGATTGCATACATATTATAAATTAAGTTACTAAATTGTATTTTAAATTGTTATGTTAGTACATAGCAGGAGTCTTTTACATTTATCATTTCTTTTTTGTTTAGTAATAAATCACCTCTCTCATATCTGTTTCATATTACATATTAAGTACATTTTTTGGTAAACCCAAGACATGAATCAAAACCTAAAGTATAAATAAAATTGACCCAAGGGTGTCAGGGTGAAAGTTTTAACAAGTTGAAGAATGTGAGAAAAGGGAGCCTATCACCTCTCATTAAGTTAGACTCTGGAAAATTTCACTTGCTCCAAACCATATCCCCAGGTATAAAACAAAGAGAGGCACAATACCCAAAATCCTTTGGATCAAGCATCAATTTTTCAAGGTTAGCCTTTAAAGTATCTATAAGACATAAAAAAGGATAGATTCAATCAGTACTGTTATTTTCTTTCCTTCACAGGATTACCATGCTCCTCTCTGTAGAAATTCACATGACTAATAAGGAGAAATCACTGTCTTACAATTATAACCATTATGCCAGACCTTTCCATTTTTATCCTTTTGGAATCTTGTGATTTAGATATTGTTGTGTTTTTCTTTCGTTTTCAAAGAAGACCATGACATCAATGTGATGACATCACTTGCAGTAAGTTTTTATTTGAGTGAGGGAGGGCAGTGCAAGTCACCAACCTCACTTTCTTCTCCTGAGCCATCTGGGTCCAGTGACCTGATATTCATCAAGATGGCTGGAGATGGCCCAGGATGCAGTGTGAGACACTGGCCCTTTCAGGCTATGAT
The DNA here is from genome assembly GCA_028658325.1 of Potorous gilbertii. Lineage (NCBI taxonomy): Eukaryota > Metazoa > Chordata > Mammalia > Diprotodontia > Potoroidae > Potorous > Potorous gilbertii. The sequence continues at coordinate 210,208,742 of CM053771.1, read as the reverse complement.
CTTATTACACTCTCACTTTGAGTGAGATACATCCATTCAATGACTAGGCTTCTTTAAGTAGTTTACTATTGGGATAAAATGTCAGTAATCTATATACTGTGCAGGACTTTAAATGTATCTTTTTGGCAAACTACAAAATTGCATCATTATTTACTTCTAATTCTGTGATAATTTATGTTGAGAAAAAGAATACAAACCACATTCAAGGGGAAAAGGCAGAGTAAATTAGCTCAATATGTTAGGAATATATCATGTGATTAAATTATCTTTGTCATTATCAACACACTTAAGGGGAAAGGGGGAGTCATTAGGATAAATCAATTAGGATAAATTAAGCTGTACTTGTAACAAAAGTTATATTATTATTACCAACAATTTTAAAGTAAAGGAATGCTATTTATAGTTAATTTTCTTTTTTATAAATTATCATGCGAAATTGCTTTTGTTATTGAAAGAAAGGTGTTCTTTCTTTTATTTCACAGGAACCATGTAGGGGAGGGAGATTTTAAGATTTTTCATGGCTCCACTAATGATTATGTTTTAATGAAGATACATCTGGTTTTTTGAATTTAGAGGAAAAAATAAACTCACTGTATACCAGGATTATTGAAATGGTGTTGACATGACTCTAATATTAAAATGAGAAAAATAGAACCAACATTTTCTCAGAAGAGTTCGATCTTTTCAATCTCGTAAGATGCCCTTTTGTCCATTTTTATTCTAGGCTTTGAATAGTTTTACTCCCATCATAGATTTAAAATGAAACTGAAAATGAGTAAGAGATCATAAAAGATATTATTTTGATTTCAGATGAATTTGACTTATCATGGTTCCAGATTTTTCAATAAATTGAAAATGCATTTTATTGTCTCCCTGTCTAAAAGAATCTTTAGCTTCTGTCATAGAGAACGTTTAGAAATGTAGCCAATGCAAAAATATATTGGCACTTTCAAATCACAAAATGTTGATTTTATTTTTGATTAAGCAAAATGTAATGGGTCAGTAGAAATGTATTCCTTTTGCTGTCCTCATTTCCATCTCTTAATTTTCCAGACGTTTTTTCTTCAACTCAAATCTTCCTTTTTGCAGATTTTTTTCTTCTGATCCCTGCAGCTGCTTGTCATTTCCCCTCTGAGATTAGCTTTTATTTTTATAGATGCACATCTTATATGTATATGATAGTTATTTACATATTATCTCTCTTATTGTCATACAAAGACCTTGAGGGTAGGAACTGTTTTGTTTTTGTTTCTAAGAAGCTGCATCAATAGAACGCTGAAAATCAAGGTAGGAACAGAGTGTGAATCAATCCTCAGAGACAAGGTACTTGTATGATTCTGTACAAGTCACTTAACCTCTCAAATTGCCTCAGTGTCTTCCTCTATTGGCACCTACTTCTCTGGCTTGTTGTGAGAGATCAAAATCAAATATTTACAAAGTATTATATAAATGGCAGTTGTTGTGATGGTGGTTGTAACAGGGTGGCTGTTTTCCCCAGAATTTAGTACAGTGCTTAAGAAATAGTAAGTGCTTAATAAATGCTCTTGACTAACGGAATAATGAATTAAAACCTTTGTCCAAGAACATAAATATATTTCTATTGTAAAGGAATTTACATTTTGATGACCCCTTTTATTCCACTTAGAAAAAATAAGAATTTAGTGAAGTTTTAAATTTTGGTTTGTTTTCGAATTTGAACATTAAAATGATGAAATAGGTAGTTATGTGGTAATGTTAGGCAAATATTTTTACATTAGATCAAGTCACCTTCTTAGGTTACTATAAGTGGTAAGTTTAAAGTGAGAAATGAAACTGATAGATCACAGAAAATCTAAGTTTATTCCCAGAATGGGAAGTGATGTGACAAAAAGACAATGTAAAGTAAGAGAATGGGGTGTGACAATAAATTTCCTTACTATTTTTCTCGATACTAATCTAGACAGGGAATAATTGAATGCGGTGGCTAGAAGCAGCAGTAAAATAAATATTGGATCTATCCTAACGATTAGATCTGCCTATGAAAAGAAGGGGGGGCTCAGGAAATAGTGGGTCATGCCTTATTGGAGATCTTCAAAACAAAGCCATAAAAAATGTAGGGGTCATATCAGATGGCTATCGAAGGCTTTTTTCAAACCAGAAATTCTAGGATTCTAGGATTCAGGAAAGGAGAATACATTTGAGGTGATAGAAATAATGTAGTAGAAATGAAGTACACTTCAAAAGTTTTAGTGGTTTTATTCTTTTTTAAGGGTCTGTGGGAATAAACACACAGATTTTCTACTTGATTATTACTGATAGACTTTAAAGTAAACCTAGAACACAGTGAAAACTATTTCTGCCTACCCTGTTTGACAAATTTGTACCTATCTGGATTTATTGTCTGTCAAATATTAGTGCCCTACCTCCTATATTCTAATATAATGGTGCATGTCTTGTTCAGTTTAACCTTTAAATATTCTCTTCTTAAAAATCTGTCAAAAAAATAAAGCAACAATAGTGTATTGGAGAAACCAAATGAAGTACCACTGTACCATTGATACCAGAAATTTCCACAGAAACTCTGGAGTTGTCAGTGTCTAATTAGAAAATACAGTCAGATTTAATACCAGATGCTTGAAAGAGAATAATTTTGTCCTTTACCTATCTTTGGACTTAACATACTTTTATTTTTCTGAAGCTTCCTATAACTAAACAATACCAAAAATGATTAGTCAGTAACATTAATAGTACATGTGACTTCATATAAATATTCATCCCTTGCTCACTTAGGGAATAGAGGGAGGTCATAAGTATATGTAGCATCTATTATATGTCAATGGTTTACAAGTATTAATTCATTTTATTAAAAAATTACTTCAATAATTAGTCCAGTTGGTATTTAATAATTTTCAGCAGATAGAGACAAGGGAATATATCTCATTTTCTATTATTAAATTGCATTTATTTTATGTAAGTTTATTATTGTAGTGAATTGTACTTATGTACCTACGGAATTTTTAAAGTAAGTATTTACATGATAAACAATAATGGCTCCTTAAGAACCATTAAGGGCTATTATCAGCTATCTTCTTTACAGTTAAATATCCCTTAACGCACATTTACATAGATTGTCTTTTAAAAGGTCCATTAATGCTTAAAGTTATATTCCATTTTTTTGGCTAGATTTTATATGGTGGAAAGTTACAGTGTTGCTGTATGTAGTTATTTGATTTCAAGTTACACATGAGAAACACTGTGGGCTCATGTAGTCTATTTCAGTGAACTTCCTCTAGATTAAATTGTCCAGACATACCAAATATAGAGTTTAGAGGTTGACTTAAAGCTATTGAAAATCTGGGTCCAAATATTTCACTAATATTGCAAAGATATTGAGATTGAGTTATTTTAAATATGTGGCATTATTAAGGTGGTATTCATTTAATCTAATAACAAATTATCTAAATTTGGAATTAAAAAATGAATTTGTACAAGAAATAGTTCAAGTAGAAAATTAGTTATCTAACTTTGAATCCAAAGGCGGTTGCTGTTACTGTTTCAAAACTAGGATTTAAAAAAAAATTATCATGTATTACATATATATATATAATATATACACACATGTAAGTGTGTTTGCATGCATGTATATATGTATATGCATACATATATATACATATACATATGTTATGTATATACAAACAAAATTATTTCATTATTCAACCTCAAATATATGTTGGGTATTTAGGTAAAAATCAATTACTCAAATTTCATAATTTGCATGAACTCAGACAAACTGCATATTCCTAAAATTTTATGAGATAATATTCTAATAGAGGTTGTTGTTGTCCTTTGTTCTCAAAGAAGATCAAAATGACATCACTATGTTACAGGCAAGTTTCAATGTGTCCAACTGTTGCTGATCAGACCAATATGAGCTCAGAATGCTCTTCCACAGGTCAGGCACAAATACTCCATGCGAACATTTGGAGCAAATTCTCTAAATTTGCATAGCTCTTATTTCTTTTGAGCTACTTCAATTCTGCTTTGCTCACACAGCACAGCACCTTCTCTGATGAAGTCAAAATGGGAGATACAGTGCCACTTTTCCTCACATCATAGATTCAATCCAAAAGTTCTTAAGATATCCTTATATTACTTAATATAAGTAAAAATAAACTTATATTACTTCTCCTGACCACCATGTGAACACTAGCTCTGTGTGGATTCTCCATAAAATAGTCTTTTAGGCAAGTATATGTTTGGTATTCAAACATTACCCGTCCTTTGTAGTTGCACTCTGTGCTGTTGAGTTTGAATGCTTGGCAGTTTGGTTCAAGAAAGGAACTCAGCATTTGATGTCTTATCCTGCCATTCTTTCAAAGACAATTCAAATGGAAGCGATTCAGTTTTCTGGTATGGCACTGACATACTTTCCAGGTTTCACAAGCATACAGCAATGAGATGACCACAATGGCTCTATAGACTTTCAGTTTGATAGGCAGTTTAATACTTCTTGTCTCTCATGTTTTCCTTCAGAGCTTCCCAAACATTGAGCAAGCTTTGGCAATGAGTGTGTCAATGTCATTTTCACTGTATACATCCCTGAAAAGTACACTGCTAAGGTTAGTGAACTTAGCCACAGCATTCCAAACTTCTTTAATTGCTGTAAGCAATAATTCTACATATGGATGGTAGGATGGTGGCTATTGGAACACCTGTGTTTTCATGGTGTTAACTGTCAGACCAAAGTGACCACAAGCAGCAGAGAATTGATCATAACATTGTTGCTTCTCAGCCTCAGAGGCTTCATTGAGTGCAAACAGGAACATCACACCAACACTTCCTTCACTTTGGTCTTAATTTGTAGCCTTTACAAGTTGAAGAATTTACCATCAGTTCACTATCTGACTTTGATGGCGTATTCATCCTCATGGAAGGCATTCGACAACATGGTTGAAAACTCATGCTAAAAGCATGGAGCAAGTACAGAGCCTTGTTTCACTCCATTGGTTACAGGAAAATTGTGAGAGTATCATCTATTATCCAGCACCTGGGGAAAGGATGCAGTCATAACAGAGACATACAGAAAGATAAAAATAGACAGAGAAAGAGGCAGACAGAAAGAAAGAAGAACTGAGTGCTGTCCCACTTACAAGAAGTTATTCCTGGTATATGATAGTACAAATTCCAAATATTTTCTATATTTTCAAGCATATTTTCCTATACTATGTACTTCTGTACATCAAATCTTAAAGTAAGAACTTCCCATCTATTTATGAATTAAATGTCACATGCTGCAAATTGCCTCTGGCAACTCTTTCTGCTACATCTTTTGAGTCTAAGTCCAAACTCAGATACTTACTAGCTGTGTGTGACCCTAGGAAGGTCACTTAACTTTTATTTACTTTAATTCGCTAGATAAAATGTGGCAAAGCATTACAATATCTTAGTCAAAAATATCCTATAGACAGGATGGTTCATGTGGCACTAAAAGGTCAGAGATAACTGAGCAACAAATGAATGTGCTTAATTTTGAATCCTATCAATTTCTTTCTCTCCATCCTAGAAGTACACATCTCATATTCCCACCATTGATCAATCCATGTACCTACACATTTAATGAATCAATTAAGTGAGGTTAATGAAACGGGAAGATAGAGATTTGGATGAACTCTCTATTTATGTGAACAACTCTTCACCTGAATTCCCCAGAAGAAATCTAAATTATTTCCTATCAAAATAGGACTAGAGCCAATCCAGAAAGAAGCATGGTTTAGAACTAAATACTATTCACTGTATTGTTTTCAAATTTATCAGTGATAGCAGACACAGGCTCTGATGAGTTTCTCTACTATCATTTTCCCTTTTTATCAAAGATCTTTATAGCCATGAGAACACCATCGGTTTATATTTACTTTGGCTTCCAATTTCATTTAACATGGAAGGAAATATCTCAAAAATGTGTCACCATCAAGAAATTCCTCTGGAAGTCTTAATCATCATCTTTCACACTGACTGTATTGAAAGACATTTCTTTGGTGGTATTAAGAATGAATGTGCTTTAAAAAGCTAATGGAGCTAAACAAAATAGTACTAAAATTCTGTTAAAAGAGTAAATGGTTTAAAATCTGAGATAAAATAATGAAGATACATAAAAATACAGTTGAATTTGCAGACTTTAAATCACATTCTAAAGCACTAGTCATCAAAATTTAGTACTGGTTAAGAAAAATTGAAAAGATCAGTAGAGCAGAATCACTAAGTATGAATCAAAACCTAACCATTTTAGTAAGTGTGGCCCTTTGAATCCAAACTTTACAAAACAGATCTTTTTTTTAAAAGGAATGTGGCCTCAAAGCCACAAGTTACCCAAATACAAACCATTTTGGAAAATGATTTAGATGTATGCCTAAAATGTGCTTAAAACAACCATAAAATAACCAAAGATGCCACTGATAGACATACCCTCCTTCCCCCAAAAAAGACCAAGGCAAGACAGATATATTCCACTTGCAGAAAAATATTCATAGTAGGCCCTTTTTTGGAGCAAAAATTAGAAAATTGGAGGTTCCCATAACTTGGCAAATAAATTGGGGTGTATGAATGCTATGATCTATCACTGTAATATAAGAAGTAAGATGCTGTAAGAAATCAGAAGCTGAGAATCGACTGCCAGGGGTCAAGATGTTGGAGTAAGAAGTAACTCAATCTCACTCTTTTTATTCACCTCTAAAATCCCAGAAAATATTGTCCCAGGCAAAACCCTGGAAAAGGTAAGGAAGCAGGAAGATGAGGTTCAGCAGTCCTTTAACCGGGGAAGATCAGGAGATTAATACGAAACAACCCTCTCATTCTGGCAGAAGAGGAGCAGTATAGGATATGAGGCAGCACAGTAAGCCAGCAGTAAGCCCCACCTTGACAAGCCAGCACAACATCCTGAGCCTCAGGGTGATAAAGCAGGAAGTATGAACACTAGGATCTCCTATGTGACTTGGCACAAGCAGGGGAACTGGTAGACTCTAATAGCCAAACCTCCCTGTGCTTTAGAACAATGGAAGGCAAACATCTTCCAGCAGCCAAACCTTATGGTGGTTCAGAAAGGTCATCTTCTAGGGGCCAGACCCCCACAACCCTGAGAGTTTCAGTGTTATTGACTCTACTTCAGCACCATGTAAGCTGCCAGATGCATACAACCTCCAGATTCTAGTACCTGAGACCCCACCATACAAAGCCAGTGGAAAGGTCTCTGGCCCTCAACACAAGAAACTTGGGTCAATGCTCTCTGTGCTCCAGCAGGAGAACTCAGTTTTAAAAGACAGGAAATAGGCAAACATCATGAGTAAAAAGCATAAAGAAACACTAAGCATCTGAAATCTCAAAGTAGACTATGAACTGGTTTCAAGGTGAAAAATCTTTCTTGGAAGAGCTCAAGAAGAATATTAAAAGGCAAATAATGAGGTAGAAGAAAAGATGGGAAAAGAAATGAGACATGTACAAGAATAGCTTGGAAAAATGATGGCAAAAATTGTCTGTAGAATTGGCCAGCTGGGGAAAAATTACACTGAAAACAACTCCTTAAAAAGTATAATTGGCCAAATGGAAAAGAAGGCTCAAAATTCACTGAAGAGAATTCCTTAAAAAGTAAAATTGGCCAAATGCAAAAGCAAGTGCAAAAGCCAATTGAAGAAAATAATCCATTAAAATTAGAACAGGAAAAGTAGAAGCTAATTACTCTATAAGACATCAAAATCAGTCAAACAAAATAAAAAGAATAAAAAAAGAATAGAAGAAAATGTAAAATACCTCATTGGAAAAACAACTGTCTTGAAAAATAGATCCAGGAGAGATAATTGAAAAATTATTGGTCTATCTGAAATCCCTTAACAGAAAAAGATCTTGGGCAGCATCTTTCAAGAAATTATCAAGGAAAACTGTCCTGAGGTCCTAGGTCTAGGGAGTAAAATAGTCATTGAAAGAATCCACTGATCATCTCCTGAAAGAGATCCAAAATTGAAAATGTCAAGAAGTATTGCAGCCCAATTACATAATTAGCAGATCAAGGAGAAAATACTGTAAGCATCCAGAAAGAAACAATTTAGAGATCATGGAACCACAGTCGGGATTATGCAGGACCTCACAATTTCTACATTAAAGGACTGCCGGACTTGTAATATGATATTCCATATGGCAAAGGAGTTTGAATTACAACGAAGTATCAACTCTCCAGTGAAATTGAGTATAATCTTTTAGGGGAGGAGATGGACATTCAATGAAATAGGGAACTTACAGTCATTCCTGATTAAAAGACCAGAACTGAACAGAAAATTTGATCTTCAAACACAAGACTTGAGAGAGGCATAAAAAGGTAAACAAAAAAGAAAAAAAAAATCAACAACAATGATATGGTATTCCATAAGGGCAAGTTGTTTACAAATGCAAGGGAAGATGACACTTGTAATTCTTGAAGACTGTAGCTTTATTGCAGGATTTAGAAGGGGTATACACAGAGAGTTTGGTTATAAATTGAATTTTATGTGATAACTAAAACTCTAAGTAGTCAAAAGGAATTTCACTGGGAGAAAAAGAAAGAAGAAGGAAGAAAATGGTAAATTATATCACATGAAGATGCACAAAGACCTATTAGAGTAGAGGCAAAGAAAGGAAGGAGAAGAAAATTACCTGAACCTTATTGTCATCATATTTTACTCAAATAGGGAATAACATATTGAGTTAGGTATAGAAATCTAACTCTGTAGGAAGTAAGAGGAAAAAGGGGAAAGAAAAGGGAGGCAGTAGATAGAAGGGAGGGCAGATTGAGGGAGATGGTAGTCAAAAGCAAAACTCTAGTGAGAAAGTAAAGGGATAAAGGAGAGAGAAAGTCATAAATGGTGGGGGAAATAAAATGGAGGGAAAGACACAGGTAGCAATCATAACTATGAATGTGAATGGGTTGAGTTCTGTCATAAAATGGAAGCAGAAAGCAGAGTGGATTAAAAAACAATCTTACAATATGTTGTTCACAAGAAACACATTTGAAGTACAGGAATATATAGAGTAACGCGAAAGACTGGAGTAAAATATATTATGCTTCAGTTTAAGCAAAAAAAAAAAGGAAAAGAAAAAAAGCAGAGGAAGCAATTCTGATCTCAGACAAAATAAAAACAAAAAATAGATCTAACTTACAAAGAAAAAGAAGGAAACTACAGCCTGCTAAAAAGGTGAAGCACGGATATCCATTATCACAAGTATTCTTCAATATTGTACTATAAATGTTAACTTTATCAATAAGAGAAGAAAAAGAAGAAGGAATTAGAATAGACAAAGAAGAAATAAAGCTATAACTCTTTGCAGATATGATGGTATCCTTAAAGATTATAGAGAATGAAGTAAAAAGAAATACTTGAAATAATAAATAATTTTAGCAAAGTTGCAGGATATACATAAAAAACCCACATAAATCATTAACACTTCTATATATTACTAACAAATCCCAACACCAAGAATTAAAAAGGGAAATTACATTTAAAGTTATTGGAGATGTTATAAAATATTTTGGAGTTTACGTGCCAAAACAAACCCAGGAACTATATGAACACAATTACAAAGCATTTTTTGCACAAATAAAGCAAGATCAAAATACTTGGAAAATATCAGTTGCTCATTAATAGGTTGAGCTAATATAATAAAAATGGCAATTCTAACTAAATTAATTCGCTTATTCAGTGCCATACCAATCAAACTACCAAAAATATTTTGTAGAGTTAGAAATAATACTAACACAATTCTTCTGGAGCAAAAAAAAGTCCAGAATATCAAAATAATTAATGAATAGAAATGCAAGGGTAGGTAGCTTAACCAAACCAGATTTTGAATCATATTGTGAAGCAGTAATCATCAAAACTGCCTGGAAATGGCTAAGAAATAAAGTGGTGGAACAGTGGAATAAGTTAGGTACACAAGATGTACACTGAGTATAGTAATTTACCATTCGATAACCCAAAGACTCCAGCTTCTGAGGGAGGGAAGGAAACAAAAAAGAGAAAGAAAGAAAGAAAGAAAGAAAGAAAGAAAGAAAGAAAGAAAGAAAGAAAGAAAGAAAGAAAGAAAGGAAGGAAGGAAGAAAGAAAGGAAGGAAGGAAGGAAGGAAGGAAGGAAGGAAGGAAGGAAGAAAGAGAAAGAAAGAGAAAGAAAGAAAGGAAGAAAGAAAGAAAGAAAGGAAGGAAGGAAGGAAGGAAGGAAGGAAGAAAGAGAAAGAAAAAGAAAGAAAGAAAGAAAGGAAGGAAGGAAGGAAGGAAGAAGAGAAGGAGGTAACAGAGAAATGAAGGAATAAAAGAAGGATGGCAGAAGGAGAGAAAGTGATTAATACCATGGATTCAAAGAATCATAGGTCATGAACTGAAAAATGAAGTAAGTAGAACTAGAGGAAGGATAAAATAGCTACATTACAAATATAAGTAATTAAACACAATTGAACAATGCATAATTATTATGACTATACTCTGCCCACGAGAAAAAAAAATTAAATGCACCTCATTAAAGAAGTAGAATACTATGGAAATGACTCATTTTATATTACTGTCAGGCCTGCAGGGATGGGGAAACTGTGGCCTTGAGGTCACCTGTGGCCTTCTAGGTTCTCAATTGAAGCCCTGTGACTTAATCCAAACTTCACTGAACAAATCCCCTTAAAAAAAAAAAGTTTTATTCTGTAAAACTTGGATTCAGTCAAAAGGTCTCACTCAAGAACCTAGAAGACCACGTGGCCTTAAAACTTCAGATTTCCCATCCCTGGAAGTGTTGTTTGGTATTGTTTAATTTTTTTTTAATTAATGATTAAACATGGATTACTGTGCAAGGGCAGTTGGGTGGTACAGTGGATGAAGCACTGAACTTCTCATGAGAAATATTTTACTTCATGAGTTCAAATCCAGCTTCAGAGACTTGCTATCTGTGTGACCCTGAGCAAGTCACCTAATCCTGTTTGCCTCATTTCCTTGTCTGTAAAATAAGCTAGAGGAGGAAATGGCAAATCACTCCAGTATTGTTTCCAAGAAAATCCCAGAGATTTGAATATGACTGACTGAACAACAGCCAAAGGTGAAGGAAGGTGAGGATTACAGTGAAAAATCGATTATTGTTCAAAACAAAATAAAAAGTATCAACAGAAATTTCTCATAAAAATAAAACTTTTGGAATAGCAAATTTAAGCTCCTTCCTCCTTTTCATTAACAAATATTTGTTAAATCAAAGGAGAGAGGTACACTTTTAAAATTCTGTCTCATTAGTCTAATCCAATCTTTCCTTTAGAGAAAGGTTGTGAACTTGGTCATCATTCTGTTTTCTGGCTTATTTTAAAGTTTGATTTTGTTCATTAACACCATTAAATACCTTGTACAGTAGGAAAAAAAATCTTATCTCTTCAATTCAATTTTAATTGGCACATAATTCCATTCTCTAACAGTTGTTAGGTTGGAAGAATTTTACAGAAAAGATTGCTCAGATAACACACTGATTATGTGACCCAGACCTTAAACTGTTGTGTCTCTCCATTTCCCATTTTTTTTGGCTTATGAAGCTGACTTTGTAAATCAAACACAGGACTTTAATACTTACTTTTTAAAATTTCATCTTATTAAGTCTAGACTAACTTTTAGCCTTTCAATATCTTTTGAATTCTGAACTCCTGCCTCTGTATTAGCTGTCCCACTCAGCTACATGTCATTTGCTTTTGATAAGCATATGATCTATATCAGTGATAACAAAACGTTAACCACCAAAGAGAAGGCTCTGGTTACTGCTGAACCACTCTCAAAAAAAAAAAATGAGAGTTTTCCTATATCCCCACAATTTCATTATTGGAATAGTAAATAGGAAACATGGTCTATATGATCTATAGTTCAAATACCGTTATCAATGAACAACATTCACTATTTCCACATATTCTTCACTTTAAGGAAAATTATATACCATTTCACCATTGAAAATATATGCAAGTTACATTAACCACAGTTTTATGTCTATTTATTCTTCTACTAGATTATTTGAAACCATATTCATTTTAGTGATTTTAATTGTCAAAAATAAATTGTTAATCAAGTGAAATCATTTTTTGTTCTAACTAAGCCTCAACTTCTCATTTCTAGTCTTTCAATTTATAATAATTATTCTAGGATGTTAATAGGGAGATTTTTAAGCTGCACACAAATAAGACAACAAATGCATAATTAAGAATTTACTAATTTTACTGATTTATGATGAGTATTATTATTTAACATTTGTACTTCTTTAAACAATTGTAAGTACTAGGAAATAAGCATGGTAAATCTAATATGACCATAAAAGTAAGGAATGCATTGATAACAAATTGTATCTTGCTTTTAAAACATTACTCCCCTGCATGAATGAGGGTTTTTATTCTAACCTGACAGCTTTTGCTATAAGGAAAGTGTTTTAAAACTTTGAGAGGGAAAATGGGGAAATGGGGAAAGGGAGGTAAGGGGAGGAAAGACATATTAGAAGGAAATGACCATAATTAGTTGACTCTAGTGAAGAAGGGATCATTTAATGGAACTGTTGTGCTATATTTGAGAGGACACATGTGGAATATTACTCTTTATTGAACCAAATCCATACTCTTTCAGCATTGTCTATCTTCGCCATCAAATGTATTCTGTTTCCCTTTCCTTCTAGCAAAGGCTGTATTGGTCTTCTCATCTTTTCCATAAGTCTATTGGTTATTTTTATAAAATATTTTATAAATATTTTTATAAAATGAGTCAAGCCTAAGGAATTGGATTGAGGCAATAAAATGTTAAGCAGTGAGGATATAATAAAAGGAATATATGTTTTGGAGACAAAATTTGTAGCTGAATTCAAATCTTGGTCACACTACTTATTTTTTTTTTTTAATCTGAAGGGGGATATTTAAGATCTTTGAGGCTCTATTTCTTCATCATGAAGGTGGTCATAATTTTTATTAACTTGGGTGACCTACTTTTAAAGATTAGTACCTGTATTAAATTAAGTAATGTATATAAAACATTTTGAAAAGATGAAATACTGTATTCATAAGATCATAGATTGATTGCATTTTAAAGATGAGGTAACTGAGTCCCAAATAGCAACGAGGTGCCCCAGTGAATGGAGCACCAGACGTAGAGTCAGGAAGACCTGGATTCAAGTACATCCTCAGATATTTATAAGTTGTGTGACCCTGGGCAAGCCATTTAACCCTGTGTGTCTTTGTTTCCTCACCTGTAAAAAAGGGGCTGGAGAAGGAAACTACAAATCGCTCCAGTATCTTTGCAAATGGCACCTCAAATGGGCTCACAAAAAGTTGGATAAATATGATCAGCATCAAAATTTCTCTTTTTTTACTTTCATTTTTGTTTTTATGGAACATTAATTAATTTATTTATTCTTAGTTTTCAACATTCATTTCCACAAGATTCTGAGTTCCAAATTTCTCTTAATCTCTCCCTTCTTGACACCCCAAGACATCATACATTCTTATTACCCCTTCCCCCAATCTGCCCTCCCTTCTATTACATGCTTTCCCCTATCCCCATCTTATCTATTTTCATGTAGGGAAAGATGGATTTCTATATCCCATTATCTGTATTTCTTATTTCCCAGTTGCATGCAAAAACAATTCTCAACACTTCTTCCTAAAACTTTGATTTTCAACTTCTCTCCATTCCTTCCTCCTATCACTACCGAAAAGGCAAGCAATTCCATATAGGTCATATATGTGTAGTAATGAAAAAGGCTTCCAAAGTAGTCATGCTGTAAAAGACTAACTATATTTCCCTCCAGCCTATCTTTCCCTCCATTTATTCTATTTTCTATTTTGACTTTGTCCCTCCTCAAAAGTGTTTACTTCTAATTACTCCCTCCTCCCATTTGCCCTGCCTTCTATCATCAAGCCCACTCCTTGCTTCTCCTCTTTTCCCCAACTTTCCTGTAGTATGAGATAGATTTTTATACCAAATTGAGTGTGTGTTATTCCCTCCTTGAGTCACATGTGATGAGAGGAAGCTTCATATTTTTCCCTCTCACCTCCCCCACTTTTCCCTTCCATTGAAAAAACCTTTTCTTGCCTCTTTTATGAGATATAATTTGCCCCATTTCACTTCTCCCTTTCTATTTCTAATATATTCCTCTCTCAGCCCTTAGTTTAATTTTTTTATATCATCCCTTCTTATTCAACTTATCCTGTGCACTCTCTCTCTCTCTGTATATGTATATGTATATATATATATATATGTATGTATGTTTGTGTGTGCGTGTGTGTGTATAATTCCTCCAACTACCCAAACACCGAGAAAAGTTTCACGAGTTACAAATATTCTCTTTCCATGTAGGAATGTAAATAGTTCAATTTTAGTAAGTCCCATAGAATTTCTCTTTCCTGTTCCCCTTTTCATGCTTCTCTTGACTCTTGTGTTTGAAAGTCAGATTTTCTCTTCAGCTCTAGTCTTTTCATCAACAATGCTTGAAAGTCCTTTATATCATTGAATGACCATTGTTTCCCCTGAAGTATTGCATTCAGTTTTGCTGGGTAGGTGATTACTAGTTTTAATCATAATTCTTTGACTTCTGGCATATCATAGTCCCAACCTTTCAATCCCTTAATGTAGAAGCTGCTAGATCTTCTGTTATCCTGACTGTATTTCCATAATTCTTGAATTGTTTCTTCCTAGTTACTTACAATATTTTCTCCTTTATCTGGGAACTCTGGAATTTGGCTACAACAGTTTTTCTTTTCATATCACTTTCAGGAGGTGATCAATGGATTCTTTCAATATTTATTTTGCCCTCTGGTTCTGGGATATCTGGACAATTTTCCTTGATAATTTCATGAAAGGTCATGTGTAGGCTGGTTTTTCAGTCATGACTTTCAGATAATCCCATAATTTTTAAATTGTCTCTCCTGGACATTTTCCATGTCAGTTGTTTTTCTAATGAGAAATTTCACATTATCTTCTATTTTTCATTCTTTTGTACTTTCTTGGTTTCTCATAAAGTCATTAGCTTCTATCTGCTCCATTCTAATTTTTAAAGAATTATTTTCTTCAGTAAGCTTTTGAAACTCTTTTTCCATTTGACTAATTTTGCTTTTGAAACATTCTTTTCCTCATTGGCTTTTTGGACCTCTTTTGCCATTTGAGTTAGTCTATTTTTAAAGGTTTTGTTTTCTTCAGCACTTTTTGAATCTCTTTTAGCAAGCTGTTAACTGGCTTTTCAGGATTTTCTTGCATCACTCTCATTTCTCTTCCCAATTTTTCCTCCACATCCCTTACTTGATTTTCAAAATACTTTTTGAGCTTTTCCATGGTCTGAAACAACTGTATATTTATTTTGGAGGTTTTGAATGCAGAAGCCTTGACGTTTATGTCTTCCTCTGATGGTAAGTATTATTCTTCCTCATCTGAAAGGATGAAGAAAATACCTGTTCACCAAGAAAATAACCTCCTATTGTCTCATTTTATCATTTTTTGGGCATTTTCCCAGCCAGTTACTTGACTTTTGAGTTCTTTTTGAAGAGGAGGGTATACTCTGAGGACGTGTAAGTTCTCACTTCCTCTAAGGTGGCACAATTATGGTCACTCAGGGCTGAGATCCAGGTCACCTGCTTAATTCCCCCAGGGTCTTTATACTGAGGACTCCAAAATTGCATGCTGCCTAAGTGACTGATGAAGACCTAGGACTGGAGCCAGATGACATTCTCTTCTCACCCAGGTGAAAGAACTTTCTCAGGGATTTTTGAAGCTGTGTTTGACATCTGTGGGTTGAGAAATCTGGGAACCGCAACTGCTGCCCATGATTCTGTGCCCTGAAGCCTGATCCAGTCCTGTCCACACCACACTGCCAAAACTGGGCTTCACTGTGCTCTGATGCCAGTGTGATAGACCTTTCCTATTGTCCTTCCAGGCTCTCTTGGACTGGAAATCTCTTTCACTTTGTCATTTTGTGACTTCTGCTGCTCTAGACTTTGTTTAGAGTCATTTTTACAGGTATTTTATGGGCTGTGGAAGGAGAGCTACAGCAGATCTGTCTTTATACTCTACTATCTTGGCTCTGTCCCTCCCGACTTTCTACTACTTTTCTTAGGGATGACATAGTGGATAGAGTGCTTGGCCTAAAATCAGAAAACTTTATCTTCCTGTGTTCAAAAGTGACCCTGAGCAAGTCACTTAATACTGTTTGCCTCAGTTTCCTATAAAATGATCTAGGGAAGGAAATGGCAAGTCACACCAGTATCTTTGTCAGGAAAATGACAAACAAGGTCACAATGTGTCTGACACAGCTGAAATAAGACTGAGCAACAGTCCCATGAAACTTAAGTGATTTGAGTAAAGTCTTATTCTTGAAATTGGCAGAGCCAGGATGAAAAACCCAGATCCTCCTAATCTTAATCCAGGACTCCTATGATAGCATGCTACTTCTTCTTATTAATGCAAATAATGTTATTTTTCATATTTGTCATTGTTATTGATATTTATTTGTGTATTTCTGAGATCTCATCCTTGTCTTCTTTTAAGAGCTAACATTACTATATTTACTCAACATAAAATGTCAACCTTATCTTTGACTCATTGATATCAATAACAAGGAGTTCACCTTGATAAAAAAATGCATATCAACTGGAAAACACCACCTGGCCTTAATCTTTCAACATTGCAGCAACTCTGTCCCATGTCAGCAGACTTGCAGGCTTACTTTTTTTTTTTTTTAGAAACAGAAACTTAATAGATATAGCTACTTTTTTTTCTTTCTCAGAAATGACTTTCTCTTCTGCCTTCTCCTAAAGCATACCTGTTCATACTGGCATGTATACATATACGCAGGAGGACACATACATGATAAGGAAAATTACAAGGACACTAGATTAAAATGTTAGGATTGTCCCTTTTTCACCTTCCCCCACATGGGTTTCTTTAAGGTATTTTAAATACATGATTTGTTTTTGCTGTCATTTTAAACTCCTTAGCAATAACATAAAAATTAATTCCTTTTGTTGGCTGCATAGTGTACAAAATGAACATTGTGGAGAGTTCACTAAAAAGTTCATGCCTTGTGTGTACTTGAAATCTTTCCTCCCTCCCATTTCTTTAGGAAGAAGCAATAGCAAGACAGAATTATAAATATTAACCTTACTTCATTCTTCATTTAACAACAAGGCATATATGTTGGTTGAAGTCTCCTGAGTTTCTCTAACAATGGTCTTTTCATTATTTTAAAATCTTGCACAGTTTCTAAGGCACAGTTTCTTTCTCCATGTCACCCCATAAAAGTACTTTTACATTAAACAAAGTATAAAGTAAGATGTCATGTATAGACCTTAAGTACCACAGATACATTAAGCATGTAATCGTGATAAAATTTTGTCAGCAATTTTATGCCCGCTCCTGAAGGTGTTACAGGAAATATACTCATTAACTGAATTGAACATGTGTGTGGGGAGGGGGAAAACTTTCCCTGGCCTATGCTAAAAATATGACAACAAATAAAAGTGGAAGACCAGATGAACTGCATCTTGTCATTCACATATAAATCTGAGGGAGGAATCAATGACTATGGGATATTTAGGAATAACACTGCTAAGGTTTTATTTCACAAACTATGAGACTAGACTTTTAGAAATAGTAATGAAAAAAAATTTGCAATATTATAGGTAAATAACATCTGTGAAAAATGAGAATTCGTCTTACTTACTGACTCATCCTTTTCAATTCACCATTTCATCCTTTGATTCTAGTAACAATTCTGTAAGTCAGGTTCTTTATGTGAGATAAAGAAACTGGAATTCATATATATCTTCCTTTCTTTTACCATTAGTTTCTCAAAGGCAAAGTTTCACTATCTTCTTTCCTTTACCTTTCCTTCTTTTATTCCTTCCTTCCTTCTTTCCTTTTCTTTTCTTTTCCCTTGCTTCCTATCTCCCTCTCTCTTTTCTGTCTTTCTTCATTCCTTTGTCTACTCCTTCCTTCCTTCCTTCCTTCCTTATTTCCTCTTTTGACTTTGTCTTTCCGGTACCTAGCACAGCATAGAATAGGCACAGAATAAATAATTGATTAATCAAATTTAATTACTTTTCCCCCCATTTTATACTTATTTAAACGAAATATTGAAACTGGTGATTTAAATTATACCTGTATTTGATTGCTGATGAGAGAAAGAGGCAATGTTATACTGTGGATTTTCATAATTTTATGTGATAAATTTTATTCCTTCAAATTAATTGCATACATTATGGTAAATCAATTTCTGTCTTTCTATCTATCTATCTATCTATCCATCTATTTATCTATATGTATATGTTTATGTATGTATGCATGTGTGTGTATATACATATATATATATATATTCCCAAAGTTTAATGTATAGAAGAAAACAGTAAGTGACTTTCCACCTTCCCATAACCCCAGATTAAGTTTAAGTGTTATAAATGATTGCCAAAATAAATAGATAGCATGTTTAAATGTACATCAAACTCCACTAGGTAAAATTATTTAAATGATGTTTTTTTATGCCCAAGAAAATATTCTTATTGGAAGAAAGAATTCTCACTGTCATTAAACTGTGAATTGGGCGAGTCCCTTAACATCTTGCTTTATTTATGTAACTTACCAGCAAGTGAGTATGTTTTGCTTGACTATGACTGTTACAAGAAATTTGTTTTTCTTTCTTTTTTTCTTCCAATAAGGGGAAGGAATGTTTTTCTAATTAATTTTTTAATTAAAAAGGCACAGCAGATATAGAATGGTGCATGTTATTTCAGATTATATCATTGTATTAGCTTTGCTTAACTGTTTCAATCGTTATGTTACCTCTGATAAGGCAGGGATGTTATATAAATAGTTTAAAGGTGAAAACAGAATGAATCATTGACATATTGTTTAAAAAGAAAGAAAAAGCATGGAGTTAAAAATTAAAATACAAGGTAATGATTACAGCAAAACATCTGGCTTGAATTGAATGTAGAGACCCACAAGGAGAATAATATGAAATACATCTGGCAAGGTAGATTAGTGAAGGGACTTCAGCCAGATTGAGTTTATATTTTGCCTTAGAGATAATAAAGAGCAGCCAAACATACCTGAGGTAGTAGCATCCTTAGACTTGTACTTTTATCTTAATAGTACTTTAGACTTGTACTTGTACTTTAGGGAGATTATTTTCATGGCCCTGTGGTTGATGGATTAAGGATCAGACATTCTATAAACAAAGACATAGTTTAAGGTGTTATTAAAATAATTAGTAGACACAAAAGGTGAAAAGAGACTCTCTCCTCTAGAGTAGTGAACCTGTGAGTGAAGAGTAAGGGGCAAATTAGAGAAGTGTTTTAAAGTTAAAATAAACAAAATTAAGAAACTGATTGGCTGGAGAAGGGGTATCTCAAAGAAGAAATGTTTGAGAATAACTGTTAAGTTGCCAACTAGGATGAGTGGAAGTATGATTATGATTTCAACAGGAACAATGAAATGTGAAAAAAGAATGTATTTAGAAAAAAAAAACATATTTCCAGTTTTGACAATACAAGTTTCAGATAGCTAGAGGACATCCTCAGGGAAATATGGAGACAGATAGTTATAGAGATCCAAGATCCAAACTGTGGATAAATAAACATGTGTTTGTTAATAAAATTAGCAGGAGAAAAAAGTATATGGAAGAGAAAGATCCTTTCCAGACCTAACATTATGCAGTTTTGTACTTTCAGTACAGAGGGAAAAATGTTGTAATTGGTTTTGAAAAGATGAATTCAAGTTCTGGCTCTGATACTTATCGTCTATGTGATATTGGATAAGTCATTTATCTTTTGAGCCCTTATCCTCAACTAAAAATTCAGATAATAATACTTACATAACCCACTTCAACGTTATTGTGTGAAGCCAGTGAGGTACTCTATATGAGGTTTTATGTAACTATCATCCATAACATTAATGTATATTACAGTTATATATTGTTATTTTTCTCATATTTATTTTTTCCTCAATTAAATGTAATTCTTTTTTAAGGTAAGATAGAAATGAGATGAAGATGAGTCATTATTTTGCTTTTATTCCTTTACATTTACTATTCTGTGGGTTATTGTTAAGGTATATAAAAAATTACTGTTTTATGTAATTAAATGTGCATTCAGACGTAAGCTCATCTGTAAACTTACTAAAAATACTTTCATGACAATTCTAGGATGACATGGATCGTTTTTACTTTATCCTGTTCTTAGATGATTTTCATTTCTTCTTCTGGTCCCTGTACTTTGAAAAAAAACTAATTCCAAATAATTTAGAGATTTTCAGAATTTGGCATTGTGGAATCCATTAGAAATATTTTTCTTAATTTTTAGAAATCAATGTTTTACATATGCATTTGTGAATCAACATGCTAACATAATGTTCAAATTCTAGCAGATTGTATGTGACAATTCTGTAGAATCTTTTTGTGTTTTATATGTGTAGCATGTTAATTTATCATCTATTTGTTGAAGCAGTGCCTACTGTATAAATCTAGCCACATGATGATTTCTTGATTGATATTTAGTATATACTGAATTTCTTCAGCCTGTACTACATGACACAGTTTCTTCTATTTCATTATATATTCATAATTATGCAATAACTACAGATTACTAAGGAAAACATTTTATTAAGTACTACTGGCAATATCATTACCCTTAATCACTTTCATAAACTCATGGGTGACTCATTGCTGAAGGTATTATACATTGAAATTTTTTAAAGCATGAAAAGAGTAATACAATAAGCATTAATTAAGTGCCTACTATGTGTCAGACAGTGTGAAAATGTTTTACAAATATTATGTCATTTGATACTCACCACAAAGCTATAAAGTTGAATAGAAAGATTCAATATTGTTAGCTCCTAACCCACAGCCCATAAAATTACTGTAAAGAAGAAAGCCGGGAGCCAAGATGGCAGAGTAGAAAGACTCACATATGCTAGCTTCAAACCCACAGCCCATAATTATCTATAAAAAGAACTCCCAACAAATTCTGGAAGAGTAGAAGCCATGCAGCATAGGAGTGAAGGAGAATTCCGTTCCAGAGAGCCCTGAAAAGCCAATCCCAAAGGTCCATTGTGCACTGGACAGGAGTGGAGCCCAGTCCTGCCCTGGCCGAGTGGCACGGAGAGGAAGAGATCCAGCAGATCCGAACAGGCTTCAGGGACAGAATCTCCAGCAGCTGCGAAGGTCCCTCCACCCACCAATGCACAGGTCAGTGAGAGAGACGTCTGAATGGGCTGAGAGGGGAGCGGGGTGTCTGCAAGACTCGGAACCCATCAGAAGGCAGCAGCAGAGGCAGCAGGCAGCCAGAGTCTCCCAGACCACTCAGGACCTTGGCAGTGGCTCCATTACTGAAAGTCTCTGCATAAACCCCTTGAGGGAACTGAGACTGGCAGGCAACCCTGCCCCGACCTGAGCACCAGAACTTAAGTTCCCATTGAATAGTAGCCAGGCCTGCCACTGAAAGCCCTGAGGATGGGGAACAGCATTTGAATCTCAGATCTCAACCACTAGCTGGGCGGATCTAGGCAAGGGTGGAGAAGAATCTCAGAAGTCAAGTAAGTGGCTGGGAAAATGCCCAGAAAAGGGAAAAAAAATAAGTCCATAGAAGGGGATCAGATGATTCCGCCCTTCCTCTCTGACGAGGAAGAACAATGCTTACCATCAGGTAAAGACATAAGAGTCAAGGTCTCTGCATTCCAAACATCTGAAATAGATGTCCAGTGGGCTCAGGCCATGGAAGAGCTCAAAAAAGATTTTGAAAATCAAGTTAGACAGGTGGAGGAAAAACTGGGAAAAGAAATGAGAGAGATGCAAGAAAAGCATGAAAAATGGGTCAATACCTTCATAAAGGAGACCCAAAAAAATGCTGAAGAACATAACACCTTGAAAAATAGGCTAACTCAAATGGTAAAAGAGATTCGAAAAGCCACTGAGGAGAAGAATGCTTTCAAAAGCAGAATTAGCCGAGTGGAAAAAGAGGTTGAAAATCTCACTGAAGAAAATAGCTTTCTTAAAATTAGAATGGAACAGATTGAGGATAATGACTTTCTTAGAAACCAAAATCACAAAACAAAACCAAAAGAATGAAAAAAGGGAAGATATTGTGAAATATCTCGTAAAAAAACAACTGACCTGGAAAATAGATCCAGGAGAGATAATTTAAAAATTATGGGAATACCTGAAAGCCATGATCAAAAACAGAGCCTAGACATCATCCTTCATGAAATTATCAAAGAAAACTGCCCTGATATTCTAGAACCAGAGGGCAAAATAAATATTCAAGGAATCCACTGATCACCGCCTGAAAGAGATCCAAAAAGAGAAACTCCTAGGAACATTGTGGCCAAATTCCAGAATTCCCAGGTCAAGGAAAAAATATTGCAAGCAGCTAGAAAGAAACAAGTCCAGTATTGTGGAAATACAATCAGGATAACACAAGATCTAGCAGCTTCTACATTAAGGGATCAAAGGGCATGGAATAGGATATT
>CM053771.1:210153338-210185746 GCA_028658325.1 Potorous gilbertii | reverse complement strand
TTGAAATGTTTACTTTCCTACATAGAAAGATGTTAGTTATAACTCATGAGACCTTTTTCAGTATTAGTATTAGGGTAGTTAAAGGAAATATACATATATATATATGTGTGTGTGTGTGTGTGTGTGTGTGTGTGTGTGTGTGTGTAGGTGTGTATATATGTATGCTTGTGTACACGCATGTGTGCATATATGTGTATTCATATGTATACACACATGTATACACAAATGAGCACATTTATATATACATATATATGTACATACACGTATACACACATGAATTCACTCATACACACATATACACACACACATACACACACACATGCGCATAGACAGAGGGCACAAGGTGAGCTGAATATGAAGGGAGAATACCTAAAAACATAAAATTTACTGTTGAATGGAATGTACTAGGAGTAAGAGAAAGGAAGAAGTAGAATGTAGCAAATCTCACATTTAGAAGAAAGAACTTCTACAATGGAAAGGAAGGGGGTGAAGATGAAATTTAATTGAGCCTTACTCTCATGAGATTTGGCTTAAGGAGGGAATAACATACACTTAATTGGATATGGAAATCTATTTTACCCTGCAGGAAGGCAAAGGGGGAGGGGATAGGATAGGTAAGACAATAGAAGGGACATCAAATTGGGGAAAGGGCTAATCAGAAGCAAATACTGTGGTGGGAGGACAGGTCAAGCGAGAGAATGGGATTAATTCAGGGCAGGATAGGATAAAGGGAAATGTGGTTAGTGTTTTACAACGTAACTATTATGGAAGTGCTTTACACATGTATGACCTATTTTGAAATGCTTGTTTCCTCAATGAAGGTGGGTGGGAAGGGAGGAAAAGAATATGGAACACAAAGCTTTAAGAATGAATGTTAAAAATTGTTTTTGTATGCAACTGGAAATTAAGCTATGCTGGCAATGGAGTATAAAAATCTCTTTTGCCCTGCAAGAAAATAGAGGGGAAGGAGAATGACAGAATGGTGGGTAATAGAAGGGGGGACACACCGGAGAAAGGGGTGGATGGGGTACATGTTGTCCTGGGGTGGGGGTGGGGAGAAATGGGGAGGAAATTTTGAATTCAAATTCTTGTGAAGTGAATGTGAAGAACTGAAAAATAGATAATTTTGTAAAGCATGTCTTGTTTCAAATCGCTATCTCTTCCAATCCATCCACATCCTTGCTCTCACCCTCCCATGTATCATCCCTTCCCCCCATCTCACTATTGGGTAATATGAATTACCATACATAAGTTAATATGAATATATATTTTTTTCTTATTTGAGTCAATTCCAATGAAAGTAAGTTTTAATAATTTCCCTCCCATTTTCCCTCCACTATAAAAGTTCTTTGTTGTATGTCTCTTTTCTGTGAGAACATTTCCCCATGAAATACTCAAACAGATCAATGGTAGTATCAACTTGGAAGGACCATCCATTGTTGATAATCACAGTCCATCTTTACCTTTTCAGGCTGTATGATTCTAAGTTATGTTCTATGTGAAGTTAAATACAGTTAAGTTGAGTACACTGTTCAACTGTCCCGAAGACTTTCCTCTTTTTTTCTTTATGTTAAGAGCATACCAGCACAAGCTTCTGGTTATCATTCCTTGCCCTTATAACAAAATTATGTATTTTTTCATCTACCTTATACCAACCCAATGAATAAAGGTATATTCCACATGTATGTGAAATTGTGAACATGTGGTTTTTTTGGGGGGAAAAAAAGAAAGTGAAAAAATTAGGAAAAACTTCATGTGGATCTTAAAATAAATTAATGATTGTGATAAGAGCTGAGGAAGAAGGGTATTTCATTCCAGACATCAGGAATAGTCACTGAAAAGATATAGAGGTTAGAAATGGAGTTTTGTAAGAAAGATATATTTATACAGAAGAATAATGGATGATAAAGTTTGGAAAGCAAGTTGAGAAGATTTTATTTTTCAAAGTTGTTTATATTTGTTTGTAGTTCCAATAAGGGGGTCACTAGAAGTAAAATGAGGAAGAAAATGACATTGTCAGATACACACTTTAAAAAGACCGCTTTGATAGGAGGGCAGAGGATAGATTGCCATGAGATTTGATGTAAGGAGGTAAATTAGTAAACTATTCCAATAAGCTAATGACACTCTAAACTTCAGTGGAAACTGGATGATTGAATAGAAAGAGACAAATAAGAGAGATCTTGTGAAGGTAGGTTGATTTTGGCAATTTAACAGATAGAGTGGAATCAAGGGAGACACTGATTGAGATTCTAGATTTTTTGGAAGAGGGTAGATGCTTTAATGTAGCTCAGGTTTTTGGGAGAGAGATGAATTTTGAGATGGGGAGGGGAACTTCATGTGAGAGGCAGTGACTGTGGTGAAACATCACAAAAGTCTTGGATTCTAAAATATTGAGAAATAAAATAAATATTTGAAGGGCCTTCTATGTAAAGGCAAGGAGAAAGGAGATGGAAAATGTGGTAGATAAAAGTCCAGTTTGGCTAGCATACAAATTTTGAGAAGGGAATCATCTGAGATAGGTATGAGGCTTGTAGAGGAGTATAGCTGTTAGTTTGAAGAGTTTCCATTTTATTCAATGAGCAACTGGGAAAATTAAAGATTTTTTGAGTAGAAGAATGAAGTAGTGAGACATATACAGCAATCTTCATTTAATAACTATGGAAAAGGTAGATTGAGAAAGGGAGAGACTAAAAGCAGTCATTAGAAGACTATTATAGTATCCAAGAAAGATATTGGTGAGGTCCTGAATTAGATGATTAACTGTTTGGGTGGAGAGAAGAGAATGGATGTGAAAAATGTAGAAAAATTCTACGAGAGTTGGAAAGTGTTTGGATATGGGTGGTGAGGGAGAGGGAAAAATCAAGGATGACTAAGGTTGTTAATATAGGCAGCTAGAAGAAAAGCACGACCTTCAACAGAATTCATAAAATGAAGAGGAAGCATGGTTTAGTAGGGAAAAGACTGACATTTCTAGTCATTCCCTCTAATCTCTGCTTGAATCTGTACTATGTTTATTCTAACCTCAATTTTCCCCTAGAGACTAGAAGAATACTATGTACATATTGAACACTAAAGAAGTATTTTTTGAATAGAAGTCTGCATTTTTATCTTTGATCATAGCATAACTCTCCCCAGCTTCTCCAAAACCAAACCAAATCAAACAAACATAACTATGGTACTGAAACATAATAAATAAACACAAATATCTTAACCTGCTTTTTATAGAATCAGTTTTAGGTGGAAAGGACTAAAACAAAAGTCTCATCCAAACTGTTCATTGTATAGATAAGGAAACTGAAGCCCAGGGAGGCTAAATGATTTCTCTAAGTTCAGCAAATAGAAGAACTGAGATTTGACCCAGGCTTTCTGTTTAAAGCTCCCCATAAATCTGAGCTTTAGCTTTTCTTTGCAATTTTATTCATGACATTTCCCCTCATGATGTCTTTGATCCTATGAAACCAGATTAATATTATTCTCCCTAATTTGTGCTGTTTATTTTGACTACATCTTCCTTCCAAGATATCCCCTGATGCTTGGAATTCAATCTCACGGTTTAAATACTAAGGTCCAGCACAGAATGTAGACTCTTATCACTCTTATGTGCTCATAATTGTAATACTAACAAAAAAATGACTAAAATTTGATCCACTAGTCTAGGGAACTCCCAGAGTAGTTACTCTCTCTACCAATAGAAACTGACATCTACTTGGTGATTTTTAGTCTTGAAGAATTGTCTATAGCTCTTTGGAGAAGGAAACACTGATGCAGTCATGTGAAATTGACAGTCCCTTCTTCTCCTCCTCCTGGCTCACCGCTATTCACTGTCACTGAAGAATAAATCCATGAGAAGGGTGGCCTACTACCATGGCATTCAGACTTAGGAAAGACATTTGTGGAGCCTGAAGCAGACATTCACTGGTTCAGAATCACCCTCAATAGCTGCAATGCAAAATCACTCTAAGTGTTTGCTAACCTAATTAGAGGAATTAAAGAAAAGAACTTGAAGGTTAAGGGAACTGTTAGAGGTCTTTTTCATAGTCACATGGGTAGTAAATGATAATGGGATGTTTTCTCTGGTCTTTTCATTCCAAGGCCAGAATGCCATTTACTAGAACTCACTAAAATATTTGTTTGTTCTTCTCCTGGTAGCCAGGCTTAGTTCAATTCAAGAAACACTTACCTATTCCATCACGTCTGAGACACCGTGGTAGGTACTTGTTGGTCAGTTGTTTAGTTCTGTCTGACTCTTTGTAACCCCTGGGATAAAGAACACCAAGTCCTGGTATTATTGGGAAGGTTTTAAGCTTATCCCTGTTACAAATAATGCTTACTAATAGCTTAAGATAGGTATTATTTATCATTTTAAGTAAAGTTCCATTTATTACTATTTTTCTGGTGTTTTTAATAGGAATGAGTATTGCATTTTGTCCAAACCATTTTTCTGCATCTATTAAGAGCATCATTATCCAATCTTATTGATATGGTCAACTATGCTGATAGTTTTCCTAATGTTGAATCAGCCCTGCATTCCTGGCATAAATTCTACCTGATCATAGTCTATGATCTTTTGTAATATATTGCTATGATCTGCTCGCTAAGATTTTAATTCAAAACTTTTCATCAATATTCATCAGAGGCATTGGTGTATAATTTTCTTCCTCTCTTTTTACCTTGACTGACTTAGGTATCAGCATCACACTTTTGTCATAAAAGTAATTTGGTAGGAATTCTTTGCTTATTTTTCCAAATAATTAATATGATATTTAAATTAATTGTTCTTTAAATGGTTTGTAGAATTCATTTGTGAATCCATCCAGTCCTGGGGATTTTTTCTTAAGGAGCTCATCTTTGACTTATTCAATTCCTTTCCTAAGATAGGGTTATTTAGTAATTCTATTTCCTCCTACATTAATCTGAGCAATTTATGTTTTGGTAAATATTCATCCATTTCCCTTAGATTGTCAGATTTATTGTCACAAAACTGGGCAAAATACCTCCTAATAACTGCTTTAAATCTCACTGATTGTGAATTGATCCTTTTCAATTCTGATAACTGGTAATTTGGTAGGGGTTTCCTCAACCAGGACTTCTTAATACCAACCAAATCATGGGATCACATGAGTCCACATTCTTCCATTCATTACTAAATTCTAAGCTCTTTTAGAATGAGACCTACTATAGTCCAGCTTTTTATCTCCCGCAAATTGTTTCTTACATACAACAGACTCAATCAACTTTTTTTGCGGAATTAATTTGACTACTAAATTTATTCTGAGATTCTACTTATCTATCTGTAAAATAAGAAAAGTAGACAAGTTTACCTTGTTCCTTTCGAAAGAACTAAACTCTCTTACAAAAATATAAGAAAAATTTTATAATTCCACCTAGTTATTATTAAGGGAATCTCTCCCAAATCCAATGTTCAAGGCAGTTAAGAATACACAGGGGAAAAAATAGCTTTGAATATTTGGTTTTGCCTTTTTTTAAGTCCAGTCATTTTCCCAATGCGTTTTTTTTAAATCAATTCTTTGTTCTTATCTCCTTCCCTTACCTATGAACACTTAGTCATAAATACGATGTTATAAGTAATACACAAAATCCCATGACTGCATTATTGACTGCTTGCTACATGGTGCAATTCTCTAGTTTTAAAAGGTAGGATTGAGCTACACTATCTTTACTCTGCTGAATTACCTGGTCCAGTCAAATAAAATGGTATTCATAGTCACTTCACTTCCTGTAATTGACTTAGACTTCAAAAAGCTGTCCTTAAATCTTATTGTAACTTGCACTACATTTTTCCATTGACAAATTATAATTTAGGATAGGTTTCTTTTATAATGCATTTTAGTTGACTATTGCTTGTAACACTTGTAAAATTCCAGTAGGGTACTGATATGAGAATCAGGAGACTTGGATTTTAATCCCAGATTTCCCACTAATCAGCCACATGACCTTGTATAATCGCTTCCCGTGTCTCAAGTTTTTTTATTTGAAAATGAGCAGGTTGGATGACTTCTAAGATTTTATGCCCCATCCCCACTACTATCTTGTCTTTCTAGTACTTAATGAACTGTAAAAGATCATTTATATGCCTTAAGGGAGTTTACTGTTTAAAACCTCTTCACTGAATTCTTACGTAAAGTAACTGATGCTTTTGTAATGTGAATACTCATCTCACTAGTTTTATAGCTTTGGAATCTCTTATTTATATTTTTTTTATTTGAATACAATAGTTCTCAGATTTAATCATGCAATATTCTCAAAGATTCTTTAAAAAGTTATCTTTTCCGTTTCTATAATCACATCCACTTAATGCATTATCAATTGCATAAAATTCTAATGAATAAAAGTAAAGAGTTTTCTTTAGTTAAATGGATAAATAAATCTGAAAAAATCTTTGAATAGTGAAACCTTTTTTGTGGACATTGACATTCATTTTATTTAAATCTTATTGAACTGACTTCTTTCTCAGCATAAAGTAATCCCTGAGAATAAGAAACTGTTGGAAGCTGCAATAAATCTTTCAGAACACTATGATATATTTAATTTGGTAATTTACTGACACTTAATAATAATTATAAATGTAACTTTCAGTTCCTAAGTGCTTCTAATGGAATATTGCTCAAAAAAATCTTTGAATTACTACTTGGGTGTTTACTCCAAGAACATCTTTGATCAGGGTTTCTTTTTAACAGCTTGTGAATGAAGAACTTCTTCCTTTCCTTCTTTCTTTATTTCCTTTCTTTCCTTCTTTCTTTCTTTCTTTCTTTCTTTCTTTCTTTCTTTCTTTCTTTCATTCTCTCTTTCTTTCTTTCTCTCTTTCTCTTTGTCTTTTCTCTCTCTCTTTCTTTCTTTCTTTCTTTTTTTCTTAGGAATTTCCTCTTAAATCAGAATGTACAATGTCTTTGGTAAAGACTGATTGTGCAGAGAGGGCAGATTGTAAGGTTCTTTTTTATAATGCTTTTCCCTTGTTTCTATTCTAAATATCTTTAAAAGTCCTTTTTATACAATATCCAACTCTTCATATTTTTATTCTCATTTTATTCTTAACTATAAACTTTAAAATACAAATATTCAATAATTTTATTTCTACCAATAATAATTCTAATAAATTTACTCTATTGAATAGACCAAATTTCTAGTGGAAAGCATTCTAATATTTCTATTATTTTGATTAAAGGTTTTCTTCAAGTTCCTCTGAGTTGTTTCATTTCGGATTTTTTAAATGAAACTTCTATTTTCTAGGCATGTATCCTCAGTCTCATGTAGAAAAGATGAGGGTAGTGAAAGCTATTTTATCATTTCCTTCCTCCTGATATTCAAATATTGTTCTGTGATAGTATCTCCAGCATGCTTATTTCGGGAATCTTCAATCCTTCTTTCATGTAGGAGTTCTTAAAGTTTCATAGAGAGAAAATGAAAATTATCCTTTGCTTGTTGGTATCTCTTCTTTCTAGGGTATAGTCTCCCTTTCCTCCAAGCATGACAATTTTGTTCCATAAATATGTACAGAATTTTACTCTCAAGCTACATACTTTTATACTAATGAACTATGCAGGATAATTTGGTATGCTGACAGTGATTAAGACATTATTAAACCAAATATGGAAACGCTATCTCATAGTTTCACACTCATAATTCAGTTAGTTGCTCAAACTGAATTATGAAATGTTGGATGATAAACGTTGGCTCTTCTGTTAAATAATTTTAATCATGTTTTTTTCTGTCACTTAGGCCAAACATCAATGGTTTTCTATTGGCCATCAAAATGATTTTTAGAATGTTGAATAAGCCAAGGTAGCTGTAAAAAACAGAGAATTCTCTCTGTGTTTTCTGGTAACCAATTGTAATGAAAACAAATTCATTTTAATGTCCAGAGGGAAATAAGTATTAAAATGAAAAACCTGAAACAATGTTCAATAAAAGTGATGAGGAGTAAGGAGAAGATGATTAATACAGTTCTATAAGTCATTGTTTGGAAAGAATTTATGTAGCTCAGTTGAACTTAAGATGTTTATTACTGCTAATAGTCAACATGTGAAATTCTGAGAGAAATATGATATGGTCTTAGATGTTGCTTCAAATATTGGAATAATTTTGATCAGGTGTTGTATAAAGAACAAATCCCCAAATTTTAACTCATATAGAACTTCCATATGAATTAAGGAACCAAACAAACCTGGGAAAATCCCTTTGATTTTCATGGCTAAGCAGAAGCAGAGACTGTGATTTATTTTTCTCTCCTGTCTTCATATAGCTGAAAAATTTCTGAAAGTCTGCAGTAGTTGGCTAACTGTAACAGCTCCCTCACTCATGTACTTCCTTGATGTCCAAGAGTGCTTTCCATGAGACTATCCAAATAAATACATTAAAAGAAATGAAGGAAGTTGGCATAATTTTTCAGTAATTTTTTCCCCAGGAACATCTGAAAGATCAAAATTGGCATTCATCCCCCCAAGTTAATTAGCTAACTTTGCTCCTTTATTAAAGGTAAAATGACATTTAATCTAAGCAAAAGATTTTCACAAAACTCCATTTCAACAACAAATATAACTTTTCTTGAAACATAAAGAAAAAAAGCACAACAAATGTTGTAGAATAAAACACAGAAACTACTGGATAAATTTCAAATCATTTGGATTTGGATTTGGAAAAATAGAATTGAGTCTGTGAATGAAAATGTTCTATGTAATAACCAGAGCATGAAATAATGAGAAGAAAGAAGCATGAAATACTTCTATGGATTATATCAGGAATTCCAATTATTTCCTTAAACAAAATGCCTCCTAGAAATAGAGTAATATAATTTTCAAGTAATTATAGGAAATGTATATCTGTGGAAAATAAGTACATCTAAAAATCTTAAAGAATGAATAAACATTTACATTAAAATTAACTGGTCACATATTTTCTAAATTTTATTTGTTTTCAGTGTTCTACAATCTCTTCCATGTAACTTAGATTTTTTTTGTCCCTCCCTCCCCCTAATTTCTCCCCTTCCTCCCCACTCCCTCCCTGAGTTGGTATACAATTTTATATAGGTTCTACACATACATTCCTACTAAATACATTTTCACCTTAGTCATGTTGCACAGAAGAATTAAAATGAGTGGGAGAAATCATAAAACAAATCAAAATGTAATACAAAAGAAAATCATCTCCTACATTCTGTGATCAAATTCCACAGTTCTTTCTCTGGATGTGGAAAGCACTTTGTGTTAAGAGACTCTTGGGAATATTTTAAATCCTGGTATTGCAATGAAGTTCTAAGTCTACCAGAAAAATTCCTCACAAACTGTGGTTGTTGTGTTGCTGTGTATAAAGTTCTCCTGGTTTTGGCTCCTTTCCCTTGGGATCAGTTCATATAAGCCTTTCCAGGCCTCTCTGAAGTGTTCCTGCTCATCATTTCTTGCAGCACAATAGTATTCCATTATATTCATATAGCACAATTTATTCAGCCATTCATCTCCTTGATTGATGGGCATCTCCTTGATTTCCAGTTTTTGGCCAACACATAGGGTGCTGCCATAAATGTTTTTCTACATATGAGACTCTTTCCCATTTTTATGATCTCCTGGGGGATACAGACCTAGAAGCAGTGTTGCTGGGTCAAAGAGTATGCACATTTTTGTAGCCCCTTGAGCATAGTTTCAAATTGTTCTCAAGAATGACTGGATCAGCTCACAACTCCACTAACAATGAATTAGTGTTCCAACTCTTCCATATCTTCTCCAACATTTATCATCATCCTGTTCTGTCATGGTAACCAATCCAATAGATGTGATGTGATATCTCAGAGTTGTTTTGATTTGCATCTCTCTACTCAGTAGTGGTTTAGAGCAGTTTTTCATATGGCTATGGATAGTTTTGATTTCTTACTCTAAAAATTGCCTGTTCATATTTTTGATCATTTATCAATTGGGGAATGACTTGTGTTCTTGTACATTTGGCACAATTCTCTATGTGTTTTACAAATGAGACCTTTATCACAGACACTAGCTGCGAAAATTCTTTCCCAGTTTTCTGATTCCCTCCTGATATTGATTGCATTGAGTTTCTTTGTGCAAAAACTTTTCAAGTCAATGTAATCAAAATTATCCATTTTGCACTTCATAATGTTTTCTATATCTTTTTTAGTCAAAAAATTCTTCCCTTTTCCATAAATCTGAGAAATATACTATTCCTTGCTCCACTAATTTCTTTATAGTATTAGTTTTTATACCTAGATCATGTAACCATTTGAGCTTTTTTCTTGTATACAGTGTCAAGCATTGGTCTATGCCTAGTTTCTGCCATATAGTTATCCAGTTTTTCCAGCAATTTTTGTTGTACTGTGAGTTCCTATCCCAGAAGCTGGGGTCCTTGGGTTTATCAAACAGTAGTTTGCCATATTCACTGAATGCTATGTCTTGGGCACCAAAGTTATTCCACTGGTCTATCCTTCAGTTTCTTAGACAGTACCAAGTGGAAGAGGAAGCTGAATACTTAAATAAGCCCACCTCAGAAAAAGAAATTTAAAAAGCTGTCAATGAACTCCCTAGGGAAAAAAAATCTCTAGAGCCAGATGGATTCAAAAGTGAATCCATCTGTCTAAGAAACTGAAGGATAGACCAGTGGAATAACTTTGGTGCCCAAGACATGATATTCAATGAATATAGCAAACTACTGTTTGATAAACCCAAGGACCCCAGCTTCTGGGATAGAAACTCACAGTTTAACAAAAATTGATAGAAAAACTGGAAAACCATATGGCAGAAACTAGGCATAGACCAATGCCTGACACTGTATACAAGAATAAAGCTCAAATGGTTACATGATGTAGGTATAAAAAGTATCTGCTTTATAATACAATTTGAGATCTGGTAGAGCTAGGCCACCTTCTCTAGCATTTCTTATCATTATTTCCCTTGCTATTCTGGACATTTTGTTCTTTCAAAAGAAATTTGATTTTTTTTTAGCTCTACAAAATAATTATCTGATAGTTTGATTGGTATAGGACTGAATAAGTACATTAATTTAGGTAGAATTGTCATTTTTATTATATTGACTTGGCCAATCCATGAGCAATTGATGTATTTCCACTTAATTAAATCTGATTTCATTTGTGTGAAAAGTGTTTTGTAATTGTGTTCATATAGTCTCTGGGTTTGTTTTGGCAGGTAGACTCCAAAATATTTTATACTACCTACTGTAGCTTTAAATGGTATTTCTCTTTCTGTCTCTTGCTGTTGAGCTTTGTTAGTAATATATAGAAATGCAGAAGATTTGTTTGGGTTTATTTTATTACCTGCAACTTTGCCAAAGTTGTTTATTGTTTCAAGTAGTTTTTCACTTGATTCTCTGAGATTCTCTAATTATATAATCATACCATCTGCAAAGAGTGATAACTTAGTTTCTGCTTTGCCTATTCTAATTCCTTCAATTTCTTTTTCTTCTCTTATTGCTACAGCTAACATTTCTAGGACCATATTGAATAATAGTGGTGATAATGGACATCATTGTTTCACCACTGATCTTATTAGAAAGGCATCTAGCTTATCCCCATTGCATATAATACTTGCTGAAGGTTTTAGGTAGATACTGCTTATTATTTTTAGGAAAAGTTGCATTTATTTCTATGTTCTCCAGTGTTTTTCAATAGGAATGGGTGTTATATTTTGTTAAAAGCTTTTCCTGCATCTATGGAGATAATCATGTAGTTCCTGTTAGTTTTGTTGTTGATGTGATCAATAATGTCAATACCTTTCCTAATATTGAACCAGCCCTGCATTCCTGGTATAAATCCTACCTGATCATAATGTATTATTCTCATGATAAGTTGCTGCATTCTTTTTGCTAAAATCTTATTTAAATTTTTTGCATCTGCATTTATTAGAACAATTGGCCTATAAATTTCTTTTTCTGTTTTGGCTCTTTCTAGTTTAGATATCAAAACAATATTTGTATCAAAAAATAATTTGGGAGGACTCCTTCCTCAATTTTCACAAATAGACTATATAGTATTGGAATAATGTTCTTTAAATGTTTGATATAATTCACTTTTGAATCCATCAGGCTCTAGAGATCTTTTTCCCTAGGGAGTTCATTGACAGCTTTTTAAATTTCTTTTTCTGAGGTGGGCTTAAGTATTCAGCTTCCTCTTCTCTTTGTCTTGGCAATTTATATCTTTTAAAATTATCATTCAACTCATTTAGATTTT
Organism: Potorous gilbertii; assembly: GCA_028658325.1. Taxonomy (NCBI): domain Eukaryota; kingdom Metazoa; phylum Chordata; class Mammalia; order Diprotodontia; family Potoroidae; genus Potorous; species Potorous gilbertii. The sequence continues at coordinate 210,173,541 of CM053771.1, read as the reverse complement.
TGAATTTATGGGAATACAGTTTGACAAAGTAATTTCTTAATACTGTTTCAGTTTCCTCCTCATTTGAAGTGAGTTCACTCTTTTAACTTTTGATATTGGTAATTTGGTTTTCTCTTTTTTTGAAATCAAATTGACCAAAAGTTTATCAATTTTGTTGGTTTTTTTCATAAAACCAACTCTTTTTTCATTCATTTTATTTATTAGTTCAATAGTTTTCTTAATTTCCACTTTATTAATCTCTCCTTTGGTTTTCAGTATTTCTAATTTGGTATTTACTTGGGGATTTTCAATTTGTTCTTTTTCGAGCTTTTTCAGCTGCATGCCCAATTCATTAATCTCCTCTTTCTCTATTTTATTCATGTAGGCACTCAAAGATATAAACCTTCCCCTAATAAGTGATATTGCAGTGTCCCATAAAATTTGGTAGGTTGTCTTGTTATTTTCATTCTTTTGAATGAAGTTGTTGATTGTTTCTATAATCGTTTTTTAACTCACTCATTCCTTAGGATTAGATTGTTTAGTTTCCAATTTGTTTTTGGTTTATATTTCCATGGCCTTTGATTACATGTAAGTTTTATTGCACTGTGATCTGAGAAGTATGCTTTGACTCTCTCTGCCTTTTTGCGCTATGAAGTTTTTATAGCCTAGTACATGGTCAATTTTTGTATATGTGCCATATATTGCTGAGAGAAAGGTGTATTCCTTTCTACCCCATTCCATTTTATCCAGAGGTCTATCCTATCTACTTTATCTAGAGTTCTATTCACCTCTTTAACTTCTTTCTTGTTTATTTTGAGGTTAGATTTATCAACTTCAGAGAGGGGGAAGTTGTTGTACCCCACTAGTACGTTTTTGCTGTCTACTTCTTCCTGCAATTCCCTACCTTCTCCTCTAAGAATCTGAATGCTATACCACTTGGGGCATATATATTTAGTAATGAAATTGTTTCATTTTCTGTGATGCTTTTTAGCAGGATATAGTTTCCTTCCTTATCTCCTTTGATTAGATCTATTTTTGCTTTTTCATTGAGATTAGGATTGCTACCCTTGCTTTTTTTGTATCAGCTGAAGCACAATAAATTCTGCTCCAACCTTCTACCTTTATCCTATGTGTATCTCCCCTTTTCAAATGTTTTTCTTGTAAACAACATATTATTGAATTAAGTTTTTAGTCCATTCTGCTGTCCATCTCTTTTATGAGAGAGTTCGTCCCATTCACATTCACAGTTATGATTACCATTTGTGTCTTTCCCTCCATCCCCTTTCCCCTTGTTCATTATGCTTTTAGTTCTCCCTTTTCCCTTCCCATCCCCAATAGAGTTTTAATTTTTGACCACTGCCTCCCTCAGTCTTTCCTCCCTTCTTTTAGCCCCTCTCCCTTTTAAACCCCTTTACCTTTACTACTTCTTCCCTCCTTTTCAACCTCCTCTCCTTTTCTTTTCCCTTTCCCCTCCTATTGCCTATAGAGCTAGTTGTATTTCTATACTTTTTTTAACCACCACCTCACCCAGTCTTCCTTTCTTTCTTTAAGTCCCCCTCTCTTTTGTTGCCCTTTACCCTTACTACTTCTTCTCTCCCTTTTAGCCTCCTCTCTGTTTTCTTTCCCCATTTGCCTTCTACTGCCTACAGATTTATATACTTAAGTTTGTTGTTCTCTCCTTGAACCAAATCAGTTGAAAGTACATCTCAAACAATGCTTCTCTTCCTCTCCCATTTCCCTCTACTATAATATAGTTTTGTACTTCTACTTGTGAAGTGTTTTACCATTTTCTGCTTCCTTCTTTTAACATCTCTTGTTACAATCCCTTCACATGCTTAAATAATATTTTTATAATTACTTAATTTACTTTATACCTGTTCCCTCTATCTCTGAATATCCCTTTTGTATTTCACATTAGATATACAATTCTCAAGTTTAATGAGTATCATCTTCCTTTATAGGGAGGTAAACAGTTTGCCCAAATTGAGTAACGTGTTTTCTTTTCTCGTTTACTTTTTTATACCTCTCATGAGCCTGCATTTGAAAATCAAATTTTCTGCTGAGTTCTAGCCTTTTTATCAGGAAGGTGTGGAAATCCCTTATTTCATTGAATGTTCATCGCCTTGCCTGAAATATTATGCTCAATATTGCTGGGTAATTAATCCTTGGTTGGAGTCTCAGCTCCTTTGCTTTATAGAATATCATATTCCAATTCCTTTGATCTTTTAATGTAGAAGTTGCAAGGTCCTTTGTGATCCTGATGGTAGCTTCTTGGCATTTGAATTGTTTGTTTCTGGCTGTTTGAAGTATTTTCTCCTTCCCTTGATAGTTCTGGAATTTTACAACAACATTCCTTGGTGTTTTTAGTTAAGGGTCCCTTTCAGAAGGTAAAGATGGATTCTTTCAATGAATATTCTGCCCTCCAGATCTAGGACTTTTGGGCAATTTTCTTTGATGATTTCTTGGATAATATTGTCCAGACACTCTTCTTCGTCATGGCTTTCTGGTAGACCAATAATCTTTAGATTTTTCTCTCCTGAAACCATTTTCCAGGTCAGTTGTTTTTTCCAATTAAATATTTTACATTTTCTTCTATCTTTTCATTCTTTAGATTCTGTTTGACTGATTCTTGATGTCTCATAGATTCATTAGCTTCTATTTGCCTGATTCTATTTTTTATCAAATTGTATTCTTCAGTTAACTTTTACATCTATCCAATTGTTCCTTTGAAGGAGTTATTTTCACCAGTAGGTTTTGTGTTTTCTTTTCCATTTGTCCAATTTTTCTTTTCAAGGAGCTATTCTCTTCAGTGAATTCTTTTTCATATTTTTTAAAATCATTGCTCAGTTTTTCTTCTATTTCTCTAATTTGCATTTTAAAATCCTTCTAGAACTCTTCCAAGAAGGCTCTTTGTTCTTCACAGCAGTTCACATTCCCTTCTGAAGTTTCAAATGGGACTATAATCTCAATACTGACCTCCTTGGTATTTGTGTTTGAGTCCTAGTCCCCATAGAACGATTCTATGGTCTTTTCTTTTCTGCTTTGCTTTTTACTCATGATAATAATCTTTTTCCTGGCTTTTAAGTTAGATGTCTGTGTCTGTCTCACAGTGAACTCTGTTCCGCAGTTCTTGTACCTAAAACTTGAGGCTTTTTATGTTGTGGCCTCTGGTTCTTTCAGCTAGAAATTAAATGCTGCAGTTTATCTGATGCCGAGCTGGCTGTGTTTGAAAGCAGAGGCCAGTTAGGTATTTGGGGATTTTTCCCTCAGTTACCCTGGAGGTAGCTCTTTAAGTGTGAGAGAGGAATGGTCTGGATGCCAGCGGCTCCTCTGATGAGCTACAGCATAGGAAAGCTCAACTTTCTGCACTAGTGTCTTCCTGAGTCCACTGGAGTGCTGAAGCACACCTGTAGTCCTGGTGTTGGCACTTGCTGGCTTCATCCCCCTGGGGTTCAGGATCTTCATCCAGTTTGTTGAGGTGGGACTGTGTGAGACAGTTCTGATCCTGCACTGGTCACCTTTGGCCACAGCAATAAGAACTCTCCTTAGCAATCTTTCCAGCCTCCTGTGCTGAGAGTCTGTTTACCTCTTCTGCTGCTCCCATTATTCCAGTGTTTTTTCTGGGGAAATAATCTCTAGTCTGGTCAATGTAAACAAGGGGAGGGAGATAGCAGTTAGAATTGTTCTGCCATCTTAGCTCCTGGTCATACATTTTTGAAATTGGCCTGAAACTAAACTCAATCCTACTTATAAACCAAAGTAGCCTACATATAGTGAACACTTTTTTTCTTTTACTTTAACACTGCTTTTTAAACTATTTCATTTCAGAGACCTTTTAAAATATCAAACATTTTGCATTAATGCTTAAAATAAATAGGCTAATCCTTCATGAGAAGAATAAGAACATCTAATTTAAGATATGAGTTGGCTTAAGAATAAATGTTAATTTGTAATTTGGGGAAAACATTTTCTGGAAAAAACAAAGCTTATTCTAAGGTTTTGTTCACTAGATAGTGATGGCATATAATCTAGGAAAACTTTATTCACATAGGTAACTATGAATATCAAAGACCAGAACAAATGCTTTTGAAAATGTATTCATCCCTTATTTTTTAATATCTTTTTCAATAGACAGCATGGCCATAGATAGGGCATTAGAGTTATAGTTAGAAATACCTAGGGACAAATCCTACCTTAGACACTCATTAGCTCTGTATGCTAAGACAATTAATTTTCCTGGGCCTAAGTTCCTCATCTGTAAAATGAGGCAATTTGACTAGGTAGCCTCAGAGTATCCTTTCCAGCTCAAATCAATCCCTCTAGTTATACATTGCCATATAATTCTTCCATTTTCCCTCCATTACAGATATCTCTTATTACAAAGTGAAAAATTATCCAATCTCTCTCTTCTTCTTCTCTCTCTCTCTCTCTCTCTCTCTCTCTCTCTCTCTCTCTCTCTCTGTCATATCAACATATCCAAAGTCTGTTATACACACCTATTTAATATATCAACATTTATGAAGTCACACATGTATAGTATCCATACCAATAACTCACCACTTATGGATAGAATGGGGAAAAGTGCATGATTTATTTTTCTTTTTGTCTACATGTAGTTATGGTATCATTCAGTTTCAATTTTTTCTTGTTATTTCTTACTCCACTTTTATTCTTGTAGTCTTTGTTCACTGTTTCAAAATTTCTATAGTGAACTTCAGCTCAGTCCTGTCTTTTCATAATGATGTGTATATATTTGACCTGCCCAACTTAGAAAAGAAACTTTGATCTTTGCCTTTGACTTCATCCCGACAACAAGGAGAGTGTCTATTAATATAACTAGGAGAGATAAGTACTTGATCACAGTGAATTGTATCACTCGACCCTAATAATAGTGTGCTTGAAAGTATTTTACTAGGATTCATCAGAGCTGTAGGCATGGATGCCTAACATATTTCACAAAAGCCCTTAAAGAATACTACTACCATTAAATATATGAACATTTAATTTTCCACTTAAAGGAATTGTAAAAGTCTGTTTTAGAGGTGAATTAAAAATAGAGATTCATTGCATCAGATAATATATGGATAATTAGACTTAAATTTAGATTAATTTGTTGCATCTATTTTGTTATCATAGGAGATGTTCTCTAGATGGATATCATTTTGAAGCTATAAGGTGCCTTAGAATACACAATTCAACTACCTTATCTGTTGAGATGTGAAAGGAAAGGTAGTAAAAATTAATTGAATCCCTTGGTCAGGTCTCACAACTAATAATTTCAATGTCAAATAAATTCCTATTGTATTTGTATTAATCCTCAAAATTCATATTGCATGGTACAGCTTCCAAATGTTGGGACATATTTAAAGGATAATGAACAGTTATCCATGGACCTTTCAGATTACGGGGTCAAAGAAGGTTTCATGTTGGAGGAGACACTTAAACTAATCCATAAAAAATAAGAAGAAAATGAGTTGAGGAAGGAATAAGTTCCATGCATATAAAGACACAAAAGAGTGGCATAGCAAGATGACAGATCAAGGGCAGCAACCTAGCTGAATTTTCTCAATAAACATCAAAAATTTGCGAATCCCTAAGAATGAGCTCAGAAAATAGTACCACAAAAACCCTGAAGCTTGAAACAGTGCCCCCACCAATAGACAAGCAAAGTTTAAAGTCCAGAAACAAACTGGGCAAATGAGCAAACAACAACTCGTAACTTGAGCATATAAAAGCTACTCTGGTGACAAGGGTAACCAAGACACAAACTCAAAAGAAGAAACTAACATGAAAACAGCTACAATAAAAATGTTAATTGGATACAAGAACAACAAGAATTTCCATAAGAAGTAAAGAACAATTAGAAAGGTAAAGGGAAATTATGGGAAAATTGTGGAATAGAAGAACTGAGATGCAGAGCAAAAGCTGGGACTTATTTGAGCTATCCCCCAAACTCCTTGAAATATCTGTAAAAATGTCTCTAAACAATATCTAGAGCAACAGAACCCCAAAATTAAAAGAATGAAACAAATGTCCAGCACAAGACAAAATGGAAAGACTTCAGGAAAGATTTGTTGCACCCATTCTGAGAGGACAGTCCAGTATGACTTGTATTGGAACAGACAAGCCCAGAGCAGGTCTCAGGGGACTGAATCACTGGCAACTGTGGCAGTTTTCACAATTCTCAACCCACAAACACCAAAGACAACTTGTAATGTCAGAAGGGAACTTCTGCTGGACTTTTGTAAAGAATGAATCGGGTCTGGCCCCAGCCCCAGGGCTGAGTTGTCCCTGGCTGCTTCCAGAGCTCTATGTCCAAAGACAGTGCAGGGATTGGTGATCATTGGCACAGAGGCAGGATTCTCTTGCTTTGCTCATACTTTAATGTGGGCCACAATCCTGGGTGGAGGTCCTGAGACTAGGGAGAGTTCTGGCATGGTGGAGTTTGTGGCAGAGGTGGAGAGGGAATCCTCCTCACAGTTCCAAGGCAGAAAAGAGTGCTTGCGATCACTCACACACCAGGACAAAAGATCAAGAGAGGAGTAAACTCCTCTCCTTTGATCATACAACCTTGGAAGAACCTAAAATGTATAGGTCATAAGAAATATCTCTAGATATAGCTGCACAAACCCCTGAAGCTTAGAACAGTACACTGTCCACACTGGAAACAAAGACTTTCCTTATAAGGAGCTAAACAGTCAAGTAATTGACTAAGAAAATTAGAAAATAGCAGAAAAAAATCAAACTACAAAATCTTACTTTGGTGACAAAGGATACAATCAGAAGACAACAAAGTAAAGGCTCCTACATCCAAGCATCCTAGAAAACTATGAATTGGTTGCAGGCCATGGAAGAGATCAAAAAGGATTTTGAAAATCAAGTAAGAGAAGTAGAGGAAAATTTGGGAAGATAAATGAGAATGATGCAAGAAAATCATAAAAAAAAATGACTCAACAGGTTGCTAAGGGAAACCCAAAAATGCTGAATAAAATAACGCCATAAAAAATAGACTAGCCCAAATGGCAAAAGAGATCCAAAAAAGCAATGAGAAGAATTCATTAAAATCAGATTTGGCCAAATGAAATAGGAAGTCTAAAAACTCGCTGAAGAAAATAATTCCTTCAAAATTAGAATGGATTAAATGGAAGCTAATGACTTTATGAGAAATCAAGAAATTGTAGAACAAAACAAAAAGAAAGAAAAAAAGCAAAAGGCAATGTGACATATCTTATTAGAAAAAAATCAATGAACTGAAAAATAGATCAAGGAGAGATAATTTAAAAATTATTGCAATATCTGAAAGCCATAGATTTAAAAATAGCCTAGATATCATTTTCAGGAAATTATCCAGGAAAAGTGCCTTGATATTCTAGAACCAGAGGGGAATATAGGTATTGAAAGATTCCACTAATCAACTCCTCAAGGAGATCCCATAAGGAAAACTTTTTGGAATATTGTGGCCAAATTCCTAACTTCCCAAGTCAAGGAGAAAATATTATAAGCAGCCAGTAAAAAACAAGTACTGTGGAAACATAAGCAGGGTAACACAAGAATTAGCAGCTTCTGTATTAAGGGATCAGAGGGCTGGGAATATGATGTTCCCAAGATCAAAGGAGCTAGGATTAAAACTACAAATCATGTACCCAGCAAAAATAAGCATAATCCTTCAGGGAAAAATGGAATTTCAATGAAATAAAGACCTTCCAAGCATTCTTTTTGAAAAGACAGAGCTGAATAGGAAATTTGACTTTTAAATACAATAATGAAGAGAAACATCAAAAGGTAAAGAAGAAAGAGAAGCCATAAAGGACTTATTAAAGTTCAACTGTTTGCTTTATTCCTACATAGAAAGATGATATTTGTAACTTATGCATCCTTTCTCAGTATTAGGGTGATTAAAAGGAATATATGTATGTGTATGTGTGTGTGTGAGTTTCTCTGTGTGTGTCTACATATATATAAGTATGTGCATGCATGTATACATATGTATATATTTGTGCATGCATATACATATGTGTATGCATGTATACATATGCATAGACTCACATATAGACAAAGGACATGGTGAGCTAAATATGATGTGATAATATCTAAAAATTAAAATTAAGGGTTGGGAGAGGAATATATTGAGAGAAGGAAAAAGGAAGAAGTAGAGAGAGGTAAATTATGTCACATAAGAGAGGTAAGAAAAAGTGTTTACAATGGAGGGGAAGTGCAAAGAGGTGAGAGGGAAAAGTGAAACTTACTCTCATCAGATTTGGCTTAAGGAGGGAATAAGTTACATACTCAATTGTGTATGAATATCTATCTTACCCTACGGGAAAGTACAGGGAAAGTAAATAATAGAGAGGAGATGATAGAAGGGAGGGCAAATGGGAAGAGAAGTAATCAGAAGCAAACACTTTTGAGGAGAGACAGGATCAAAGAAGAAAAATGGAATAAATTGGGGAGAGTGGGATAGGATGGAGGTAAATATAGATAGTCTTTCACAACATGACTATTATGGAAGTGTTTTGCATGACTGCACAGGTATTACCTGTATCAAATTACTTTTCTTCTCGATGAAGGTGGATAGAGGAGGAAAGGAAACAATGTAGAACTCAAAGTTTTAAAAGCAAATGTTAAATATTGTTTTTACATGCAACTGGGAAATAAGATATACAGGCAATGGGGTATAGAATTACACCTTGACCCACAAGAAAATAGAAGGGAAGGGGATAAATGAAGGTGTGAGACAGTGATAGAAGAGAGGGAAGATTGGAGAAAGGGATAATCAGAACGCATGCCATCATGGGAACGGGAAGAAGGAAGATTTGGGGACAAAATTTGGAAATGAAAATCTTGTGGAAGTGAATGTTGAAAATTAAAAGTGAATTAATAATAAAAAGAAATAAAATTATGAAAATTAACAGCTTGTTAAAACAGGCACAACATTAATAAAGAAAATAACACCTTAAAAACAGAATTGGCCAATGTTAAAAGAACAACAGTTCACTGAAGAAAAGAACTCTGTAAAACACAGAATAGATCAAATGGGGAAAAAAAGACATATAAAAATTACCCTCCAAACTTTCTAATTGAGTAAATAAAATGTAGTGACTTTATGAGACATCAAGAAAAAAAGTCAAGTGAATAAGAAAATAGAATAAAATGTAAAATACCTCATAGCCAAAAAAACTAAGCTGGAAAAAAAGGTTGAGAGAGAACTCAAAAATTACAGGACGACTAGGAAGTTGTGTTAAAAAAACGTAGCTAGATATCACGTCAAGAAATTACAAAGCAATTTTTCCCCAACATGTTAGATTTATAAGGTAAAATAGAAATTGTAGGAATCTACTAATCACTTTCTGAAAGAGATGGCAAAATTCAAACTCCCAGGATTATTGTAAATAACTGTAGAGTTTCCAGGTCAATAACAATGTTTTATAAGCAGTCAGATAGAAACAATTCAAATATCACAGAGACACAAGTGAGGATCACTTTAGATTCTGTGGCCTCCATATTTAAAGAGTAAAGGACTTGTTATATGATATTTTAGAAGGCAAAGGAGGTTAAACTACAAGCAAGAATAACCTATCCTGCAAACCTGAGAATAATCTTTTAGGGCGAAATACATATATAATGAAATAGAAGACTTTTCAAGAATTCCCAATAAAAAAGACCAGAACTAAATTGAAAATTTGCTATTCATACACAAGAATCAAGGGAACAAGACTCAAGGTAAATATGAAAGAGAAATCATAATGGACTCAATAAGTCTAAATTGTTTACATTCTGGTATGGGAAGGTGATTTGTGTAACCCCTATGAATTTTATCATTGTCAGAGAAATTAAAAAGTAGTTTGTATAGACAGAGGGAATAGGTAGGAGTCTATTATGTTGGAATGATCATTGGAATGATAATCATGAACTCAGAAAAAGCAGAGAGCAAAATAGACCTAATTAAAAGAGATAATCAGGGAAATTACCTTTTACTGAAAGAAGCCATAGTCAATGATGTAATAAAAAATAATTATAGCAAGCTTCTCTGACACTGGCCTTATTTCTTAAATATATAGAGAAACGACTTAAATATGTAGAAAAAAGAGTTATGGTCAAAGGATATGAACAGGCAGTTTTCAGATGAAGAAATCAAAGTTATCTATACTCATATGAAAAAATTCTCTAAATCACTTGATTAGAGAAATGCAAATTGAAATAATTTCTGAGATACTGCCTCATATTTATTAGAAATGACAAGTGGTGAAGGGGATGAAGGAAAATTGGTATACTAAGGAACCGTTTGTCAAATAGTGAATGGGTCTGATTATTCTATAGAATAATTGGAATCACGCCCAAGGGGTTATAAAACTTTTCATACTCTTTGTCCCAGCAACCACTACTAGATCTGTATCCCAAGAAAATCAAAGAAAATAATAAAAGTAGCCACATATACAAAAATATTCATAGTAGCATTTTTTTGAGGTGGCAAAGTATTGGAAATTCAAGAGATCTTTCAACTGGGAAATGACTAAACAAGTTGTAGCTTATTATGATGGAGTGGTATTGTGCTATAAGAAAACAGGAAAACATGCTAAGGTCAATATGCACTGGTGTAAAGTGACATGAGAAGAACTGGGAGATAATTGCACACAATAACAGAAATATAATGATATCAGCTCCAAAATGCTTAGCTACTTCAATTAACTATAATTCTATTCTCCTTGCATACATTTGTTTTCCATATGATTTTGGACATATTCTTCCTTATCTTTAAAATTAGGGTAATTTGTAATTTTAGTAGTCAACTTACTTTGCTTTAAAGTTCCCATCCTCTTTTAGGAAACATTTGTACCATGGCTGAATACTGATGTTTCTCTTTAAGAAAAGACATTCCTTTTTCTTCTAAAAAAAATTAATTAAAAATCTTTTAATTGTGTTGAGAAAGACGTTTAGATTATTGCAATTGCCCCAAATAAGCATGTTAAGGAGACTTTATAAAAAAAAAAATTTTTGGCATTCAATTCATATATTCCCCTTGAGGATTTTATTTTAAAAATTATGTTTATTTAGTTATTTTTAGTTTTCAGTATACATTTCCACAAAATTTTGAGTTCCAAATTTTTCTCCATCTCTCACCTCCCTCCCTCCAAATGTCATTCATTTTAATTACCCCTTCCCACAATCTTCTCTCCCTTCTATCGCACCACTCCCTTCCCTTATCTCCATTTTCTCTATTTTCTCGTTTTTCTCTTTCTTGCCTTGTAGGGCAAGATACATTTCTCTACCCCATTACCTATATTCCTTATTTCCCATTTGCATCCAAAACCAATTTTTAACATTCCTTCATAAAACTTAGAGTTCTACCTTTTCTCACTTCGTTCTTCCCCACTCATCCTCACTGAGAAGGCAAGAAATTCAATATAGGCTGTGTATGTGTAGTTTTGCAAAAGACTTCTGTAATAGTCATGTAGTGTAAGACTACATATATTTCCCTCCATCCTATCCTGCTTCCCATTTATTGTATTCTCTTTTTAGATGTTGTCCCTCCCCAAAAGGGTTTACTTCTAATTGCTCCCTCCTCCCATTTGCCCTCCCTTCAATCATCCTCCCACCACACATGTCCCGTTCTCCCGTGCTTTGCTGTAGTGTAAGATAGATTTTCCTACCAAATTGAGTGTGCATGTTATTCCCTCCTTAAACTCAATGTGATGAGATTAAACTTCACTTTTCCCCTCTCACCTCCTCCTCTTTCCTCTCCACTGACAAAGTTTTTTCATGCCTCTTTTATGAGACATAATTTGCCCCCATTCCATTTCTCCCTTTCTCCTCCTAATGTATTCCTTTCTCATCCCTTAATTTTATTATTTTAGATATCCGCCCTTCCTATTCAACTTACCCAGTGCTCTATGTGTGTGTGTGTGTGTGTAATCCCTTCAACTACCCAAATGCTGAGAAAAGTTTCAAGAGTTACAAATTTTATTTTTTCATACAGGAATGTAAACAGTTCAATTTTAGTAAGTACCTTACGATTTCTCTTTTCTGTTTACCTTTTCCTGCTTCTCTAGATTCTTGTGTTTGAAAGTCAAATTTTCCATTCAACTCTGGTCTTTTCATCAAGTATGCTTGAAAGTCCTCTATTGCATTGAATGCCTTTTTTTCCCTTGAAGTATTATACTCAATTTTGCTGGGTAGGTGATTCTTGATTTTAATCCCAGTTCTATTGACTTCTGGAATATTATATTCCAAGCCCTTCTATCCCTTAATGTAGAAGCTGCTAGATCTTGTGTTATGCTGATTGTATTTCCATAATACAATTGTTCCTTTCTGGCTGCTTGCAATATTTTCTTTATGACCTGGGAATTCTAGAGCCTTGCTACAATGTTCCTAGGAGATTTTCTTTTCAGATGTCTTTCAGGAAGTGATTGGTGAATTCTCTCAATATTTGTTTTACCCTCTGGTTCTAGAATATGAGGGCAGTTTTTCTCGATAATTTCATGAAAGATGATGTCCAGGCTCTTTTTCTGATCATGGTTTTCATGTAGTCTCATAATTTTTAAATTGTCTCTCCTGGACCTATTTTCCATGTCAGTTGTTTTTCCAATGAGATTTCACATAGTCTTCTATTTATTTTTTTATTCTTTTGGTTTTGTTTTATAGTATCTTGGTTTCTATATAGTCATTAGCTTCCATCTGGTCCATTCTAATTTTTTTAAGAACTATAGTTTTCAGTGAGCTTTTGTACCTACTTTTCCATTTGACTAATTCTGCTTTTTAACACATTCCTCTCTTCATTGACTTTTTGAACCTCTTTTGCCATTTGAGTTAGCCTATTTTTAAAAGTGTTATTTTCTTCAACCTTTTTTAGGTCTCCTTTAACAAGCTATTGACTTGTTTTTCTTAATTTTCATTCTTTGTTTTCATTTCCCTTCCCAATTTTTCCTTCACCTCTTTTAACTATTTTTCAAAATCATTTTTAAGCTCTTCCATGGCCTCAGACCATTGTATATTTATTTTGGAGGTATTGGATGCAGAAGCTTTGACTGTTAGGTCTTCTTGTGATGGTATGCATTGTTCTTCCTCATCTAAAATGATAGAAGAAAATGCCTGTTCACCAAGAAATGAGCCTTCTATAGTCTTATTTTTCCCCCCTTTTTTGTGTGTTTTCTCAGCCAGTTCCTTGACTTTTGAGTCCTTTGACAAGGGGAGGGTATACTCTGGGGACCTGGCAGTTCTCAGTTCATCCTAAGGTGGCACAATCAAGGGAGATAAGTTTACTCCTCTTCTGGACTGCACTGTGGTCTGCAGGCAACCACAAGCTCTGTTCTGTCCAGGGTTCCCTCTCCACAATCACTTCCAGGTCTGCCATGCCAGCACTTCTCCTCAACCCAGGGCTGCTCCTCAGGGCTGAAATTCAGATAAACAGCTCAATTCCCTCAGGGTCTTTAACCTGAGGGCTCCAAAATGGATTCTGCAGTGGCTGTTACTGGTGGGTCCAGAATCTGTTCCCTTCTCATCCAGGTGAAAAAGCTTTCTCTCTGACTTTTGAAGCTGTCTTTGTCATTTGTAGGTTGAGCAATCTGGGAATTGCTGCTGCTGCCAGGGACTCTGCCCTATGAGGCCTGCTGTGGTTCTGTATGAGTTGTGCCATGGGGCCAAGGCTGGGCTGTGCTCCACACTGGGCAATGGACCTTTCCTTTCAGCCTTCCAGGCTGTCTTGGGCTTGAAATCTCTTTCACTCTATAATTTTGTGGCTTCTGTTGCTAGAATTTTTTAGAGTAATTTTTTACAGGTATTTTATGGGATATGGGGGGAGCTTCTAGAGGTCTGTCCTTCTACTCTGCCATTTTGGCTCTGCCCAGAAAGGTGGACGTCTAAAAAGGTTAATGGCTTCCTTTCATTTCTCCTGAGAAAATCAAAAGACTCTCTCTTCCTCTGGGAGCATCGTAGACCCAGCAGGAGTGAGGAGCTGTCCCAGCACATTTTCTGCCCACACCCTCATCTACCTCACTTCAGCTCAGTTTTCTGGTGTAGTTCCAAGGATTTTTTTTAAAACATATCTATTTCAATAATGCATGAAGAAATTTGCCCTCTATACACAACTGTTGTAAAGAACAAAGGTGAAGATTAAAATGAATTGTTCAGACAAGAGTTTGTCAAGGTTCCTGTTTCTATGATTCTCTTTTTCTAGCATTTATGGATGATCCCTGTGTTTCATTGGACACCACCTAGAAAAGAAGCCATAGGGTGAGTGGATCATTTTTTAAAGTCAACTTATGTTTTTTCCAAGAAATGCAGCATTTCAACTCATAAAAAATGTAACTATAGATCAGAGAACATACAAATCTATACATGTTGTCTCTGATCTTTAGCCATTGGACAGTTAAACAGTGTAACTGAAGAAACATTCTGAATGTGCATGGGTGGTATGGGGAACACAGATTAGATTTTAGATTTCCAACTCTAAACTCATCCTCAATTTGAGTAGGGATAAAAACAATAATGCCTACAATGAAATGTATATTGGATTTGAGTTAAAAATAACTGGATTCATTTCCTGCCTTTACCGTCTACTAACTGTTTAACTTTGGACAACTCACACTGAGCCTGTCTGGGTTTCAGTTTCCTCATAATAAAAAATGGGTGGCTTTACTAGATAATCTCTAAGGGTCCTTCCACTTCCAAGTCTATGATTTGGACAGATTAGTTTTCAGAGGCCTAAACTAATTTGACTGAATTTATTGGTTTATTGAATATCTGGACTAAAAGTGCAAACAGAGATCAGAGTTGGAACAAACAGAAGATATCTAGTTAAATATTTTCATTTTACAATTAAAGAAACCTAGTCTCAGAAAATTTCACTTGGTGATATTCAGAAAACTTAAAGTAAGTGTCTAAAAAAAGGTTTGGACACTGATTCTCTGGCTGTAGAAAGATGATTCACTTGGAAAGGAAGTTGAAAGGGAGAATTAAAGATTATATCTAGTTCAACCCCTTTATTTTACTATGAAGGAAATTAAATCCAAAGTTGTAAAATGACTTAAAAAGATACTAAGTGGCTGAGAAAGAATGTAAACCTCAGTTTTCTTATTTCTATGCCAAATTTATTTCCACAACATCATGATGCTATGTCTTTAATCACAATATTCTGTCAAACTAGTCAATGTAGAAGAGAGGAAATAAATTTTAAAAATGGACAAGTAGATTGCTTGATTGAATTGCTTGGTTAATTCAATTAAAATAGTTAAGCTAGTTGTGAGTAAAAACATGACCTCTAATATAATGACATTTGATGATGAAAAGAATTCAACAGAAATATCTTTAGAAAAAATGAAATCATTAATGTAAAGAACTTTAGAAGTAAATAACTGATTTGTAAAGAAATTATTCCTTTTCATTCTAAAATCCTTCTTAAAGAAGAGGAGATGGGTCTGTAAGTAGCCAAGAACATCATTGTGGGATGCCTTGAATCACATTTTTAGATGTGCTTTGAATAGGTCTGAAATGATTCAGCATTATCATTAATTCATCAATTTGGCCCCAAATGTTTTCAACTCTCCTGTTCAGCACTGGGAAGCCAAGCTAAATTGAGTAGGAATTAAATTGTCTGAGTCAGATAATATCAAATGAGAGATAATATCTTCTTGCATAGACAGAATCATGGGACCTATCAGTTCAAATGAAAAAAAATAATGATACAAGTTAGTAATCTTTCTGTCACTGGACAGCTCTGTCCTTGGAGTTCAGAGAGGATAACATTTCACTTGACATGGCACAGAAGTGCTTTGAGGAAAAAAAATTACATGACTTGATAATCTTGTGGAATATTGTCTTACTCCCTATAACAGCCACTTTTATTATTCATCCCCAACTCTAATATGAGAAACAATTTATTCCTGATATGCTATAATAAATCATGATTTCTTTTATTTTAGTAAGTGCTTCCTATGGAGCAAAGATATTGAGGTAATTTTGGCAAGAATGTGACTGCAAAAAAAAAAAGAAACATTAAATAATGAATGTGCACTGAGTATTGGGTAAAACATTGAGGAGTTACAAAATTTGGATAAAACAAAAGCCCTATCTCGAGGCAGTTCTTTTTCTAGTAGAGAATTAAAACACCAAAATAAAAAGAAAATTATAGGGTGAGTCCATTAGAGAGTTGATTTTGCCTTTATTAATTTGATTTATATGAAGCTTGGGGCATGTGTTCATTGGAGTGAGGGGGATGGAAGAGCAAGAAGAGACCCATTTTGTTTTCACCCTACAGAAAGTAATATAACGCAAAGATTAAATAGGGGGGATGCAATGTTGTGCAAATCTTTGAATATCAGGCAAAAAAGCTTGAATTTTATTCTCTTAAATAAAAGGCATTTTTTTTAGCAGAGATATGGCTATATCTGTCTTTGAAAGATTATTTTTTCAGTCATATGAAGGAATGATGACAGAAAGCAGAATATAGAGAGGGGATAGATATGAACAATAAAAGATCCTACAATCTTTCAAGTTTATACTAAAGATATATGCTTCGATTACAGGAATAAAGAACATGAGGAGTCAAATGTTAGAAAAATAAAATAGATAGGAAATAAGAGCAGATAAGTATATTGAATATATGTTATTAATTATCATATGAAGATTTCCCCCTCAAAAGTGATTTTACATTATCATTAGGTTTTTCACTTTATTTATGTGATACCATTTGATGGAATTCATGGTATTAAAAGGACAAATTATTATAATTTGGATTAATAAAGTAATACTCACTGTCTGACCATTATAATTAATGATATCATAAAAATGAATTGAAAAACTAAATTATATTGTAAAGACACTTATGAGGGGGAATCTTCATATGACAATAAACTAATACCATTTTATTAATGTAAAACTGAATTGGGTTTGAACTACTCTTACCAGTAGAACCCTGAGTTACCTACATTAATCATTCAGTGTTTGTTGCTGTTGGGAGTGGGGAGGAGAGATGAAGGAGGAGAATGTATATATTTGTGTGCATGTATATAATTTAAGTTACTCACCACAATTTAATAACGTGAATTTTTTTATAGAGTTGTAAATTTCTTAGGACCAATTAGCCTTAGGAGTTCTGCGGGAATAAAAATAGACAATTTTAGAAAATAATTTCCCCCAAGAATAAAAGAAATAATATTTACAGTCTTCCTCAGCAATAGGAATTACCCATAAGTAGTTAAGCAATGAAGAAAATTTTTACCACAAAATGAAAATTAAATATATTGTCCAAGTGTTCTACATTTTATCTCACTTTAGTCCTAATTTGAAAGACTGGTAGAACTGTAAAATTATACGATGTAATGGGGAAAAAAAAGTATCTATACTTTCCATTCTAATCTCCCCAACCAGTAAGAATTCATTTAATATATTAAAAAAATGTTAAGCAAACAATTATGGAGAATATAATGTGCTGACTGCTACTTTTACAGCCATGTATAAAGTATTGAATCGAATATTATTTGGAGTTTTGAAACACCACAAATTCAATTATGTTTGACCTAACTTAAAACATGCAGTTTAAGAAAATCACTTTTTAAATAACTTATTACATTGATTTAGAATCTTAAGCTCACAAGGAACTTGATTCAAAATCACTCTATGAGTTGCCCATGCAAAAACTATGCCAATTTTACATATGAAAAAATTGAATTCTGGTAGGGCTAAATAATTTCCCCCTATTTCACATGTCAGACTGTTCTGAAGACTTTCTAATTCCACCTCTGGCGCTCTTTTCAATACACCCTAAGGTTCCATTTAAGAAAAGAAAACTGAGAATAGAGCTATCTGGAAGACTTTTGAGAAGTAATCTCATCCTGCCTTCACACAGCCCCAGATTTAAACCATCCTTGCCAGATGAACAGCTATTTGATTTTTTACCACCAATAGAGAAATTGATTTCAAAGCTTCCAAGCTACAATCAATCATATTTACTCCCCAGAAAAGATTCTTTATGCCTAATCTAAATATACTGAAGTTTTCTCATTTTTGATCCCTTGCAGCAGCGGAAGCCATCTGTTAAACTATCTGTATATCAGAAAGTTTCACTTCCTTGAAGATCACTATAAAAACTGCCCTCAGACACTGTTTTCCAGTTATAATAACACTAACTTCTTTCCTCAGAGAACTGCAATTTCATCCACACATTCATTAACATGTAATAAGGAAACTGACAAACTTGGATACCATCCCCAGATAATGTGCACCATGTTTGTCTGATACAGTCTTCAAAGGACTTAAGAGTAAGCACAAATATGGATTAGGTCTTTTTACCATTTGAAGATAAGGAGCCATTTGATTGGCCATCTCTCTCTCTCTCTCTCTCTCTCTCTCTCTCTCTCTCCCTCTCTGCCCTGACTGTTTTCCACTGAGAAGAACTGCAGTTCTCTGGGTAGAAAGAAGATCCCTCTTTGACACTTTCTTTCTCTACCAAGGCTACCAGCAGATGCCCTTGTGTCTAGCACTACTGGTTTCTATTTATGTCTATCACATTTACTTTTTATTGATCTTTGATTAATGAATTTAGGAACCAGAAAAGAAAAGGGTAAGAACTGTGAGATTCAAATGGTTTGAGAATGAAAGGTTCAATGAAAGTTCCATGAAATCATTAGAGGCCCAGGTGCTTTGAGTTCTAAAATAGGAACAAGACCATGAAGAGCAACTTGCAGGAGCCAAGCAAGGAGAACTCAGAAACTAACTACCCTTATTCTGGAACAATGCCCACTAACTGCTATGCAAAATATGGAAGTTAAGTTACTATTATGAATGTCTGTAGCTACTACTTTAAGGTTGAGCCTACTCTTGCCAGGGTCTTGGATAGGAAAAGGAAGAATGTGCCACAATTCATAAGAATGGTTTCTACTTTTATTCTGACTACATCTGTAAATGTCCTGTTGCAAAAGTGAAATGTTATTCATTGGTTAAGTGATATTAGAGGTAATAAAGTGCACTGAATACTAACTATAAATGGCAACTAATATAAGAACAATATATTGGAATGAGAACTTGTACCAAGGAAATTAGAGAAAACCTCAATGTCCCTCAAAGACACTAATAGATCCACAAAGGAGAATTAACTGGCCCTGGTCTGGGAACCTAAACTTCTAGTGAATATATAGGTTGGCAGAGTAAGTGTAAAGTCTTCTATATAAGAATTCTATAGAACAAGAAATATGACAAAATTTCAGGAAGTAGAACAGCTCAGTTCTTCCCACAAAATATTATAACAAAGATAGGATAATCAAAATATCGAAAGAAAAAAGCACAGTGGATCATTTTTTCCAGCCCAAGACCACAGATTCAGTCCACAGAGTAAGCAGGGTCCATCTATAGTTTATGATTCTGATCATGGTGTACTGATGTAAATTTGTCTAGAGACAAGTAACAGTCCTGACTACAGCTATAACTGGGCATGAATCTGTAATTATGTAGATCTGATCCTAGAGTAGAATTGCTGATTCTCCCAAGTGCCAAGTACCTAGGGTAAGAACTTGAGGTCATGTTTCAGTCTAGAGCTATGTTGGTTTCCACTCAAAGTAAAAAATAATTCCATCCAAATCTATGTCAGTATCTACAAGAAATTAATAAGGATAGGAATTGAAAATGTCAACCATAAGTGAGATTTTTCATTAGAATTTAAGGAATCTCCAAGTTAGAAGCCAGGTGCTGGGATGATTAGTTATCTACTTGAGCCTCAATCAGTTTCAATCATATAGTTGATCAGACCATGAAGGCAGTGATCTGACAATATTAAGTCTTTTAGGATCTTATGAAAATTTTCAATAACCTGGTCTGAATTCTCAATGAGATCTTGAAGAATAGCACTGAATATCTAGAGAACTTAACAGCATATAGTCAAAAATTACAGAACACAACCATGCCAGGTCACAATATTCCCTAAAGAAATGGAAAAAATTTGGCTTAAAACAAAGTCACACTTCAGGAAGCAAGGGAGAAAAGAGTAAATAAAAAAGCATTGAAAATAAATAACTATTATGAAGACAGAGAAACCCAAGTAAAAAAGACTAAAGGCAATAATTCTAAAAAAATGATAAGCAAATCCTCAAAGAAAAACAACTACACCTTAGAAAAAGGTCAGCAAGAATTTCTGGAAGAAGAATTTTAAAAATAACTTTATTTTTTTTAAATAAATTTATTTAACTTTTTACATTCATTTTCACAAGATTTTGGGTTCCAAAATTTTCTCCCCAATTGT
>CM053771.1:210132114-210152838 GCA_028658325.1 Potorous gilbertii | reverse complement strand
TTGATTTTCAAAATTCTTTTTGAGCTCCTCCATGGCCTGAGCCCATGGGGTATCTCTTTCAGATATTTGGGATACAGAGTCTTCGACTCTTATGTCTTTACCTGATGGTAAGCAGACCTCCTTGTCATCAGAGACAAATGGAGGAATGATATTCTCAAGGAAATAACCATCTATGGTCTTAGTTTTTTCCCTTTTCTGGGCATTTTCCCAGCCAGTTACTTGATTTCTGAGAGTCCTCTCCACCCCCTGGCCTAGATCTGCCCGCTAGAGTTTGGGGTCTGAGATTCAAATGCTGCTCCCCAGTGTCAGGGCTTTTGGCGGCAGGCTTGACAGCTCTTCAGTGGGGGCTTATCTGCTGGTTCTCAGGTGGGGGCAGGGCCACCTCTCAGGCTCAGTTCCCTCAGGGGATTTATACAGAGATCCTTTGTAGTGGAGCTGGGGTGGAGCTCCAGGCTGCTCTGGGAGTCTCTGGCTGAGCTACCTCTGCCTCTGGCCGAGCTGCCTCAGCCTCTGCCCCAGCGGCCCCTTCCCAGGGGGTCCAAGTCCCGGAGATACTCCCCTCTCAGCCCATCTCTCTCACTGACCTGTGTGTCTGTGGGTGGAGGGACCTTCGCGGCTGCCGGAGATTCAGGTCCCTGACGCCTGCTGGGCTCTGCTCGCTCCTCTCAGTGCCATGAGGCCGGGGCGGGGGAGGGGAGGACTCCGCAGGACAGGACTCTGCTCCGTCTAGGGTACCTTTGCAGTCGGTTTTTCAGGGTTTTCTGCAATGGACATCTCCTTCACTGTGTTGCTGTGCGGCTTCCACTGTTCCAGAATTTGTCAGGAGTTCTTTTTACAGGAAATCTATGGGCTGTGGATTCCGAGCTAGCAAATGTGAGTCTTTCTACTCCGCCATCTTGGCTCCGCCCCCAAAAATAACTTTAAAAGAAGTAACAAACAAAATGACAATACCAGAGGTAATGAAAGATCTGCAGGAATGACTCACAAAAAGAATTAACAGTTTAGTTTGAGAGATACAAAACCATTATCAAAGTAACCAAGTCATTGGAAATTCTATTGAAGAAAACAGAAATTAATAACTCAACAAGACAACAAAAATGATAAAATAAAATCAAAGCCCAAAGATGATACAAGGAAGAGGAATAGAGGAAATTATGATCATGTAAAATTGTATAGTTAAGTAGAAGATTATAAAACCAGCTAACAAGTGTTTGGCACATAGGCTGTCATTTGGACCTCACTTTCATTTAAACAGTCACTGTTAAGTGCAGCACTTACATGGAGCTTTTTCTTTTTTTCTTTTTTGGTAAATAGTATTTTTTTCCAATTACATGTAAAGATAGTTTTCAACATTCATTTTTATAAAATTTTGAGGTTCAAATTTTTCTCTCTCTCCCTTCTTTCCCCTCCATTTTCCTCAAGACAGCAAGCAATCTAATATATATGTATTATGTAAATATGTATGTATAATCATACATGTGCAATCATGTTAAACTTATTTCCACATTAGTTATATTGTGAAAGAAAATTCAGAACTCAAGGGTAAAACCATGAGACCTAAAAAGTGAAAATAGTATGTTTTGTTCTGTATTGGATACCATAGTTTTTCTCTGGATGTGGATAGCATTTTCAGCCATGAGTTTTTTTTTAGAATTGTCCTGGATAATTGCATTATTGTGAATACCTAAGTCTCTCATAGTTGATCATTGCACATTTGTTATTGTAACTGTGTACAGTGTTTGTCTGGTTCTGTTTACTTTACTCATCATTGATTTATAAGCCTTTCCAAGTTTTTTCCGATATTCTCTTGTTCATCATTTTTTATACCACAATAGTATTCCATTACATTTAAGTACTACAACTTATTCAACCATTCCCCAGTTGATGGACATCCTCTGAATGTCCAGTTCTTTGCTGCCAATGGTATTGCTGAATCAAAGTGCATACACAGATTGGTTACCCTTTGGGCATAGTTCCAAATTGCTATCCAGAATGGTTGATCAGTTCACAACTCTACAAACAATGCATTACTTTTCCAATTTTGCCACATCTTCTCCTGCATTTATTACTTTCCTTTTTTAGTCATGTTGACAATCGGATAGTTGTGATGTAGTACCTGAGAGTTGTTTTGATTTGTATTTCTCCAGTCAAAGGTGATTTAGAACATTTTTTCTTCTGACTATTTATAACTTTAATTTCTTCATCTGAAAACTGCCTGTTTATATACTTTGATTGTTTATTAGGGAATGATTAGTGTTATAAATTTGACTCTGTTCTCTATATGCTTGAGAAATGAGGCCCTTATCAGAGACATTGGAAGTAAAAAATAATTTCCCAGTTATCTTGGTTGCATTGGTTTTGTTGTTGCAAAAACTTTTTAATTTAATGTAATCAAAATTATTCATTTTGTGTTTCATAATGTTCTCTGTCTCCTGTTTGGTCATAAATTCTTCCCTTCTCCATATATCTGACCGGTTAATTACTTTTTGCTCTGCAAATTTGCTTAACACATGTAGTTTCATAGAAACATTCATCTCACCTGAAAAATAATAAGAGGGAAAAGACAGTGTATGGGTGGGTAAAAGACTGAAGAGATTCGGGGAGTGATTAGTCCAAGAGAAACAGATTCTAGGCACAGATTTTGAAGAGGAGTTTAAATCAAAATAAAAAGAAGGAAAGAAAATGGTAGCACATTGAAATTGAATACAGAGCATTACTGTAGAGCACACATCCAAATAAAATAAAATAGGGACTCTCCCTAAAACCCATCCAGATATTCAGAATTGCTGTCAAATAAGGTAAGATATCTCTTCTGAGTTAAAAACACACTCATAGTTACATAAGAGAAGTTTCACTTAACTTATGCTATGAGAGAGTAGGACACCTTACAACACACTGTGTTGTGTCTTCTAATTCTTTTCTGGAAAGGATCTTTCTAGGCTATCTCAGAGAAAATAGTCTGCCAATTAAGGAGGTGAGACTGAATTGCTTATCTAGTATATAAGAGAGCCCTCTCAGTGGGTAAGGACCTTCTAGACTGGGAAAAATAAGGCAGGGACTGAGAGGATCAGACAGAATGATGCACAAAAATATGCTATCCTTGTCACTTAACTCTTTCTGTAGTCTAGATCACAGAAACCAAAGAAGAAGGGAGTACCTCCTTTTCCACTGGTGTCATTGGTTTATCACAGATAGTTTCCAGGAGAATGGACCCTTGATCTAGGCAGTCAGATTTATAATGATGTAATAGGGGCAAATCTCTTTCTTTGAGATAGAGGACTGCCATTTTTGCTATTTGAGGAGAGGTTAAGAACTACTTTGGTTAGGTGAGTATCTTGACAAGAAACCCATTTGAGTAGGTATGGCTGTCTTGATGTAAGTTAAGGGATTACATGGCCCTGGGCCTGGAACATTAGGTTATCACTCCCCTCCCCACTTTTATATTGGAAACAGATCTATTACCTAACTTCTGCTCTCATAATTATTCCAACATGATTATTTAACATATAACATTTCTTATTTCAGTGCTGCCATGTATCATAAAAAGCCATATATGTTGGGAGATGTTGCTAAAATTCCTCCAATTATCCTGCCCTCCAAAGAAAGTGCATATATGTTTGCTTGGTCCTATGTACCTCAGGCCTTAGACAACTTGGCCAGACCTGTCTATGACTGCTGTCTGGTAACTGGAGTAAATGAAGACCTCCTCTGCCATATTCCTCAAGGTTCTCTCATGTGTGAGGCATAAAGACTAGAGTTATTTAATCAATCAAGATTCTTTCACTTAAAAGTCATGAAACATAAAGCTCAGTTCACTGGAAGAAATTTTTAGCACCCCAACTCCCTAGGTTAAAACCATCTTATTAGAGGAACCATTTTGTATCACCCAACTCAAAATAGGTAACCCTGTACAAAGAGTAACTATATGATAGTTTGTCATCTGTTCATTGGCAACTAGGACTCCATACAAAGCAATGAAAAGTTTCTTCTCCACCATGGGAAGATGTAGAGAATTTGATATTGTAATTTAACTCAGTTTAACATACATTAAGCACTTTCCAAGTTCAGTACTTACTTGGCACTGGTATTACAAAAATAAGGTAATTGATACCTTGAAGAAACTTTCAGGGAAATTCTGTACAACACTGATACTAGAGATACTGGTTGTAAAAGACCCTAGAATTGTGAGCTCTGTTAAGGAAAAGATTACCATTGTTTTGCACAATTCCTAGACTACAGGACTTGAATATAACTGTGCAGACTTGTTTCTCTGCTTCAGGATCTAAGTGTCTCACAGGAAATTGAAATAGCAAAACATATGACCATAAATTTTGGAGATGTATGAAGTAAGCAGCTGCAAGGGAAGACAAAATAACCTCAAGTAATCCACAGGGACATAAATGAACCTCAAAATTAGCTTCCAAAGCTCAACAAGACTACAATTTTGTCTATACTTGCCTAAAAAGATATATTGATGATCTCACTACCCCAAAATCATGGAGAAGGGAGAATGACAGAGATCTCTGATTCATTTGATTTATTGAATCACATTGAGCGAAATCAATGGGAGTCAAATGAAAAGTAGTTGTGAATGCTAACTGGTAAAGTATTAAAATGCCAACCATTTTCCAAAGTTCAGTTTTAACTCATTAAGCCTTACATGATCAGTTTTTAAAAACCTCTTTAGATATTAAGTAAATTAGGCAGCAGAAGCTGCTTTAGCTACTGTCCCAAAATGATATTCCCTGGTTTTCTTCTCTTTTGCTCAGTAATAGTGCTTCTCAAAGCTTTGGCACAGGATTAAAGGAAAGATAATATTATATTTGCGTGGGCATCAACTGCCCTTCACATCTGAGTGAAGTTTCAAAAGACTACTTTGAAACTAGGATAGAACAGGTATTTATATGTATTGTGGGCTAGAAAAGCAAAATATAATACTATTGTTGAATATGCAGAACATATTGAAAACACACTTGTTTGAAAAGACAGAGATGTAATTGTACTTCACAGTTTTCTGTAGTGCATTGTCAGAATGAATATTTTTGTAAATTGAAGCTTACTCTACTTTGTCAAACTCAATAGCCCTTTCTTGTTACCTTCAAAAAGAAGTGTCATTTTAATGATTCCAGTGTAGTCTGCTTTTCACACCTGCATCATAATGTATGCATTCAAATAGACTACATTTTCCATAATTACCCAGTCAGTCATTCCATGATTTTTAATTTTATTTTAAACTCATACATTGCAGTTCCAAAATAAGAAGCTTTTCTACTGATGAGTCTTGCACTAAAATTCCTCTAATTATTACTTTTGGCATTTAGAAGTTTTCGATTTCATTGCTTCCCATCTAATTATACTTCCTTC
This sequence comes from Potorous gilbertii, assembly GCA_028658325.1. Lineage (NCBI taxonomy): Eukaryota > Metazoa > Chordata > Mammalia > Diprotodontia > Potoroidae > Potorous > Potorous gilbertii. Next base: position 210,147,474 of record CM053771.1, on the reverse strand, counting down.
CTTCTCTAGCTGATCTTCATTACAAAGTCTTAATAGAAAGGATTCTTAAAATCTATGGAATTAGATATTAATGTCTTTTCTTCTCTTTTCTCTGCTATTATTTAAGAGATAAATAAAGATAAATAATATTATAATTATGAATATTAGGATACATTATAATAAATTCTTTTTCCTTCTGAAAAAATGAAAAATTAACTTACTGTATGTTTTGGTTCTAGTACAGGATTAGTGTTGGCATCATCCTTCAGTCTTTTCATTTGGGATGTGATATCCATTCTTTAGTCAGGAACACTGACCTCCCTCCACATATTTTAAATACTTTATTGAAAACTTTCCATTTCTCATCTTACCCCTTCATTCCCTGACAATAGAAGTCATCCTTTGAATGATTAAGTTGAATCAGACAAAATAATTAAAATAATGGCCACAATTAAACATATGTTTCATTTTAATCTGTGGTCCAAACTTTTTCCATAATATGTGGCAGGGAACGTGCATTTCACCATCAGTCTTCTGAAGCTGTGAGGGGTCACTGCTTTCATTAGAGTTCTAAAGTCTTTCAGATTTCTCCTCTTTGTCATTGTGGTCATCATGAAAGTCTTCCAAACATTGAGTTGCTAATATGTGTAACTGCTAACATCTTAATTTTAGGTCAAGTCATGTACAGAGTAAAATACGTTTATTTTATCTTATAAAAATTTAAGTATAGAATATGAGATAAGATACTGAGGAGTTATTCCTAAACTACGAGAACTGGAACGATTTTTGGAAATGCTTTTGGGCAGGTCCCATCCTATTATGATGACAGGTATGTAGGTGACAAGTTTCTCAGGGAAGCAATTTTTGGGGAAATAAAAGATGGACTGGTGAGAAATGATAAAAACAATTTTAAAAGGATGTTGCAGCTCAACTAGTATTTTAAAACATTATTTCATTTAACTTTCACAACTTTGGCAGGTAAATAGTATTATTTTATTGTCTTATTTGATGATTACAATGGATCTTTGAGAGAGGTGCTATTAATGTTCCTCATTTTTCAGATGAGAGAATTGAAATGGATGGTTTAATGTTTTGTACAGTGTTATACAGCCAGTAAGTACCTGAGAAAGGATTCAAATCATTTATTGCTGACTGCAAGTCCATTGCTCTATGGCAATTGCCCTCATAGCCATTTAGGCCAAATCACTTTTTCAAATTTGATATTTTATAAAGGAGGTGTTAATTTAGATGTATGTTGGTGTGTAAATAGAGGAATGGAATATTATGAAATGTAAAGAAAAAAAACCAATACAGTAATCTTGATAGAACAATGGATTTGTTGACAGAAAATGTGCTCTAATCTCTAATTTGCCGAATGACCTTGAATACAATTAACTTTCACCTCTCTAATTAGCAGTTTCTTCTTTTCAAAAATAGTGACAATACTGTGTGTGTATCTGTGTGTGTATAAAGCAATTTGTAAATTCCAAAACACTATATACATCTCAACTACTATTATTGCAGCCCTAGGTCTAAAATCTGAATATCTGATTGATCCTGGCCAAATTGTTTCCCCCTATGTTCTTAAATTCTTTCATCTGTAAATCAAGGGAGGTAGACTTGAATGATTTCTAAGTTACTTTTCAATGCTAATATTTTGTGGTTATGTAAAGATGGAAAACAACTTGTCACAATAGTACATTTTGGCATACAAACTCATTCTGGTTATGAAAACAAAGCCTCTGTGAAAACTAATTGTCTTAGTATCAAGATGAATTTATCTCATTACCAGAGATAGAATGACACAACAAAAGAAAGGAAAAGAACAGAGGAAAAGATGAAATTAAAACACTTTTTAGCAAACTAAAAGCAATAGTCAAATGATTTCAACTATTATGAGACTGAATGGGGAAAGAAATTTAAAAAAAGTGGAATGTGCTTTAGTAGTGTCAGAAATCCTGGATTTCAGATCCAATCAATGGTTTATGGAGTTTAATATTATGCCGCTGATACTAGACCAAAGAAAATGGTGATGGGAGAATATAATATTTGCTCCATGAAATGTCAATCATGGAGATTAAAATATTCCTAAACACTTATACTTAAGTTTAATTATATATGAAAAAAATGTTAATTTGGCACAAGGTGAATGGGCATAGAAGTCCCCAAAGTATAGTGCATTTCAAGAGATTCTGAGATAGGTGAGTATGCAGTTGAGAGTATCTAGAATATAACCCCAAATCCTAAGTAAAGATGTATTGTTTACATTCTAATTCTGGTAATCTGATTTTCTTTTTTCAACATATTTTGAAGTAAAGATAGTTTTCTTTTGTCTAAAGGAAATCAAGAATAACAAAAACAAATAAACAAAATCCTCATGGTTCTTTTTCTAACACATTCAGGACTTACAGCATGAACATGTAGACATGAAAAATAGTGTCACTGGTTGTCTTCTCCTTTCAAGAATCCATTTTTTTACTGTGCTGTATCTGCTTTCTTATTCTCATTCAGTCAGAATAGTAGTATTGGAAAATAAGCACTGGATTGTCAATGCAAGTCAGAGGACTTGGTAGGAACCTCAGCTCTACTATTTACAATTTGTGTAATCTTGGGCAAACCATTTTACCTCTCTCAGTCATATGTGTGGGTGAAATAAATTGTATGTGTATGAGATGTGTGCATGTGTGGGGTAAACAGAGGAGGAAATGTAGGCAGATCATATGTGTGTGTGTATGTGTATGTGTGTCTGTATGACTTGTTCAGACTCTCACAGATATTAAGTATGAGATCTAGCTTTCCATTAGCTCATGCCTTATAAGATGCTCTTCAATATCCATGCAATTACTTATTTTCAAATGTTAAAATAATGGAATTTTGCTATTTTAAATTGCTTCTCTAATACTTTGGTCACTTCTTTATTGAGCAAGATCTAAAGATCTATATTGGGGATATAGATTTTTATCAATGATAACGAAAGTATTGCTATATTTTCATCCCCTCCATTTCCCATACCACCCATTGTACTAAATCCTTTCCCTTCTTTTTACTTATTTTCCCTTTCTCTGCACCTCAGTCCATCATTTATAAAATGAGGATAACTGAAGATGGCAGAATAGAAGGATGAACCTACTCTTAGCTCTACCCCCAAAATCCATAAAATACTTGTAAAAAGTTGCTCCAAACAAACTCAAGAGTGGCAGAAGTCACAAAACGACAGAGGGAAAGAGATTTCCAGCTCAAAATAATCTGAAAGACTGAGAGGAAAGGTCTATCTCACCAGGCAGGTGCAGAATGGAGAGCAACTCAGCCTTGACCACTCCTCAGGGACAAGACAAGAGCAGGTGGAATCCTGGGCAGCACTTGTGGTTCTGAGATTTCCCAACCTACAAATGCCAAAGACAGCTTCAAAGGTTAGTGAGAAACTCTTTCACCTGGGGGAGAAGGGAACAGAGTCTGGCCTTAGTGTTAGGCCCAGGGCAACAGAAATCACTGCAGCAAAGAAGGCATTTTTGGAGCCCTCAGCCTAAAGATGCTGGGGGAATTGAGCCTCTGATCTGGATTTCAGTCCTGAGTGGTGCTTCTGGGGTGAGGAGGAGCATGAGTGTGGTGGAAGTGGAGGCAGTTTTGGAGAAGTAACCCTACTCAGAGACCCTGGGCAGAAGAGTGCTTATGGTTGCTCCCAGACCAGAGTGCAGGCCAGGAAAGGAGGAAAGTCTTCTCCCTTGATTGTGTTACCTTGGAGGAACTAAGATCTTATAGGTCCCTGGAGTATACCATCCTGTTGACAAAGGAATCAAAAGACAAGTAACTGGCTGGGAAAATACTCAGAAAAGGAAAAAAATTAATGCAAAAGAAGGTTACTTTCTTGGTGAATAGATAGTTTCTTCCATCTTTAAGGTGAGGAAGAACAAAGCACACTATCAGAGGAAGACATCAAAATCAAGGTTTCTTCATCCAAAACCTCCAGAATAAATACTCAATGGTCTTAGGCCATGGAAGAGCTAAAATAAAGATTTTGAAAATCAAATAAGAGAGATGGAGGAAAAATTGGGAAGAGAAATGGGAGTACTGAAATAAAATCATAAAAAAAATCAACAGCTTGCAAAAGGAGATCCAAGAAATGCTGAAGAAAATTATACCTTTAAAAATAGACTAACACAAATTGCCAAAGAGGTCCAAAAAGCTATTGAGGACAAAAATGCTTTAAAAATCATAATTAGAGAAATGCAAAAGGAGGTTCAAAAGTTCACTGAAGAAAACAGTTTTTTTTAAATTAGAATGGAGCATATGGAATCTAACAACTTTAGGAGAAATCAAGACATTACAAAACAAATCAAAAGAATGAAAGAACTGAAGAAAATGTGAAATATCTCATTGGAAAAACAACTGACCTGGAAAATAGATCCAGGAAAGACAATTTAAAAATTATGGGGCTACCTGAAATTCATGATGAAAAAAACAGCCTAAACTTCATCTTTCGTGAAATTATCAAGGAAAACTGCTGTGATATTGCATAACCAGAAAATAAAATAAATATTGCAAGAATCCACCAATCACCTCCTGAAAAAGATCCAAAAAGAAAAACTCCTAGGAATATTGTAGCCAGACTCCAGAACTCTCAGTTCAAGGAGAAAATATTGCAAGCAGCTAAAAAGAAACAATTTGAGTATTGTGGAAATACAATCAGTATAACATAAGATATAGCAGCTTTATGGGACAGAAGGACTTGTAATATGATATTCCAGAAGTCAAAGGAACTAGGATTAAAACAAGAATCAACTAGTCAACATAACTGAGCATAATATTTCAGGATAAAAATGGTCATTCAATAAAAGAGAGGACTTTCAAGCATTTTTGATGAAAAGACCAAAGCTGAATAGAAAATTTGACTTTCAGACATAAGAATCAAGAGAAGCATGAAAAAGTAAACAGGAAAGAGAAACCATAATGGATTTACTAAAGTTGAACTGTTTACATTCCTACATGGAAAGAATATTTGTAACTCTGGAGACTTTTCTCACTATTTGGGTAGTTGGGAAAATTATATACATATAGACAGAAGGCACAGGGTGAGTTGAATAGGAAGAGATGATATCTAAAAAAATAAAATTAAGAAGTGAGAGAGGAATATATTGGGAGGAGAAAGAGAGAAATGGAATGGGGCAAATTATGTCTCATAAAAGAGTCAAGATAAAGTTTTTTCAATGGAGGGGAATAGGGGGGATGTGAGAGGGAAAAAGTGAAGATTAATCTCATCACATTTGACTTAAGGAGGGAATAACATGCACACTCAAATTGGTATGAAAATTTATCTTACACTACAGGAAAGCAGGGGAGGGGGAGACACGTGGGGTATAGGGGAGATGATAGAAGGGAGGACAAATGAGAGGAAGAGGTAATTAGAAGTAAACACTCTTGGGGAAGGACAAGGTCAAAAGAGAATAGAATAAATGGGGAATAGGATATGATAGAAGGAAATATAGTTGGTCTTTCACAACATGACAATTATGGAAGTTTTTTGCATAACTATACATGTATAGTCTATAATGAATTGCTTATCTTCAAAGTGGGGATCTCTGGGGAGAGAGGAAGGGAGAGAAGTTGGAACTCAAAGTTTTCGGAATGAATGTTGAGAACTGTTTTTGCATGCCAATTAGAAATACAGGTGATAAGGTACAGACATCTATCTTGCCCTACAATAAAAGAGAGAAAATGGGGATAAGGGAAGGGAGGGGTGTGATAGAAGGGAGGGCGTATTGGAGGAAGGGGTATTCAGAATGCATGGTGTCTTGGGTGGGGGGAGGAGAGAGATGGGGAGAAAATTTGGTATTCAAAATCTTGTAGAAATGAATGTTGAAAACGAAAATAAGTATTTTTTTTCAAAAATGGGGATAACAACCCTCACACCACAAATATCAGAAACTGGTTGGACAGGAAAGTGCTTTATAAATGCAAAATTCTATTATTGGTATTCCCTAAATAGAGGGTCCAGAGTATTAATGAGGTCCTGACCAAGCTTCCCCAAGGCATACAGGGTTTGAATTAGTTAATTGAAGCTTCAAGACAGGAAGTGATACATGTCATTTTGGACAGCACTGCAATATTCTCTCCCTGGGAGGAAAAAATATGTTAAAATGAAATTATTCCTACAATATAATGGTTATCATCTGCCAGTCCAGAAAAGAAAGCACTGTAGGAGTTAAGTTTTAGGTAATCTATTAATAGCTGACACATAATTAGTTAACATTACTAAAATACTAAGTGCTATTGCATTGCTTCTTTTTTCTAATGATTTCCAGTGTACTTGTGAAGATTTAGCTGCAGTCATGTTAAGCAGAAATGGGAAAATTTTATATCATTTCATTCCTACCGCTGTCGGGGGCAGAGGGAGTGTATCCCCTTGAGAGAAATCCAAACATTCATTAGGGAAGTTGAGTAACTTGGCTTGAGAGTTATTATTATTTATCATTTATATGGAGCTATAAATGCATATAGCTCTGTATAGGAAATGAAGGTGAATGAATAAATACATTCCCCCAAGGACTCCTCTATCTATAGAAGCAAGTAAGGAAAGAGGAAGAAAGCGCACACATATGCATTGCTGAATTTTTTTATATGAAGGAGAAATTTATGGAATAGGATAGTTTTCAAAATATGCTAGGACTTGAAAGAGTAGCTGGTTCTCATAAACGATGATGATACATAACATGGCAGAACTTTAAATACTGGCACAAGTCAGGAATTGAGTCTGCGTTCTGTGAAGGGGCAAGACAGTTTCCTATGATTGTTCGGGGACAGGATGTATTGAAGCACAAACACCTCTGATACTTTGTATGTGACAGTCACTGTACTATATACTGGGGAGGAAAAGACAAGTGAGACAACTTTAGTCATTATGTATACGTTCTATCAGTGGAACATCATTTGTACAGAAATATAGGAAATTTTTGCAAAATAAATTAACCTTTTTTAGGGACATGGGGAAGCATTATCAGATAAAGGGCATTATAATAGAAGGTGGCATTAAATAAATGATGAGGAGTGTACCAGGCATGGGGGACAGGCAGGGCAACGTCTAGAGTCATGGCAGAAGTTTGCGCAATGTGTCGAGTGATATATAAGTCAGTATGGCTGGAATGTAATTTAAAGAATGGTAATTAATGTACCATGAGTTTGGAAAGTTAGGTATGGGATAGGTTGTAAAGGTTTTAAAGAGGAAGAGTCTGGTTTATGTTTAACAACTGCCTTTCAAAAAAATGTGCTCATGAAACACTTCAAAGTTTAATCTGCATTATTTTCATTTTGTTCATCACTTCCTTTAGACTGGGAAGATAACAAAATTATTAATCAAACTCTGATTAAAGTTTTTAATATTAAGCAGTGAAACAAACTAGATTTATTTAAATACAATGGAAACAATGATTAATGGTACTCAATTATTTTCAATTAAGTCTATGGATTGGAAAATGGCAGGATTAATTGCATTACATTGCAGCGATGATTTTACAGCCTTAAGATCTTACTGAAAATTGGTTTCACTGGTACTGATCACATCTCAGAATGCATTCCCATTCCATGTGATTCTTGACCATATCTTTATATAATTCATCAGGTGTGGATATCTTCCCAATATGACTCAAAAGTTACAGGGTTGCACTCAGAACCAACACGTTTAGATCACTGGAGATGCGAATCCAATTTCCTGATGAAATCAATGTTGAGAAGATATCAAATTAAGTTATATTTTAGAAAATCTCCAGACATGAATGTTTGACAATATATTTTAAAAGTAAACAAATGGAGTTTCCCTTAGTATTTCATTTTATGGCTTGTTTGATTGCAAAAGGTTAAATTTTGGATGAATGTTAGGCTTGAAAGCTCCTTTAAAATCTATTTAACAGAACTGTTCAAAAATTTCCCAGATAATGTTCTCATAGTTGATAGAAAAACTGACTTAAATCCCACAGTCTTGACTCAAACAATCTTCAAGTTCCTTTAATCCTTGTACAGAGAGTTCTGACAATATGTACAGCTCTTCACTAATTGGTGATCAGGACTGATCATGGCATAGAATCTGACAACCATTTCAACTATGAAACATTTCAGAACCTCATAGATATCCCCCTTGTCTTTTGTACAAATTGTCTTCTACTGTAGCAGAACAACTACTAACTCAGATATATACTCTGATTTTAATTATCAATCCCTTGCTATTTCTGTTCTTACCATACCAAAGCATAATCACTTTGTGGCTATTTATAGAGTACTTTGCTGGAAAATGAGGATGAGAATCATTTTTCCTTGTTCTACAGATGTAACATAACTATGCAAATAATATGCAAGGTAATTATTTTGTATCCATATAGCTAACATTGCATTTATTGTAAGAATATATTTCATGAATATTGTCATCAAATATGTTAGTACCTGCTGAGTTTTCTGTATGCTAGATGAATGAAACAGAATGGCATAGCTATGTCATACAGTGAATATTATTTTTTCAAGCTTTTTAGGGTTAGGAAATTTCACTTATATATAGAATGAATTATTATTAACTTGTCTAAGAAAATTCACAATGACCAAGAAACTTCAAAACTTGAGGCTGATAAAAAAAACATGGATTAAAGACTGAAGTGTATGATTTATTTTGCAAAGAAAATATTGCATTGGAATCTCCTAAAGAATTTTTTCATGAGGCATGATTCAACTGAAGAAAACAGAGTGCTTAAACACATACTGTTTCAAAAGTGAAAACTAAAGAACTGGGTTATTGGAGGTGAGGGAGAATTTAAATTATAAAACAAGTAGGTCTAGTGCTAGCAAAGTTAAAAGGAAACAAATCTAGTCTTTATCTCTTCTCCTTTCCTTTACTGGCCATTCTTTTGGCACCTTCTCCTTCTACTTACCACAACTCTATGGTCAGGACTCCATGAGCTATAGTCTTCCGTTGTTTGGATGCCAAACTTGTGAAGATTATCACTCAAACAAACTGTCCATGATTCATTTTATTGCCCAGGACTTATGTCAATCATGGTGTCCAGCATGCATTTCCAATGCATCGTTGTAAATGATGTCCCATAACTTGTACCACTGAATCTAAGCTCTCTGAACTTTCTAATGGAAAAATAACTAATCTGATAAACTAATTCATGATATATAAATGACTAGAGAAGATCATCTATTCTTTCTCTCCTACCTCTGTCACTCCCGTCCCCAACCCACCAGGTTAAAGTAGGACTCCTTATAGGTAAACTGTCATGGAATGACCTTGTGGAGGGAACACATGGATTATTGTACAAAGCATATGAAAGAGAAATAAGAGAACTGTATTCTGTTCTTGTCTTTGTCAATAACTAGATGTGTGTCAAGGACAGGTCATTTTATCTGTCTGGGACTATATTTCTTCATCTGATAAATAAGATGTTTGCATTATATGATCTATATATGATGCCTGTTTACTCTAATTTCTATGATAGTGTGACAATTATCATATAAATAAATTAAATAACTGATGGCAAAAGTCAGCATCTGGTTGGAAGTGACAATGTGCCATGATAGATCAGTAAAAAAGTTATCTTGGAAAAAAGCTCCTTTGAGAGAAGGAAGCATCCTTCAAATGATAACATATAAATAACCATTTATTTCCCTCATGTATAGGGATACCCTGTTTACATTTGTGTGTGTACATGTGTCATGCTGATGACCTTGATATATTCAGTAACAATAAGAATGTGAATCATTTGAATAATAATATTAAGAAAGAAATAGAAAGGAGGAGGAGGAAGAAGAGAAGGTGGAGGGAGGAGGAGGAAGAGGAGGCATGGAAGAAAGGAGGATAAGTAAAGGGAAGAAAAGGAGAGGAAAGAAGAAGAAAATAGGATGAAAAGGGGAGAGAAGGGGAGGAGGAAAGGAAAAAGAGAAGAAGGAAAAGGTTAGAAGGAAGTATAAGAGTGGGAAGGGAAGAGGAAGGGGGAGGAACAATAGAGAAGGAAAGATGTAAAAGGCAAGTAGGGAAGAAAACAAAAGGGAAAGGAGGAGGGAAAGGGAGAAGAAAAGTCAGACAAAGAAGGGAGAAGCAGAGGGAAGAAAGGGAGGGAGAAGACAAAAAAGCTAGGCATTTATATAATTCTTTCCAAATGTTTCATTTTAACCTCTCAACAAATCTGGGAAGCATGTGCAGATGTTAATTTTTACAGAAGAAGAGACTGAGCTACACAGATATAAGTAAGTGTCTAAGACCAGAATTGAAATCATGTCTTTCAACACTCCATTCACTGTCATCTAGCATTTAAATTGAAAAAAAAAACTTTTACTTAGCTTGGTGGAGACACAGGTTCATGACTCAGTTTCACTATGTTATACAATGGGAAGTTTTCATAATTTCCATTTTTAACCATCTCATCTGTAAAAATAGAGACAGCAACCCCATATATTGTACTACTGACACCAAAATTGTGAAGATAAAAAAGAATGATAGGATTTAGAACTAGAAGAGGCCATCTAAGGCATTATACAATCCATCTCTCCCTTTATAGATTAGGAAATGGAGGCCTAGAAAGGTCAAGAGACTTGCTACAGATTTCTAGTGATTACATGTACTCAGTAAATCTCTAGATTTTGAAACTACATCTTAAATGTTAAAGATCTTTCCACTATACCTCACTGCTTCTTATGTTACCATATATTAAAATGTATTTTATTTTTGAAAAGAATTAGCGTTTTATTTTTCCCAGTTACATGTAAAAACAATTTTAACATTCTTTAAAAATTGAGTTCCAAATTCTCTCCTTCTCTTCCTTCCACTCAGAACTGAGAAAGCAAGAAATTTGATGTAGATTATACATGTGTAGTAATGCAAAACACATTTTCATGTAAATCATGCTGTGAAAGAAAACACAACCAAAACAAAGAAAAATGTCTTGGATGTACAGTTAATGTATTTTCTAAAAGAAAGAAATTAAACACAAATTATTGCCAGTATCTGAATTGAAAATTAACGTACATTCATCAAAGAAACTTATACAACTAAAGAAATTTTAGGCTTGTCTCAAAATCCAAGATGCATATTTTCACTGGCAGAGAACAAGAGTATTTAATATTTTTACTTCCACCTCCACAGATACCTTACCTTTGCTCTTAAGTAAATAGTTTCTTATTTGATAATAAAGCTACTTCTCCCATTTTTTCTCTTCTTTTATTTTCCCTCAAAATATGTTTCTAAACAAATCTACTATAATAGCAATAATCAACAGCCTGTGAACTATTATCAATGATGGGAGAAAGTGAGAGATGAAGATGATAGACTTCCAAAGAAAGGGCAAACTATTTAGGATGCTGCCAATGCTTTTTCTATGACTGAACAGATCAACAAATTGACTTGGGTAGAATCATTCTAACTATATCAGTAAAGTGAGGCAAAAGAAGTGTGTAGCAGGTAGAAAGTTTCCCTTGAATTCAGTAATGTTTGGAAATAAGCCTTACCTTTGACATTTAACCAACTATGTAATCATGGGCAAGTTAGTTAAACTTTAGTGCCCCCCTCAAATTATCTAAGATTAAAAATGTACAGAGGAATTAAAGTTGCGACCAATGACATAATAGCTCACTTTATATAGGGCTATAAACTTGTTTAGGGTCTCACATCTCACATGTAGTAAACATCTAAGACAGTATTCAAAGCCAAGTCATTTCTGAATAGAAATCCACCTTTCCATTATGTCATGATGCTTCCTTATCAGGATTTCTCCCAGATCCACTCAATTACCTGTTTTCCAATGTTCATTTATAGTTTATATATTTTCTGTTTTAAATTGTTTGCCTAATACTTTTGGCTATTTAACTCTTTGGGAATTACTCCAGATATCTGCAGAATTTTCTATATATTTTGAATAGATATCTTATCAGTGAAAACTGAAGTATTATCATATTTCCCCACTATATACTCCCCCGAAGTATTTCCTGACTAAAGTTTTTCTTTTAATAATATGTTCATCAATTTTATCTATGCAAAATTTGTGTTATTATGTGATCAGAAGTTGTTCTTGTCAGTTATGTTCTCTTTATCTTATTTATGAATTTTCCTCCTTGACATAGTTCTTAAAACATGGACTATTTTATTGCCTTTTCTTTTTTTATAATCTGAACTTTGAATGCGTATATGAAATGCCTTCTGAAAATTCAGAACATGTATTAAAACTTATGATCTTAGAGTATTGCCTGGAGGCACTACGAGTTTAAATTACTAGGATTCTCACACTAAGTATGTCAGTATGTCTCAAAACCAAGACCTAAATCCAGGGCTTCCTGACTTTAAAATCTGCTGATGTCATCCTGTGCTGTAATATAGTAGAAAGAACAATGAATCCTGTGACTAAAATCTTTAATTTATGGTCTCCCAGTAGTACATACTTGTGTGATATTGTGCAAATCACTTTTCAGATATGAACATGTTTCCTAAATTTTAAAATGAGAAAGTTAGCAAGGAGGTCCACGAGAAAAAAGAAAAGATCTATTTACCAGTTATCATCTATAATGACACATTCTTTTTGGTGGAATCAAAGATTTGAAATGAGATGGACTTTTATTGGAGCATATCATACAAATTATGGTACATGAATGGAATGAAATATTCCTGTGCTACAAGAAATGATGAATGTGATGAATACAGAAAAATAGTGCAAGATTTTTATGAGCTAATGCAAAGTGAATGAAAGCAGAACCAAGAAAACAATATACATAATGTAAATCAATCAGTCAGTCAATAAACATCTGCTAAGTACCTGCTCTGTGCTAGGCACTGTGATAAGCAGTGTTATCACCACTACAATACAAAAAAAACCAACCCTAATAAGATGATGAAAAAAACTTTAAAAAAAAGCAATCCTGTGCTATTGTGATCAGCTTTCATTGAAATAAGAAAGGTGTTTTGCTCTATGCTGAAAAGCTTTTTATTTGATTTTTGCATTTCTGAAATTTGATTTTGATGTTTCTTGGAATTACTTTTTACTGTTATTCTACAAATTCTCTTGATGTAATCTTTCCATATTTTCCTTTCAGTTTTGTGCTAGAATTTGTTGAAGTTTTCAGAGGGACTCTTACATATTTTTTTTCCTAGGAGACCTCTTCATAGTCTAAATTTATATTCAGTATTCTTGTTTAGCAGTGCTTTTTTGGATAATTTTGGTTACATAAAATTGAAAAGTTTTTGCACAAACAAACCCAATGCAACCAAAATTAGGAGTGAAGCAGAAAACTGGGAAAGATGTTTTGCAATTTGTGTCTGTGATAAAGGTCTCATTTCTAAAATATAGAGAAGTGAGTCAAATATACAAAAATACAAGTCATTCTCCGATTGATTAATGGTCAAAGGATATGAACAGGGAGTTTTCACAGGGAGAAATCAAAGCTATATATAGTCATATGGACAAATGATCTAAATCACTATTGATGAGAGAGATGCAAATCATAACTATGAGATACCACATCACACCTATCAGATTGGCTAACATGACAAAAGAGGAAGATGATCAATGTTGGAGGAGATGTGGGAGAGTGGAAACAGTAATTCACTGTTGGTGGAGCTGTGAGCTGATCCAACCATTCTGGAGAGCGGTTTGGAACGATGCCCAAAGGGCTACAAAAATGGGCATACCTTTGACTCAGCAATATTGCTTCAGGGACTGTATCCCAAGCAGATCATAGAAATGGGAAAAGTTTCCACATATCAAAAATATTTATAGCAGTTCTGTTTGTGTTGGGCAAAAACTGGAAATCAAGGGGATGCCCATGAATTGGGGACTGAACAAGTTGTGGTATATGAATGTAATGGAATACTATTGTGCTATAAGAAATGATGAACAGGAAAACTTCAGAGAGGCCTGAAAAGACTTAAATGAAGTGATACTGACTGAAAGGAGAACTTTGTACACAACAACTACAGTGTGAGAGCAATTTTTCTGGTAGACTTAGTGCTTCACTGTAATGCAAGGACTTAAAAAATTCCCAATGGACTTTTGAGGCAAAATGCCATCCACATTCAGAGAAAGAGCTATGAAATTGGATTGCAAATTGAAGAAGACCATTTTATTTTGAATTATATTTTGTTTTATTTTATGGTTTCTCCCATTCATTTTAATTCTTCTAGGCAACATGACTAAGGTGAAAATACATTTAATAGGAATGTATGTGTAGAACCTATATTTGATTATATAAAGATTATGTACATCTCAGGGAGGGAGTAGGAAGGCAGGGGAGGAAAAAAGAGGAGAGGAGGGGAAAGTCTAAGATATATTGAAGTGATTGTAGAACATTGAAAACAAGTAAAATAATTTAATTTAATGAAAAGAATTTCCATGCAACTGGTTTTTCTAAATGTATTCTTGACTCTGAAATCTTAATTTTTGCTGGTTTATTTGGTGTAAAAAAGAAGTATGCCCCATATAATCTTTCATTCTCTTTTATTCCAAAAATGCATGATACATTATCCCACTTAATATTTTAATTTTATTTTTCCAGCTACATGTAAAGCTAGTTTTCAATGTTCACTTTTGTAAAAGTTTGAGTTTCAAATATGTTTTTCTCCCTCCCGTCCACCTCTGGCCCCTCCCAAAGACAGCAAGCAATCTAATATTGACCATACACGTACAATCACATTAAATATGTTTCCACTTTAGTCATATTGTACAAGAGAATCAGAACAAAATGGAAAAATACAAGAAAGAAAAAGTAATAAAGTAAAAAAGATGGAAATTAGTATGCTTTTATCTGCATTCAGACTCCACAGTTCTTTCTCTGGATGTGGACAGCAGTTTCCACCATGACTGTTTAGGGATTGTCTTACATCACAGTATTAACTGCCTTAAATTATTGAATTGCTGGGGGGTGGAGCCAAGATGGTGGAGTAGAAAGACTCAGATTTGCTAGCTCAGAACCCACAGCCCATGGATTTCCTCTAAAAAGAACTCCTGACAAATTCTGGAACAGTGGAAGCCGTGCAACAACACAGTGAAGGAGATTTCCGTTGCAGAGAGCCCGGAAAAACCGACTGGAAAGGTCCATCGAGCCCGGACAGGAGCAGAGCCCTGTCCTGCCCTGCGCTGGCCACGTGGCACTGAGAGGAGTGAGCAGATCCAAGCAGGCTTCAGGGACTGGAATCTCCACCGGCTGCGAAGCTCCCTCCACCCACAGACTCACAGGTCAGTGAGAGAGACAGGCTGAGAGGGGAGCGGGGTATCTCCGGGACTCGGACCCCTTGAGAGGCAGCCACTGTGGCAGAGGGAGAGGCAGCTGAGGCCAGAGGCTCCCAGAGCAGGCAGGAGCTCAACAGCAGCTCCATTACAAAAGATCTCTGCATAAACCCCCCGAGGGAGCTGGGCCTGGGAG
>CM053771.1:210109386-210131614 GCA_028658325.1 Potorous gilbertii | reverse complement strand
ATAGAAGAGAGGGCAGATTGGTGATATGGGTAATTAGAATGTCCAGTGTATTAGGGAGGAGGGAGGGGACAATTGGGGAGAAAATTTTGGAACCCCAAATCTTGTGAAAATTAATGTAAAAAGTTAAATAAATTTATTAAAAAAATAAATAAATAAATTGTTGAATTGATGAGAAGAAGCATCTATCTAAGCTGATCATCACACAATGTTGCTCTTATTATGTATACAATTTTAACTCATTTCACTCAGCATCAGCTCATATAATCTTTCCAGGTTTTTCTGAAATCTTCCTGCTCATTATTTCTTATATGTATCACCAGCATAATTCTCAATCACCAAGTATAATCTCCAGAAGGCTGAAGAAGAATATTTATTTAACACCAGAAAGTCAAATCCCAGAACCAGAAAGCAAAATCCATCATGGTGACCAAGAAGTTAATAAAAATGGTCACAACAGGGGGCAAGGACATTCTTAACCCTCCCCTCCCTCAGCCAGGGCCTTTTCATGATCACCTGTCATGCCATGTCAGTTGGTCTGTGTTCTATCTCCTCTAACCTGACCTGACTCACTCACTTCCTTCCAGTTCTGTTCCACCCTACCTGTTCTGCCTCTTCAGCAAACTCCTCCTACCACATGACTTAGGCTTCCAGGTGATTTAAGCAGATCATATGAGCCTCTTAATGAGAAAGATGTTTCCATTTTAATTATTATTACATTGCAGTACAATATGTATTCCATTACATTCATAAACTGAAACTTGTTGAACTGTTCCCCAATTGATGAACATCCTCTCAATTTCCAACTTGCGGTCACCACAAAAAAAGTTGCTATAAGCATCTTTGAATGTGTGGGTCCTTTTCCTTTTTTTATCATTTCTTTTGGATACAGACTTAGTGATGATATTACTGGATCAAAGGGTATAGAATTTTATTACTTTTGGTCATAGCTCCAAATTGCTCTCCAGAATAGTTGAATTAGTTCACAAATCCATCAACAATGCATTAGTTCTCCAATTTTCTCACATCATTTCCAACATTTATCATTTTCCTTTCTTATAATATTAACCAATTGATAGACATGTGGCAGTGCCTCAGACTTCTCTTAATTTGCATTTTCTAATCAATAGTGATTTAGAGTATTCTTTCATATGGTTATAAATACCATATTGTTTGATGATTTATCAGTTGGGGAATGTCTGATATTCTTATAAATTTGGCTCAGTTCTCCAAATATTAAATGAGGCCTATTTTTTGTATCATATAATCACTTTTAGGGAATCTTACATGCAGAATAATGCATTTTGCTTATTTGCTTCCACAATAACAGGTACATCAATATCAAGATTTGCTTTTGAGAACTTATTGTTAATTTAAATTAATTTCTTATAATAGCATTCAATGAGGTACACTAAATTTCTACTTCATTATTACCATTATTTTATTTGACTCTACTAATTACATTTCAAATCTGAAGGTCTCTTAAGAATCAAAAAACAAGTCAGAACTCAGAATGGAAGTGGCTGACTTGGCTGTAACCACCAGAGCCCCCTCCACGGTCACCCACTAGAGTCTCTGACCAGCCCCTCCACCCAGTGATCCAGCAGAGCGATTGGCCTGGGCCCTCCACTTTGACAGCTGGTTTCTACACCTTTTCAGACTCAGGTCAGCTTCCAGAATGGCCACCTCAGCCAGTTGTCACTTGAACAGAAATATCAAGTAAATGTACCTGAACTTGCCTCAAGGGAACAAAGTCCTAGCCTTGTACTTTTGAATCAATGGCACTGGTGAGGAACTTTGCTGTAAATCTCAGATGCTGGACAGGGAACCAAAGAGCATCAATGCACTACCTGAATGGAATTTTGATGGCTCTAGCACTTTTCAGTCTGAAGGCTCTAACAGTGACATGTACTTTATTCCTGCTACTATATTCAGAGACTCCTTTGGAAAGGACCCCAACAAACTGGTTTTCTGTGAATAAGTATAACCGCGAGATTGCAGAGACCAATTTGAAGCATACCTATAAAGGGATAATGGATATGGTGACCAACCAAGGACCCTGGTTTGGTATGGAGCAAGAGTATACTCTTATGAGAACAGATAGACATAGACACCCTTTGGGTTGAACTTCCAATGGATTCCCTGGTTCTCAGGGTCCATATTACTTTGGTGTGGGAGTAAAAATACCAATGGAAGAGATATAGTAGAAACTCATTATCATGCTTGTCTATATGCTGGAGTCAAAATTGGGGGAACAAATGCTAAAGCAACAACCAGCTCAGTGGGAGTTCCAAATAAGATCACGTGAAGGGATTGAAATAGGAGATCACCTCTGGATTACCTAGTTCATCCTCCATCGAGTGTATGAAGATTTTGGAATGATTGTAACCTTTGATCCCAATCCCTGGAAACTGGAGTGGATCTGGTTGCCATACTAACTTCAGTACCAAGGTCATGAGAGAAGACAATGGTCTAAAGATTACTGAAAAAGCCATCAAGAGACCAAGAGGTACAAGTGTCACATCTGAGCTTATGACCCCAAGGCAGGTCTAGGCAATGTCCATCACCTGACAGGTTTAAATGAGACAGCCAACATCAACTAGTTCTCTGCTAGAGTGGCCAACCGAGTTGTGAGCATCCAAATCCCCCAGATGGTTGGGCAGGACAAGAAGGACTACTTTGAAAATTGCTGCCTCCTCAGTGAGACACGAGAAGAACTCTTTCAGTATAAAAACTAAATGGACTAGACCCACAGATATCTTCTGTATCCCCCACTTCATAACCTTTTTCTCATGCCCTCTTGGACCTCACTTCTCCCCTCTTCCAATTTTCCCTACTAGATGTAACTCAAAGCACAAAATACCGTGGTTTTTTGTGCTCACAGATAACTCCTTGCTTTTTTGTGGGGGAAGGGTGGTAGGGTTGGAATGCTTTTTAGTGGGTTTTTTTTTCTCCCATTATTGACTTTTTGAAGACTGAGAAATAGTATGTTAGTGAGGAGAAAGGGGTTGGGGAATATAACCACTGCTTCCATCTAATCAAGTTTCTACATCAACAGAGACTTGTGGCTTCCAGGAAAAATAAAAGAATTAAGTATTTCAGATGGACTGATTGGGATGGAATAAAAGGCCGGTAAAAGGAGGAATTTTACTGAGTTTTTTGGAAGGGAGGGAGAAGAGTATTAAATTCACATGAGACTCTAATATGCTTTAATTAAAAGATAAGAATTAGCCAAGGTCATGGTCTCAGCTTACAAGGAAACAAACGCTTTGTCTTCTAGTTATATGGGCTTCATTATATTTTCCCTGGCCTAGTGGGGAAACCCTTGGTCAGAAGGTAGTCTGTAGGCTTTGAACCAATGGGGACTGTTCAGTTTTAGAAAAGAGGAAATCTTTCCCACACATCTTCCCTTCACCTGAAGCAGAGTGGTATTTTTATATTTACATTTTAAAACAAAAAAACCTTTATGGGGGCGGTGTAGGTACATGAGGCAGGGTGGAAAGGCAGAGCAGCTGGGAAGGTGTGGTCAGAATCAGGAACTTCCTTCTAAGAAAGGACTACACTGGAAGGAAAGTCGTACAAAAAAACCCTGCTTTAGTGACTGGTCATCTTTTCAGCTTGTCCTCTTGCCTGTCCATGTAGAGGTGGTAACAGCTAAAGGCAGTAGGAAACACTGGGTATGATTTTAACAAGTGCACATTGAATGAAACACACATATGTGAGAGGGAGATGATGGTGGGGGGATGATAAAGTTTGAGTTGGCTGGTCAACTTAACCATATTACTGACAAGACTGGGGAAGGGTTGTAGGTGTTTATTTTCTGGTGGGACTAGCATGTCATTAAAGCAGGCCTTTTGATATATTAAAAAAAATTTATAAAGGCAAAGCAATTTTAATTTCAGATTTTTATAGGGTTTTACAGTTTTTCAGAGCTGCATGCGTGTGTACCTTAATAAGCTCAAACTGGCCCTTTACCTGTCTTTTAGTAATTGAGGGTGGGGTTGGCAGAACTGGGTTCAGACATTTGTGATTTTGTACCCTGGTATCATTTCTGAGTGCCAGCTCTTCCTTTGCCTTTTTGTCAAAAGATTTCTGATGAGTGTTTTTCCTTTTATACTGAAAACAAAATGGAACAAAAAAAAAATCTAAAAACAAAAAGTTAAAAAAAGTATGGATTACTCTGGCTTCTGACTAGTTTTATTATGAATAAACAATACATGTAACATTAATTTTGAACAAATTTTCATGCTTATTTAATTAAAAATTAAGGATTTATTTTCTGGATGAACATGGGAAATCTAAAGCAGCTCAGTGATGAAATATTCATATCTATGCTTCCTAGCTGGTATTAAGGAAATTCTGAAAGGAAAAAAAAAGAACTCCTTCGATGTATATAAATATAATGCACTCACACACCCACATAAAATGTACATATTCTTACAGGCATACATACATACAAGCACATATATAGTTATAATTGTTATATCATAGGTATGTCAAAATCAGCTCAAAAAGGCTTGTGAGAATCAATTGTTACATTTTCTGTGTGAAAATTTATAACTGAAATAAGTAAACTGCAAATCAAATCTTGATTTATTGTTTTGTTGATTGTATATAATTAAGATAGTGATGGACAAAATATTAATAACACATATTAAACTTAAAATTTCCATGTATGCCTTTCCCCCATCCACTGTTAAATATTTACCATTACAGTTATAATGTTATTCAATTAAATGTCTTCTCAACTCTCTACTTAAAATATTTCCATTCTTTGTAACTTTAAACGTTAATATTCTATTGTTTTGTGTCATTGAACAATTTTATGTTGTACTCATTTTTTATGTTATTTTCTTCATTCTTTTTCCTTCATTTTGCATTAGGTCATGTAAATAATTCCATATTTTTTCTAGCTTCATCATATTTGAAATTTGAAACAACACAGTTCTGGCCTATTCATGCATCAATTGAGGGACATCTGTTTTCTTTCCAGTGTTTTGCTACCACAAAAAGTGTTACTATAATTATTTAGCTGTATGTGGAGCCTTTCATTTCACTGATCTCCTTGACACATTTATCTAACAGTTCAATCTCTTATTTAAAGTAAAGGAGGATTTTAGTCACTTTGCTTGCATAATCTCAAAATGTTTTCCTAGATGATTTTGCAGCACATCCTCACAACAATATCTTAGTGTTCCTCTCATTCCACAGCCCTTCTAAAATTGACTCTTCATACCTTGCATCATCTTTGCCAATTTGCTTAAAATTAGAGGAAACTCCCAGGTTGTTTTCATCTGTGGTTCTCTTTTTATATGTAAATTTCAGCAGTCATTTATATTGTTCTTAATAATTTCCAATTCTTCCTTTGGGAACAATTTGCTCATATCCATGTCAAATAGTTTTGGAGAATGGACTTTGTTATATACTCTGAGTTTGACATATATTTTGAATGACAAATCTAATTCTGAAATATTTGAGATAGAAAAATTTTCCCAGGTGACAGATTTCCTTCTTATTGAAAATGTCTTAATTTTATATAACAAACTCTTCCAAATCATGTGAACAATATTATATATACATACTTGTATATATGTAGGTGTATATTTATAATTGCCAGTCCTTTGTTAGGTTAAGAAATAATCTCTTGGGGGGAGAGCCAAGACAACAGACTAGAAAGATACATATACTCTAGTGCTTCCCCCACAGTCAACAAAATACCTATAAAAATGACTCTCAACAAATTCTACAACAGCAGAAGCCACAGAACAACAGAGTGCAAGATATTTCCAGCCAAAGGTAACCTGGAAGGCTAACAGGAAAAGTCTATCTCACTGGACGTTGAGCAGAGCAGAGGCCAGCTCTCACCACACAGCACTGGGAGGAACAGGGCCTGAACAGAATTCCAGGCAAGAATTCACAGCAGGGAGGGTACCAAATCCCTCAACCCACAAGAGACAAAGAAAGCTCCAGAGGTCAGTGTGGGAGAGCTTTCCCATATGGGAGAGAGGGGAAAAGGGTTCCCCTAGCGCTGGCCCCAGGAGGCAACAGCAGTAGGCTGTGGGCAGTGACATGGAAACAGCCTGGGTCCATTGTCCAGGCACCTCAGATTAAAGCCTCTGGCAGAATTGAGTAACTGATCTGAACCTCAGCCCTCAGTGGCTGCCCTGCCCCCACCCAAAGTCCTTGAGTTTGAGTTGAGTTGAGCACCTGATCTGAATCTTAGCCTTGAGCACAGTACTGAGGAGAGGAGGAGCACTAGGACCCTCCTATTTTCAAAAAATTCAGAAGTCAAGTAACTGGCTGGGAAAATGCCCCCAAAAGGGAAAAAATATAAGACCATAGAAGATTACTTTCTTGGTGAACAGGTGTCTCCTCCCATCCTTTCAGATGAGGAAGAACAAAGCATATTGTCAGAAGAAGTCAAGGCCTCTGCCCCCTCCAGTGCCACCAAGATGAATATGTAATGGGCTCAGACCACAGAAGGGCTTGAAAAGTGTTTTAGCAGCCTGCTAAAGGAAAACCAAAAAAATACTGAAGAAAATAGCACCTTTAAAAAGGGTTTAACTCAGTTGGAAAAAGAGGTCCAAAAAACCAATGAGGAGAAGGAGGCTTTAAAAAGCAGAATTAGCCAAATGGAAAAGAAGTTTCAAAAGCTCACTGAGCAATATAGTTCTTTAAAAAAGATAATCAAGTTCAGGGAAGTTAATGACTATGAGAAAAACCAAGAAGTTAGAAAACAAAACCAAAAGTTTGAAAAAATAGAAGATAATGTGAAATATCTCATTGGAAAAACAACTAACCTGGACAATAGATCCAGGAGAGACAATTTAAAAATTATGGGACTACTTGAAAGCCATGATCAAAAAAAGAGCCTAGATATTATCTTTCATGAAACTATCCAGGAAAACTTCCCTAATAGTCTAGAACCAGAGGGCAAAATAAATATTGAAAGAATCCACCAATCACCTCCTGAAAGAGACCTGAAAACAGAAGCTCCTAGGAATAGTGTGGCCAAATTTTAGAGTTCCTAGGTCAAGGAGAAAATATTGCAAGCAACTGGAAAGAAACAATTCAAATACTGTAGAAATAAAATCATGATAACACAGGGTCTAGCAGTTTTTACATTAAAGAATTGAAGGTCTTGGAATATGATATTCCTGAAGTCAAAGGAACTAGGATTGAAACCAAGAATCACCTAGCCAGCAAAACTGAGTGTAATACTTCAAGGGAGTAAATGATTATTCAGTGATATAGAGGACTTTCAAGCATTCATGATGAAAAGACCAGAACTGTATAAAAATTTTACTTTCAAATATAAGAATCAAGAGAAGCTTGAAAAGGTAAGCAGGAAAGAGACATCATAAAAGACCTTCTAAAATGGAACTGTCAACATTTCTATACTGAAAGATAATATTTATAACTCGTGAGACTTTTCTCAGTATTTGCGTAGGTGGAGGGATTATACACAAACATATACCTACACACATCCATACACCCACCCACCCACATACGCGCACACACACACACACACATATAGACAGAGAGTACAGGTTGAGTTAAATCAGAAGAGATGATATCCATTAAAAAAAATTAAAATTAAGGGGTGATGGAGGAAAAACTGGGAGGAGAAAGGAGAAATGGAATGGCACAGGCTGTAACTCATAAAAGAGGTAAGAAAAATCTTGTTCAATGGAGGAGAAAAGGGAAAAGGTCAGAGTAGAAAAGTGAAGCTTACTCTCCTCACATATCGCTTAAGTAGGGAATAACGTTCACTAAATTTGCTATGAAAATCTATCTTACACTACAGGAACGTAGGGGAGGAGGGAACAAGTGGGATGAGGAGGATGATAGAAGGGAAGGCAAATGGGAGAAGGGAGTAATTAGAAATAAACACTTTTGGCAAGGGGCAAGGTCAAATGAGAGAATTAGAAAAAGGGGGGAGGACAGGGTGGGATAGAGGGGATATAGTTAATATTATACAACATGAATATTGTGAAAGTCTTTTTGCAAAATAACACATATATAGCCTATATTGAATTACTTCCTTTCTCATTTGGGATGGGGAGGGAGAGAGAAAGGGAGAGAAGTTGGAATTCAAAGTATTAGAAAGGAATGTTGAGAATTATTAATGCATGTAACTGGGAAATAAGAAACACAGGTAATGGGGTATAGAAATTTATCTTGCCCTATAAGAAAAGAGAGAACATGAGGATAAGGGAAGGGTACATTAAGGGAAGGGATAATCAGAATGCAATGTACTATGGAGTGGGAGGAGGGGAGAGATGGAGAGAAAAGTTAGAACTCAAAATGTTGTGGAAATGAATGAAGACATTTAAAATAAAAATATAAATACAATAAAAAAGATCATAGGCTAAATAATACTTGTCAAATCTCTATTTTTAGGAAGAGTTTCCTCATGGAGGGTCTCCCATTCTGGAAAATCATAGGTCTGGGTCAAAAAAACAAAAACAAACAAAAATAAAAAACCAAAACCCTTAGCAAAAAAAAGAAAGGAAAGAAAGAATCTCTGAATAACTATGAAACTTGATCAGTTTCCTTTCTAAATTTTTACAGTATAATGTTTAATATTTAGGCAATGTATCCATTTTAATTAGAGTGGAATAATTGTGGAATAGAATAAGATGCGATAAAATCCAATTTCTTTGAGACTTTTTCATCACTTATTCTCATATATGAATTTCATTTTGATGTAATTTATGTTTTAAGGTCTCTTGAACAATGGATTACTGAGTTCTGTTGTTTCTGTTTCTCCCTTATCTAATCTTTTCATTGGTCTACTTTTCATTTGTTTTCATCAGTACTTAAAATACTTTCCACCCCTGATACACTATCTTTCAATTGACTGGTTCCTCCTAGAACCATCAGTTTTAAGAGACAGACTGCACTGCTGATTTATCTCTACAGAAGTTTCTGAGCAGTAGCTTCCTTCTTCATTGCCCTTCTATTTCATCTCCCTTTCAACCCCCAGGAGAATATGAGCCCCTTAAGGTCAGGGACTTTCTTTCTGCTTGTTTATATTACCCCGTTGAACCACTTAGCAGAATACCTGACAAGAGAGTAAATGCTTGTTAAATACTCTGACTTACTGAATACTCACACAGGCTGCCCAGGCCTTTGGGTCATTTCTCACTGGAAACAGCAGTGGGACTCTGAGTGTCTGAGCAGCCTTTAAAGGACCACACTGTTCAACTCCTGGTGTAAGGCTAGAGAAGGTGCCCTAAACATTGTCTGTTTACCCAACCCTGACCTGATTACTGCCACAGGTGGGGAATTCCACTATGTGGTCAAAACACACAAAAAAGTACAAAATGTACAAAAACATCTACAAAGATGATTCCACTCACCATTGGTAAATGGAACATGGGTATGCTTAAAGACAACAAAAAATCCAGTAGATCTGAAAGACGAACTGCTCTTGTTGCAGGAGAACTCAACAGGTATCACATCCAAATAGCAGCCCTGAGTGATACAAGGCTGGCAAATGAAGGCCAGTTTAGTGAAACTGGAGCTGGATACATATTTTTGGAGTGGTCACACTGAAGGAGAATGCTATGAAGCTGGGATAGGTGTCACAATCAAAACTAATCTAGTAAGCAAGATGATACGCCTGCAAAAAGGAGTGAATGACAGGCTCATGACAATGCAATGCAATCACAAGAAAATGCCATGCCACCATCATCAGTGCCTATGCTCCCACCTTGATGAGACTTGAGGAGGTCAAAGAAAAATTTTATGGAGACCTAGAGACCCTACTCATTAATGTGCCAAAAGAGGATAAGGTTACAGTTCTGGGTTACTTTAAAGCTAGAGTAGGTTCAGACTGCTAGACTTGGCAGGGAGTCCTAGGGAGGAATGAAGTTGGAAACAGCAACAGCAATGGTCATTTGCTGTTGAAGATTTACACATCACATCACTTTCTTATCACCAACACTGTTTTCCCTTTACCTAAATGCAATAAAACTTCATGGATGCACCCTTGCAACAAGCATTGGCATGTAATAGATTATGTAATTTTAAGGAGAAGAGACAGATAAGATGTGAGAGTGACAGATGTGGTGCAGAGTACTGAATTGATCATAGACTTATCCTTTCCAAGTTAAAAATTTGCATTCATCAAAACTGTCACCCCCAAGGCAAAAACACTACCAGAAGTATTAATGACAACAAATTAGAACTCTTCTCTGATCATGAATAGTTTACTGTTAACTTGGAAGGAAAGTTGAGCCAACAAAAAGTTCTCAACAGAGGAGCAGAAAAGGAGTGAGCAGCTTTCAGAGATTTGGTGTATAGTACTGCATTTTCTCATCTGGGTCACAACACTTGCAAACACCAAGACTAGTTTGATGAAAATGATGAGGAAATTCAGAAACTGCTAAATAAAAATCAAGAATTCCACAGGATATTCCAGCAGGAGAGCTCATCCACCTCTATCTTAGGCAGCATTTAATTCCATCAAAAGCAAAGCACAAGCAATTCTTAGAGAGATACGGGATTCCTGACTCAGTAAGAAGGCAGACAAAATTCAGTTTTATGCTGAGAGTAACAATCCAAAGTGCTTTTTTGATTTCCTGAAAGCTATTTATAGACCAAAAGCCTATGGTGCATCACAACTACTCAATGAGCCACATTGATTAATGATGAGGACATGATCCTAGAGGGATAGGCTGAACATTTCCATAGAGTTCTCAACAGATCATCATCAATCAATGCTGAGGCCATTGACTATTTGCCTCAAGTGCAAGACAATTCCTCCTTAGCAGAACTTCCAACTGAAGAAGAGATTTTAAGGGCCATTAGGTTCCTTTCATGTGGCAAAGCACGTGGTACTGATTCTATTCCAGCTGAGATTTACAAGGTAGTGGGATCACTGCTCATACAAAAGTTGACTGAAGTTTTCAAGGTTATATAGCAAGAGGAGGTTATTCCTCAGGAGTCAAGGATGCCTCCCTTTTCAATCTCTATAAGGGTAACAGGAATAGATTGTCCTGAAACAATCACAGGGAGGGCTCTCCCTTAGTCATTGCTGGGAAGATTCTTGCTAGAGTCTGCCTTAACAGGCTGATCCTTCACCTAGAGGATGATCATGTATCTGAGATGCAGTGTGACTTCAGAAAGGGCCAAGGAATAGTCAGTATGTTGTTTGCTACCTGACCATTCTAGGAGAAATACAAGGAGCAGAGCAGAGGTTCTGAGGTACACAATGTTTGTAGTTCTGACCAAAGCCTTTGACAGGCTTACTTGTGAGTGCTTATGGAAAATTATGTCAAAATTTAGTTGCCCAGAGGAGCTTATCAATATTGTTCATTAATTTCATGATGACATGTTTTCCTGGGTTCTGGAGAGTGAACAAAGCTCTCGTGCCTTCCCAGTCACCAAGGAGTGAAATAAGGCTGTGTGTTTGTTCCCCTACCTTTTAGCATGATGTTTTCAGCCATGTTGTTAAATGTTTTCAATGAGGATGAATATGGCATCCAGATCAACTATTTACTGATGGTAAGTTCTTCAATTTGAAAAGGCTCCAAGCCAAGACAAAAGTGGAGGGAGTGTTTTTGCATGATTTTGTGTTTACAATGATTATGCATCCAATGCAACCTCTGAAGATGAGATGCTTCAAAGAATGGTTCAATTTGTGCTGATTTGGGCCTAATAATTAACACCATGAAAACACAGCTGCTCCATCAGCTACCACCACACCACCCAAACATTGAACCATTGGTTCCATCAAATGAGGACTGAATGCTGTGGATGAGTTCATTTACCTTGGTACTGTACTTTCTTGGGATGTATGCATTGACATTGAGTTTGATGCATGCATTGCCAGGGATAGCTCAGTGTTTGGGAGGCTCTGAAGAAAAGTCTGGGAGAGAAGAGGTATTAGACTGACTACCACACTGAAGATCTACAAAACTGTTGTTCCATAGTATGGTATAAAATGCAAAGACTTTCATATTGTGGTTTTAGCTTTCCTTCCAAAGCATATGATACATTATTTCACATTACATATTCTATTTTTCCATCGAACTTGCTAGTTTGGTGTTACCCATATACAACATTTTATCCTCAGTGCCATTAATGAGATCCCACTAACCCATCACCACCTCCAAGTATGGAACTCACTACCTCATCATTTCCCCTTCATAAAATCCCTAGCTCTCTTCATGACTGTGTTTAGGATATATTTCCTCCAGGAAGCCTAAACTGGTACCTAGAGACTGGTTCCCTGATCCCAGAAATTATCAGATAGGTAGAAAATACCCTCTTTCTCTCTCTCTGTTTCTCTGTCACTGCCTCCATTTAAATGGCTATCTACAGAGACAGAGAGTCACATTAAAATATCTACTTACGGTGGAGCTAAGATGGTGAAGTGAGGCAGGAAATCACCTGAACTTTCTCAAATTCACTCTCCAAACAACTACAAATTAATTCCTCAAATGCAATTCTGGAAAAGCAGAGCCAACAAAAGAATGGGGTGAAACATTCTTCCAGACCATGAAAACTTCAAAGGTCAGCAGAAAAGTCTCAGTGTGACAAAAGAAGAACAGAGTATAATGAAGGTAGCTTTTTGTCAATGTATCACAAGGCTGTGCCCCAACAAGTCAAAAACAAGGTCTCACAGACCTTTGCAGGTTAATGTAAGGCATCCCAGTTCCATCATAAGCCACCAGTATGGTTCCATCCACCCTGTGCCAGTTAGTATCAAGAGAAGCAGAAGTGAAATTGAGAAAAAAAAATGAGAGTTATGCAAAAGAATCACAAAAAAAGAATCAACAGCATTTTAAAGGACACACAATGGATGGAAAAATATGTACAAAAATTCACTGAAGAAAACAACTTGCTAAAACTTAGAAGTTGCCAAATAGAAATTGAGGTAAACAAATCACTGAAGAGAATGACTACTTAAAAAAAACTGGAGAGATTTACATGAACTGATGCTGAGTGAAGTGAGCAGAACCAGGAGAACATTATGCACAACCAGGAGAATGTTACATATAGTAAGATCCACAGTGGGTGAGAACTGTGTCTAATAAATTTAGCCCTTCACAGAAATGCAAGGACCTAAAACATTTCCCAAGGACTCATGAGGCAAAATGCCATTAACATGCAGAGAAAGAACTATAGAATTGGAACATAAAATGAAGCAAACTATTTTCTCTTTTGTCATGTTTTGTTATATTTTTACTTTTCTCTTCGTTTCTCCCATTTATTTTAATTCTTCTGTGCAACATGACTAATGTGAAAGTGTGTTTAATAAGAGTGTATGTGCAGAACCTCTGTAAGATTGGATGCCATCATGGGAAGGATGATGGGAGAGAGTGGAAGAAAATTTTAAACTTATATTTTTACTTTTCTCTTCGTTTCTCCCATTTATTTTAATTCTTCTGTGCAACATGACTAATGTGAAAGTGTGTTTAATAAGAGTGTATGTGTAGAACCTCTGTAAGATTGGATGCCATCATGGGAAGGATGATGGGAGAGAGTGGAAGAAAATTTTAAACTTATGCAAGTGATTGTTGAAAACTGAAAATAAATAAATTAATGATAAATTAGTAGAGCTGGTCAAATGGAAAACAAAGTACAAAAACTCACTGAAGAAAATAATTGCTTAAAAATTAGAATTGGCCAGATGGAAAATAGCATACAAAAATTCACTGAATCAGATAATTCCTAAAAAATTATACCTGGGCAAGTGGAAACTAATGACTCAATTAGATAGCGAAAAAGCAACAAAACAAAATTTTAAAAAAAGATGAAAAAAAGAAAATTCAAAATATCACATTGGAAAAACAATTCATTTGGAAAACATATCCAGGAGAAATAATGTAAGAACTATTGGACTACCTGAAATACATGAGTGAAAAAGATATTAGACATCATATTACAAGTAATTAATAAGAAAAACTGCCCCAGTATTCTAGAACATTTGGGTAAAATGGAAATTCAAATAATCCACTTATCGCCACCTGAAAGGGATCCCAAAATGAAAACTTCTAGTTATATTATAGTCAATTTCAAACTCCTAGGCCTAGGAAAAAACAAAGAAAGAGTAAAAAACAAGCAGTTTAAATATTATGGAGCCACAGTCAGAGTAGTTGCTTCAACATTAAAGACTAAGAGGGCTTAGAATGCAGTATTCCATAAAAGCAATAGAGCTAGGAATTCAATCAAGAATCACCAACAAAGTGACACTGAGTAATGCTTCAAGGGGAAATATATCCTCAGTAAATTAGAGGACTTACAAGCATTTGTATTGAAAATAAAAGAGTCAAATGAAAAAAAAATTGACTTTAAAATACAAGACTGAGGAAAAAGATAAAAAGTTAAAAAAGGAGAAAACCAAAGGGATTCAATAAACTTAAATTGTTAAAATTTCTCCTTGGGAAAACTATACTGATAATCTGTAAATACATTGTCACTATGAGGACAGTTAGAAGGAGTATATTGCTGTAAGCTGACTATGACATAATGATATTTGAAAAAGAATTGGGGTAAGAAAGAGAAAGAGGGAAGGGAAAGGTAGAAAGGGATAAATTATATCATATTAATCTGCAAGAAAGAGGTATTTCAGGAGAGGGAAAGATGGGGACATGACTGGCAAATCTTGAATCTCTCTCTCACTGGAATTAGCCCGAAGAGGGAATAACATGCACATTATTTGAATGTAGAAATCGGTCTTACCTTTTAGGGAAAAAGGAGAGAAGGATAAGAGAAAGAGGAAGAGAAGGTGGATTAGGGGAGATGGTGTTCAGAAGCAAAACGCTGGTGAGGAGAGACATGATGAAAGGAAAGAAAGATAAATAGGAGTATGGAAGGAAATACACAAAATAGTAGTCATAATTGTGAATGTGAATGGGAGGAAATTGCCAACAAAATAGAAGGAGGGAGCAGAGCGGATTAAAAGACAGAATAATACAATCTGTTGTTTACAGGATGCACATTTGAAACAGAGAGACAATCAAAGGAAAAGGGTGGGAGGAGAGTCTATTGTGCTTCAACTGAAGAAGAAAAATATTATGATCTCAGACAAAGCAAAAGCAAAAATAGATCTAATTAAAATAGACTAGGAAGAAAATCATATCTTGCTAAAAGATAATGCAGACAATAAAGCAATATCAACATCAAACATACATGCTCCAAATGCTATAGCACCCAAATTTGTTAAGGAGAAGTAAAAGGAGTCATAGGAAGAATAGATCATAAGACTATACTAGTGGAAGACCTCAACATTACACAAGAAGTAGATAAATTTAATGAAAAAGTAAACAAGAAAGAAATAAAGGAGGTGAATAGCATTTTGGGAAAAAATTAGATATGATAGACCTCTGGAGAAAATTGAATGGAAATAGAAAGGAAGATAATTATTTTTTTTCCTCAGTGACTTAGGACACTAAAAAAAAAAATGACCATGTAATTTTAATGGTAATTTAAATGGAGAGATTTTTCATATTGATTAATAGGCCAATGTAACCTGCCTGGGTCACATAGAAGTCTGAGTTACATAAGCCTGAATCATGTGGAGCCTATGGTGGGAGGAGTTTGCTAAATGGGTGGAACAGGAAGAAGAAGAACTAGGGCAGAGCTGAGAGGAAGTTAGTCTTGAGAGCAGTCAGAACTGAAGGATGTAGGCAAGCCTACAGCCAGCTGTGTGTAAGAAGTGCATTTTGTTTAAGGAAAGCTCATGATTTGTTTAAGGGAAGCCTGCTGGTGATTTGTCTAATGGAGTTGGTATGTGGGAAGCCTAGCCTGTGGAAGGCTTGGGGATGATATTGTTCTCTACATTGTTTCTGTGTATAAACTTTTGTTACTGTAATGGATTTGGCTTTCTGGTGTCTGAATAAATGTTTTGGTTCTGCCTTCTATGTGGACAGTCTGTGGTATTTCATGATTCACAATTCTACCAGGATATTCATGGCCATGGTAGGCAATGTGGATATCACATTGATGCTACAGTATTAGGATAGACAGTTCACAGTCAAATGCAGAAATCAAATGCATAAAATAAATGCATACTTTTTATATCATAATTCAATGAAAATTACATTCAATTAAAAACCATTGAAAGATAGACTAAAATAATTGAGAGATGAGTAATCTAAAACTGAACAATGAGTGATTCAAAAACCAAATCACAGAAATAAGCAATAACTTCATTAAAAAGAATAATACCAGTGAGGAAACACAAAATTTTATGGTATATGGTCAAAGCAATACTTAGGGGAAATTTTGTATCTCTAAATGGTTATATCAATAAAATAGAAAAAGAACACAATTATGAATTTGACCTACAACTAAAAAATAGAAAAAGAAAAACTTAAAATTACCAATTAGGCACAAAATTGTAAATTATGAAAATTAAAATAGAGATTAATAAAACTGAAAGAAATCAAATGAACTAATACACTAAAATATAAGTTGGTTTAATAAAAACAATAAAATAGTTTAATTTTATTGATTCAATCGAATTTGATTTCTTAATTAATTTATTTTTAGTTTTCAGTATTCATTTCCATAAGTTTTGAGTTCCAAATTTTCTCCCCATCTCTCCCTTCCCCCCACTCCAAAACACCATGCATTCTGAGTACCCCTTACCCCAATCTACCCTCTTTTCTATTGCATCCCTGCTGTCCCTTGTCCCCATCATCACTATTTTCTTGGAAAGCAAGATAGATTTCTATACCCCATTACCTGTATTTCTCATTTCCCAGTAGCATGCAGAAACAATTCTCAACATTCGTCCCAAAAACTTTGAATTCCAACTTCTCTTCCTTCCACCCTCCCCAACTATCCCCACTGAGAAGGCAAACAATTCAATATAGGATATACATGTGTATTTATGCAGAAGTCTTCCATGATAGTCATCTTGTGATTTACTATATTTCCCTCTATCTTATTCTGCCCCCCATTGATGCTGTTCTCTCTTTTGACCATATCCCTCCTCAAAAGTATATACTTCTAATTACTACTTCCTCCCTTTTGCCCTCCCTTCTATCATTCCCCCACACCCCACTTATCGCTTTCTCTTCTACTTTCCTGTAGTGTAAGATAGATTCTCA
Organism: Potorous gilbertii; assembly: GCA_028658325.1. Classification (NCBI taxonomy): domain Eukaryota; kingdom Metazoa; phylum Chordata; class Mammalia; order Diprotodontia; family Potoroidae; genus Potorous; species Potorous gilbertii. The sequence goes on along the minus strand of CM053771.1, from coordinate 210,114,545 downwards.
TACCAAATTGAGCATACATGTTATTCCTTCCTTAAGCCAAATGTGGTAAGAGTAAGCTTCACTTTCTGTTCACCTCCCCCTTTTACCCTCCATTGAAAAAGTTTTTTATGAGATAATTTTTGTCCCACTCCATTTCTCCCTTTATCCTCCCAATATATTCCTCTCTTACCACTTAATTTTATTTTTGAATGTCATTCCTTCCTATTAAACTCACTCTGAGCCCTCTGTCTATATGTATAATCCCTACAACTACCCAAACACTGAGAAAAAGTCTCAAGAGTTACAAATACGATCTTTCCATGTAGGAATGTAAACAGCTCAACTTTAGTAAATCCCTTGTGATTTTTCTTTCCTGTTTGACTTTCCATGCTTCTCTGGATTCTTGTGCTTGAAAGTGAAATTTTCTATTCAGCTCTGGTCTTTTCATCAAGAATGTTTCAAAGTCTTCTCTTTCATTGAACAACCATTTTTTCCCTGAAGTATTATACTCAGTCTTCCTGGGTAGGTGATTCTTGATTTTATTCCTAGTTCCTTTGACTTCTGGAATATCATATTCCAAGTCCTTCAATCCCTTAATGTAGAAGTTGCTAGATCTTGTGTTATCCTGATTGTAGTTCCACAATATTAGAACTGTTTTGTTTTGTTTTGTTTTCTGGGTGCTTGCAATATTTTCTCCTTGACCAGGGAATTCTGGAGTCTGGCTACTATATTCCTAGGAGTTTTTCTTTTTGGATCTCTTTCAGGAGGTGATCAGTGGATTCTTTCAATATTTATTTTGCCTTCTGGTTCTGGAATATCAGGGCAGTTTTCCTTGATAATTTCATGAAAGGTGGATGTCCAGGCTTTTTTTGATCATGGACTTCAGGTAGCTCCATAATTTTTAAATTGTCTCTCCTGGATTTATTTTCCACGTCAGTTGCTTTTCTAATGAGATATTTCACATTGTCTTCTACTTTTTGTTTCTTTGGGTTTTGTTTTGTAGTATCTTGATTTCTTATAAAGTCATTATCTTTCATCTGTTCCATTCTAATTTTTAAAGTACTATTTTCTTCAGTGAGATTTTGAATCTCCTTTTCCATTTGGGTAATTTTGATTTCTAAAGCATTTTTCTCCTCATTGGCTTTTTGGATCTCTTTTGCCATTTGGGTTAGTCTATTTCTTAATGTCTCATTTCCTTTAGCAAGCTGTTGATTTGATTTTCATTATTTTCTTGCATCACTCTCATTTCTCTTCCCTATTCTTCCTCCAGCTCTCTTACTTGATTTTCAAAATCCTTTTTGCGTTCTTCCATGGCCTGAGACCACTGCATATTTTTTGGAGCTTTTGGATGTAGGAGCCTTGAGTTTGATGTCTTTCTCTGATGGTATGCTTTGTTCTTCCTCATCCAAGAGGATGGAAGCAAATACATTTTTACCAAGAAATTAACTTTCTATAGTCTTATTTTTCCCCCTTTTGGGGGCATATTTGATTGTATTAATTGAAAAAAAAATTATTGTAAAGGACTTCCCTCTCTAGATATTTTCCATATGTTTCTCTTTTCAAAATATTACTCAAAAGGTTTTTCCTCATTAAAATGTGTATGTATGAAACATTTTAAGTATTAGTAACTAGCATGTTGCTCACATGTAATTTTAGTATATCTATGTTTGTCAGTGTATCCCTGTATTTTAAAATGTATTTATATTTCTAAAAAACTGTGCGACATGGGAGTCACAGTTTTCAATTGGGAAGAAGAAAACCTTGGTTAGCATCTCAATCTCTTAATGGTTGTGTGACCATGATCAAGTCATTGATTATCTCTGAGCCATAACCATATAAGTTTTTCCTAAATTTCTGATGAGTTATACATTGATGGAGAGAGATAGCACATTAAAAAACAGATTATTGAATTATTGATTGATTTTTTTTCTATAACAACTGTTAACCAGAGAATTGTCTTAATCCCTGTTTTACAAATGGACAAGATAGAAATTTCTAATGATCTATAAACACAATCATGTGCTGGTAACTGTTTAACTGTGGCTTTCCAAAAAGTCTGGATAAAATTTTATATTTAATCTGGATTGTTACCATATTCTCCTTTACATTTGACATATTCACAATCAACAAAACAATTAGTCTAGGCATGATTTTTATTATTTACCTATTTCAGAGATATAAATGGTCATGCTGAAAATGTAACAATCATCTGTCTCAAACTGGTTCCAGTACAACTCAATTAATGACACCATTGTAAAGAAATATCTTTCCTAATCTTGCTATTGAAAACAAAGGCACATAAAATCAGAATTGGAAAATTTTAATATTTTATGGTTCAGATTATGAAGTTAAAAATGTAAAGGTATTTAATGGCATTTCATATATAACATTTATTATTTATAATAAGCCATGATTCATATTAGTCATCAAAATTTTTTATAATCATTTGTGTGTAACAATTGTGATTCTTTCACCTAATTAGAGGGCAACAAGGATTTTGAAAGACATAGGATTTGTTTGGATATGTATGTATGTATGTATGTATGTATGCGTGTATATATGTATGTAGGTAAAATGAAATGTAAGGCATGACAATCGTTGCTGTAAAACATGGGAATAAATCTGATTTTATTTATGTAGGCATTTCTTATTTTAATATGTAGTACACGAGGATAATGATGATGTGTAATGAGTCAGGGTGAAACGTATAAATAAATGCACTGTCAATTTGCAAGTAGGTTGTTTTTTCTTCCTTGTATATTTCATGTGGAAATTAGCTTTCCTCAGAAAGAAGGAAAAACAAAAACATAACAAAGGGGGGAGTTGACAAAGTAAATAAAATTTCCATTTTATTTCTGCTTTTATTTTTCTTCAATTTCCTACATACTTTTTATTTATAAGTTGGAATATAATTATGAAGTATGTCAATATGCAAATATGCAAGACCCAGTGACATATTTTTTCCCACAGAGTGGTATTTGCATTCTACAATCTACATATTTGGGTGTTTTCAATAAGGCATTCTAGAAGTCTTGATTTACTCACAAATTCCTCAATAAAAATGCATTATATGGTTTTCTTAGGATTTGATTCATTAACCTGGAGGCACTTTATTGCAGGGAAACACACTCCATCATTTTTTCAGTTATTCATTTGCTCACTTCATTCATTAATCCAACCAATATTTATTGAACACTTATATGCCATCATAATGCCTCAATTTTTTTATAGTGCTTGGCAGTTTACAAAGCAATCTCCTCAAAACAACCCTGTAAAGCAGTGAATGTTATTTTCTCAAATTGGCAGAATTGGAAACTGAGGCTTAGACATGTTGTCACTACCTGGTTAATAGGTACCAATGAATCATCCTTAAATATAATGCCATTATAAGTACAGTTAAAAAAAACCCTCAGCTGTTCTTTGGCTTTTCTGTAAACTACCTGAATCTGATGTGACTTTGGACAGATTCTGGGATGAATGAGGGTCAGTGAATAACATTAAATATGAAATTAATGGGACATAGGAAACATTTAAGCAAAAAAACCTCTTTTTAAAATTTTATCTTTTCCCATAAATGTTTGGAATCCAGTTGTCCTAAACTTTTTGTTGTTCTGAGCCTGTGGTTTTCCTTGTGCATGATTAAACATGACGAAGGAACTCATATGAATGCAGATCCATAATTGTGTGTAAATCATAGTATTGGAAAGATTTCTGAAACACTGAGAATTTTTTTTTACTTGGGGAGGGTCTTATAACCAATGTGGGTTAGTAGTTAGACTTGAACTCAGATTTTACTATATTTAAGGCCAAATTTCTCTCTAGTTCTATCAACAAGCATCTATTAAGCATGTAGAATATACATATACAACTTGGGTGCATAATCAATTATTTTAAACTTCATAAATATAGCTTGCATTTTGTTTATCCTACCCACTTCACTCATTTATCACCATTTTCTGAGCTGAAAATAATTAGGTTTTCCCATAGATATTGCGTATTCTAAGCCTAATGTCATCACATACTTTTGGAAAGGGCTATTCACAAGAGACAAAAGGAAAATCAAACTGTCTTTACCTAAAGTTTGAAGCAAACCTTTTCATTTCCTAAAAATATTCAAAATTATTCCTTCAATTTGTTTTAAAATATTTTCCCACCTCTCTAGACTTGCTCTGTAAACCAGATATGGCAAGGAAATCTATTCTTATAAACTCTCTGGCAAGCATGAACTGTATTTGCAGGAAATCTCATGAGGAATTCTGTATTTACAAATTTGTAGCCAGCTTCAATACTAAAAACATCCCAGTAAGCTTCAGGGAAGCATTCTAAAATGATAACTTAACCACTAAATATTTTGAACTTTGCAATTCTCTCATTTTAATAAGAGTAATGAAGAGGACCATAGAAAAATCAAACCTTTTCCTATTTGTTCACACCATTGTCAAAGGATAACTATAGATTGGTTGCATCAGTCAAATGTGCTTTTAAACTCAAAGGAGATATTACTCCAATTATTTGAGATCAAGCCGAAGTGAATTAAGCCTGAAGAAGTGAGAAACTAATTGTATACAAAATAACAGGACCAACAAAAATCAGTAAAGAGCTCAATTTTTTCAATTTATTTCTGTAGATCCTTTTGGGTTAACATAGACAATGAAACTAACCATATGTATAATGAAATGGCTCCAGAATTACATAATTGAATTGAAAGAAAGTAAACTGTATTGCAACAGCTAAGTGGTGCAGTGGACAGAGTGGAATTAGAAATACTCATCATTCCTGAGTTCAAATGTGAGCACAGACACTTACTAGTCTCATGACTCTAGGCAAGTCACTTAACCCTGCCTGCCTTAGTTTCCTCACCTGTAAATGAACTGAAGGAGAAAATGACAACCATTCCAGTATCTTTGCCTAGAAAGCCTCAAATGAGGTCACAAAGAATTGGACAAGATTTAAAAATGACTGAACAACAAAAGGCTACATTGCCTTTGAAGTTGTGATTGCAAAAACTGGAAACGAAATAAATTGTGTTGGATAAATATGATGAAATATGGTGCTGTCTGTCAGAATGGATGAAGTGGAAAATTTCCACAATATGTGGAAATATATGTATGAACTGGTGGAAAGTCAAGTTACCAAAACCAGAGGAACAACTTATACTTTACTATGTATATATGTGTGTG
>CM053771.1:210087959-210108886 GCA_028658325.1 Potorous gilbertii | reverse complement strand
GGAGGGATGAAAGAAGAGAGGGCAGATTGGTGATACGGGTAATTAGAATGCTCAGTGTATTGGGGAGGGGGGAGGGGACAAATGGGGAGAAAATTTTGGAACCCAAAATTTTGTGGAAATGAATGTAAAAAGTTAAATAAATAATTTTATAAAAAAACCATATAAATTACCCAGGTAAATGTAAGAGTAAGATAAGTACTTAAATAATCCCATCTCAGAAAAGGAAGTTGAACAAACCATAAACGAACTACCTAGGAAAAATTTCCAGGACCAGATGGATTCACAAGTGAATACTATCAACTGTTTAAAGAGCAGATAATTCCAATACTATATAGATTATTTGAGAAAATTGCCAAAGGAGTACTACCAAATTATTTGTACAATACAAATACGGTTATGATGCCTAAACCAGGAAGAGTCAAAACAGAAAAAGAAAATTATACACCAATTTCTCTAATGAATATAGAAGAAAAAAATTTAAATGGGATAATGGAAAAAAGAATATGGGAACTTATCACGAGAATAATACATTATGATCAGGTAGGATTTACCCCAAAAAGAAGGGCTGGTTCAATATTAGAAAATTTATTAGTGCTATTGATAATATCAACAACAAAACTAACAGAAACCACATGATTATCTCAATAGATGCAGGAAAACCTTTTGAAAAAAATAGAGCACTCATTCCTAATGAAAACGCTGTAAAGCATAGGAATAGATGGAACTTTCTGTAAAATAATAAGCAATATCTACTTAAAACCATCAACAAGCATTATATGCAATGGGAATAAGCTAGATGCATTTCCAATAAGACCAGAGTGAACCAAGGATGTCTGTTATCACCTCTGTTATTCAATACGGTATTAGAAATGCTAGCTGGAGAAATAAGAAAAAAGGATTCGAAGGAATTAGAATAGACAAAGAAGAAACTAAGTTACTGCTCTTAGCAGATTATATGATAATATATTTAGAGAATACCAAAGAGAATACCAAATACAACTACTTGAAATAATAAACAACTTTGACAAAGTTTCAGGGTACATAATAAACCCACATAAATCATCTGTATTTCTATATATTACTAAGACTAACAGCAAGAGATAGAAAGAGAAATTCCATTTAAAACCTCGCTAAATACAGTAAAATATTTTGGAGTCTACCTGCTAAAACAAACCCAGGTACTGAATGAACACAATTACAAAAAACTTTTCACACAAATAAAGTCAGACCTAACTATTTGGAAAAACATCAACTGCTCATTGTTAGGTCAAGCTAGTATAATAAAAATGAGGATTTTGCATAAATTAATTTAATTGTTCAGTGCTATACCAGGCTATCTGATAATTATTTTGTAGAGCTAGAAAAAATAATAACAAAATTCACCTAGAAGATCAAAAGGTCTAGAATATCAATGGAACTAAGGAAAAGAAATGCTAGGGAAGGTGGTCTAGCCCTACAAGATCTCAAATTGTATTACAAAGCAGCAATTATCAAAACCCCTTGGTAGTGGCTATGAAAGAAAGGGGTAGATCAGTGGAATAGGTTAGGCACTTAAGACACAGTAGTCAATGAATATAGCAATCTACTGTTTGACAAACCCAAGGACCCCAGCTTCTGGGATAAAACCACTCTGACAAAAATTGCTGAGAAAACTGGATAACAGTGTGGCAGACACTGGGTGTAGAGCAATGCCTGACACCATACACAAGAATAAAGTGCAAATGGATACATTATCTAGGTATAATGATTGATACTTCAAACAAATGAATGGAACAAAGAATAGTGAATTTGTCAGATTTATGGAGAATGGAGAAATTTATGACCCAACAGGAGATAGATAATATTGTGAAGTGCAAAATGGATAATTCTGATTACATTAAATTGAAAAGTTTTTGCTCAAACAAACCCAATGCAACCAAGTTTAAGAGAGAAGCAGAAAACTGGGAATGAATATTTGCAACTAGTTTCTGTGATAAAGGCCTCATTTATATAATATATAGAAAACTGAGTCAAATGTACTAGAATACAGATCATCTCCAATTGATAAACGGTCAAACAATATGAACGGAATTTTCAGAGGAAGAAATTAAAGCTATCTATAATCACGTGACAAAATGTTCTAAATCACTGCTGATTAGAGTGATGCAAGTTTATTTATAATTGCTCTCTTTGTGTTGGCCAAAAACTAGAAATCAAAGTGATGCTCTTCCATTGGGGAATTTATGAACAAGTTGTGGCACATGAATGTAATGGAATATTATTATGCTATGAGAAACAATGAACAGGAAGAAGCCTGGAAAGGCTTATACAAACTTGTGCTGAATGAAAGGAGCAGAACCAGGAGAACTTAATACACAGCAACAACAACAACATGTGAGGAATTTCTCTGGTTGAATTTTTGACAGTGAATTCTTATCCCAGAATCTGGGATCCTTGACTTTATCAGACAGCTGATTGCTATATTCATTGACTACTGTGTCAACTTATTCTAATGGTCTACTCCCCTGTTTTTTAGCCAATACCAAGTGATTTTGATGATTGCTGCTTTATAATACAATCTGAGATATGGTAGGGCTAAGTCACCTTCCTGAGCACTTCTTTTCATCAGATTCCTTGATATTCTGGACCTTTTTAAAATTTTATTTGTTTTTATTGTTCTACAGTCACTTCCATATAACTTAGATTTTTCCCTTCCCTCCCCCTCCTTCCCTCCATACCTCCCATTCCCTCCCTAAGACAGTGTCCAAATGTATATGAGTTCTGCTCATACATTCCTATTAAATTCATTTTCACATTAGTCATGTTGCATAGAAGAATTAAAATGAACAGGAGAAATCAAAAAATAAACTAAAACGTAATGCAAAAAAATGATCTGCTACATTCTGTGATCTAATTCCATAGTTCTCTCTTTGGATGTGGAAGGCATTTTGCCTTAAGGGACCAGTGGGAATTTTTTGAGTCCGTGTATTGCAATGAAGCTCTAATTCTACCCGAAAAATTTCTCACACAATGTGGTTGTTGATATGTACAAAGCTCTCCTGGTTCTGCTCCTTTCAGTCAGCATCATTTCATATAAGTCCAGGCCTCTCTGAAGTCTTCCTGTTCATCATGTCTTAAAGCACAATAGTATTCCATTACATTCATATACCACAGTTTATTATTCAGTCATTCCCCAATTGATGGACATCCTCTTGATTTCCAGTTTTTGACCACCACAAAGAGTGCTGCTATAAATATTTTTGTACATATGAGACTCTTTCCCATTTTTATGATCTCCTGGGGATACAGTCCTAGAAGTGGTATTTCTGGGTCAAAGGATATGCACCTTTTTGCAGCCCTTTGGGCATAGGTCCAAATTGCTCACCAGAATGGTTGAATCAGTTCACATCAATGAATTAGTGTTCCAACTCTCCCACATTTTCTCCAACATTTATCATCTTTCTGTTTTGTTATGTTAGCCAATCTGATAGGTGTATTGTGGTATCTCAGAGTTGTTTTGATTTGCTTCTCTCTAATAAATAGCAGTTTAGAGCATTTTTTCCTATGAGTATAGATATCTTTAATTTCTTCCTCTGAAAACTGCCTTTTCATATCCTTTGACCACTTATCAATTGAGGAATGACTTCTATTCTTTCACATTTGACACAGTTATCTATATGTTTTAGAAATGAGGCCTTTATTGCAGAGACTAGCTGCCAAAATTGTTTCCCAGTTTTCTGCTTTCCTCCTGATCTTGGTTGCATCGGGTTTGCTTGTGCAAAAACTTTTCAGTTTAATGTTATAAAAATTAGCATTTTTGCACTTCATAATGCTTTTGATATCAAATTTAGTTAAAAATTCTTCCCTTCTTCATATATCTGATAAATTCACTATTCCTTCCTTCACGAATTTGTTTATAGTGTCAATCTTTATACCTAGATCATATACTCATTTGGACTTTATTCTTGTTTATGGTGTCAGGCATTGTTTATGATAGTTTCCACCACAAAATTTTTCCCAACAATTTTTGTGGAACAGTAAGTTGTTATCCCAGAAACTGGAATCCTTAGGTTATCAAACAGTAGGTTGCTATGTTCATTGTTTACTGTGTCTCGAGTCCTAACATATTCCACTAGTCTACCCTACTGTTGCCCAGCCAGTACCAATTGATTTCGATAATTGATGCTTTAAAATACAATTTGAGAGCTAGTACAGCTAGTTCACCTTCCCTAGCATTTATTTTCATTAGTTCCCTTGATCATCTAAACCTTTTTCTCTTCTAGTTGAAATTTGATATTAGTTTTTCTAGAAAATAAGTATCCAATAGTTTGATTGGTATGATATGGAATAAGTAAATTAATTTAGGTAGAATTGTCATTTTTAAAAATATTAGCTCAGCCTAATCATGAGCAATTGATTTCTTCCACTTATATAGATCTGACTTTATTTGTATGAAAAGTGTTTGTAATCTTATTCATATTGTCCCTGGGTTTGTTTTGGCAAGTAGACTCTCAGATATTTTATTGTGTCTACCTTAGCTTTAAGTGGGATTTCTCTTTCTATGTCTTGATATGGGGCTGTCTTAATAATATATAGAAATGCAGATGATTTATGTGAATCTATTTTGTAACCTGATACTTTGCAAAACTTGTTTATTATTTCAAATATTTTTTTACTTGATTCTCTGGCATTCTCTAAGTATACCATGATATCATTTGCAAAGATTGATAACTTAGTTTCTTTTTTGCCTCTTCTATTTCATTCAATTTCTTTTTCTTTTCTCATTTCTCCTGCTAGCATTTCTAATACCATATTGAATAACAGTGGTGATAGTAGACATCTTTGTTTCTCCCCGATCTCATTGGAAATGCATCTAGCTTGTGCCATTACATATAATGCTGGCTGGTGATTTTAGGTAGATACTGTTTATTATTTTATGGAAAGTTCTATTTATTCCTATGCTTTCCAGTGTTTTTTATTGGAATGGGCTCTGTATTTTTTTAAAAGCTTTTTCTGAATCAATTGAGAAAATCATATGGTTTCGGTTAGTTTTGTTGTTGATATGATCAACAATGCGAATAGTTTTCCTAATATTAAACCAGCCCTGCATTCCTGGTATAAATCCTACCTGATCATAATGTATTATTCTTTTGAGAAGTTCCTGTATTGCTTTTTCTATTATCTCATTTAAATTTTTTTCATCTATATTCATTAGAGAAATTGGTTTATAATTTTCTTTTTCTATTTTGGCTCTTCCTTGTTTAGGGATCAGAAGCATATTTGTATCAACAAAAATTTTGTAGGATTTCTTCATCGATTATTCCAAATAGTCTATATGGTATTGGAATTATATTTTCCTTAATGTTTGATAGAACACAATTGTAAATCCATGTGTCTCTGGAGATTTTGTCCCAGGGAGTTCATTAATTACTTGTTCAATTTCTTTTCCTGAGACAAGATTATTTAAGTATTCAACTTCTGTTAATCTGGGCAATTTATATTTTTTAAAATAATCAATCATCTTATTTAGTTTCTTAACTTTATGAGTGTACTATTGAGCAACGTAATTTATAATTTTATCTTTAGTTTCTTCCTCATTGGGGGTTAGTTCACCCTTTTCATTTTTGATATTGGTAATTTGGTTGTCTTTCTTTTTTTTAATCAAATTGACCAAAGGTTTATCAATTCTATTGTTTTTTCATAAAACCAACTCTTAGTTTTATTTATTAGTTCAATAGTTTTCTTAATTTCAATTTTATTAATCTCTCTTTTGTTTTTCAGTGTTTCTTTTTTGCTATTTACTTGGGGATTTTCAGTTTGTTCTTTTTCTGGCTTTTTGAGTTACATGCCTAATTCATTGATCTCTTTATTTTATGCATGTGGGCATTCAGATATAAAATTTCTTCTATGAACTGCTTTTGCAGTATCCTAAAAGATTGGGTAAGTTGTTTCATTACTGTCATTCTTTTGAATGAAGTTTTTGCTTTTTTCTATAATTTGTTGTTTAACTCACTCATTCTTTAGGATTAGATTGTTTGGTTTCCTATTAGTTTTTGGTATATATTTCCATGGCCTTTGATTACATATAATTTTTATTGCATTATGATCTGAAAAGGAAGCATTGACTGTGTATGCCTTTCAGCACTGGATTGTGAGGTTTTTATGGCCTAGTACATGGTCCATTCCTGAATATATGCTGTGTACCACTGAGAGAATGGTGTATTCCTTTCTGTGGCCATTCATTTTTCTCCAGAGGTTTATGATATCTATGATACTCAGAGTTTCATTCTCCTCCTTAACTTCTTTCTTATTTATTTTGAGGTTAGATTTATCAAGTTCAGAAAGGGTAAGGTTGGGGTCCCCCACTAGTATAATTTTTCTGTCTATTTTTTCCTCTAACTCCCTTAATTTCTCCTCTAAGTGTCTGGATGCTCTACCACTTGAATCACATATGTTTAGTAAATAAATTGCTTCATTGTCTATGATGCCTTTTAGCAGGATATCGTTTCTTTCCTTATCTCTTTTGATTAGATCTCTTTCTGCTTTTACTTTGTCTGAGATTAGGATCGCTACTCCTGCTTTTTTTTACATCAGCTGTAGTACAATATACTCTACTCCAACCTTTTACCTTTACCTTGTGTGTATACCCATGTTTCAAATGTGTTTCTTGTAAACAGTATATTGTTGGATTATGGTTTTAATCCATTCTGCTATCCATCTTCGCTTCATGGGAGAGGTCATCTTATTCACATTCACAGTTATGCTTACTATCTGTGTCTTTTCTTCCATCCCCTTTCCCATTGTTTAAGATTTTAGTTTTCCCTTCTTGCTTCCCCTTCACAACAGAGTTTTAACTTTTCTGCCACTGCCTATCTCAGTCTTCACTCTCTTCTTTCACCCCCCCTCCCTTTTAATCCCCTTTTCCCTTACTACTTGTTTTCTCCCTTTCAGCCTCCCCTCCCTTTTTCTGCTTTTCCCTCCTACTGCCTATAGGGTTAGTTGTATTAAGATCTGATTTTATTTCTCTGGAAAGTGTTTTGTAATTGTGTTCATATATTACCTATGTTTGTCTTGACAGGCAGACTACCAAATATTTTATATTGTCTGCAATTATTTTAAATGCAATTTATCCTTCTATGTCCTGCTGCCAGACTTGGTTAGGAATATATAGAAATGCTTATGATTCGTGTGGGTTTATTTTATAACCTGCAACTTTGCTGAAGTTGTTATTTCAGGTGTGTTTTTTTTTAGAATACTCTCTAGGATTGTCTAAGTATGCCATTGTATGCATTATATACCATCTGTAAAGAACAATAGCCTTGTTTCTTCATTTTTTTCATTTATTGTTGAAAGTAGCACTTCTAGTATAATATTGAATAGCATTGGTGATAATAATCTTCATTGTTTCACCCTGATCTTCAGAATGCTTCTTGCTTATTCCCATTACAAATAATGCTTGCTGATGGTTTTAACTTGATGCTACTTATCATTTTATTGAAAACTCCATTTATTCCTATGTTCTTCAATAATTTTTTTTAACCAGAAATGGGTGGTGCATTTTTTCAAATTTTTTTTTCTGAATCCATGGAGATAATCATGATTTCTGTTGAATTTGTTATAGATATGGCCAATTATGCTGATAGTTTTCTTAATACTTAACCAGTCCTTCATCCGTGGTTTATATCCTACCAGGTTGTAGGATTTTACCATTGTGATAAATTACTATAATCCCTTTGCTAATATTTTATTTCAAAAATTTGCATTAATATTCATTAGGGAAATAGGTCTATAAATTTCTTTCTCTACCTTAACTCTTCCTGGTTTGGATATCAGCACTGTATTTGTACTATAGAGAGAATTTGGCAGGATTGCTTTCTTTATTTTTCCAAATATTTCATATCATATTGTAATGAGTTGTTCTTTAAATGTTAAGTAGAATTCACTTGTGAATCTACAGCCCTGGAGATTTTTGCTTAGGGAACTCTTTGATGACTTGTTTGATTACTCTCTTTTTAAAACAATGGTATTATTTTAATATTTTGTTTTCTTTTCTGTTTATCTGTGCAATTTCTATATTTCTGTTATTATTCATCCATTTCACTTAGATTGTCAGATTTATTGACACACAACTGACAAAATAACTCCTAATTACTGTTTTAATTTCCCCTTTCATTAGTTGTGAATTCACCCTTTTCATTTTTGATTAGTAGTGCTTTGGTTTTCTTTTTTTTTTTAAATGAAATTAACAAAATAAACCCACACAAACTTCTATACTTCTATAAATTACTAAAAAAGCCCAACAGCAAGAGATAAAAAGACAAATCCCATTTAAAGCTATGGTGCACACTATAAAATATTTCAGAATCTACTTGCCAAAATACACCCAGGGACTATATGAGCACAATTACAAAACACTTTTCCCGCAAATAAAGTCAGATCTAAGTAAGTGGAAAAGCATCAGTTTCTTGTGGGTGGGCCAACCCAATACAATAAAAATGAAAATTTTACCTAGATTAATTTACTTCTTCAGTGCTACACCAATCAGACTATCAGATAACTATTTTGTAGAACTAGAAAAACTGATATTAAAATTCATCTGGAAAAACAAGAAGTCCAGAATATCAAGGGAACTAATGAAAAGAAATGCTAGGGAAGGAGACCTAGCTCTACCAGATCTCAAATTGTATTATAAAGCAGCAGTTATCAAAACCACTTGGTACTGGCTAAGAAACAGAAGGATAGACCACTGGAATAGGCTAGGAACGCAAGACACAGTAGTCAATGAATATAGCAATCTACTGTTTGATAAAACCAAAATTGGAGTCCAGTTTCTGGGATAAGAACTCACTGTTTGACAAAAACTGCTGGGAAAACTGGATAACGGTGTAGCAGAAAGTAGGCATAGACTGATGCCTGACACTGTACACAAAAATAAAGTCCAAATGCCTACATGATCTAGGCATAAAGACTGAAACTATAAACAAATTACATGATCATATAATAGTGTATTTATCAGATTTATAGAGACAGGAAGACTTTTTGACTAAACGAGATAGAAAACATGATGAAATGCAAAATGGATAATTTTATTATGTTAAATTGAAAAGATTTTGCACAAAAAAACCCAATGCAACCAAGATCAGAGGGAAGCAGAAAACTAGGAAAGAATTTTCCAACTAGTGTCTGTGATAAAGGCATCATTTCTAAAATATATAGAGAACTGAGTCAAATATACAAGAATACAAGTCATTCCCCAATTAATAAATTGTCAAAGGATATGAACAGGCAGTTTTCAGGTGGAGAAATCAAAACTATACTCATATGAAAAAATGCTCTAATTTGTTGATTTCCTCTTTCTCTTTTTATGTAAATGGTTAGATATGTAGAATTTCCCCTAAGAACTGCTTTGGCTGTATTTCATAAGTTTTGTTATATTGTCTCATTTTTTTCATTCTCTTTGATTAAGCTATTGTTTTTTATGTTTTGTTGTTTGCCCTGCTCATTTTTAAAAGAATTAATATAGTTTTCTAATAATTTTAGTCTATTTATCCATGGCCTTTTGTTACACATATTATTTTTTTATTCCATCATGATTTGAGATGGGTACATTTAAAAATTCTACCTTTATTGAAATATGAGGTTTTTGTATGCCCTAGTACATGTTCAATTTTTGTGTAGGTGATATGTACTGATGATGAAAAAGATATATTTTTTTCTATCCCCATTCAATTTTCTCTAGAAGTCTACTGTATCTGATTTTTTTCTAAAACTCTATTAACCTCTTCAATTTCTTTCTTGTTTATTTTTAGGTAAAATTTCTCTCTTTCTGCAAAGGGGAGGTTGATGTCTCTCACTAGTATGGTTTTGTTGCCTATTTCTATCTGGAACTTACTTGTCTTTTCTTTCAAGGTTTTACATGTTATTTGTTTTGCTGCATATATGTTTAATACTGATATGATTTATTGTTTATGGTGTATTTTAGCAAGATGTAATCTCTTTCCTTATTTATTTTATTAGATTTCCTTTCCTTTTGCTACCCCTGATGCTACCTCTGCTTTTCTTTACTCCAGCTGAACCATAACATATTCTGCTCCAGCCCCTTACCTTTACTCTTTGTCATTAAAGGTGTCTTGTGTGTATCTCTTTGCTTCAAATATGTTTCTTATAAACAACATATTTTAGGATTATTGTCTTTAATCCAATCCCCTTCCCTTTTATGAGAGAGATCATTCCATTTTTCATTCTGTCATGATAACTGTGTCTTTCTCTCCATCCTACTTCCCCCATTTACAGGTTTCTCTTTCACCTTTATCCTCCTCACCATCGTTTTGTTTCTGACCACTGCCCCACTAAATCTGCCCTCGCTTCTGTAAATCCTCATCCCTTTTAAAAATGTATTTATTTCTTTTTACTTTGCAACATTCCTTTCCACAAGATTTTGAGTTCCAAATTTTCTGATCTCCCACCTCTGCCCACCCCAAGACAGTGCACATTCTGATTGCCCTTTCCCTCAATATGCCATCCATTCTATCACATTCCTCCCTTCCCTAAACCCCATCTCCTCTATTTTCTTGTAGGACAAAATACATCTCTATACCACATTACCTGTACATCTTATTTTCCAGACGCATGTAAAAACAATTTTTTACATTCATTTTTAAAACATTGAGTTGCAACTTTTCTTCCTTCCTCCCTCCCCACCCATCCCCATTAAGGAGGCAAGCTATTTGATATATGTTATACATGTCCAGTTATTCAAGACTTCCATAAAAGTCATGTTGTGAAAAACAAACTATATTTCCCTCCATTCTATCCTGCCTCCCATTTATTCTATTCTCTCTTTTGACCCTATACCTGCTCAAAATTACCCCCTCCTCCCGTTTGCCCTCCCTTCTATCTTTCCCCCATCCTACTTATCCTCTTCTCCCCTACTTTCCTATAGTGCAAGATAGATTTTCTAATTGAGTGTGCATGTTATTCTCTCCTTAAGTCAAATGTGATGAGAATAAGGTTCACTGGCCCCTCTTCTCCTCCATTGAAAAAGCTCTTTCTTGCATCTTTATATGAGAGGTAATTTTCCCCATTCTATTTCTCCCTTTCTCCTCCCAAAATATTCCTCTTTAACCCCTTAATTTTATTTTTTTAGATATTATCCCTTCCTATTCAACTCACCCTGTGCTCTTTGTCTATAACTATATAATCTTCCAACTACCCCAATACTGAGAAAAGTCTCAAGAGTTACAAATATGATCTTTCCATGTAGGGATGTAAACAGTTCAACTTTAGTAAGTCTCTTATGATTTGTCTTTCCTGTTTACCTTTTCATGCTTCTCTTGACTCTTGTGTTTGAAAGTCAAATTGTCTATTCAGCTGTGGTCTTTTCACAAGAATGCTTGAAAGTCTTCTACTCAACCATCATTTTCCCCCTAAAGTAGTACACTCAATTTTGCTGGATAAGTGATTCTTGGTTTTAATCCTTGCTCCTTTTTTCCCTGGAAGATCATATTCCAAGCCCTCAATCCCTTAAAGTAGAAGCTGCTAGATCTTGTGTTATCCTGATTGTATTTCCACAATACTCAAATTGTTTCTCTCCAGATTCTTGAAGTATTTTTTCCTTGACCTGGGAGCTCTGAAATTTGGCTACAATATTCCTGCACATTTTCTTTTTGGAATCTCTTTCTGATGGCGAGTAGTGGATTCTTTCAATATTTCTTTTACTCTCTGGTTCTACAATATGGGGGCAGTTTTCCTTGTTAATTGCTTGAAACATGATATCTAGGTTCTATTTTTATCATGACTTTCAAGTAGTGCCATAATTTTTAAATTGTCCATCCTGGATGTGTTTTCCAGGTCACTTATTTTTCAATAAGATATTTCACATTGTCTGCTATTTTTTCATTTCTTTGGTTGTGTTTTATAATTTCTTGATTTTTCATAAAGTCTTTAGCTTCCATTTACTCTATCCTAATCTTCAAGGAATTATTTTCTTCAGTGAATTTTTGGACCTCCTTTTCCATCTGGCCATTTCTGCTATTTAGGACCTTCTCCTCCTCAGTGTTTTGGATCTCTTTTGTCATTTGGATCAGTATATTTTTTAAAGCATTATTTTCTTCAGCATTTTTGGGGTCTCCTTTAGCTAGTAGTCGACTCATTTTTCATGATTTTTCTTGCATCACTCTCATTTCTCTTCCCAATTTTTGCTCTTCTTCTCCTATTAGATTTTCAAAATCCTTTTTGAGCTCTTCCTTGACCTGAGACAAATTCACATTGTTCATGGAGGATTTGGATGGAGGAGCTTTGACTTGGTTGTCTTCTGTTTGCCTGTTTTGTTCTTCCTTGCACCCAATTAAGATTCTATAGTCTGACTTTTTCCCAGGTTTTGCTCATTTCTTCAACCATATACTTGACTTTTGAGATCTTTGTCAAGGTAGTGCTCTGTTTCCAGTGGGGATGAGGGGTGTACAGTCAGTCACTCAATTCCCCTACCATCTGTGGGCCTAGTGCTCCAGAAACAGTGGCTGGTGCTGCTCTGCTGCCTCTGTGGTTGCTGCAGCTTCCTCTGGCCCCTGTCCTTTCTGCTGCCTTAGGGCTTTGGCATTACCACTCAACTCTCTCTCATGTGGTCCTATAGGTTTTTCCACTGATAATACAAATTTTCCTCAGCATTTTGGGGTCATGAAGTCTAGGAATCACCAAAAGTACCCGAGATTCAGTCTCCCCAAGTCCTGCACAGCCCACCCTGTGGTAGCATAGCTCACACTGAACTGTACTTTTGCTCCCACCATGGTGTGATAGACACTGCCTGGTGACCTTTCTGACTGTCTTAGGGTGGATATTTGCTTCATTCTATCATTGTGTGGGTTCTGCAGCTCCAGAATTTATTTAGAGTAATTTTTAGATGTATTTGACTGGCCTTGGGGGAGTGCTGTAGAAAGTCCATGCTGTTACTCCACCATCTTGGCTTTGCTCCCTTCCCCTTCTCTTTTCTTTCTGCTTTCTCCTTCTGCTTCCATGTAGAGTAAGATAGGCTTCTATAAAAAAATGAATGTGTGTATTATCCCTTCTTTGAGCCAAATGTGATGAGAGTAAGAGTCAAATAATGCACACCTCCCTCCTTTCTTTCCTTCTACTGTTGTAGATCTTTGTACTTCTTGGTGCTCTGCAGCTTCTTTTTGTTGCCCCTTTTCTCCTCTCCCAGATCAATCCTTTCTTCAGTCCTTGATTATCTTTTTTTTCATCATCACATCAAGGTTAACTTATACCCATGCCCTCCATCTATGTATACCCTTCCAAATGCTGTAGTAAAAAAACTGTTCTCAGGAATTACAAGTACTTTTTCCTGTGTAGGAATGTAAACAGTTTAAACTTGTTCAACAACATATTTTTTTCTTTTCTTTTTACCTTTTTATGCTTCTACTGAGTCTTGTATTTGAAGATTGTTTTTAATTCACTAAGAATTGTTGGAAATGCCATATCTTTTCCCCTGAAAGATTATGCTCAATTTTGATTAGTTCTTCATTGTAATAAAATCTCCTTTTCCTTCTGGAATATCATACTCCAAATCCTCCAGTCCTTTAGTGAAGAAACTGCTAAATCTGGCATAATCCTGACTTTGCTTCTATGATATTTAGATTGTTTCTTCCTGTCTTACGGTTCTCGAATTTGGCTACAATATTCCTTGGGCTTTTTTTGGGCATCTCTTTCAGGAGGTGATTGGTGGATTTTTTGCATGACTATTTTATCCTTTATTTCTATGATGTTAGGGCAATAGTCTTTGATAATTTCTTGAGATATGCTGTCTAAGCTCTTTTTGTTTTTTTTAATTAGGCCTTTCACATGGTCCAAAAATTCTTAAACTATCTCCCCTGGATCTTTTTTCCAGGTCAACTGTTTTTCCACTGAGATATTTTTCATTTTCTTCTATATTTCATTCTTTTGATTTGATTGACTGATTCTTGATTTCTCATAGAGTCATTAGCTTCCGCTTGCCCAATTCTAATTGGTAAAGAATTATTTTCTTTAGTTTGCTTTTGTACCTGCTTTTCCATTTGACTAATTCTACTTTTTGAAAGAAAGGAAAAAAATAAGAAAGAATGAATGATTAAAAGATAAGAGGAAAGAAAGAAAGGAGGAAAGAACGGAAGGAAGAAAGAAAGAAAGAGAAAGAAAGAAAGAAAGAAATCTGTCCCATAAACCCCAAGTTAACTAGGAGTCCTCTGGCCATGCAAATTTACCTTCCTTTGGAGAAGGAAGGTGGGGTAACCAAAGGGAGAAAATGAGCTGAGTTACCTATCTAGCTGGGTCCCCATTAAGGCAGTTCAGTCTACTCACAGGTGTGTGTTTGACCTCACAATAGTTCCGTGCCCAAACTCCACTTAATATCTCTTTTCGGATCCTTTTGGTTTCATAGTGATTATCAATAGTAGCTGTTGCTCTTTCCCTTCCAGCTTGATTTACTTATTTTTTTCTTTTGTTCATTAAAGGGACTATTCCCTGATTACTTCTTAAAGAAACCTATTCAGTGAATGGGCATTACTTCACTCTAAGTGAATACCTGAATAGGCCAAAGTCTCCCAGTCATCCTGTTGAATATCTAGTCACTGGCTCCACATGGCTCGGGAGGGGGAAGTGAGGCTGGTGACCTTACACAGTACTCCTTCACTCGAAACAAAGTCAAGTGCAAGTCATCATTTCTGTGATATCATGATCTTCCTCGAAAACAAAGGATGAACACAGAATTCTACATTTTAAGGAATTGTTTTCTTCAGTGTTTTTTTTTTCCTATTTGACAATTGTGTGTTTTTTTTTTAAAGGAATTGTTTTCTCCAGGCAAATTTTGTCTTTCCCTTTCCAACTTATTGACTCTCATTTCTTTTCCCAGTTTTCTTTATTTGAATCTCTTTTATTTGAATTTTGAAATCCTTCAGCTCTTCTAAGAAAGTTTTTGTGGGTTTGAGACTAATTCATATTTCCCTTTGAGGTTACTCATGTAGCTAAATTGACAATACTGTCTTTTTATGAGTCTGTGTTTTCATCTTTCCTGTTATCATAGAAGTTCTTTACGGTCAATGTTCATTTTCACTTCTTGCTATTTTTTTTTTTTTTGCTTATTTCATGTCTTTTAAACTTCAGGTCTCTGTCTAGGTCAAAAGAGCATTCTTGCATGCTTCTTGTGCTGGGGGGATGGCAAGGAACTGGTCAATGGATTTAAGTGCTGGGCCCTCAAGTACTGGCTTCTGGATGCTGTAGGGGTCCTAAATGTGGTGCATGCTCTGTGCTGAGGCCAGATGAGTTTTTTCTTCCTTTCCCCACAGCTACACTTAAGCACATTGTGACTCTGGCCTCAGATCCTCTTCAGTTCTTTCCTCTGACCTCGAACTAAAAGCAAGATCTCAAGTCTCCTGTAGCCCATAGCCAGCAGCCATCCCTTCCCCATTGCTTCTGTACTCAACATATGCATGCTGGTTCCTTCTCAGCCCGGCTGTGTTCCACAGCACATCTGGATCTAGTGTTCCTTTTCATAAGAGGTTCCCTAGATCTTCTTCAAGTCAGAGGTCCAGCTCCCCTTATTGTCCTGGGGGTAAAACTTCCTGTGACAGGCCAAGGCAGACTCCCAACCCAGCTAATTAGGACTTACTGCTTATTGTTTAAGCAGCTTGCCCCTTGTTAAAGCAGACACTAACCTGGAGGTATTTATTCTTCACAGGAGTAAAATCTCTCTGGATTTTTCTTCAGATCTTCTCAGATTGTTCCTGTTCTGCCCCTACTTCTACTTGTTTCTATGGCTCTATGTTCACCCAGAGGCACTATTTTATATCTTTTGGGAAGGAAAATATTGAGACCTTGAAGCTTTCTGACATTTTTTTACCATCTTCCCAGAATCTTTTTGCTACACTCATTTTTTTCTGCCACCTCTCCTGCTCCAGAATTTGTTCTTGGCAACTGCTTCTTTTTAAAAATGTATTTATTGATTATTAGTTTTCAGCGTTCACTTCCACAAAATTTTGAGTTCCAAATTTTCTCCTCAGCTCTCTCCTCCTAACCCCAAGATCGCATATATTCTGATTATCTCTTCCCCCATATTCCCTCCCTTCTATCACCATGCTTTTCTCTTATACATTTCCCCTTTTATTTTACTGTAGGGCAAAATAGATTCCTATACTGCATTGCTTGTAATTCTTACTTCCCAGTTGCACATAAAAACAGTTTTTGACTTTCGCTTTTTAAAATTTTAAGTTCCAAATTTCTCCCATCCTTTTCCCAAACTACCCTCATTAAGAAGACAAACAATTCAATACAGGTTATAGATATGTAATCATGAAAAATTTTTCTATTAGAGTGACGCTGTGAAAGATTAGGTATGTTTCTCTCCATCCTATCCACCCTATTTATTTCATTCTCTCCTTTGACTCTATTCCTTCTCAAAAGTATTTGTTTCTGATTTTATCCTCCCCAATCTGCCCTCCCTTTTATCATTCTCCCCCCCCCATGTCATATCCCCTTCCCTCCTACTTTCCTATAGGGTAAGATATATTTATATACTCCATTGATTTTGTATGCTATTCCCTCCTTAAGTCAAATCTGGTGTAAGATTCACTCATTATTTCTTATCTCCCTGATCTTCCGAGATAATTCACTCCATTCTACACCTCCCTTTCTCCTTCCAGTACATTCCTCTTTCTCACCCATTAATTGTATTTTTTAGCTATCATTCCTTCATTCAACTCACTCTGTGCCCTCTGTCTCTCTGCCTCTGACTCTGTGTTTCTGTCTCTCTCTCTCTCTCTCTGTTTCTGTCTGTATATACATATATATATATACATATATATATATATATATATATATATATATATATAAGTGTATATATACATATACATGTATGTGTGTGTGTGTATGTTTTCCTTCAAAATATCCTAATGCTGAAAAAAGCATCTTAAGCTACAAATATCATCTCTCTATGTAGGAATGTAAAACAGTCCAGATTTAATAAGTCTCTTATGATTTCTCTCTCCAATTTACTTTTTCATGCTCCTCTTGAGGTTTGTATTTGAAAGTCAAGTTTTCAATTCGTCTCTGGCCTTTTCACCAAGAGTGTTTGAGAGTCTTCTATTTCGTTGAATGGCCATTTTCCCCCTGAGGGATTATACTCAGTTTTTTTTATTGTTGGTTTTAATCCTAGTTCTGTTGACTTTCAGGATATCATATTCCAAGTCCTGCAATCCTTTAATGAAGAAGCTTGTAGATCTTGTCTTATCCTCACTGTATTTCCACAATACTGGAATTGTTTCTTTCTGTCTGTTTGCAATATTTTCTCCTTGACCTGGAAAGTTTGGAATTCAGTACAACATTCTTAGAAGTTTTCTTTCAGGATATCTTTCAGGAGATGGTTAGTGGATTCTTTTCATTTTTAATTTGTCCTGTGATTCTAGAATATAAGGGCAGTTTTCAGGTAGTTCAATAATTTGGCTCCTAGAATTGATTAGAAAACTTTAGCAACAAAATATAACAACCTTAAAGTATTTGAAATTTTAAGGAAATGTATCATTTTCTGAGGATGACTTAAGTGTTAGCTTAAATTATTTAAATGCGATTTTAAAAGTGAGAAGAAAATTGTACCAGTTAATTTTTCTTATGTTTCCTTCTTTGGGGAAGGCAGATTTGAAATGATCAAATTGATTTCCAAGTATAATTGGTAGAACATGAAAAATCTATTCAAATCAATATTTTCCCTGATTGATTAAAACTAACCTAGAGACTTTTGATTGAGTTAATGATTTCCCAATACCAACCTTATTACTACATTTTCTTTGTAATAAGTAATCTCTAATAAATCAATTCTTTTAATTTTTTGGAATGTAGTGAGAAAGGATAGAAGGAGAAAAGGGAAAGGGGAAGTGTTATTGGAATTGGAAAGCAACATGCAATATCATAAGAAAAAGAAGGGGGCAAGTAGTTAGATTACTGTTATAGTAAATCTTTTTATTTATGGGCAAAATTCAATTTAGTGACAAAAACACTGTGAAGTTTTGAAGTGAAGTTGCTCAAAAGTGGACTTATGGGATCAGGTAAAATTTACAAAGTGGTGAAGAAGTTTGGAATGGCAATCTACCAGTTTCAAATTGGACAGCCTGGAATCAGGTCCTGATCCTTCCATCTGCTGGTTTTTCACTTTGGCAAAACTGTTTATTATCACTAAGCTTTAGTTTTCTTACCAATGTAATAAAGTGGTAGATTATGCTTGTTGAACTTCTCTAATTTGTATTATTTTATATATTTTCCAATTAGTATAAACTCTAACCTTATAATTTCCCATTGATTAATTTGGTTATATCAATCTAGCATGGTAAGCAGAAGTTAGCGGTCTTTTATGAATTAATTGACTATCATTGTTTGGTGAGCATACTTTCAAGTGAAAATGTTTTCTAAAGGTCAATTGAATTATGCAATCTAAAATTAATTTTTTATGAAAAGTGTTCTGAAAATCATGTAATGTATATGCACAGAAACATCTATAAGCATCACAAAATTAGGACCGAGAATCACTCCACTAGAAAGTATAAAACTTATCTGAGTTCTGAATAGCTTTGTAAAGTGTACATAAAAGAATAAGAGGTACACTCAAACTCTAATATATATGATATTTCATTACTGTGAAAAAATTCCTCCAGTGATGCACAATTATCAAACAAATTCAGCTTGCTTTTCTCGTTCTTATTCTTCAATCATTTCATGCTAGAGAACAGTCTTTTATTTTCCTAGAAATTGTGAGAATGCCAATGGAGCACCCAGTTTCCTATTTGTACATCTTGTTCTTACTACATTATCTGTACACATTGCTTTTACAGTCCCATGTTTATTCTATTTCACTCTAGCAATTATTTTGTTTTTAATAAAACCCATCATATGCTGTTGTGCTGACTTCATTTTTGTCTGCCTGAAAACCATGAACCATCGACCAGTGCCATTCCAGGAAACTGAATTACTTCCCTTTGAACTGTCTTAGGAAGATTCTGAAGATCAGTAGGCAGGATAAAGTAGCAGACCCTATATCCTTGCTTGAACTAAACTGTCAAGCATTCAGACTATGTTTCAGAGAGCACAACTTCAATGAACTGGTTATGTTGTTCAATTGCAAAATGTACTCTTGCCAAAAAGACTATTTTATGGAGAACTTACATGTGGCAGGTGATCACATGGTGGTCAGAAAAATTGATACAAGGAAACTGTCAAGATCTTGCTCAAGGACTTTGGATTTGACTGTGCAAGATGGGAGACACTGGCATTGAACTGCTCAGCATGGTGTGCCCACATCAGAAAAGGTGCTGTGCTCTATGAGCAAAACAGAACTGAAATAGCACAAAGGAAATGTAGGATGTATATATTTGGAGTAACTACACCAAATGTTCACACAGGCTATCTGTGCCCAATCTGTGGTAGAGCACTCTGAACTTGTATTGGTCTGATCAGCCACAGTTATTCACATTGAAGCTTCATTTTATCATGGTGATGTCATTTTGGTCCTCTTGGAGAATGAAGAACAACAACTAACCAAATTTTCAACTTTGTTTTTAATGTTTTTATATTTGGGAGAATTCTACACATACATTTTTATTAAACACATTTTCACATTAGTCATGTTGCACATAAGAAATAAAACAAATGAGAGAAACCATCATTTCCCTGGATGTGGATGGCAGTTAAGCTCAGGAGTTCTTAGGAAATGTTTTAGGTCTTTTCTTTGCTGTGAAAGGCTAAGTGTGACAGAAATAATCCTTGCACGCTGTGGCTGTTATTGTATATGATGTTCCCCTGGCTCTGTTCATTTCACTCAGCATCAGTTCATATAAGCCTTTCCAGGCTTTTCTGAAGTCCTCCTGTTCATCATTTCTTATAGCACAATAGTGTTCCATTACATTCATATACCACTACTTGTTCGGCCATTCCCTAATTAATGAGCATTCCTTTGATTTCCAGTTCTTAGCCACCACAAAAAGAGCTGCTATAAATATTTTTGTACATGAAAATTTTCAACTTTAGTTCTTCAGAGATTATAGTGCTACATTTCTCACAGTAATGCAATATTTTTGGAAGAGTCTTGGGGTTAAAGGTGCGCCTTTGTTTTGGAAAGTAACATGAAGACATTGTTTTTGTTTTGTTTTGTTTTGTTTAATTGATGTTTTGTTTTTGCATAACAAATATTCCAGGTTATATCTTGTTTATGAGAGTTATTGAAACAGAATAGTTATAATATTTTAAGTCGGTAACACCCCTTTTCGTCTCCCTACTATGGCTATGATATAATGTAATGTAGAACAATATATTACATAGACACATATAGAGATACCTTGCACCTCATCATTTGGAGAAAAGAAAAGGAAAGAAGTAAACCATTACTTGTAACATGTATGAATTGTTAAGCAAAGTTAGTAACTTCAGTACTTGAATTTCAAAATATGTATGTGGCATTCTAAACCCCCTATCAGTCACCTCTCCGTCATCTGTAGCATGTCTAACATCATTCCTTTGGAATCATAGTAAGTCATTATATTTATCATAGTTCTTTTAGTTTTTAAGGTTTTTTATTTTTGAATAATGTGGTTATGTTGAGTCCTTCATTCATGTCTAATCCTTCATGACCCCATGAATCATACTGTCCAAGGGCTTTCCTGAGGGAATATACACCACAGTTGTTTGCCATTTCCTTCTCCAGTGAATAAAGGAAAACCGAGTTTAAGTGATTTTCCCAGAGTCACACGGATATTGAATTTCTGAGGCCAGATTTGTACACAGACCTTCTTGACTCCAGGCCCAGCGCTCTGTCCACTAAGTCACCTAACTGCCTCAGTAGTATTATTATTGTATAAATTTGTCTCTCGTTTCTGCAAATTTCTTTCTTCATTAGTTTATGAAAGCTCTCAAACTGTTTCATAACATATATATATATATAT
>CM053771.1:209983303-210087459 GCA_028658325.1 Potorous gilbertii | reverse complement strand
TTTCCACTTGGCTAATTCTGCTTTTGAAAGCATTCTTCTCCTCATTGGCTTTTTGAACCTCTTTTGCCAATTGTTAGCCTATTTTTCAAGGTGTTATTTTCTTCAGTATTTTTTTGGGTCTCCTTTATTAAGGTATTGACCCGTTTTTCATGCTTTTCTTGCATCTCTCTCATTTCTTTTCCCAGTTTTTCCTCCACTTGTCTAACTTGATTTTCAAAATCCTTTTTGAGCTCCTCCATGGCCTCAGCCCATGGGATATCTATTTCAGATGTTTGGGATACAGAGGCTTTGACTCCTATGTCTTTACCTGATGGTAAGCAGTTCTCTTCCTCATCAGAGAGGAATAGCGGAATCATCTTTGCAAGTAAATAACTTTCTGTGGTCTTAGTTTCTTTCCCTTTTCTGGGCATTTTCTCAGCCAGTTACTTGACTTCTGAGAGTCCTCTCCACCCCTGGCCTAGATGTGCCCAGCTAGTGCTTGGGGTCTGAGATTCAAATGCTGCTCCCCAGCCTCAGGGCTTTTGGCGGCAGGCGTGGCTGCTATTCAATGGGAGCTTAATTCCTGGTGCTCAGGTGGGGGCAGGGCCGCCTCCCAGGCTCAGTTCCCTCAGGGGCTTTATTCAGAGACCTTTTGTGATGGAATTGCTGCTCAGCTCCTGCCTGCTCCTGGAGCCTGTGGCCACCTGCTGCCTCTGCCACTGCCTCTGCCGCTGCCTCCCAAGGGGACCTGCGTCCAGGAGACACCCCGCTCCCCTCTCAGCCCGCCCCTGTCACTGATCTGTGAGTCTGTGGGTGGAGGGACCTTCGTGGCCGCTGGAGATTCCATCCCTGAAGCCTGCTCGGATCTGCTCACTCCTCTCAGTGCCATGTGACTGGGGCAGGGGAAGGCTCTGCTCCCATCTGGGGTGCGATTGACCTTTGGAATCAGTTTTTCAGGGCTCTCTGGAACGGAAATCTCCTTCACTGTGTTGCTGCGTGGCTTCCACTGTTCCAGAATTTTTGGGGAGTTCTTTTTAGGGAAATCCATGGGCTGTGGGTTTGGAGCTACCATAGGTGAGTCTTTCTACTCCGCCATCTTGGCCCCGCCCCCAATTTATATGTTTTAAAACAATCATCCATCTCATTTAGATTGTTGGACTTATGGGCATATAGTTGGGCAAAATTATTTCTAATTACTGTTTTAATTACCTCATTGGAGGTTAGTTCACCCTTTTTATTTTTGATATTGGTGAATTGGTTTTCTTCATTTTTTAATCAAATTGACCAAAGGTTTATCAATTTTATTGCTTTTTTCATAAAGCCAAATCTTAGCTTTATTTATTAGTTCAATAATTTTCTTAATTTCAATTTTATTAATCTCTCTTTTGGTTTTCAGTATTTCTAATTTGGTATGTACTTGAGGATTTTCAATTTCTTCTTTTTCAACCTTTTTCAGCTTCATACCCAATTCATTGATCTCCTCTTTCTCTATTTTATTCATAGAGGCATTCAAAGATGTAATATGTCCCCTAAGAACTGCTTTTACAGTATCCCATAAGATTTGGTAGGTTTTCACGTTATTGTCATTTTCTTGAATGAAATTGTTGATTGTTTCTATATTTTGTTGTTTAATTCACTCATTCTTTAGGATTAGATTGTTTAGTTTCCTATTAGTTTTGCTTTATATTTCCATGGCCTGTGATTACGTATAAATTTTATTGCATTATGATCTGATAAGGATGCATTGACCATCTCTGCCTTTCTACAATTTATTGTGAGGTTTTTATGGTCTAGCACATGGTCAATTTTTGTATATGTGCCATGTACTGTCTCCAAACAGTCACCCAGAGTCATAACCTTCATGATCCTCAACTCCTTACTCTCACAGATCACATATACGCAATTCATTTTGGAATTTTATTGCTTTATATATTCTCTTCTATACATTTCTTTCTCTCAAATCACATAGGTATTAACCTATTTCAAGACCTTACCACTTGCTTTGATTATTACAGTATCCTTTTAACTGGTTTCCCTAACTGAATTTCTCTCCAATTCATATTCTAGTTACCTGCCATGATAATTTTTTTTTGTAAAGTACCAGTCTGAATCTATCATCTTGATCTTTTCTTGTAACAGTCCCTTTCTACTTTCTCTCAGTTCAGATATAAAGTTTTGTGGTAGTTAACGTTTTTCCTAATTTGGTTCCTTTCTATTTTCCAATCTTATTAAATTTTATTCCCTTCTGGGATGTCTGTGATACTACTGCATTGGCCTACATTCTGTCCCAAGAACAACATTTTTCACTTCCTATCACTTTAACTGTTCCCCAAATCTAGAATTCTCTGACCCCTTATTTGTATCTTTTTAGTATGCTTGTTTTTACTTCCAGTGTTGTCATTTTATATTATCGTCATATTGTAAATATTTACATTATACTCACCTAATGAAGTCTTTTGCAATGAAGTAAAATAGTTAAAACTAATGACTCAGTGATCTTATCTCCAAGTTAATGCAATATTTCACATAACTCTCACCTGCCCTCTCGTATCTGTTTCTTTAAATGAACAGAAATCTATTTTCTCTCCATTTTCCACTTTCATTGAAAAGAAAAAAACACAAAAAACAAAAAAGAAATAAATTTCCTCAAAGAATATAGACATTTTTTCACACCCATTTGTGTATACATGTATGTATACACACACATACATACATATTCCCCATCCCTCTCCTCATGGGCAGTTAGGTGTTATAGTTGATAGAATGTTGATTCTGAAGTCAGGAAGACTCACCTTCCTGGGTTCAAATATGACCTCATACACTTACTAGCAGTGTGATTCTGGGCAAGTCATTTCATCATCTATAAAATAACCTGGAGAAGAAAATGGCAAACATCTCCAGTAGCTTTGCCAAGAAAATCCAAAATGGTGTCATGAAAGTGATATTGAACATGACTGAAACAATTGAACAACAAATATGTAGCTCAATATGTACCCTAAATGTATCACCTCTCTTCCATGGATATAATATTTTATCATCAGTATCTCAGAATTTGAATTGTCATTATATTGATGAGAGTACTTGTTTTTTTTAACAGGGTTGTCATTATATATAGTAGGTTTTTAACCAAATGTTTATGGATTTATATAAATTATGCATTTATATGCCTTACAGAAGCAATCAGCATTTTATTTCACTAAAAATTCCTGTACATCCAAGAAAAACACATTGCCTAAGAATAGAAAAGTTGTCCTCAAAAGTTGCAGGGGGTAAAGAACTACTTATTGCTGATTTCATGGTAATCAAATAAGCTTTCCAAACCTCTGTAACATTTGAATTCCCACAGAAAGTATTGCTTCAGTGCTGTACCAGTGGATTATTCAAGCATATGTATAAATAGAAGTTAAATAATATTGAGAATGTTAGATATCTGATATCCACGGAGTAAATTGTTATTTTAGTAAAATATGTCACCAACACAACGTCAAGAATAATTGACATAAAATAAAAAAAATACTTAAAGGCTTACTCGTTAGGATTGTGAACAGTTTGAAATGCATCGTTTCTTCTCAGTAGAAAAATGTATTGTTTTCAAATTAAAAATAGAAGTGTGTGAAAACATCATTATCGTTAATCACTTGATGTTCATGGATGACACAAATGCTTCCATTGTGGAAGGAATGAAATGAACCATGTTGTTCCTTCATCTAATGAAGTAATTTTCCAATGCTATCATAATATTATTTTTACCTGATAAGCGTAAGTTTCTTGTTGTACATGAAGGGATGATAAAGAGATAAAGGTTTAAACTAGAATCCATAAGCCACTTTAAACTAATTGATAAAGGCAATCACTTCAAATAATGTGGTCTCTCTCAAACAAGACACATTGAGCAGGAAGAGAGAAAATGCTGAGGCTGAATAAATTAAGAAACTTCCAGGCATCCTAAAATCAAAGCTGAATGATGAGAATACATGTAAAGCAATTAACAACTAAGCCCTACAAGCTTTTACATTTTTTGAAATGTAAAATGGATCTTAATCATTTTGGAAAGTATTTTCATAAAATAAATACAAAATATTAATGAAACACAAGGCCAATCACCTTTCAAAAGCTGGGTTTAAAATTCACATTTCCTCATCAAAAAGCAGTAGAATTAATAGTTTTTTTAGATTACAAGAGAAACAAATGAGGGAAACATATAGAAATACATTTGGAATAAGCATACATCATTTCACTAAGAAATAGTCAAATTTAATAATAGATATCCACCATAGGACTGGTTGAATATAATTGAAAATGCTTTACATCTGGAAGAAGCTTATGAAATATACAAAATCCAAAAATATAATTAAAACTCAAAGGGTGCCACCCACATGAAATCAGTCAACAACATGATGACAAAGAAACATTGAAAAGAACTCCAGAGTCATCCCAAATATTTTATTAAATGGCAGTTTTGGACCAAATCATTGCATCAGAAAATATACAAAATTTAACCTTAAGGATTTTGGACTTAGTGAGCAACATGTAGCATGAAAGGTAATCATAGAATTAAATTCAATACAGTAGTGTAGGCATTTAAAATTTAGGTCTACATGGCATGACCTGGACTAGAGTTTTACATCATAAATTGACTGTCTTTCAGTCCATTGGACTATACAAATAGGCAAAGAGTTCCTTTTTAAAAAATATATTTCATCTTTATTTTTTGTTTTTATTTATTTTAAAGTATTTTGGCTTTCCTCAATTACATGTAAAAGCAATTTTTCACTCATTATTTTTAAATTTTGAGTTCCAAATTCTCTCTTTCTCCTCACCTTCTTCATTGAGAAGGCAAGCAATTTGATAGAGCTTACACTTGTGCAGTCAGGCAAACTATATTCATAATATTTATGTTATGAAAGAAAACATGCACAAAAATAATCTAAGAAAAACACATTTTAAAAAAGTATGCTTCAATCTGTAGTAATACATCTTTCCCTGAACATGGATAGCATTTTTCATTGTAAGTCCTTCAGAGTTGTCTTGAATCATTGTGTGGCTGAAAATAGCTACATCATCAAACAATTTTGCTATTACTGGGTACAATGTTCTTCTGGTCCTACATTTCACTTTTCATCAATTTATGTAAGTCTTTCCAATGTCTTCCTGAGAGAATTTTTTTTCATTTCTTATAGAACAATAGTATTCCATCATAATAATATACCACAACTTGTCCAGTTATTCCCCAGTTGATGGGCATCCTCTCAATTCCCAATGCTGTACCACTAGAAAATGGCTACTATAAATATTTTTGTACATACAGATCCTTTTCTGTTTTTTTGTTTTTTATCTCTTCTGTGATCCAGTCATCCTTATGAACATCTGCAAACATTGTAATGGCTGGCTCAAAAGGTATGCATGGTTTTATAGTCCTTTGTGCATGGTTCCAAATTGCTCTATATGATGGTTGAATCAGTTCACAAATCCACCAACAGTGCAATAATGTCTCAATTTTCCCACATCCCATCCCAGATTTGCCAGATTACTTTTTTGTTCTATAAGACAATCTGATATGTGTGAGGTACTACCCTGAAATTATTTTAAATTGCATTTTTTTAATCAATAGGGATTTAGAGCATTTTTTTCTCATATGGCTATAGAAAGCTTTAGTTACTTCATTTGACTGTTCATAAATATTTTCACCATTTATCAAGCAAGGAATGGCTCTTTTTAATAATCATTGACATGATACTAAATATATGTGAGAAATAAGGCCTTTATCAGAGAAAATTCCTTCTAATTTTTTTAACAGTTATGGTTGTTATATATTTTCTTCCATCCTATTTCCCCCTGTTTATTTCAATCTTTCTCTCTGTGTGTCTCTCTGTCTCTGTCTCTCTGTCTGTCTGTCTCTCTCTCTCTGTGTCTCTCTCTGTCTCTCTGTCTGTCTCTGTCTCTCTCTCTCTGTCTCTCTCTCTCTGTCTCTCTCTCTCTCTCTCTCTCTCTCTCTCTCTCTCTCTCTCCTTCCACATGTCCCCCCTCAAAAGGATTTTGCTTTTGACTTCCACCTCCCCCATTCTGTCCTCCCTTCTATCAGTCATACCATGTTCTTTTACTCCCTTCCCCTCCTATTTTCCATAGAGTAATATAGATTTCTGTGCCCAACTAAGTGTGTATGTTATTTCCTTTTAGAGTCAATTCTGATATGAGTAAAGTTCAAGTATTCCCTGCTACTTCCCTGTTACCTACCTCCATTTTCTTCTAAATTGTATGTGCTCTTTCTTGCCTCTTTGTTTTAACATAATTTATCCCATTCTGCTTACCCCTTTCTCTTTCTCCTAGTACATTGTTATTTCTCAACCCCTAGTTTTATTCTTTTAGATATCCTCCTTTCATATTCAACTCACAACTTTGCCCTCTGTCACACACACACACGCACAAACACTCACACACACTCATTTTAACTGCCCTAATAATGAGAAAATTATAAGTTACAAGCATCATCTTCCCATGTAAGAATGCAAACAGTTTTGTCTTATTAAATCCATTCTGATTTCCCATTCCTGTTTACCTTTTTGCTCATTTAAGTTTGGTATTTGAAAATCAAATTTTCTATTCAACTTGGTCTTTTCCTGTGGAAAAATTGAAAGTCTTTGATTTCATTGAGTATTCATCTTTTTTTTTATTTTGAGGCATTATACTCACTTTTGCTGAGGAGGTGATTTCTTGGTTGCAATCCTAGCTCCTCTGTCCTCTGGAATATCATATTACAAGTCTTCTAGTCCTTTAATGTAGAAGAGGCTAAATCTTGTGTTCTCCTAACTATGGCTCCACAATGCTGGAATTGATTTTTTTTTCTTGCTCCCTGCAATATTTTCTCCTTAATCTGGAAGATGGGGAATTTGGCTGTAATATTCCTGACAGTTTTCACTTGGAGATCTCTTTTTAAAAGCAATGAGTAGATTTTTTCACTTTCTATTTTGTCCTCTGGTTTTAGATTATTAGGGAAGTCTTCTTTGATAATTTGTTAAAAACTGATGTCTAAGATCTTTTTTGTGATTATGATTTTCAGGTATTCCAATAATTTTTAAATTATCTCTCTTGGATGTATTTTCCAAGTCAGTTGTTTTTTCAATGAGATATTTCATTTTTTCTCCTTTGTTTTGAACTCTTTCAGTTTTATTTTATTGTTTCTTGATTTCTAATGGATACATTATCTTCTATTTGCCCACATCTAATCTTTAAATTAGTTTCTTCAGTTACCTTTTGTACCTCCTTTTCTATTTGGTCATATCTATTTTTAAGGAGTTCTTTTTTTCAGTGAATTTTTGTGCCTCTTTTTTCCCATTTGGTCAATCATGCTTTTCAAGGACTCCTTCTATTCAGGGAACTTTTGCACATCTTTTTTTTTCCTTTGGTCAGTTCTGCTTTTCAAGGTACTCTTTTTTTCATTGGGTTTTGGTACCTTTTTTTAAACTATTTGATCTATTCTGTTTTTTAAAGTGTTCTTTTCTTCAGTAGTTTTTTTTTTTGCCTCCTTTACCAAACTGTTGACTTTTTTTCATGATTTTCTTACATCACTCTCATTTCTTTTCCCAATTTTTCCTCTACCTCTTTACTTGATTTTTAAAATCCCTTTCACACTCTTCAATATCCTGAGACTAATTCATACTTTTCTTTAAGACGTTGGATGTAGGAATTTTGGCTTTGTGATGTCCTGATTGTGTGTTTTGATCTTCTTTGTCACCATAGCAACTTTTATAGTCATAATATTTTTCTGTTTGCTCACTTTCCCAGCCCATTTCTTTACTTTTAACTCTTTGCTAAAGTGATGCTCTGCTTCCAGGGGCAAAGCAAGGTGTTCCAGGGATTTTGTGCAGCTGTTTTCAGAGATATTTCTGGGTATGTGTAAATGTTCAGTAATTCCCAGGTTGTGTGATCTAAGGAGAAGTGTGTTTACTACCCTTCTGGATTGTGCATGGTCTATGAGAGACCACAAGCAGTTTTTTTCTGCCCTGGAACTGTGATGAGGGTCCCTGCACCAATGCGGCTACATATTCTGGCATGCTAGTGCTCTTCATCACCGTGAGACTGTGACCCAGGACAATGAACCAGAGCTGAATATGGGCAAAGCAAGGAGTCCTACCCCTAGTGCCTGAAAAGAGACACCCATAATCTCCTTCTGACCAATTGTGGGCTAAGCAACTGCAACAACTGCTCTGCCACTCCCAAGGTTTTCTCCTGATTTTCTGAGGTCAGGTCTGTGCTAGTTGGTCTGCACTGCTGTGCTCCACTTTCACCCTGGTGTTACAGACTTTCCTGCCAATTTTCTAAATTGTCTTAGGCTAGAGAATTGTCAATTAAGAATTTGTTTAGAGTCATTATATAAAATTGTTTCTGGAGTTTGGGTGCAAATTCAAGCAAGTCCTTACTCCTCTCTGCCATCTATGACCAAAATTCTTCATGCTAAAAATATAGACTTCAAAATATCCAGTAGGACTGTATTAAAATAGGGCCATAATCAAAGAATTACGGGTTGTACACAGTTATGTAAATTTAATAATAATTCTGAAAAAACTTAAGACCTTTTGAGTTCTTAAGCTTCTATACCAAATTTCTATCTCAAATTTAAATATAAATTTTTATACCAAATACTAATGATCTCCAAGATATATGGAATGAATAACTTTTAAAATATGAAGATATAGAAGAAATTAAAATTATTTGAATCAGGATCACATTTGTAACATCTCTATTGTTTCTGTTTTTACGATTGCAACAAGGATGCTTGGATGAGCTCACAGAGGCCTTTAAAATCTAGTTCTTATATTTAACTACAGAAAATCAATTATTTTATTTACCTGTGTGAACGCCCATGAGATATCACACATAAAATAATAAGAAAAGGATGGAAATTTAAAGATTTCCACTTGAACTGAATTAGGAAACAATAATAAGAACACTAACTACAATGTTTGCAAAGCACTTCATGTTTTGTATCATTTGACCATCCTAACAAATATCTAGTGAGTTATAGGTGATTACCGCAAGGCTGTTGAAAGTTTGCTAAATCACATTTAAAAATACATCTCTAATACACAGCTGAGACTTTAGAAATGCACCTACTTAAGCACATGTCTGTGAATGGAGGCAGTCAAGTAAAGAAAATTTGACATACAGTTACCCAAAAAACCAGGACAATTCTCATAATGCCTGGTTATTGAGAAGAGATTCCAACAAAGAGATCTCTGGATATCAGTCATTACATGAAGAATGGGAACGTGTTGAAAGCAGAGTTGAGCAGCATTTCCACTTTGGGCCACCCTTGGACCATATGGCAAATGTCTGAATGCCATCTGGGGTAATTTACCTCCCAAAGTACTCATATAATGTTGCGGCCCTCATCCAAAAGATAGGAATGCAACAAACCTACAGTATTCACTGGTGTTTAAGTGCTATAAATAAAAGTGAGATAATTCCTTAATGGGCACTTGTATGGGGTCTCAATCTTACACCCCTTTATTATCAGTGTTAGAGCAAATTTTAATGCCAGATGCAGAAAATGAAGTGATTAAAAACATAACTGCTGATAGTGTGGTACAGTTTAGCTGCTGAAGATGCCATAATAGTGTTAATTACTATACAGAGAGTCATTTTTCAGAAGAGAGTACTACAAATTGCTTAAGTAGTCATGGTGTTCATCAGCTGGCAAACCTGGCGGGTGGGTGACGATTCCAAAACTCCTAGTAGTTAAGCAAATCTCTAATTAGAAATTACAAATTCCTAGAGGTGTTTGCACAGCAATCCAGCATGGATTTAATTGTAATACCCAGCCCCAGGATATCTCCAAACAACACACAGTCTTCAGATATATTTTATTACACTGTTCAAAGTATATCCACAAAAGAAAACTAAATATTACTATCATTATTCCAATTTACTTGTATTCACACCATAGTTAAATACTACTACTTTTAGTATGTAGAAGTATTCATCATATACCTACTGATTTTTTAAAGTAAGGTTTTAAGTAGAGATTGGGATATAGGACTTCATCAGTATAAGGCAATCCAAGTTAAAGAAAATCCTTCTACTCGTAGGATCTGTAAATTTTCCTGATAAGTTATCTGAGGAACTAAGATGTTCTATGACTTACCCAGGGTCATATAAACCAGTATGTTCTACAGAAAGAACCTGAGCCCAAATATTTCTGGATCCAGTGCTAGGTCTCTATCCTTTATTCCTCATTGCCTCATTTCATTTCTGATTATCTTGAGATAACATGGTTGAATTGTTGCTAGATGTGGTTGTTTGTTTAGCTTACCTATTATTTTATTTAAAGTCCAAATTATTTAACCTGAATTTCAATGCCCCCATAATCTCATCCCAATTTATTTAAGTTTAATTCTCCCTACAATAATTGCTGATATAAATGCCACATTCTCTCCAAATTAATCTATTTGCTACTCCTTGAACAACTGTGTCATTCTTCCCAAACATGTCATTACACATACTTCGAAATTTTTCTGCTAACGTCTTTACCCTAATAACCCCAGTTCTCAAAATCCCAGTTATGATTCAAAGAACAAGTAAAATGATATTCCCTTAATGAATTCGCCCCTCATTATCTGAGGCAAAAATGATTTCTTTTTTTTACTTAAGCCTTATCAAAACCTTTAGTTATGCTTTCTTTTTTTTCTCTCACCATAATTTCCTCCCTTCAAAATATTGACTCTATCATTTATCAAGTTTCATTTGATGCTGTCCTCTATACCCCCACACCCAATCCCTTGAGTTATTATTGTGGATACCTTTCCAAACTCCAGCCATGATGTATTCTCCCTCGACCTTGCCTCTGAATTAAAAATTCCTTTTTGGTAGCTTGGTATTGAATACTGCAGTTTCAAAATCATAATAGCTGTGTCCATGAATGTATGATGTCAGGTTTCAACTAAGTCTTCATGGTAATGCTTTTGCTCCATTTAAAAATCAAATTTATATGTTTATTTTAAACATTATTTTGCCTTTTTAAAGTCTGACATCCAAATTCTTTTCCCCTTCACACATCTTTCCCCCACTGAAAAAGAAAGTAAAATTATCTCAATTTTCACATTAGCCATATTGCAAAAAAAAAGCAACAACAAAAATAAAGTAAGAAAGCTATACCTCAATTTGCAGTCAGAGTTCATCAGTTTTCTGCCAAGATAGATAGCATTTTCACCATTATTCCTTTGAAATTGTATTGGATCACTGTATTGATGAGGGTAGGTCTTTCAAAGTTGATTGCTATTGCAACATTGCTATGCACATTGATCACCCAGTTCCTCTCACTTTGTTTGACAATCATGTGCCACAATTTGCTCAGTAGTCCCCCAGGTGGTGAGCATCCCTTCAACATCTAATTGTGTGCCACCAAAAAAAAAGAGCTGCTAGGAATATTTTTGTATATAAAGATTTTTTTGTTTCTTATTTCTTTTACCTTTTGGGGTATAAATCCAGTAGAGATACTGGTGGATCCAAGTATATGTAACTTTTGTAAACCCTTGGGTATAATTCCAAATTGTTCTCCAGAATGATTTGACTAGTTCATAACTTCACCAAGACTTACTCATGTACCTATTTTTCCTGAGCTCCTCAAGAATTTGTTGTTTCTAATAAATGTGAGATGGCACCAGACAATTGTTTCAATTTGCATTTCTTTAATCAATACAGATTTAAAGCATTTTTATATGACTATAGATAGCTTTGATCTCTTCTAAAGAAATAGTCATGTCCTGGTCATGTTCTTTGACATTTTATCAGTTGTGAAATAGCTCTTATTTTATAAATTTGACACAGTTCCCTGTATATTTGAGAAATGAGTCCTTTATCAGAGAAATTTTCTGGACTTATAAATGCCTATATTGGCGGTGAAGCCAAGATGGAAGAATAAGACTGACCTGCTCTGGCTCTCCCTTCATAGCCCATAAAATACCTGTAAAAATGACTTAACAAATTATTGAATAGCAGAAGCCAAAAATGACAGAGTAAAAGAAATTTCCAGAACAAAGTAGCCTTGAAGGCCAACAGCAAAAGTCTATCACACCAGATTCAGAGAAGAGCACAGCCCAGCATTGGCCATGCGGCCATGCAGTATGGCACGGACAGGACTGGAGCAGGTTTCAAGACACAGAATCACCGATAGTAGCTCCAGTTCCCAGACGTCTCAAACTATAAACGTTAAAGACAGCTTCAAACATCAGTAAAAATGGTCTTCCACCTGAACAAGAGGGGGATGTGGGTCTGGTCATGGGTCCAACCGTATGGCAGTGGCAGTCTCTGCAGGAGAAATGACTTTTGGAACCCTCAGTATAAAGACCCTGGGGGAATTGAGTGCCTGATCTGAATCTCAGCCCTGAATGGAAGTCCTAGAGTGAGGAGAACTGGTGCTGGTATGATGGAGCTGTTGGTGACTGTAGAGAGGGAATCCTACTCACATATCCTGGGCAGAAAAGTTTTATGGGGTTTGAAAGATAAGGGAGATCAGGAATTTTATGGCTCCAGGAAACTGATATTTTGGGACAAACAACCTCCTGGTGGTCTCTTCATTCACCTTCAAAGTCCAGTCATTAATATAGAAGGACTTCTTAAGATCTAATCTGAACTCAGAGCTACCTAGACAGGTCTGGGAAAATTAAAAAAAAAAAGATGTTGACCCTTTGCTATTGTCAAATGAAAGGAGGGGCATAAGGCCTACCCTGTGCCCCTAAGGCTGGAAAATTACTGAAACGTCACCCAAGTGACTAGTCTGAGGCTAGAAAGCAGTGACAACTCTTTTGTTAAAGTTGTAGTGTCTATGTAAAGTAAATTGGTGAACTTTTTATATATAGAGTTCCTAAATAAGGAACTTGTTTTTGTGATAAATGATCAGTAATTATTGGCTTTTTGGACAAATTTAAGATTTAAAATGTAAGTCCTGAAACAATTTTTGATTAGTGAAAAATGCCATCTGATGTGAAAGCCTCTGGGACTATCCTCAGAGAAGAATGTTACTGTTACTGGCAGAGGTGTGCTTCAGGGGACAATTCTGTTCTCAGCCAGGGATGGGATGCTTCAGACTCAATTTACCCACTGTGTTCCTCTGAAAAAAAAGTTTTCTCATCTATTTCTGCATCTAGCTATAAGGTGGAGATGATATCTAATTAGGTCCTTACTTTTCATCTTTGTGACATGTTTTTATAAATCGAAGTAGATAGTTTAAAATGTGAGCACAATGCAAGTAATGGAATCTTGGTGTTTTCCATCAAATAATTGGGTAAATTGGTACTCTTGTATAGTCTTGTGAAAGATAAAATCCTTGTAATAGGACATTCTTTCTAAATAATATGAGAAAAACTAGATAAAGGAAGGTATAAATACGATGCTGAATCATTGTTCCATAGAACAAGCATGAGATTTAAAATTAACTGCAATTAGATGGAATTGTCGAAGTTAGGAGTGCTTGGGACCCAAAACTAGTGATATTCTCACTGCTTAGGTGAATTCAACCCAAGATTCTTTGAGTCAAAGAAAATTGAAGTTGAAAATTCTAGAACATCAGAAGCCAAAAAAACGACTGAGTGAAAGAGATTCCAGTCCAAGGCAGCCTAGAAGGTGAAGAGGGCAGGTCTATCACACCAGGCACAGAGCAGAACACAGAACAGCATGAGCTGTGCTGCATCAAGGACAGGACTGGAGCAGACTTCAAGGAGCCACTGATAGCTGCTGTGGGTCCCAGATTCCACAACTCACAAATGTGAAACACAACTTTCAAAGGTCGGTGAGAAAGTTCTTTCACTTGAGTGAGAAGGTAACAATGGTCTAGCCGTGGACCTAGGCTGTGGCAGCTTCCATTGTTGGAGCCCTGACCTAAAGCCTCTGGGGAAATTGAGCACTTTATCTGAATCTCAGCCCTCAGCAGGGTCTCAGGGGGAGGAGGAGCACTAGGACCCTCCTCTCAACGAAAGATTCAGAAGTCAAGTAACTGGTTGGTAAAATATCCAAAACAGAAGAAAAAAATAAGACCATAGAACGTTATTTTCTTGATGGATAAGTATTTCCTTCTATCCTTTTATATGAGGAAGAAAAATGCATATTGTCAGAGGAAGTCAAGGCTTCTGCATTCAGTAACTCAAAAATGAATAGACAGTGGGCTCAGGCCATGGAAGAGTTTGAAAAGTGAGTCAACAGCTTGTTAAAGGAGGCCCAAAAATGCTGAGGAAAATAACACCTTTAAAAATAGGCTAACACAATTGGAAAAAAAAAGTCTAAATTGTCAATGAAGAGAAGAAGGTTTTAAAAAGCAGGATTAGCTAAATGGAAAAAAGAGGTTCAAAAGCTCACTGGAGAAAATAGTTCTTTAAAAATGAAAGTGGAATTCAGGAAAACTAATGACTATATGATAAACCAAGAAATTACAAAACAAAATCAAAGGAACGAA
This sequence comes from Potorous gilbertii, assembly GCA_028658325.1. Lineage (NCBI taxonomy): Eukaryota > Metazoa > Chordata > Mammalia > Diprotodontia > Potoroidae > Potorous > Potorous gilbertii. The sequence continues at coordinate 210,073,037 of CM053771.1, read as the reverse complement.
AAAATAGAAGATAATGTGAAATATCTCATTGGAAAAACAACTAACCTGGAAAATAGAACCAGGAGAGATAATTTAAAAATTATGGGACTACCTGAAAATCATGATCAAGAAAAGAGTCTACACATTATCTTTCACAAAATTATCAAGGAAAACTGCTCTGATATTTCAGAACCAGAGGGTAAAGTAAAGATTGAATTAAATTACCCATCACCTCCTGAAAGAGACCCAAAAAGAGAAATTCCTAGAAATATTGTGGCCAAATTCCAGAATTCCCAGGTAAAGGAGAAAATATTGCAAGCAGCTAGAAAGAAACAACTTGAGTATTGTGGAAATACAATCAGGATAATACAGGATCTGACAGCTTCAACATTAAGGGATTGAAGGGCTTAGAATAGGATATTCCAGAAGTCAAAGGAACAGGGATGAAAACAAAGAATCACCTACCCAGCAAAACTGAGTATAATACTTCCAGGGAATAAATGGCCACTCAATGATATAGAGGACTTTGAAGCATTCATATTGATGAAAAGACCAGAACTGTATAGAAAATTTGACTTTCCAATACAAGAATCAAGAGAAGCATGAAAAAGTAAACAGGAAAGAGAAATCATAAAAGACTTTCTAAAGCTGAACTGTTTACATTCCTACATAGAAAGATAATATTTGTAATTCTTGAGACTTTTCTTAGTATTTGGGTAGGTGGAGGGATTATGCGCACACACACACACACACACAGACAGACAGGAGCACAGGTTGAGTAGAATCAGAAGGTATGATATCTTTAAAAAAAATTAATGGGTGAGAGAGGAATATATTGGAAGGAGAAAGGGAGAAATAGAATGGTGCAAATTATCACTCATAAAAGAGATAAGAAAAATCTTTTTCAATGGAGGAGAAAAGGGAGGAGGTGAGAAGGGAAAAGTGAAGCTTACTCTCTTCACATATGGCTTAAGGAGGGAATAACATGCTCACTCCATTTGGTATGAAAATCTAGCTTACACTACAGGAAAGTAGGGGAGAATGGGACAAGGGGGGTGAGGGAATGACAGAAGGGAAGGTAAATGGGAGAAGCAAGTAATAAGTAAACTCTTTTGGGTAGGGACAAGGTCAAATGAGAGAATAGAGTAAATGGGGGACAGGGTAGGATGGAGGGAAATATAGTTAGTCTTATACAACATGACTATTAGGAAAGTCTTTTGCAAAATGACACATACATAGCCTATATCAAATTGCTTGCCTTCTCAGTGGGGATGTGTGGGGAGGGAGGGAGGGAAAGAAGTTGGAATTCAAAGTATTAGAAATGAATGTTGAGAATTGTTATGTATAGAACTGAGAAATAAGAAATATAGGTAATGGGGTATAGAAATCTTTCCCTATAAGAAAAGAGAGAAGATGGGGATAATGGAAGTGTGGGATGTAATAGAAGGGAGGGCACATTGAGGGAAGGTGTAATCAGAATGCAAGGTGTTATGGGATTGGGGGAGGGGAAAGATGGGGAGAAACCTGGAACTCAAAATTTTGGGGAAATGAATGTCGAAATCTGAAAATAAATAAAACTGAAAAAAAATTAAAAGAAAGTTTTGTAAGCATAATACCAGATCTATTAAATAATAGGTTAGTAGGTGAACACCTGAGGTTAAGATATAAATATAAGATTAAGTTATTAGGCTTAATACTTTAGACCAACAAAAATGAGTTAAGGTCTTTTTATTATTAGTAATAGCATAGAGACAATTAGATTGAAGGCTTATGAAGTTAGCATGTTTAGGTAATATTATTCTTATCTCAGGTGGTCAATGTTAAAAGACGAATGGTTTGTGGTTTATCTTGTAAATGCTTTAAAAGAATGATCACATGACCAGAAGTTGAAATTGTTTTATGATGTGATATATACCGTGTTAAAAAATGATTACTTATTGTTTGTATGTATGTATGCATATATATATATATATATATATATATATATATATATATATATGTATGTATACTGGAACTTGTTATTAATTCCCTCCTTAAATCTCATCCTGCTGATGGGGAAATGAAGAGTAGATCAATGTGAAAACCGGGTTCTAATTTGAATTTCTTAAACATGAGATTTGCCTAAAGTTACAACTTTTGATTTTGTAAAAATGACAAGGATATAAGGCTTAGGAAGGGTAATCTAAAGTTGTATCAAGGTCAGTTTTGTAGGATAATGAACATCTGGGTTTCTACAGGAAGATAAAAGGAGGAAGAGCTCAGATACTGTGCTGAAAATGGTTTGAAAGAGTATCCAGATCAGAAAATTGCATCCGATATTCTTCCCCAGACTACTGTATGAGGTGAAACTTCTAAATGGACAATTGGTTGACTTATCTTTTTCTTTTGAGTCTCTATATCTGTACTTATAATAAGGGAACTTCCCCCTTGTAATTTGTCAATGTGTTGATCAACTTTGCCCCTTCCCTTATACATAAAACAGGGAGATAGATGAGGAAACATATTCATATGGTAAAGAAATTGAGGAGATATTGATTGGATTTAGGTATGGAAACAAAAATTTTAATAAAGAGCAAAAAAGGGGGAAGTTTGTGGGAATAACTTTTAAGGAAGGAATTATGTTTCCACAGGTTCAAAACCTCCAGATTTGAGAGGTGACGATTAATCAGAGTTGTGACCTAGCATAGTCAGATATAAAAGGTCAGAAACTTGTAAGAGACAGAAAGGAATTAAGTGTCCCCAAAGGTTGTTAGCCCCTAAAGTTGCTGAATAAAGTCAGATAAGAAAGATAGCAAACTGTAGGTGGCCCTGCCCAATCAGAAAACACTTAATGACTTTCAGAAAAACCCAAGAACAAAGTAAAAACTGGTCCAACTCAAACCAGCTGGGGTGCGACCTAAAATTCCAACTGCACTTGCTTAATGAATCTCATGCATATAAGCAGACATGACCCACAAAAAAATTATCCCTCCATTTTCTGCTCATGGGTCCTGTGCTGAAATATGTTTGGGATGACGGAGCACACCAAGGAGCAATATGTAGTGAATATGTCAAAGAGTTTGTGACCTGAAGGAAACCAGACTAGTCCATATTCTGATGGGAACATGTGTCCTGAACTACTATTATAAGAATGCCCTCTCTTCTGTATCTGGCACTTCATCCTCCTGAAGAGGGGTAGAGTCGGCTGTGACCAAAATGTTCAATTCCTCTGAACTCAGCTGTAATAAATTTTCCTTGATGCCTTTTAGTGTCAAGTGTGTTTCTAACAGGAAATAACCATGCTAGTCATCATATTATCTTTAATTTGGGGTCCATTATTCTACAGTCCCCAATCTACAGTCCCCTTTCCTCACTCTCTCACACTCTTTTCAACTCCTTTTCATGTGTTCTCTTCTCCTATTAGAATGTAATTGTCTTGATGTCACAGACTGCCTTTATCTTTGTATTTTTCACTCCCAGTCTTAACACCAAAAACATTAAATAAACCTCTTTCTCTTTTTCTCCTTCCCTTCTTACCTCCTTTATCTTCTCAATACTGTGTACATAGTAAGTTATTAGTTAATGTTAGACAGATTCAAGCATTCCAGGTCTTTCTTACCACCTTTTCTACAACATGAATGACAATAAACTTTGAATGATTTTGTTATAGTCCTTTCAACTTGAAGATAAGTCTCTTTAAAGGAAAACATAAACAAAGAATTGAATAACTTTGCCTTCTCATTATCATGTTTTTTCCCTTTAATTATATTCCCCAAATACTTCATATATAAACATGAAACTAATATTAGAATTATGTGCAAGTCATTATACCTGTAGAATAGGTTTTGAGAAGTCTCAAATGACATATTCCATGTAAAGCATTATGTGAATCATACATTTCTCTAAAATTTTAGCTACAATTATGATTATATATTTTCTTGCAATTAAAACCAACAAGCAATTTTGGAGCATTCAGTATTTTTGCAAACCTGAGCTCATTCTGAGTATTAGCCTTCCTGACTCCATTCTTACACACTTATTTAATTCATCTGTTGTCATATGAACCCCTTGCATCCAATAAGCAAGCTTCCTTGTAGTCATAGGTTCCCCTCTCTAATAGCAATTATTATTCATTACTAGATTCTCTTGGCACCAGACATCCAAAAAACTAATCAGTCTTTTGCATAGTATGGTTGAAGATATAGCCAACAGGCACCTGTAGATATGAAAACCATGAATATCCAGAGAATCAAAGCCAAAGATGTCTAGCAGTTTGAATTTAGATCATAAAACCTGCAAGTGACTCAACTAGTTTTAGTTTCAAATGTAGCTTTACTAAAAGTAAATATCCTTGTACCAGTGTTGGAAAGCTCAAATGATTTTAAAGATGCAAAGTGTTTCAAAGACCTTAAAGTACTATATAGTGCAGCCAAGTGGTGCAATGGATAGAGTGGGACCTATGATTCAAAACTGTCCTCAGGAACTTACTAGCAAGGGAAAGTCCCTTATTCCTGTTTTTGTTTTCTCATCTATAAAATGAACTGGAGAAGGAAATGGCAAAACACTCCAGGACCTTGGCCAAGAAAACCCTAAGTAAGGTCAGGAAATGACTGAACAACAAGAAAAGCAGGATATAAATAAAATTTAATGTATGCTTGTGGCTATCATTATTCTCATAATACTCAGACCTCGGTCTGATAATTACTTCATTCTCCAAGATTTTAAATCCACTCATGTTAAGCTCAAAAATGTTTATAGAACAGTACAGAAATATGCACATAACTCTTTAACAATTAGGCTCTCCGATTTTTTTAATATATGCACACACTTTTAAGTTTAACACTTCTTTTTTATTGATTTAATAATTTATATCCCTAATTCCATGTAAAAATCTTTTTTATATTAGTTTTTAAAAATTTTGAATTTCAAAGTGTCTCCCTCCCTCCCTGTCCTTCCTTTGTTCCCCCTTCATATGTTCTCTTCTCCTAGTAGAATGTAATCTTCTTGAAGTTAGCCACTCACTTTATCTTTGCGTGATTCTTGCTATGTTTGTGTATTTCTCTCTACCTAAAATTCTTTGGTCCCAGTATAAAGAAACTTTAGTGTTGTGTGATAGAAGTAGTGCTTGTATCTTAAGGTAATCTGTACATGTTGGCATAGTGCTAGTCTTCTCATGAACTTCTTATTTCAGAGGACCCCTATGCTCTTTTGGGACATCATTCACAACCTTGTTGAGAGACACTACCAATATGATATGATAACTTTCAAAGATACATAAAACCAAGGAGAGATCATCATTTAATGAAGCCATAATAGGAAGGCAAATAATAAGGAATTTAATCATGTGCTAAAAGTGCTTTATATTCATACACAAAATAAACATCATTAACCATGCCAGCATCAGAGTGATTACTAGGAAGATGGTGGAATAGGTCAGAAAATTCCAAGCTCTCCAGATTTCCCACACAATCAAGAAAACAACACCTCAGGACAAAGGTAGAATAACAAAAATAAACCAGATTTGGGGCAGTCCAGTGGTCCTCCTAGGACAATTGAAGTAAAAATCCCAGGATTAAAGTTTGCTCCTTATGAAGGGTAATGCTGCCTTGCTACTGTTGCTGAAATAGCAAGAGGTAAGCCCTGGGGTTAGCTGGGTGGGAAGGTAACCTCAGCCCCCACAACAATTTTCCTCTCCTGGAATTTAGGGATTTGAGCATCTAAGCCATGGGAGACTGAGACAACGTCTGTTGGTGAGAGATACCAACTCTCCATCTCTGCTGCTGAGATGCAGCCTGGGTAGAAGGAAATAGCACATGCCCCTGTGAGAGCAGAAAAGAAATCCATCACCAACTGAAAGTGATTCTATGAGGAAAACTTACAGTACTAACATGGTGAGAGGGCCCAAGACCCCCAGATCAAAGGCAAAACATTATGAGCAACAAGAAAGAAATCAAATATAGTAGAGCCACAATTAGAATTACACAACATCTAGCAGTGGCTACACTAAAATATTTGGTCTTGGAACACTATATATGAAACAGCAAAAGAATTGGGATTATGGCCAAAATTTTCATACCTTGCAAAGTTAAGCATAATCCTGAACATCAACAAAAGGACATTCTATGAATTGTCACCTTCAGGGTATTTTTGCAAGAAGACCTGAAATCAATTGAAAAGCTGACATACAAGATTCAAGGGGAAAAAAAAAGGCAAACATCAAAGATTAATTACAAGGGACTCAATAAAGATGGACTGTTCACTTTTACATGAGGAAATGTAAATCATACCTCTAAGGCTGTTATTATTACTTGGATAGTTCAAAAGAAAGACTGGGGTATGGTTGAATATGATGTGATACTAAAGACAAACTGGGAAAAAACAGAAAGAGTAATTGTACAAATGAGGTTCCAGAGAAAGAACTGACACAGAGGATTAGATGGAGGAGGGGGGCTGGTAGTTCAGGAACCTTACTCTCATTGGGGGAACAGTACATATATATCTATGAGAGAATGAAAGTCTTCTAAGTTCAGAAAGAAATAAAAGGTTTAGGGAATAGAGGGGAAGAGGGATCTTTAGTGGGAGTATAGGTGGACAAGGAAGCAAGTAGAAGTAAAGTAGAGGAGCCAGAAGGGATAGGAAAGAGGAGATGCACAAGCAAAATAAAGATCAGGAGAAGAATTTATTAGGGAAAAAAGCATATATATATGAATGCATGCATGTGTGTGTGTATGTGTGTGTATATGTATGTATCCAAGATTAATTGTAGCCATCTTGGGGGAGGAGAGAAGAGAGAAGAAGAAGGGGAAGAAAAGAACAAAGAAAAAAATACACAGAAGAAAATTTTAAAGGAAGTAAAGAAAAGATGGACAGCTTTGTATTTATATTGGCTTTCTTACAATAGAAATTTATTGTTGGATAAATTTAATCCTCTCTTACATTCTGCTGTGAACATGACAATGTTTTTTCCTTAGTTTCTATTTAAGTTTTACAATTTAAATTCATAATGTTTCTTTTACTTTTTTCATTGTGTATTCAAGTTCTGGTATTTAAGTTTTAAATAAATTAATTTTTAAAAATCCCACTGAGTTTTTCTATTTAAACCTACTATAGCAGAAGAGAATAAATACTTGAAATTCTGAGCACTGGAAAAGAAGCTCAGAATTCAATGTCATCTATCTCTTATTATTCTTTATCATCTCTCACTGTTACTAGCACAGAGAGAGGATGCTTCAGTCAAGAAAGCTATTTAGTTTTTCCCAGTCTCTGGAATCAAGAAGACTTGGCCAGCCCATACCATGTGATATATGTCTCAACCCTGCTGCTTATGTTTTACCATCCATCCATTTGGACTTTTTTTTGGGTGTCATATATTGTTCACCTATGGTTCTTTTTAATCACTGTGCATATCATTAGTCTCCCGTTATTTCGAAACCACAATATAATCCTGATCTCTACAGTCAATATCTTCTTTCTTGGTTATGCCTGTTCATTCTACTGTGCTAGACAATTTTTTTTCTTCTGTACACATTTTATGACATGAGACCATGCTCAGGCATGAATCAGAAGAGTGGAGGGTGTGGTAGAAAAGGTAGAATCCAGAAAGTCTTCCAATGAGCAGCAACTTCACTTCCATTGGAAATACGAGCAAATTAAAATTATCATGAACTTTCTACTGAAAAGCTTACATTAAGTACAGATTTAATCCCTGCTCATGCTACATTAAAATATAATTTTCAATGTAAGTAACAGAATTCCCTTGAACAACTGTCAAATATATCCAGGCTCTTTTTTTGTGGTAGAAGTTATATTGGAAATATATAGTGGAAAGCTATATTCAAAGGTAGCCCTTATAAAATTGCCATCATAGTTTAGGGGAAAAATTCCTCTCAAAGATTTAACTCCCTTTTTAGAAGAAGAAATTAAAGCTATCTTTAGTTACATGAAAAAATGCTCTAAATCACTATTGATTAGAGACATGCAAATCAAATCAACTTCAAGATATGACATCACACCTATCAGATTGACTAACATGACAAAACAGAAAGATGAGAAATATTGGAGTTGTGGGAGAGTTGGAATACTAATTCATTGCTGGTGTAACTGCAAGCTAATCCAACTGTTCTGGAGAGCAATTGGAGCTATGCCCAAAGGGCTGCAAAAATGTGCATATCCTTTGACTGAACAATATCATTTTTAGGATTGTATCCCAAAAGAATCCAAAAAATGTACAAAAATATTTATAGGAATTCTTTTGTGATGACCAAGAAATGGAAATTAAGGGGATGTCCATCAATTGGGGAATGGCTGAACAAGTTGTGATATATGACTGTAGTGGAATGCTATTTTGCTATAAGAAATGATGAACATGAAGACTTCAGAGAGGCCTGGAAGAACATATACGAGCTGATGCTGAGTGAAAGGAACAGAACCAGATCATTGTATGCAATAATGACCACAATGCCAGAGGCATTTTTCTGGTAGACTCAGCTCTTCACAGCAATACAAGGGCCTAAAACGTTCCCAATGGACTCCTGAAACAAAATGGTATCTACCTTCAGTGTAAGAACTATGGAATTAGAATGCCGAATGAAGTAGATTATGTTCTTTTGTGTTATATTTTGTTTTGCTTGGGGTTTTCTCATGGTTTCTCCCATTCATTTGAATTCTTCCATGCAATATAACTAATGTAAAAATATGTTTAATAAGAATGTATGTGTAGAACCCATGTAAGACTGCTTGCCATCTTGGGGATAGAGTAGGTAGGGAAGGGGAAAAAATCTAAGACTTATGGAAGTGATTGCAGAAAACTGAAAACAAATACATTTAAAAAATTTAACTCCTTTTCTAATTCCTTCTGTTTCCCCAAATTAATATGTTAAAGTATTTTAATGTATGGGAGTATTATGCATATGTCACTGAGGACATTACCATAATGTCAGCCTTCAAAAGTGTTAGTGTCCTGACTCTAGTACCTTATTAGCTCTGATTCAAAGCTTGGATGAAATGAGGCATTCTTAGTATATTGAACAGTTAGCATAAGGTTTCCTTAGCCCTAACATTAAAGGATGTATAACAGCATTGGGTTGGCTAACTCCAAAGGTAAATGCTTCTGTTCCATAGAGCACACAGTTATGATTCTCTACTCCAGTGGTTTCAAATGTCTAAAGCATATTGACTGGTTTAGTTGGACATTTTTTCCCCTTCCATCTATAAGACCATGAAGCCACACCAACAAAGCCAGCAGATACCAGCAAACTACATTAAGGGAAGGACAAATTGATACTTTGTCTGAACCAATCAATTCTTGGTTTTGTAATCTTTCAGGAAAAAAATAGCTTATCCATTTTGCATTGAATAAAGGGCTTTCATGAAAAGAGATACTATATTTAAATTTATATCTACCTATCTCTGCATATACATAGACAGATAAATAGAAAAATAGCTACTTTTGCTCTTTCTTTCATTTTTTTGGAGTATAGATCTAGAAGTGGTATATCTGGTTCATAGAGTATGTACAATTTGGTAACTTTCTGCATATAGTTACCAACTGCTTTCTTACTTGTTAGGCTAATCCACAGCACCAGCAAGAGTCTACTATGGTACATATCTTCTTACAGAACCTCCAAAATTTGTGATTTTCCTCTTTTGTCAGTTTTGCCTGTCTTACAAGTGTGAGGTGAAACTCAAAGTTCATTTAATTTGCATTCTCTAATAATTAGTGAAGTAAAGTATTTTTATATGATTATTTATCACTTTGATTTTGAGAAGACACTTTCAGGGACAACAGAAGAAACAACAGGGAATTTTTAAAAACCTACCCATTTCTAGGTCCTTCCATTTCCCTAGTATCTCAAAAATCTCATTTTCCTTGTTGAGAAATGTCATGAACTATGTCTCCTAATTTCCAGAGTGTAATACACTGTCAGAACAACTACTACTTTTATTCACATACATTCACATGTATGTCATAGAATTTCCAAACATAGTCACTATCTTCTTTACAGCACCTAATCCATCTGGTTCTAGGTGCTGCAGTGGATGGAGCACTAGGCTTTAAAATCTGGAGGACATATTCATGAGTTTAAATCTAGCCTCAGACACTTGCTACCTGTGTAACCCTGGGCATGTCTCAACTCTATTTGCCTCAGTTACTCATTTGCAAAATGAACTGGAGAAGGAAATGGCAAACCACTTCAGTAACCTTGCCAAGTAAATCACTCAATAGTTTCATGAAGAGTAAATGTGATAAAAAATGACCGAACAACAGCAACAAGAATCTATCTGATAAAGTACTAAGGCATGTCCTCACCTTCTTTTACATACATTTTTTTACACACAGACACTGTCTAGAACCTGCTCATTGGAGCAGAAAGGGAGCTGCATATCTTGTAGGAGGGAAATTTTGTAAGGATCCAGACCAACATGTGTTACTTCATTAACTTGGAGATGACTGTGCATTGACTCAGGCATGAGAAGCTTTTTCCTGTTTTCTGTGTTGTCACTTCAACTTATTTAGGTCGCCTTTATCTACTAGGTGCAGATCCATGTTTCAGTGAAAAATAGAGGAAGTTTACTACTTTGGTCTCATGCCCTATGAAAGTCAAAATACATCCCATTGATTTTTAAATACTTCATGTATTGAATTTTCGAAGAAAAGATACAGTAATCTTAACCAGAAACACAATATCAGATCTTATGGCATATAAAACAAAAGAAAGATCTGCCTGCATTGAATTGAACCTACTTTGTGTGTCATCAAAAAGCCTCCATAAGAAATAAAGTTTGGGAGTATAGTTAGGGATCCCGTATTACAGACAGAAATTGTGTTGCCTATTTTGAGGGTCATGTAAAGTTATAAATTTTTCACTTGAGTTACTATAGTATTTGGAAACAATTTTCCATGGGCTCTCATTTTGCCAATACTAGAGTCCGGAGAAAGATTTGTCTTCCTGCATAATGTGGCTATAGGTTTTTTCAGATCATTTTTCAACAGTGTCAAGGTTGAAAGCTGATATATTATCTCAGAAATTCTTTGGGAGCTGGAAACTAGGGAATTGAAAAGAATCTCAAGTTTCATAATAATACAGGCCATTCTGCATGAATCACTTGAAATTTTATTTTGGAAATTGAACCTTGTTGAATTTAAATCATAAATGAAAGATAAGTTGAAAATTTACCACACATTTTCTTTTTGAATTTCAAAATACCTTGTATGTGATAAACTGTTCATAATATTACTGCAAGATATTTTTAAACTCTTGAAACTCTATGGTTTCATCTTGTATTCTCCCCAAGCAGATGTTAACCTATACTACATCTGTAGCTTGGTAGCACCAAGGCAACTAGTTGCCACAGTCATAAAATTCTATGCCTTGAGTCAGGGAACACTGTTCAAATACGACCTTGGACACTTAGTAGGTGTGCGAATCTGGGCAGGTTATTTATCCTTTGTTTACCTCTATTTTCTTGAATGTAAAATGGGGATAAAAATAAAATGCCAAGATTCTTGTAAATATCAAATTAGAAAATCATTGTAAAGCATTTAGCATAGTTTCTGGGACATAGAAAGTGGTATAGAAAGGTTATTTACTATTGTCATTATTAATACACGGTGTAATTTCTTATGTATACCCCTCTTTTTTCTATGAATTTCTCATACCTTGTCTATTTAATGAATTGGCTCTCTTCTTTTTCCTTGCAATGTATCTAGAGTATCAATGTAGAAAAGAAACTCTACATTTGTTGTCCAGATTTATATTGCCTATTTTAAAATTCACTTGGGCACTGAGGTCATTTTCTTATATTTACCTGTAAGCAGCCCTTCCACAGCAGGTTAGAGCTCAGTCATTGGCAAATCTCAGTTCTTGGCTACTTCTACCAAACCAGTCATCTTTGCATTAATTCCCTCTTGGTGTATGTTTTCCAGGCCCAAGAATTCACTAAAGAATCATAACACAGGACAACACATAACAAGTGCTAAGAAAAGTAATAAGAAACATTAGACCATTACAACTAATCTGAAGAATCTCTGGAGCCTCACATGGCTGTTTATTCACACTTTTTCTGATACATTCACCACAAACCTTAAAAATATTGACCCTTTTGAGAATTGATTAAATGTTCTCCATTCCCTTAATTGTGTTCTCTTTACCAACTCAAGTTTGGGAAGATTTCCTGTGGCAGAAGTGTTGTACTATATAGCCATTTCTCATATCAATACTATGCAATCTTTTGTAATTTCAGTGCCTCATCCAATCTTCTTGGAAAGGTAGTCTTGCCAGATATTCTTGTTGAATATAGCTGACTAGAGGCTTTGTCTATTACTCTGCCTTATCCTGGGACTGTATCCTTTGTGTTGGTTTTATCAAAGTCTTTCTGTCATTTAGTAAAGTGGAAGGAGGATTACCCCTAGAGAAAAGACTTGCTTTCAATCTGCATCTCTCATACCACCTATGCAATCCTACAGAAGTTATTTGGTCTGTTAATTGATTCTTTGGTGAAATGAAGGGACTAGACTTTAAAGACCTTTGAAGCAACTTTCGGGTCTAGCTAGATCTTAGATACCATTTGAAAGAGTTTCTTATAGTTCATATTCCTTCATGGGAAGGATCACAGTGTGGAAAGTGATCACAGTTATCACAAGAATTTTGTTGGAGATACAATTTAATAAAATATATAGTGAGGCAGAGCCAAGATGGCAGAGTAGAAGGAAAAAATGTAGGAGTTCTTTCCCCATGCCCATAAAACACCTGTAAAAAAAAAATTACTCTAAATAAATTCTAGAGCAACGGAAACCCCAAAATGACAGTGAAAGAGTTTTCCACCCCAAGGCATCTTGCAAGGCCAACAGGAAAGGTCTATTACACTGGGCTCAGAGCAGAGCACAGCCTGGCTTTGGCCATGTGGTGCAGCAGAGACAGGGCTGGAGCAGGTTTCAGAGCATGGAATATTGAGCAGCAGCTGTAATTCCCAGATACCCCACCTCACAAATGCCAGAGACAGCTTCAAAGGTCAGTGAGAAAGCTCTTTCACCTAGGTGAGAAGGGAGCAGGGTCCTCACCTAGTCCTGGCCTCAGGCAGAGGCAGCAGCAGTGTCCATTTTTGGAGCCCTCAGACCAAAAGATTCTGGGGGAATTGAATGGCCAATCTGGGTCTCAGTTATGAGTGGAAATCCTAGGGTGAGGAGGATCACTGCAGTAGTGGAGTTGGTGGGAGCTCTAGAAACAGAATTCTATTCACAAATCCTGGACAGAAAAGCCTTCAGTAGCTTCCAGACCAGAGCACAGGCTAGGAGAGGAGTAAACTCCTCTTCATTCTCTGTGCTACCTTGAAGGAACTGAAAACTTATAGATCCCTAGAGTATACACTACACTTGACACAGGACTTAAATTCAAGTAACTGGCTGGAAAAATGCCCCAAAAGGGAAAAAATAAGACCATAGAAGGTTACTTTCTTGGTGAACAGGTATTTATTTCTATCCTTTTGGATGAGGAAGAATAATGCATACTACCAGAGAAAAACATAAAAGTCAAGGTTTCTGCATTCATATTCTCCAAAATAGATATGCAATGGTCTCAGGCCATGGAAGAGCTCAAAGAAGATTTTGAAAATCAAGTAAGAGAGGTGGAGGAAAAATTTGGAAGAAAAATGACAGCAATGCAAAGAAAATCATGAAAAGTGAGTTAACAGATTGCTAAAAGTGATCCAAAAACTTGCTGAAGAAAATAACACCACTAAAAATAGACTAACTCAAATGGCAGAAAGAGGTCCAAAAAGCCAATGAAGGGGAAGAATGCTTTAAAAAAGCAGAATCAGCCCAATGGAAAGGAAGATTCAAAAGCTCACTGAAGAAAATAGTTCTTTAAAAATAAGAATGGAGCAGATGGAAGCTAATGACTTTATGAGAAACTAAGAAATTACAAAAGAATGAAAAAATTGAAGACAATGTGAAATACCTCATTAGAAAAACAACCCACCTGGAAAATAGATCCAGGAAAGACAATTTAAAAATTATGGGACTACCTGAAAGCTATAATCAAAAAAATGAGTCTAGACATCATTTTTCATGAAATTATCAAGGAAAACTGTCCTGATATTCTAGAACCAGAGGGTAAAAGACTCTACCAATTTAAACAGAGATTCGAAAAGAAAAACTCCTACAAATATTGTAGCCAAATTTCAGAGTTCCCAGGTCAAGAAGAAAATATTGCAAGCAGCCAGAAAGAAACACTTTGAGTATTGTGGATCTACAGTAATGATAACACAAGATCTGGCAGCTTCTACATCAAGAGATCTAAGGGCTTGAAATAATGATGTTCCAAATTTCAAAGGAACTAGGATTAAAACCAAGACTCACCTGCTCAGAAAAAAATGAGTATAACACTTCATGGGGTAAAAAGGTCATTGGATGAAAAAGAGGACTTTCAAACATTCTTGATGAAAATACCAGAACTGTATAGAAAATATGACTTTCAAACACAAGAATCAAGAGAAGCATGAAAAGGGAAACAGGAAAGAAAAATTATAAGGGACTTACTACAGTTGAACTGTTTATATTCCTACATGGAAATATAATATTTGTAACTCCTGAGACTTTTCTCAGTATTTGGGTAGTTGGAGGAATTATACACACACATACATACATACATACATACATACATATATATATATATATATATATATATAGAGAGAGAGAGAGAGAGAGAGAGAGAGAGAGAGAGCAAGAGAAAGAGAGAGGGAGGGAGAGAGAGAGGGAAGGAGAGCGACAGAGACAGAGACACAGAGAGAGAGAGAGACACAGGGCACAAAGTGAGTTGAATAGGAAGGGAGGTTATCTAAAAATAATATTAAGGTGTGAGAGCGGAATATATTGGGAGGAGAAAGGGAGAAATGAAATGGGACAAATTGTGTCTCATAAAAGAAAAGAATTTTTCAATGTAGGGGAAAGGGGGATAAGTAAGAGGGGAAAAAGTGATGCTCACTCTCATAACATTTGGCTTAAGGGAGGAATAAATAACATGCAAACTCAATTTTGTATGAAAATCTATCTTACACTTCAGGAAATCAGGTGAAAAGGGAATAAGTGGGTTGGGGGGATGATACAAGGGAGGGCAAATTGGAGGAGGGAGTAATTAGAAGTAAACATTTTAGGGAAGGGACAAGGTCTAAAGAGAGAACAGAATAAATAGGAGGCAGGATAGGATGGAGGGAAATATAGCTAGTCTTTTACATGACTATTATGGAAGTCTTTAGCAAAATGACACATATATAACCTATATTGAATTGTTTGCCTTCTCAGTGGGGATGGGTGGGGAGGGAAGGAGGGAGAGAAGTCAGAACTGAAAGTTTAAGGAATGAATTTTGAGAATTGTTTTTGTATGCAACTAGAACATAAGAAGTACAGGTAATGGGGTATAGAAATCTCTCTTGCCCTACAAGAAAGAGAGAAGATGGGGATAAGCGAAGGAAGGGGTGTAATAGAATGGAGGGCAGATTGGGGAAAGGGGCAATCAGAATGCATGGTGCTTTGAGTTGGGGAGGGAGGAGTTGAGGAGAAAATTTGAAACTCAAAATCTTGTGCAAATGAATGTTGAAAAATAACAATAAATAAATTAATTTAAAAAATAAAAAAATAAAATATGTAGACTACTGGATAAATGTTCTAGTATTGGATAACTCTATTTAATCAAATTTAACTACCAATTAATTTTAACAAAGCTCAGTTTACTGCTATCTCTAGCAAGATAGCATTCACTTTTCATTGATCACCTATCCTAGAGACAACTCCTGAGGTGTGGCCAAATCTTGTATCTTGTTACTTTATTGCATAACTCTGAATGTACCACACTCATATTGTTAAGGTTTATGGTTATTGCATTTCTGGAATAGCTTTCCAGCCAATAGGAAAGATATACTCATATTTGACTGAAATTTGAGTTGTCCCAAAGACTAGATTCACTATAACAAAGGGAGATTTGCCCATTGCCAAGCACAATACCCTGTCACTCTATTGCTATGTAGGAAACAGGAATAATTTTGGTTCTTCATTTACTCTTTCATTTGACCTTGTGGGTAATAAACTATACTGAAGAATGACTGAATTTACAGACATTGTAGAAGTATCTTCATAATTTATCCATATCTGGGATGATTGCCACAACCTGGAGCAATGATTATGTGATGATAGATTTGAAAGTGTAAGGGACAATAGAAGTCAGCTGGTTCAAATTCTTATTTATAAATCAGGCAAATTAAGTAGAGAAAAGTTAAGTGATTGGATAGGGCCATATAGGAAATATGTTGCTACACTCCAGTGCTATATTCACTGTAACAGGTTGCCTCTATATCTGACATATGAATTAGAAGAATTAAGAACAACAATTAGGCATTTATATAGTTTTTAAGGTTTGTAAAGTACTTTACAAATATTTATTTCTTTTCATAATAATCTTGTGAGGTTAGAACTAGCATTATCTCCATTTTACACATGAGAAAACAAAGGTAGAAATAGATTAGAAGACTTGCCAAGGGTTAAACAGTAAGTTAACCTCTGTGGCTAGATTTGAACCAAGGATTCATGACTCCAGATCTAGAATCATATCCATTATACCACCCAATTTCTTCCTTAAGTAAAAGAACAATTCTGTGTAAAGTTATTCATTGCAAAAGATTCCAAGAAGAACTTCCAAGTCAGAGTCAAGTGACACATTATTAAAACTCATCACCATAATGAACATGATACAATCCTCCATTTAGAACTGAATAGAACCTCAGATTGCATCGAATCCTGCCTCCTCATTTTAGATAAACAAAAAAGATCCAAAGATAAGTCACTTGATCAAAATCTGATATGTAGTTTAAGAAGCAGCAGTTGATTAAGGCCATATGAGTCCAAAGTTAGTATTCTTTATACTGCACTACATTGCAAGTGGTCATTTATTTTAAAGTTAGTTGTAGATGTACCACAAAATTAATCCCTATATAAAGCTGTAATTCAAAGATATCTAGCAAGAATTCCAAGAATTCTGTTTCTATAAATGTATGTACATTCATTCTTCCACAGACATTATTTATGGTGGTGAGATGACACAGGTTTATAGGTAAACTTAGATTTCGATTATTTCAATATTTTTCCTTCTAATATAGTTTTCTGATGCAATTCTTCTCATTTTTGGCTTCTTGTTAAATATATTAAATTTTTATGGTATTCATGTTAACAGTTAATGATATCATTGTGCTTAATTTATATGAAAGAGAAGTATACTCCTGGGGGTTCAGGAAGCTACCGTTTTTTGTGTAGGTATGCATTCCTCATACCTGGTAGATTACTATATATGTCAAACTAAGTAATAAATTAATTAGTATGAGGGAAATCAATAGGGGTTCAAGAAAGGACTTAGATAGGAGTCACAGATCCTAACTGGATTTCATGGATGCGCAGTCCTTATCATAGCCCTTCTTGTGCCCATGGGTGTTTCATTTCTAATTCAAGCACTAATCCTTATAACCGTTTCATATGTTGTGCCCACCATACCTTTTATCAGCATTACAGGGTTATCATCACTTGCTCACTTAAATCTTAGTCTTAGTTTACCTGGACATTTTCATATGTCCACACACCTCCCAGGTATAAATATTGTCTCAATATTTTGTTCAGGACAAAGTGTCTTTCATGTGAAAGGTATTGCCTCTTTCTAATGTAGACTTTTTTTTTGGAAAGGGAAAGAAGATGAACACTTTGAAAAACTCTGGGAAACAGGTTTAAGAAACACGAAGAATGCTGAGAGAACTGGAGGGGAAAGCAAATGCCCAGATAAAGCCTGAAAGGGGAATTAAGAGTGACCAACTCAACAGAGGGAAAGATATTTTCTATTGGTGGTCATGATTATGGTTCACTTTTTCCCACAAACTTTGGATATGACAGGGATTTTTTAAGACTTTTAAAGTCAGTGCCATGAAATTTAAAAACAAAGATTTTTTTTAATGACTACAGGTAAACTTTATATTAATTATTTTTGTCATGTTTACAGAACTATGTGTCTCTGTCTTCAGTGTCTTCAGAGGATTTAGAGCAAAGAAACGAAACTAGAATATAAGAAGTCAAGGAACAAAGAAGTAAAATGGAGGGAAAAGATCAGAGAAGGCAATGAGAGAACCTTCTCACAGGACTGAGACATCAGAGGCCAGAACACAGAAGGTGATGAGGTTAAGAGGCTGACAGAAGCTAGGACTGTATGTCTAAAGGCTTTGTTGTTGATACAGAAAGCGGATCTGAGTGAAGGAAAACTCTGCTGTTTGAAATAGAATATTGGAGGAAAGGGCATTTGTCAGTGTGAATAAAACCCTAGCTGGGAGAAAGACTTCCTTGTTCACTAAGCTCTGGAGAGTAGAAACACATCTAATACCTTCCTACATTACTCTTGGCTGCCATCTCTGGTTCCAGAACATAAAATCGATCAAAGACTATAGAAGTGAGAAGTGATTTTTTTTTCAGATCCTAGGATGTAAAAGAACTGGTTTTTTTTTTTCTGAAAAAGTGACACGCCATTTTTCTACCTAACCAGACAGTTCTGAGACTAAAGGCTATTGTTAGCTAAAAGACCTTTATGCTTCTTTAGTATCCCTAGAGAAGCAGCTTTATAAAGCAGGATTAAAGACAGGCTCACAAGAGGTATATTTGATGTGTGGTTTAGATATCCCTCAAAGTTACCATAGACATTTCTGCCCGAATTACAAATCCATGTGTTGCCCTCAAAACTGGGACACATAGGTTTTGATACTCATGCTAAGTTTCCATAAATGTATGTACATTCATTCTTCCACAAACGTTATTTATGGTAGTTAGATGATCCAAATTTGTAGGTAAATTTATATTTTAATTATTTCAGGTTTTGCCTTCTAATGTATTTTTTGATGCAATTCTTCTGAATTTTGGCTTTTTGTTTAAAGGTGTATGGTATTCAAGTTGAGTTAATGGTATCATTGTGCTTAATTTGTATGAAGGAGAATAGATTCCTGGAGGTTCAGGAAGCTACAGTTTTTTTTAAGTAGGTATGTATTTCCCTATATCAAGTAGAATATCACATGTGTTAAGACAAGCAATACATTAATTAGAGTGAAGGAAACCAATAAGGGTTTAAGAAAGAATTTAGTTACTGGTCACAGCTGAACTCAGTGGTGGATCTCAAATAGATAAGATGTTGTTTTCCTGATGTGGTGGAAAAACTTAAGTAAATGGGCAAAATACAATATAGTCTCTAGGCAAAAAAGAAGTAAACAAATATAGTATGTGAAGGGGAATAATGTGAAATAATTCCAGAAGTATTGGAACAATCTTATGAAGGACTTGAATTACCAAACATTAGAATTACTCTAAGAAGAAATTAGGAATCACTCAAGGTTCTCTAAGAAGGAGAGTGATAAGTTCAGACCTTTATTTTAGGAATTCCAATGTGACATCTGTGTAAAAGATTGAACTAAAAGAAACAATTGACACAAGGAGCTAAAATAATAGATTATAATTAAAAATTTAGGTATAAGCTAAAATATCAGGACGTGTGCTGAGTAGAATCAAGAGAACAAATGTGACAGGTATTGTGGAAATAGACTTAACAACACTGGGAAACTGGTTAGAAAGGAGTAAGGAGGAGTAGGGGAAATCAGGGATGATTATGAAATTGAAGGTCTAGATAACTATAAGACTTTTTAGTGACTTCATCAGGAATAGGGAATTTGGGAGGAAGATTGGGTTTAGAGAGAACAATAATTCTATTTTGGACATGTTTTGTTTCAGATGTAACAGCAAGGACCCTGTCATACACAAGAACCTGCTGTGCAGATTTGTAGATTTACATTTCTAAAAGGAAATCAACTTTTGAGAAGTCAACAATCACTTTAATCAAACGCATATGTCATTCACTTGGTTAAGGGGCAAATGTCAGCACCCTGAATTTTAGAGAAAATACAAACAGAGAAGCAAAGATCAACAGACAGGGCTTTCAACAGTCTGATAGTAAGCAATACATACATTACAGATCAGATTACAGACAGATCCAGGTTACAGACAGATCTGACCATACATACATACATACATAGTCACCAGACAGAGAAGTATCAACATTTGGATTTTCAAAGCTAGAGGGCTCCTTAGTGGCTGCCCAGAACCTTGTCTGTACACTCCAAAACAAAACCACTTCAGAGTATTTATATACTTTTCAAAACTGGAAGGCAGGACTCTCTGACCCAGTCCACCGATATAAATTTACAAAAGAGGTAGGCCTTCCTACAAAACAAATCTCCCCTAATCAAATTTCCCTTAATAGGCAGACTCGTTAATAGGTGGGAAGATATTTAATTCTCATAATCTTCAACGGACAATGGATTAGAGCTCACAAGAGAGATGAGATTGAACATGTAGATTTGGAAACTGATAGTTGATCAAAAGAGAAAGTGAGAAAAAAGAGTGCCTGGGGGTATTCTCATACCAATTGAATAAAACGTGGATATCCATCAGTAGAGGAGCAATTAAGAAGTTTATAAGAATACAATGTTACAAAAATGCAGGGAAGAGAGCTTCTAGGAGAAGGAATTCATCTCTGGTCTCAATTACTGTAGAGAGATCAAGAATGATAATAAAGACTCAAAAAAAGTCACTCATCAATTCTTTTAGTAAATTTATTACATAATAGTCTTGGGGATAGAAAATCACTGCCATAGTATTTGTGGAACCTATCATCTTTTGATTTTTTTTTTTGAAATCCAAATGATTTTTTTTTTCTATTTGAGCAGTCAGCAAACATCTTTAAACTCTTAACATATTACAGGCACTATCACTTATCAAGTGGCAAAAGATTCTATTTTTCACTAACTTAAGTATGTTCATAGGCCCAGATACCTCTTTATATACAATAGGAATACTATCTGGATGGGATAAATGATTTATTCCCACCCTCTGGTTCCTATATAAAAATAGGAAATTAGAATCAAGTAAAATTGAGGGTCTGTCAATGGAAATGAATAGTTACTGCACAAGTTAAGCCATAAAATTCAAACCAGCAGCACCAGGGAAAGAAGAGAGAGTAGGACCTAACTGTAGCACTATAAGGAAGATCCGGTAGGACCATCAAACTTAGAGGAAAATCAGAATAAAAGAACCCAGGCTGATGTAACTTATGGTGGTCACTTAATTAAGAACTGAGGAAAGCTGAAAAATTCTACTTTTTCCTCTTTATTCCTCCTTCTGGCACCTATTAGTCAATAAATACTGCACTGAATTCTGGTGAATATTTACCCAAATAAGGCTAATAAATATTCCTTGAACAAAGAAGGCTGAAATAGGATAAAGAGAGAAAAATTGAAGAATTGAAAATCAGATGAATTTAGTTTCCAAATCAGTTCTTTGGGGCAAACTAACTTCGATATTCATGTTTTATAACATTTTTCTTTTCTCTTTATATTTTTGTAATTATACATGTTTACATACATATATATATATATATATATATATATATATATATATGGTTTACTTCACTTTGTGTCATTTCATGCAATATGTTCAATGTTTCTCTAAATTAAGAATATTCATCATTTCCTATATGAGACTAATATTTCATTTCATCCATGTAACACAATTTATTTTATTATTCTTCAAATGATAGCACAAAGATTGATGTATATCTACTTTGTGCCCAATATTTTGCTACCACAAAAGTGCTGCTATAAATATTTTGGTGCCTATGAAGCCTTTCTTTATTTGATGATCTACTCAGGAGTACTTCTATGACTGGAATATCTGGATTAAAGAGTATGGATATTTCAGCTATTTTATTTGCATAATTCTAAATGGCTTTCTAGGATGGATGCAGTAATTCAAAACCTCAGGAACAATGAATTAGCATGCCTGTCTTTTCACAATGTATATAATATTGGCTATTTCCATCTTTTATCATCCTTTATAATTTTCTGGATGTGAAATGAAATTTCAGGCATGTTTTGATTTACATTTCAAAAAGAAGCAGAACTAGAAATTTTCTTTAATTACCTCATTCTCTTAAGAAAGTGGACTTATTCACTAAAGATGGAGCAATTTCACCTCAATCCACAGAACAAGGAAACAAGAACAAGTTAATAAAGTAGAAACTGTTAAGAATATAGAAAGATTAATCCAAAACATCCTCACTCAGTACTTTTAGCCCACTGGCCCCTATGCTCCAACTGAGTGCAGAAGGATGTTCAATTAGTTTTGTTTTGGGTACCATTTAGGATTTTTCTCCTCTTTCAGAGTACTTTTCCTTCCTTCAAAGAAACTTTTCTATGTAGTCCTGTTGAAAGAAACATAGGATAATAACTACATACAGTCAAATGAGAAAGAGGAGAAAGAAGTATAGGGGAGATCAAAAGAAGTCTCTTGCTCCCCTAAGAGTTACACCTGCCCTTTCTCAAAGCCTAAAGAGACACTGAAAGAGTACTTAAAGCAAAAAAACAAAAAAGAAAGGGAACTGAGGCAGTTAGTGTTTGAAGCTGCACTAGACCTGAAGGAAAGGGGGAATGAAATATAGTTAAAGCAAGTCCTCTCCCTCTTAATGATAACTGTGGGAGGGATAGAAATGGATGAAAAGTAAACTCCTGCAATGAGGATAAGCTAGATGTATTTCTAGTAAGATCAGGGGTGAAACAAGGACTTCCATTATCACCACTGTTATTCCATATGGTACTAAAAATGTTAGCTTTAGTAATAAAAAAAAAGAGATTGAAGGAAATAGAACAGGCAAAGAAGAAACTAAGTTATCACTGTTTGCAAATGATATGATGATATTACTTAGAGAATCCCAGAGAATCAAGTGAAAAACTATTTGAAATAATAAACAACTTCAGCAGAGTTACAGGTTACAAAATAAATCCACATAAATCCTTAGCATTTCTATATATTACTAACAAAGTCCAACAGCAAGAGATTAAAAGAGAAACCCCTTTTAAAACTATGGTAGACATTATGAAATATTTGGGAGTCTACCTACCAAAACAAACCCAGAGGCTATATGAACACAATTAAAAAATCCTTTGCACAAAATAAAGTCAGATCTAAATAAATGGAAAAACATCAACTGCGCATGGATAGACCAAGAAGATATAATAAAAATGAAAATTCTACCTAAATTAATTTACCTATTCAGTGTCATACCAATAAAAGTATCAGGTAATTATTTTGTAGAACTAGAAAAACTAGTATCAAAATTCACCTGGAAGAAAAAAAGGTCCAGAATATCAAGGGAACTAATGAAAAGAAATGCTAGGGAAGGTGGCCTAGCTCTACCAGATCTCAAATCGTATCATGAAGCAATAATTATCAGAACTACTTGGTAGTGGCTAAGAAACAGAAAGGTAGACAAGTGGAATAGGTTAAGTACCCAAGACATAGTAGTCAATGAATATAGCAATCTACTGTTTGATAAACCCAAGGATCCGAGTTTCTGGAATAAGAATTCACTGTTCAACAAAAGTTGCTGGGAAAACTGGATGAGAGTGTGGTGGAAACTAAGCATAGACCAATGCTTGACACCATATATAAGAATAAAGTCCAAATGAGGACATTATCTAGATATAAAGATTGATACTATAAACACCTCAATCAGGCAAGGAATAGTATATTTATCAAATTTATGGAAGAAGGAAGAATTTTTGACTAAACAAGAGATAGAAAACATTAGGAAGTGTAAAAGGGATAATTTTGATTATATTAAATTGAAAAGTTTTTCCACAAACAAACCCAATGCAACCAAGATTAGAAGGTAAGCAGAAAGCTGGGAAAGAATTTTTGCAATCAGTGATAAAAGCCTTATTTGTAAAATATATAGAGAACTAAGTCAAATATACAAGAATACAAGTCATTCCCCAATTGATGAATGGTCAAAGCATATGAAAAGGCAGCTTTCAGAGCAAGAAATTAAAGCTATCTGTAGTCATATGAAAAAATGTTCTAAATCACTAGAGATTTGAGAGATGCAAATTGAAACAACTTTGAGATACCATATCACACCTATCATATTGGCTAACATGACATAACAGGAAGATGATAAATGTTGGAGAAGACGTGGGAGAGTTGGATAACTAATTCATTCTTGTGCAGTTTGTAACTGTGCCCAAAGGGCTACAAAAATGTGCATACCCTTTGACCTAGCAATATCACTTCTAGGACTATATCCCCAAGAGATTCCCATAAAAATGGGAAAGGGTCCCACATGTACAAAAATACTAATAGCAACTCTCTTTGTGGTGGCCAAAAACTGGAAATCAAGAGGATGCCCATCAATAGTGGAATGGCTGAACAAGTTGTGGTACATGAATGTAATGGAATACTATTGTGCTATAAGAAATGATGAACGAGTATACTGCAGAGAGACCTGGAAAGATTTATATGAATGGATGCTGAGTGAAAGGAGCAGAAGCAGGAGAACTTTGTACACAGCAACAATCACCGTGTATGTAGAATTTTTCTGGTGGACTTAGTACTTCATTGCAATGCAAGGACTTAAATTTCCAATGGACTCTTGAGGCAAAATGCCTTCCAGAGAAAGAATTAAGGAATTTGATTGCAGCATGGAGAAGATCATTTTCTTTTGTATTATGTTTTGTTTTGTTTTATGATTTCTCCCATCCATTTTAAATCTTCTAAATTCTATGCAACATATTTGAGGTGAAAATGCATTTAATAGGATTGTATTGTATATAGGACCTATATAAATTTGTATGCCATCTTAGTGAGGGAGTGGGGAGGTAGCTGGGAAGGAAGGGGAGGGAGGGGAAGAAAAATCTGAGATACACGAAAGTGATTATAAAACACTGAAAACAAAATAATTTTTTAAAAATATTAAAATTTAAAAAAATATTCTTTGCTACTCCATCACTCCAAAATGTTTAACTATTTCATTTCATTCAAATTTGTTGCTGCTCAGTTGTGAGTCATGCCCAAATCTTTGTGTACCCATTTGGGGTTTCCTTGACAAAAATACTGGAGTAGTTTGCCATTCCCTTCTCCAGTTCATTTTACAGATGAGAAAAACAAGGTTAAAGTGACTTGTCCAAGGTCTTATAGCTAATAATTATCCAAATATACTAATATACTATTCTTTTGAATAGTACATATCTAAACAGAACCATAGACTATCCATATGTCATCTCACCAAGATATGGTGTTACCTATGTGATCCATTTTTCCTTATTGAATTAGGCTCTTTAGGTAATCTGACCTGTTACTGAGGCCTCATAACTACAGTATAGACATCTGAGTCTATGTGAAAGATTACTGATTCTTTCCTTTTTCTTTTTTTCCTCCAATGGAGCCCTAGGATATACTACTACTTTATCTGCTTCCTATGTTTTCTGCTTTATTTTTTCAAGCTCAGAGTATACATTTATAACATTCTCAATCTCCCTTTTGATTTCACTTTATGTCTATTTAGATTACATTTGTAATATGTCAAAAAGGTAACAAAACAAGACAGAAGAAAACTTTTATATATTCTCTAACAGTACATATTACTATTGTCCTAATTTCAGAGAATTTAACTGAGTTGATCATTGGTCTGGAAATAAAAGTGACTTATTAAGGCACTAAAAATCCCAAGGCATTATCCAACGTTCTCAAACACCATCTTTTAAATCAGTTTTTTTTCATTTTTATATTGCCATTTTCTTATTTCTTCTTTTCCTTCAGTGTGCTACAGTTATGAAAACATCATTTTTTGTGTTATGTTCCTCTGCTTCATGCCCAAAGCGTTATGATCTTATCCAAAACTTATCAGCCTTGCAATGAAGATTGTTCCCCCCAAAAGTACTCACTCACCTTATCCATGAGGAGTACTTCAAACCACACCTTTGCATATCCTGAATTTTCTAATAATAAAGTCTGGTCAAGTTAATAGTATGATGCTGAGGCTTTAACTCTAATTCACCAAACAATATGAGTCCATTCTTTTTTTGAAATCCATAAAACATAGATATGAATGAGGAGTGACAGGTAAACTAATGTACTTTTCTTGGAGGTGTACATTGGTCCACACATTCTGGAAAGGAATTTGAAATTGTGCAGTCTCCTTAGAGCCAGAGATGCCACTGACAGAAATATATCCCAAGATATATTATGTTTTACTATGCATTATTTATTTATTATAGTCATTACTTATAATAAACAGAAAAAAGAGAAACTGAATGCTTTGAAATTATAATAACCAAGCTCGTCCCAAAATAAAAGTGAGAATCTTCATTTACCCTCTTTTTTGGTATTTCTTGTTGTATTTTGTTCTTGAAGATGACCAAAATGACATTACTATTCTAGAATCAAGTTACAGTGTCTAACTGTGGCTGATCAAACCAAAACAAGCTTGGAATGCTCTACCAGAGACTGAACACAAATAATCCATGTGAATTCTAAATTTGTGTAACTCACATTTCTTTTGAGCTACTTTAATCCTACTTTACTCATAGAGCACAGCATGTTCTCTGATGAGGACATGCCATGCTGGGAGGGCCTGTGTCAGTGTCTCTCTCCCATGTCCCAAAACCAATTCCAAAGTTCCAACACTGGAGCAGAAAAAAGAGTGGTCTATTTTCAGAGATTTGGGATACAGCATTACATTTGCTCACCTCTGTCAAAATACTCACGAACACCATGACTAGTTTGACAACAATTATGGGGAAATTCAGTAGCTACTGAATGAAAAATGAGGACTCCACAGGGTTTATCAGTCAGATAGTTCATCCTTCCCTAAGAAGGAAACATTTAGTTCCAACAAAAATGAAGTATAAGTGAAACTGATACAGATTCACAATTCTTTGTTTAGTAAGAAGGCAAATGAAATTTAGCTGTGTGCTGACAATAGCAATCCAAAGTGTTGTTATGGTGCTGTGGAGACTATGAGCTAAAGACCTATGATGTATCTCAACTATTTGGGGTACACTTTTACTGAATATAATGCCAAATTTGGTTGATGTTTTTGTTTTGAAGTTTTTTGCACTTATAAATAAGAATTGTATGCTGGGAAATATAGGCAATATAAGAAGAAAAGATATCAATACAAACTTAAAATTAAAGAGTAATTGTATAGAGAAAAATCTTAGGCGTTCTGGTAGAAAGTGAGAAAGGTGCTAAGGGATAGTTGTTATGAAATATAGCATGTTAGTCACCTGCATTGACAGGCTGATAAGCCACAACATGTCTGGTTCCTAACTCTGACTTTTCTGATTTTCCCGCTAACCTGTACAACATCTCAATTACAAAATCCAAGAGCAATGACCTATTACAGTTGTAGTATATGGCCAATGCTACATAACCCTTCTAAAGCATAAGAGATTGAATTTAGTCATGGATGAGCAGAAAAAAATCTTAGGAGGCATTTGTAAGACACCGTCCTTAGTGAGAATTGTTCTTTACTGAACTTTTTTTCAGTCTTTAAGGTATCTCAGAACCTGACTACAAACAACTCAGGCAAACCAGACAATTCCTAATAGTTTCTCCTAAAGGCACTGTGGTAAATTGGAAAGTATAAAGGCTTAGAATTAAATGGTCAGATTTCCAATTCCAATTCAGATGCATTCAGTATGTGGGAAATGGTTCAAGTCTTTCAAAGTCCCTGGTTCACTGTAAACTTAGGTTAGACTAGATGATCTTCAAGTACCCTTTTCACTTTAAATCTATAATAGTAAAATGTTCATGGATTGTGCATGAGAGGAAGACCATTGAGAGGGGAAAAAATAAACACATCCATTATAACCATAGCTTTAAGCTCTCTGAAGCCTTACCTGTCTCTGCCTTCCTGAATTCTCTTATGTGCTATATTTAAAAAATTGTGTACATAAATGCATGCACACACACAGCATATCTAGGTGTTCTAGAGTTTTGGTCATTGTATATCAGAAATAGGCAGCAAGTGACTTTCTTAGATTGGTCTGTTACTTGATCCTATAGTCTAAGGATACGCCACAGTCCATCTAAGAAAAATGATTGCATAATTTGTCCTCCTCACACACCAACTTCTAACCACTGACTACTTCAGATGACAAGACACAATAATTATTTTGTCACATAACATAAGATTCAAAACCTAGAAGAGTTTCCTATGCAATCAGAACCATTAAGGCTGATAGCCAACTTGCTATTTGTCAAGACAATTAACCCAACAACAACCAAAAAACCTTACAAAAGGTCTGACAAACAATACCCAATTTCATCAGTCTAAGTGTTTTATAGTGACTCTTAAAATTAATTTCTTATCTCTATATGTTTCCCCATGTAGAACTTTTAGCACAACATTATTTAAATACCTTATTTTAAGTCTGAATCTATCAAATGCCTTCAGATTAGCAAATGAAATATGCCTAGTAAAGAACTCAAATTGTGACAACTATGAATGATACTCTACCATAAAGCAATAGAAGTAAGCTGATATTCATTTTTTTCATTTGTTTATACAGACATATAGTCAATAAGTATTTACTGAAAACATACTGTGTGCAAGGTATTAGGTAAGAGAAAGTTTTTAAAGGATTCAAAGACTTGTAAGGTATGGAGTCTTTAATGCATACCAAATTAATATAAAACAGAAAGAATATGAGAAGACCTACAAAAGCCAATTTCAACAAGAGAGGATTAGAGACCAGCAGAAAACAGAAAGATAGAGAAAAAGAAAAGACTAAGTGATACAGAAGAAAAAAATTGAGAGTGAGAGAGAGAGAAGATTTCATGAATTATTCCATCCTTTCTGTTTCACCCCTTCAGCAAGCTCCTCCCACCACATGTGACTTAGGTTTCCACATAATTTAAGAGGGTCATATGTGCCTGTGAATGAATTGGAAAGGTCATCCCATTTAAATTGCCATTACCACTACAGTTAATGCTTTATTTCAAATAATATATAGAATTTTGATAAGCAGAAATTGAATAATTGTCTCCACTTCAAGGAGAAAAAAGACAGAATATACAAGGTTCTGAGTTTAGGAATAAATATGTCCTGCTCAGAAAATTGTGAGTGGTCAGTTTCATTGGAAACCAGAATGCATATGAGGAGTAATAGGAAAGAGAGCAAGAAGAATAAGTTGGGTAACGTCAATGAGAATCTTGGAATTTAAGAATATAGTATTTTATAATTTTTGTTCTAGGCAATGTGGAGTGACTGAATATTGCCAAAGATAGAATTAATATAATATCTCTCCATTCCTCTCCTCTTTTGCATCCATTGTTATGACATACTGGACATCTTTCTTCATAAAATCTGACATTCACTCCTTTTCCAACCAAAGTTTTTAATTTTAATTCACACAGTAGAAACATCATTAATCAATCAACAGGTTCTTAATATGTATTAAATGATTTACTACTTGTAGACTTTTTCTTCTCCAACACATCTGGTATACTAGCATGTGATCAAACATTCTAAATAATTACAGATATTGGATTGGCAGCAATTCTTAGAGTGTGTTCAAACAAGAATGAATATCTGAATGCAATCAATAATATAATAGTAAATTACATCATTTGTAATATAATCACTATATAAATATAAGCTATATAAATGACATATGGACTCTATACAAGCCATCAGGAAAAAAATATTGAAAAAAAGTCATTTAAATAATTCAAGGTTATTCTGTACCCAATAGGAAAATTAGAGAAGAATGGAATAATGTGTTACAAAGAGAATTGGTGTTAGGGATGCAATCTAGGGTGACCTGTCCTGCAAATTTGAGCTTAACCATACCGGACAAAAGATGGATTTTCCATAAAAAAGATAAGTCTGAAATATTTTTAGAAAGAAAAGCTAGTATTTAGGATATTATTTGTATCTCAAATGTCCCATGTAACAGAAATTAGAAAAATAAAAATAGAAATAGAGGAGATTTCCAGGCCAATGTGGGAACAAAGCACAGGAAGGGAAAGTATAAGTCAGAGAGATGAGAAGGGGAAGAAGAATGCTTTACAAAGTAGGAAGTGCCTTTTTTGACATCTGTGATAACTATCATTGTTCTGAGAGTGAGTCACAAGAGAAAAAAAGAGAAAATATGAGGTAAGCTCTACAAGACAGTGGCCCTATCCCACAAACAAACTCATAAGCTGTGCCTGCCTGTGTCCACTCTCCTCTGCACCAAGTGCTCTTACTTTCTTCCAGTTCTGCTCCAACTTTCCTATTTCACCCCAACTGCAAGCTCCTCCCACAATATGTGGCCTAGGCTTTCATGTAATTTAAGAAGATAACATGAGCTTATGAATGATTGGGAAAGGCCATCCCTTTTAAAGTACCATGATATTCGGTCCTAAGATCTTTTATATTCATTACATAGATAAGTTGGGCAACTGGTATCAAGGGAACTCTAACAGGTTTAACAGAAAATAAGCATACCAAACAATATTTTAGGCAAACGGTGTCAACGGAACTTTACAATTATAATACAAATCACACGAAATAAGTACATAAAACATTATCTCAGGATGAGTCTTGAGAACAATACCCCATCATCCCCCCCTTGACCTAATGAGGCCTAAAATCTCAGGGTAAGGAGTGAAAGTATCTTCTTCTATAGCTACTTCCTGCTAAAATGGACCTAGAACTGTCCCTTTCCCAAGAGGTCCCATTCAAGAGGTCAGTTCTTTAGCTGGCATGCAGAACTTGGTGGATGCCAGGTCCAGGCGTGACACAGTACATTGGACAGGACTGACATTCTGCTTAAGAAATCAGGCATCCATAGGTGCAGGGTACTAAGCCTGCAGGAAACAATTCTAGTAACAAGTTTAACAGACAAAAATGAAAAAGAAACAGGGAGACAATAACCAGAAGCAGTTTAGGCAGTGTCAGCTATGCTTTTGGAGTCCATGAACCCACTATCATACTCTCATTCACTGTTGTTCACTGTTTTCTAATTTGAAGTTTTGGGGTCATCCTTCTGAAAAGAGGTATACTTTCTTTAATCTGAGCCTGGACCTGTCCCACCTCCTACTTTCCCTACAGATGTGAAAAACTTCAATGTAATGTTTCAGGGGGCAATTCTTATTGCCCTGTTCAGTCTAATATCAAGTCCCTTTTCTCAGTAAATTTTGCATAGTTCATTAGTTGGAATACCATCTATTCTTCCAAAATCTACCACTGCTCTCACTAGAGCACTAAACAATTCTCCTCTTGTCAATCTATTCTGGTACTGAATTGGTTATCTATTTACTCTTCTCTCTCAAGAAAATTTGTCTTTCCCCCAGTCTCCTAAGTCATTTAACTATGAAATCTTGTACAGCACCTCTGTAATATTGTGCTCTATTTCCCTATTTCCCTAACAATTTCCCTTAGAGTTAGAACCAGGTGCTTGTGAGCAGGAGAAACCATCTTCATTATTATATTGTTTTTGGAAACTGCTAAGGGGATGTCATAGTATGCATGTGTGTTTCTGACCATTATGGCAGTCTTCATTACCATCTTCCTTAGGGACTTCCTTTCAGACAGTCCCTAAGTGAATACCAGGTTCTATCTCCACCAGACCACAAAGAGTCAGTAGGCTACTGCTTAATACATCTTTCTACAATGAATGCTAACTGAGTCATATTGTTACCTCCTTGCATGTTGTAATCTCTAAAAGTTTGCTGAACAAAAGGATTCTAATACCTATAAATCTCAAGCATCCATGCCACCTATCAATACTTCTCTAGCCCCTTCATCACTGATTCTCGCCATCCAATATATTAGTGATTCTCCCATCCTTTGGGTAAACCAACTCAAAATATCTGTCATATCCTACTAAGTAAAATTCCCAATTATCTCCCTAAACATTTTGTTGCCCCCTAGGTTCTCCTGCTTTTGCCTTAGTATTGGATGTGTTTCTGCTCAAGAAGTCTTTCCCTCTGACATCATTTCATTTTCAAATTCTGAATTTGATACTTTCACCTCTCATACATACTCCTAGAAGTTGGCATCATGACAACTAGGCATACAAAGATAGTATGCACACTTATTTTGCCAGCCTTCTATTTCTCCTTCTGAGCTAAGTGAATAGCCTTTTCTTCCACCTGAGACCCTCAAACTTGCTCTTTTAAAGGAGAGTCCTAATGATGAGAATTCCCATGCAAACTAGCGATCTGAATTTTTTTCCTTCAGCAGTTTTTCTCTATGTTTACACATAATATGGCAACTTGTTAATAAGATACACACCCTTGCCAGTCCTTCCCCTGGTTTTATTGGTATTCCTTCCAAACATCTTTCTAAATTCAAAGGTTCTCCCTTCTGTAATCTCAGTTTCACTTTTACAGGGTCCAGTGCTTTTAACCCATTCCCTTGCTAGGGAAGAATAAGGTAAATTCTCCCATACCCTGCGATTCTGTTTGTAATTTCAAATGTATCACCAAGGCAATATTCACAGTACTGATGGTGACTATGAATTTGCCAGTGTATTTCTGAATCGTGAAGTATAATAGACACTCCATAGAAGACAGAAGAAAAACATTTATTCAGACACCAGAAAGGCAAATCCATCATAGTAACCAAGAAGTCAATACACATTAGCACTATAGGGGGCAAAGTCATTCCCAAGCTTCCTCCCAATCCCACTCTGAAGCCTCCCCACAAACAAATACTCATAAGACTAGCTGTACCTGCCTGTGTCCTCTCTCCTCTGCCCCAAATACTCACACCAACTTCTTTACAATTCTGTACTACCCTTCCTGTTCCACCCATTCAACAGGGTCCTCCCACCACATGTGACTTAGGCTTCCATGTGACTTAAGCAGGTCACATGGACCTATTAATGAATGGGAAAGATCTTCCCATTTAAATTACCATTACACCAAGTGAGATGGATCTTTCTTGCTGATCCTCCCAGTTTCCCAACCTAAAAGATTATTCTACTTGTTTGCTGTTCCAGGATTTCTTCTAAGACATAATTTTTTTGGATTTTGATGGTAAATATGAGAAAGTGTCCATGTGCTACTGCTTACTCCATCATTTTGGTTCTTTATCTAACCATTGTGGAGAGCAATTTGAAAGTATACTGAAAGGGCAATCATACTGCACATACCCTTTGATCCACTAATACTACTATAAGCCTTGTATCTCAAATAATTCATAAAAAGGGGAAAAGAACCTTCATGTGAAAAATATTTGCAGCAGCCAATATTGGAAATTGAGGGGATACCTATCCACTGGAAAATGACTGAACAAGCTATAGTATATGAATGTAATAGAATGCTATTATGCAAAAAAATTTTGAGCAGGCAGATTTCAGAAATATCTTGAAAGAATTTTTAGAACTGAAGCAAAGTGAAATGAGAAGAACCAGGAAACCATTGTGCACAGTATCTGCAACTCTGTGTGATGATCAGTAATGAATGTCTTACCTCTTCTCAGCAATACAATGATCAAGACAATTACAAGGGTCTTATGATAAAAAATGCTATCCATATCCAGAGAAAGAATTGATGGACTTTGAAAGGGAATCAAAACATATTTTTATACCGTTTTTTGTGTGTGTTTTTTCTTTTGATCTAGTTCTATGTTATACCTAATGTGAAAATATGTATGATAAAGTATGTACAAGCTATATCAAATTGGCCACCCTTTAAGAAGAGGGGAGTTGAGGGAAGAAGAAAACTTTGGAACTCAAAATATTGTAAAAATGAATGTTAAAATTGTCTTTACATATATTGGGAAAATAAAATACTATTATAAGAATGTATATAGTAAATAATTAGAGAAAGACTTCAGAAATTGTTCTGTCTTTATGTAATAGGGATAAAAAAGAATGGCTATGAGAAATTCAGAGAAAATGGGAAGCTTTGAATGAAGTGACACAAAGTGAAGTAAGCAGAACTTGGGTAATGATATATAATAAAAATGATATGTACAGTAAACACTAAACTAAGGCTTAACTCTAAGAAATTAGTGATAGAGAATTCAACATTCTTCTTTCCTTTTAGTAGAATGTTGGGAGACTGCAGGTATGGAATATTGTTTATACTGTCAGAAATGATCACTGTATAGATTTACTTACTGTATTGAATTTGTTACATGAAATGGGAAGAGCAGTATATACAGAAATTACACTGATGTAAAGCCACAGGCATTAAACTTTTTAAAATAAGGACTTAAAAGAAACTAGAATTTTAAAAAAAGCCTAATTGTTCATCATATGTACCTATACAGAAGTAAGAATGTGTGCAAATGAGGGGGAAAAATCACAAATTAGAGAAAAAACTATTAATGGAGGTTTACTTCTAGGTAGGATGGATTTGAAAGAAACTGTAATTCCCCTCTCTAAGAAGTCTTCATGGAAGAGATTAACTAATATTTGCAATAAACTTCTCATCTTAAGGTAAAGTTTGGGATAATGTTCAACAGTGAATAAAGTTATAGAGACATTGAGTTTCCATGAAAGGAGTGATTGACTCAAGTTCGGTTATTAATTTAGCAGCCTGCCTATCTGTGAAATAAACATTGATGATTTTAAAATACATTTTGACCATATACCTAGAATGCCATGGTCGAAAAGAGAGACCAAGAAGATTATTTTGACAGTAATATTAAGTGCTGAGTAGGAGTATTTACTTAATGGACAAGTGAGTGAAAACCTCTTTCCTTGCATAAAAACAGAAGATTAGCAAACCAGTCATACTCTTCTTGGATAGAAAAAGGGAATAATACTCAAATACAGGGGAAAGAATGGTGAATTTTTTTCTAGCACAAATCTCCCATTTCTAGGATATTCTTCACCTAAACATATCTTAATTAATTATGATATAATATAATATATAATTGTGTTATAATATGTTTTCATCTCAGTTGTTACTAGAGGCTTATTGACACTAACTTACTAAGGATGACACAACTAGTCAGCTTCAGAGACTGTATTTGAAGCAAAGACTTCCGGATTTCACAGCCACCACACTATTTATTACTTCCCACCTACTTGCACATGATACCAACATCTAGAAGGGATTATATGAATAAAATGGAAAATTAGAAATTTTCTCTTATCCTTATGACCTCTCCAAAATAAGAATTGTACTCGAGATAAAACAATATCAACTTTGTCCATGTTCTAGAGCACCATGAACCTAAATAAGATAAAAATGATAAATAATAGAGGTCAATCCTTAATCCCCAATGAATTCACTCAGTATAACTATTGTGATCTACCTCTATGTGCCAGCCTGAACCATTTGACTGTGTATTGTTTCACTAAGAGATTGTGGCAATCCACTGAAAATAGTATGTACTTAACATCCATTCTAGCCTATTTAAGCCACCCTTGGCACAGATATAAGTCTGAGACTCTAAAATATTGAATTTCCAAGGATAAGAAGATGCCAGTCCTCTAGAGTCCTGAAGGAAACTATCATTAAAGGGGGAGAGAATAAATTATTAAAGCTCTCAAAATGGACTAAATTTAGTTTAAAACTTTTGAGTATAAGTAGATATACTCAAAAGGAAGAAAGTAATAGCAGAAGCAAATATGACCCTCAGTTTCACCAAAAGCAATACATCTAGGAAGGAAAAAGAAAAACAATCTATATATGATCAGTCAGAGAACTGGATGGATTTCCAAGTATGCATGAAATCACAGCAGGAAGATTGTGAATAATTTACAAAAAAAAATAAGAATTTTGAGAGAAGAATTTATGACCTGTAAAGCATAAATAATTGGCAGAGTAGAAAAACTTGAATCAGTGATTCAAGTCTTAACAAAGAAACAAATGAGAGGGTAGTTGATTGGGAAGACAAATATGTGGAAGTGAAGGATAATCAGAAAAAAATAAGCATAAAGCAACATATTAGAAGAAAATGCCTCATCCACAACCATTGATATTGAAGACGGGATTTATAGAATCAACAAATTTATATTATTTATACTGGTTATTTATACTGGATTATACAAGATTATCCTGGATGAACCAATTTGAAAACTTTAACAGTATAAGGCAAAAAATAAAACAAGAAAGACCCAGAAGTTCTATGAATAGAAAATAAATGTCACTCAAAAGAATCTACAACTTTTTATCCAGAAACCAATTCAAACATACCAAATAAAACTAAAAAACTATGATTCTAATTCTCAGACAGTGTCTAAAATTTTCACTACCATTGACAAATAAAAAATTCATAAGTAACCAGGAGAAAGTCCGTCAGATATGAAGGAAGGAAATCAGAAAAATTGAAGACTATTTTGAACCCACAAGAAATCAAAGGAAGGAATGAATAATGTCTCCTGAAGAGCAAAGTATCTGAAAATGTAGTCCAAGGTGACCTACCCCACAGAGCTGAATCTGATGGGAAATGAAAACAAAACTATTCAGTAATAATAGCCATTTGAAATGTTGATAGAAATGAAACTATACTTAAAGAAATTATTGATGTAGCAAACATACCAGAAAACAGAAATGCAGGAAGGATAAAAAATATAGCATTCAAGGGCAGCAACTACAATACAAGGGAAAACTTATTAAGAGATTTCTATATACACAAGGGTACATGGGTAAATGTAGATGTCAAAAGAAGTGATAGTGGAGAAAATGGCCTAAAAGTTGACAGGATGCATCTGAAAACACCTCTCCTTCACCTGAATCAATTGTTTTGTCTTTCTGGAACTCAATTACTGCATGGGAAGATGCATAAAAACCAAGAGTAGAGGAGGAAGAAGTTAGTGAGGAATATAGTGTTTACTCTAATGAAGTCAAAGACTTAACAATAAAGCAAAAATAACTCCTGTAGACTCTCAGGAAGACAAAACTAATCAGGATAATGAATGAGGAGCTTAGGGAGGGATTGAATAGGAGGATAAAGAAAGGATAAAATCTTGTTTCTGTACTTGGAGGGGACAGTACTAATGGATGCCCATATGAGCAGGTGTGCAGACAGAGCATATTGTTCTTGCTGCACAAGGAGAGTCCACTTTGCCTGGTTCCTAAGAATCCATCATAACTGACACATAGTGATACAATGTAATAATTTCTGAAATGGAAAGAAACATTCTTTTTGAGCATATAACTTCCCTTCACCTCATTTTTGGCGATGGTAAGAGGTTTTACCTGCCAACATTGAAGTGCTACATGATTTAATAGTATCTCTGGAAGCTGCTGTAATTTGAATTACTAAGGTTTCATTTTTCCCCCTAAAGTTGTCTATTTAAATAGAGTCATGTTCCTGATTTATCTCTTTCTTACGGTTAGCTTTTGCAGGAGACTTATTTCATTATTGTACAGATTTGCAATCACATGCAAATTTTCTCCCCTTTAATTCTATAGGCCACCCTTTTTTTTTTTTTAGAGCAGCCCAGTTTGCTTGGTTATAACTCTTCAAAGCTGAGCTTTGAATACAACTTGGAGCAGTTTTCACTATTATAGTAAGTTATGTAAATGGAAGTTATA
Organism: Potorous gilbertii; assembly: GCA_028658325.1. Lineage (NCBI taxonomy): Eukaryota > Metazoa > Chordata > Mammalia > Diprotodontia > Potoroidae > Potorous > Potorous gilbertii. The sequence continues at coordinate 210,035,692 of CM053771.1, read as the reverse complement.
CAAATGATACACATGCCTAAATAGTGTTACTTTTTAAAGCTTAGTTTACCTTTAAGAAGTCCATTAATTCAGACAATCACATAGATTTTTGATCCTCATGGTGAATATATAGATTTATATTTTTAAGATGATATTAAGGAAAAAAGAAGGATTCTAAATATGACATAAGGGAAGAAAGACCTTAAGCATTTTCTCTTGAAGTATTTGAAATCTGATATCATTATGACAGCAGAACTGGAAATTGGTAATGAATTAAAAAATAGCTGGGGAGGGAATTCTATCTAGCACAAGGAACAAAGTAAGAGAATGAAATTTATATTGGATAGTAAATTGTGTTAGATCTTTAAATAGTTTCACTGAGTACCATTTAATAGTTTATTTAATCATCCCAACACACCGTTAGATTAGTTTATTTTTCTTTGTTATTTACACCTATGATTTCATGGGAATGTTGGCAGCTCCAACTAAAGAATTTTCTCTAGAGATGTAAATCATACCTGATGTGCAAGTTATTATCTTTGAGAGTTTCCTAAGGGCGCTGAGAAGTTAAGTTGCTTGCCTAGGGTCCCATAATCACTATTGCTTGAAGGTAGGGCTTGAACCCTGTTTTTCCTGATTCTGAGGTCAGACCTGTATGTGCTATAACATAGATAGCTTCATTTCCATCCTTCAGATAAGGAAATTAAGATTCATAAGGGTGAAGTGTCTTGCCTGGAGTCACACAATTAATTTGTACAAGAATAAACCAGGCAGGAAAAAAAAGAGGTAGAATTTTATCCCAAATTGACCTCTACGCAAGCCCATTACTTTCTACTACATCACCTTGACTAGGTGCATGGATGCATCAAACAAAGTTACTGTGCTTGGAGATCTGAGAAAAGCAATAGTTATGGACATTCACTTCTGGGGCATCATTCACCATTTAGTTTATCTAAACAAAATCATGCAGACATGCAGACTAGTTTCACATCACAAAACCAGTCTGCATTCTTATTTGAGGCTCTCACCATTCAAGCCATCAGAGTACTGTGAGTTAGTGCAAAAGCCATGGTACAGTTGTTAAACCAGGTCCCTGTAGAATAATCATCAATATGCAGCAATAATTTGAGATTCAGTTTTGGAGATGACCCATCCGTCCTTCCATACCTGAAATTTTTATTGGAGAGAGAAACACTGCTAGGGAATCCAGCAGATTGTTTTGGGCAGATGTAAGAATGTGTTGTTGAAAGTAGGAATATCTACAACAATGTAGTCCAACTCCTACACAAGACAGTCCTCACTCTAACATCTTGGATAGCTAGCCTCTTCCTGCAGATTTCCAAGTGGGGAGGATGTGACCTACAATCTCTCACAAGAAGTCTTTCCACTTTTGTGCAGCTCTATTCAGTAGAAAGCCTTTACTGGGAGCAACACATTTGCTTTTGGCTAATTTAAATATCCACCCACCTTTCTAAACTCTACCCTGTGGAGACAAATGCAAAAAATCTAATTCCTCCTCAAGAAAGTTCTTCAGACACTTGAACATTTCTACTATCTCCTTTCTATCTATGCTGGAGTCTCCTTCATCTTTTTTCAGGCTAATTCTTATCATTACCTCCAACACATCCTCCTAAGTCCTGAACACAAGACTCTTTACCTACTTGGTGGTCTGCCTCTAGATGACCTTCAGCTCATCAACGTCCTTTTTAAGCCACTTTGCCCCAAATCAAGCACAATACTCCAGATTAGACTTAACAAAAGTAAAGTACAAAGGCATTTTTACCTCCCCCAGAAAGCTATTCTTTTCCAAATGTGGTCCAAAATTGAATTTGCTCTTTGCCACATAAGAATACTGACTCATCTTGAAAATGCATTCCAATAAAATCAAAGATCCTTTCTAAATAAAGTATTCTTTATCCATACTTTCTTTATTTTGTATTTATGGAGGCAATATTTTTTTAAATAAAAAGTGTGCAAGATTTTTACTTTCATCCATACTGGATTTCATTTTGTTAGATTAAAGCCAATACTCTGACTTGTCAAAAAACTTGTAAAAATCTACCATCAGTCATGTGATCTTTGCTCTTAAATTAGCTGGCATGAGAATTATCAACAAAAGAAATCTTAACCCAAGATCAATGTCTCCTGAAATGGGATTCTATATATACTGAATGCCATGGGCAAAACAAAAGCAAATGTGTGAGTTCTTGTTTTTTTGGTTTTTTTCCCATTTACTTTAGTGTACTTTTAATAGCATATTACTTTTGTAATTACACGTAAAGAAAATTTTTAACATTCATTTTTAAATATTTTTGAGTTTCTATCGTCTTTGCTTTCATCACCCTCTCTGTAAGATAGTAAGCAGTTTAATATATGTTATGTATGTATAATTATGTAAGGCATATTTTCATATTAGTAATGCTAGTACAAGAAGAATCAGTCAAAAGAAAAGAACTAAAACAATAAAATAAAATAAAGTGAAAATAGTATCCTTTTATCTGCATTCAGACACCATCAGTGTTTTTTTCTTGCATATTACTGAGAAGAGCCAAGTCGCTCATAGTTGATTATTGCGTAATGTTGTCGATAGAAGGTATAGTGTTCTTCTGGTTCTGCAAACTTCACTTTGCATAAGTTCATGTAAGCCTTTCTAGTTTTTTTTTCCTAAAATTCACCTACTTGTCATTTTTCATAGCATAGGAGTATTCCTTGACATTCTTATTCCACTTGTTCAGCCATTATCCTATGAAGGCATCCCCTCAATTTCTATTCTTTGCTACCCCCAAAAGATCTGCTATCAATATTTTTGTATATATAGGCCTTCATATATCCCCTTTGTGATCTTGTTGGGATATAAAATTACTAGAAGTATTACTGGATCAAAGAGTATGGACAGTTGGTTGCCTTTGAATGACTGGTTCAGTTCACAACTCTACCAACAGTGTCTCAATTTTCTCACACTCTCTCAAACATTTTTACTTTTCCATTTCTTTCATATTAACCAATCTGATATGTGTTAGGTAGTACCTTAGAGTGGTTTTAACTTGTGTTTCTTTAATCAAAACTGATTAAAGTACTTTGTCATATGCTTATAGATAGATTTGATTTCTTTATCTGAAAACTACCTGTTCATATCTGTTGACCATTTATCAATCAGGGAATGGCTTGTATTCTTAAATGTTTGACCCAATTCTCCATATAGTTGAGAAATAATGCCATTATCAGAAAAAAAATTTACTGTAAAGGTACTTTCTGCTTTCCTTCTAATATTGGTTATATTGATTTTCTTTGTGCAAAACCTTTTAAATTTAATATAACCAAAATTATTCATTTTATACTTTATAATGCTATCTTCTATTTGCTCATAACCTCTTCCCTTCTCCATAAATTTTACAGATAAATTATTGCTTTCTCTCCTAATTTGTGTATGTTATCACAATTGATGTCTAAATTGCATACTCTTTTTGACCTAATCTTGGTATAAGGTATGTGAGGGTGTTCTATACCTAGTTTCTGTCATGATGTTTCCTAATTTTTCCAATAATTTCTATTAAACAGTGAGTTCTTATCCCAAAAGCAGGGGTCCTTGGGTTTATCAAATGTCAAGCTACTATGGTCATTTGCTACCATATATTGTGTACTTAATCTGATCCATTGATCCACTACTCTGTTTCTTAGCCAGTGCCAGATAGTTTTAATGGTTAAAGCCGGTTGACTCTTATAGTCTAAGGAGGAACAAGGAAATAAGGAAAGAAATAGTCCCTGAGATAATGTCTACTAATAATATTTAGTGGGACAGCTAGGTGGTACAGTGAATGTACAGTGTTGGCCTTACTATTCATCTTTTTGAGTTCAAATCTGGCCTCACACAATTACTAGGCGAACAAGTGACTTAATTCTATTTCAGTTTCCTCATCTGTAAAAGAAATTGGTGAAAGAAATTGCAAGTCATTCCAGTATCTTTGCCAAGAAAACCTCAGATAAAGTAACTAATAATCAAACAATTGAAAAAACAATCCAACAGCAATGAAAATAAATTTTAGCAGTTGTTATGTTAGTTAAAATGAAGAATTGAGAGATCTGTAGACGAATTTGATGCAGTGTGTGTTTGAATGTATAGTAGGTACTATTTAGCTGCCACTAAGGTCAAAATAATATTAATTCCTTCTAATGGCGTAGTGGTGACCCTGTATACACAAAGATCATGCCAGTAGAGTACAAGGACTTATAGATCCTCCTCTAAAGTTTTCTGTGTGGACTTAATGGAAATACTTTATGTCTATGGTCAAAATGACTGCCAAGTTAACAAAAAAAAGTGATTATGTTTTTCTGCAATAAAATCCTTTGAAGAGTCATGCTAGGATTGTGATCCACTCTAAAACTGTGGACCAACTACTGTCAATGAAATAATAGGTACTTAAAGTAAAAACCTGAGACTAAATACATAGGAAACTAAATATCAGCTCTATGAGATTTCAAGTTCGGGTAGCCAACATGATGGAGTGATTGGTAATTGCTATCTCCTTCCCTTGTTGAACTTGATGTGACCAGAGAATATCTCCCCAGGAAAAACCCTGGAACGGTAGGAGCAGCAGCAGGGATAAACAGATTCTCAAACTGTATGTCTAGAAAGATGACTAATGAGGGTTCCTCTTGCTGTGGCTGAAGGTAACTAGTGTAGGATCAGAGTTCTGCCAGAGAACACAGCAGCAAACCAGGAGAAGATCCTGAACCCTAGGGGGGTGAAGCCAGCAATTGCCAATACCAGGACTACAAGAGTGCCTCAGAGCCCTAGTGGAATTGAGAAGACACTACTGCAGACAGCTGAGTTTATGCTCTAGCTCAGCAGAGGAGCCTCCTGTGTCCAGACCAGCCCTCCCACACAACTAATGAGCTTGCTCCAGGATAAATGCAGGAAAAACCCAAAAAAACCTCAACTGATCTTTGCTTTCAATCATCAGCCAGTTTGGCACCAGGTAAACTGCAGCATTTTAATTTCTAGCTGAAAGAACCAGAGACCACAACACACAAAGCCTCAAGTTTTAGGCAGAAGGACTATGGGACAGAGTTCCCTGTGCCACAGATGCAAAGATCTATATTAAATGCCAGGAAAAGATTATTATCATGAATAAGAAGCAAAGCAGAAAAGAAAAGACCATAGAATCTTTCTGTGGGGACAAGGAACAAAACATAAAAACCAAGGAGGTTGGCATTGAGACAGTAATCCAATCTGAAACTTTTGAAGGGAATATGAACTGGTCTGAAGAACACAGAACCTTTCTGGAAGAGATCTGAAAGAATTTTAAAACTCAAATTAGAGAAATAGAAGGAAAAAGGGGCAATGATTTTAAAAATATGAAGAAAGAATTCACTGAAGAGAATAACTTTTAAAAAGGAAAATTGGTCAGATGGAAAAGGAAGTACAAAAACTTACTGGTAAAAACGGCTCCTTAAAAGGAACAATTGGAAAATTGGAAAAGGAGATGTAAAAGTTAACTCAAGAAAATAATTTGATAAAAAATAATTTGAATCAGGCAAATAGAAGCTAACGAATCTATGAGACATCAAGAATCAGTCAAACAGAACCTAAAAAATGAAAAGATAGAAGAAAATGTAAAATGCCTAATTGGAAAAAACTGACCTGGAAAATAGATCTGGGAGAGAAAATCTAAGGATTATTGGTCTATCAGAAAGCCATGAGGAAGAAAAAGAGCCTGGACAATACCATCCACGAAATCATCAAGGAAAATTGCCCAGAAGTCCTAGACCCAGAGGGCAAAATAGTCATTGAAAGAATACACCGCTCACCTCCTAAAAGTTATCCAAACTAAAAACACCAAAGAATATCGTTGCCAATTTCCAGAACTATCAAATGAAGGAGAAAATACTGCAAGCAGTCAGAAAGAAACAATTGAAATATCGAGGAGTTACAATCGGGATCACATGGAACCTTGCAGCTTCTCCATTCAAAGACCAATGGAATTGGAATACAATATTCCTTAAGGCAAAGGAGATGAGACTACAACCAAGGATTAATAATCCAGCAAAGTTGAGCATAATATTTTAGGCAAGTAGATGGACATTCAATGAAATAAGGGATTTCCAGACTTTCTTGATGAAAAGGCCAGAACTCAATAGAAGTTCAGATCTTCAAACATAGGTCTCAAGAGAGGCACAAAAATGGTAAACAGATGAAAAGAAAAACTTATTACACAATACAGGCAAACTGTTTACATCCCTATAAGGGAAGGTTAATCTTTAGAATGGTATATTTAACATGAAATGTAAAAGGTATATAAATAAATAGAGGAAGTGCATAGAAATTAAATGACATGATTATATCAAATGTTTTTTGAGGGTGTGAAGGGATTGTAATGGGAGATGTGAAAAGGAAGAGGCAGAAAACAATAAATTCCATCACAGAAAGAGGTACAAAATATATTATAGAAGAAGGAAAGAGGAGAGGCAGATGAGCATTGTTTGAGAGGTACAATCTCAACTGATTAGATTCCGGGAGGATACAACAAACTCGGTTAAGGATAGAAATACATCTAACTCTACAGGGAGTAGGAGGGGGAAGGGAAAAGTAAGGCAGTAGAGGCTAGGGAAGGAAGAAAGAGCAAGAGAAAGGGGGTTTAAAAGGGAGAAGGACTGAAAGAAGGGAGGGAAGACTGGAGGAAGTGGTAGTCAAAAATTAAAACTTTATTGGGGAAGGGAGAACTAAGAGCACAAAAAATGAAAAAGCAGATGTAGGAAAAGACACAAATGGTAATCATAATGGTGAACATGAATGGGAAGGACTCCAGCAAAACAGGGAATAACATAATAGATTAAAAGGCATAATACAACAATATGCTGTTTACCAGAGAAGCATTTGAAAGGGGGAGATACATAGAGGGTAAAGGTGAAAGGTTGGAGCAGAATATATCGTGCTTCAGCAAATGTAAAAAAAGCAGGCGTAGCCATCCTAATCTCAAACAAAGGAAAACCAGAAATAGATCTAATCAAAAGAGAAGGGAAAGGAAACTATATCCTGCTAAAAGGCACCATAGACAACGAAGCAATCCAAATTCTTAGAGGAGAAGTTAAGGAAGTTACAGGAAGAAATATACAGTAAAACTATACTAATTGGGGACCTCAAGCTCCCCCTCTCTGAACTTGATAAATCTAACCTCAAGATAAATAACAAAGAAGTTAAAGAGTTGAATAGAACTCTGGATAAGGTAGATATGATAGATCTCTGGAGAAAATAGAATGGAGATAGCAAGAAATATACCTTTTTCTCAGCGGTGCATGACATATATACAAAAATTGACCATGTACTACGCCATAAAAATCTAACATTCCAGTGCAGAAAGGCAGAGATAGTCAATGCATACTTCTCAGATCAAGATGCAATAAAACATATATAATCAAAGGCCATGGAAACAAAAACAAATTGGAAACTAAACAATTTAATTCTAAAGAATGAGTGCATTAAACAATAAATTATAGAAACAATCAACAGCTTTATTCAGGAGAATGACAATAATGAGACAACTTACCAAATTTTATGGGATACTGCAAAAGCAGTTCTTAGTAGAATTTTTATATCTTTGAGTGCCTACATGAATAAAATGGAGAAGGAAGAGATGAACGAATTGGGCGTGCAGCTGAAAAAGTTCAAAAAAGAACAAATTGAAAATCTCCAAGTAAATGCCAAATTAGAAATACTTAAAACCAAAGGAGAGATTAATAAAATTGAAATTAAGAAAACTATTGAACTAATAAATAAAACTAGGAGTTGGTTTATGAAAAAAAAAACAATAAAATTGGTCAGTTTAGTCAGTTTGATTAAAAAAATAGAAAGAAGAAAACCAAATTACCAATATCAAAAATCAAAAGGGTGAACTCACCTCTAATGAAGAAGAAATTAAAATAGAAATACGAAATTATTTTGCCCAACTGTATGTCCATAAATTGAACAATCTAAATGAGATGGATGATTTATGTATGTGTGTGTGTGTATTTATATATATATATATATGTGTGTGTATATATATATATATATATATATATATATATATACACACACATATATATATGGGGGGGGGGTATAACGAACAAAGCCCAACAGCAAGAGATAGAAGAGAAATCTCATTTAAAGGTATAATAGACTCTATAAAATATTTGGGAGTCTATCTGCCAAAACAAAATCAGGTACTATATGAAAACAATTACAAAACACATTTCACAGAAATAAGGTCAGATCTAAGTAAGTGGAAAACATCAGTTGCTCATGGGTGGGCCGAACCAATAGAAAAAAATGGCAATTCTACCTAATTTACTTATTCAGGGCTATACCAATCAATCTATCAGATAATTATTTTGTAGATTTAGAAAAAATATCAAAAGTCATCTGGAAGAACAAACGTCCAGAATATCAAGAGAACTAATGAAAAGACATGGTAGGGAAGGTGGCCTAGCTCTACCAGATCTCAAATTGTATTATAAAGCAGCAATTATCAAAACCACTAGGTACTGGCTAAGAAACAGAAGGGTAGACCAGTGGAATATCTTAGGTATCCAAGACACAATAGGCAATGAATATAGATTCTACTGTTTTAAAATCGCATGGACCCCAGCTTCTGGGGTAAGAACTCACTGTTTGACAAAAATTGCTGGGAGAACTGGATGACCATATCTGGATAATAGGCATAGACCAATGCCTGACACCATACACAAGAATAAAGTCCAAATGAGCACATGACCTAGGTACAAAAATTGATACTATAAACACATTAGTGGAACAAGGAATAGTGTATTTATCAGATTTTTGGAGAAGGGAAGAATTTTTTGACTAAACAAGAGACAGAAAACATTATGAAGTGCAAAATGGATAATTTTGATTACATTAAATTCAAAAGTTTTTGCACAAACAAACCCAATGTAACCAAGTTTAGGAGGGAAGCAGAAAACTGGGGCAGATATTTTTTGCTACTTGTGTCTGTGATAAAGGCCTCATTTCTAAAATATATAGAGGACTCAATCAAATGTACAAGAATACAATTCATTCCCCAATTGATAACTGGTCAGAGGACATGATCAGGCATTTTTCAGAGGAACAAATCAAAGCTCTCCATAGTCATATGAAAAAATGTTCTAAATCACTATTGATTAGAGAGATGCAAATCAAAACAACTCTGAGGTACCACATCACACCTATTAGATTGGCAAACATGACAGAACAGGAAAGTGGTAAATGTTGGAGAGGATGTAGGAGAGTTGGAACACTAATTCATTTTTGGTGGAGCTGTAAGCTGATCCAACCATTCTGGAGAGTAATTTGGAACTATGCACAAAGGGCTACAAAAATGTGCATACCTTTTGCCCTAGCAATACCACTTCTAGAACTGTATCCCCAAAAGATCATAAAAATGGGAAAAGGTCTCACAAGTACAAAAATATTTATTGCAGCACTTTGTGTGGCAGCCAAAAACTGGAAATCAAGGGGATGTCCATCAATTGGAGAATGACTGAATAAATTGTGGTATATGAATATAATGGGATACCATTGTACTATAAGAAATGATGAGCAGAAAGAATTCAGAGAGGCCTCAAAAGACCTATATGAACTGATCTTGAGGGAAAGGAGCAGAACCAGGAGAACTTTGTAGACAACAACAACCACAGTGTGTGAGGATTTTTTCTATAGACCTAGAACTTCATTGCAATGCAAGGACTTAAAAAAATCCCCAATGGTCTCTTATGGCAAAATGCCTTCCACATCCAGAGAAAAAACTATGGAATGTGATCTCAGAATGTAGCAAATCATTTGCTTTTGTATTATGTTTCGGTTTGTTTTATGATTTTTCCCATTCATTTTAATTCTTCTGTACAACATGACTGAGGTAAAAATATATTTAACAGGAATGTATGTGTAGAACCTATATAAAGTTGTATATCATCTCAGGAAGGGAGGGAGGAGGAAGAGGGGAGGGAGGGAAAGGGAGGGGGAATAATCTAAGTCATATGGAAGTGTTTGTAGAATACTGAAAACCAATAAAATAGCAAAAATAAATAAATAACTATTAACTCTGCTTATCACCTGTGCAACATTGGGCAATTCACATAACTTCTCTGGGACTCAATTCCTCATATATTAACATTAGGAGATATTTCTCGAAAGGCTTTAAGTTTCATTCGAGATTTTAATCAATGATCCTATGATCATTTTTTTTGCACATTGCTTGGGTACACTGGAACCTCATTTCAATAGCATCCTAAGGGCTTATGGTGCAAATATGCTTTTACATATGAGATAATTAAAATAATATAGTGTTTAGCATTTAAGAAATTAATCACTCCTCTCCTTGGCATTTGATGGAAATTGAGATAGATGGACTTTATACGGTATTTTTATAGAGACTCCAATATTTTTCCAATATATTAACACATTTTCACAACTTACTATGTTTAATATAAATGAAAGGGCTTATAAAAAGTGCTAACACATAGCAAGACAATGAATTAATTGTAAGAAGCAAACCTTTCCTGAATCAATGAAATTTTATATTATATTGTAATACTCTTAAGTTTAGGATTTGAAGTCTGTAAGTCCATGGCAAATTGAAATGAACATGTATGATATCTGTTTAAAACAATTATATATATTTTCATTTTTTTAAGTAAGTGAGCGAATTTCATCACTCTGAACTGAGGAAATAGGTTGTTGTTCAAAAGGAAACATGAAAATATTGTTTCGCATTAGAGTTCATCTTCTTAGAAGTGATTGTGAAAACTTTCACAGGGATTTAGAGAGTGGAGTTGAGAGAGGAAGTAAGCTTATTTATCTTAGGTTCAAGAAAATGTTAACTCAGAGACATTTCAATGAAGCATGCACCTAAAGTTAGGTCTCCCTTGAAGATTTGAATATCAATTAAATAAATAAAATAATGATATATTTTCTTTTATTTAGTATTTAATTGTTCTACATAACTCCCATAAAGATATGTAAATTTTAAATTACGCAAAAAAATAGACAACAAGTATTTAATCCCTTTGTTGGATTGCTATTTTTGTAGAACATACAAAAGAGGTTTTATTTTAGATTTCTTTTTCACAAAGGATTAACAGGAGAAAAAGTTTATGAGCACAAGAGGATTTAGAAAGATTTAGCCAGTATTAAGAATGACACTTAGTAGTATAATCAATAAAAATATTTCTGTGATTAAGAAGAAAATGGGGAAAGAGAGAACTTAAATATATTTGCAGTCTAATCAGGATCTTGAGAATACTAATGCATGTGAACATACATACATAAAATTCTTAGGAATTATGGGCCAAGAATCAGGCTTTTTCTTCCACCTAATGTGAGATCAGCAGAGTGTTTGTGTATCCAGAAAGACAAAATGAAAGAATATAAACACATTTACATAAAAAGACTATAATATTTATTCTGTGTCTAATTCCAGCCTCTCATTCTTGTTTCTCACTAATCCTACAGCAATAAAATGATGCAAATTTCAGGCAAAAAAAATCCTATCAATATCACTTAAGATTCATTTCAGTAAAAATTTAATTGCCTACTAATATTAACTAATACTTCCTTTTCATTCAAACTATCACTACCTGAACTAGGTCACTTCCCCTCACTCAATTTCAGTGCACTTTCTCGTGATTAAAAATAGAACTGTTTCTCCCCTTTCCTGAATTCTACTCAGAGTCCTAAATATAAGAAATGTTTAATGATTGGTTGGAACGAGGTCATTCTGGCCAGATGGTTTCTTCATCCTATGCACTGTAGCAGTTTTACTAAGAAAAGGAGTGGAGATAGTTAACTTCTTTCAGTTGAGTATGGTTTTAGGATTAGACTCTTTTCTCTGACGAAAGTCGACACAGTGCCAAAATAATTAGTTGATTTGGCCAATTCAGGGAAGCAAACAATTTATTTGTAAATTTATTTTGGAAAGTGAAGGTAGAATGGAAATTTGTTTAACTATGCAATTGTTTGACTCAGCCATCCTATTGTTTGACTGAACTAAAATCAATTCAGTCAAAACATTTCTGTGGACACAGCCTGAATGTCCACTTTCCTTCTAACACAAAAATAAAGTCTTTTTTCTATTTTATTTTTATTTTTTCTAGAGGTCATGAATAAATAAGTAGGAAGAACATCATTTTAGGGATTAGGAGACCTGAATTGTAACAATGGTGCTGCTATTTTCCAGCTGAATGACAGCGTGTCTTTGGACTTCAATGGGCTTCCACTTTGTTTGGAATTAATTATAAGAGGAAGAAAGTAAGCAAGATAATATCTAATGTTCTTTCCGACTCTTAAAATTATGCAGTTAAATAGTCTATAACTTTTTGCCTTTCTGACAAAATTCTTACAGTCTCTATATGACAAATGTCTTTCTAGCTTATATATATATGGGTTGTTGTCATGAGAAATTTTGTGGAGCAAACCAGATTCCTAAGATTTTTTCGGGGGGTATTATTTTTCAGGTTCCTAAGCTTATGCTTAACCTTATTCAAAAATCTGCAGGTTATTCTTCAATAGTTCAAGTAGTTCGAAACTACTTTAAGCCTCAGCAGTGTTTAGAACATAGAGGTGTATTTATCCCCTCCACCCACGCAAATGACACTATAACAGTATGTAAATATGTATGTGCATATATTCATACATGTACATGTATATTAGACATAATATGAGTGCTATAAAAATGCATTTATTTATGTGGCCATATATTTCATATTATATGTAATATGAAGGATATAAATATATATATATATTTATGTAAATGTATGTTATCTACAAATACATACATATATACAGAAATATATCTAAGATTACAGATTGGAAGTTTACAGGAAATATAGGGTAATATCATCCAACCACTTCATTTTATAGATGAGGAAAATGAGACACAGAGTGGGTTAAGTGATTTTCCCAGGATGACACAATTAATAAGAATCTTGGATGAGATTTGAATCCAGGTCTTTCTTATAATGAATCAAGTGTCCTATCCAATCCACACTACATGGTCTAGAGTTCCATGTTATACTTTGAATAGCCTATGGTTCTGTTATCTCATTTAGATAATTTCTCCCAATAGATCTGAGAGTCATCTTAATAGAAATGATAATTGGACCCATGGGAGTTGATAAGATCACCAAATGCAATTGTCAAAGAAAGAAAATATTGTCAAGAAAGAAAGAAAAATTGTCAAAGAAAGAAAATAAAAGGCCAAAGCAGAACTTACGACTCTTCCACGATTAGTATAGAAGTGGAAAGTAGTAGTATAGTGAACAAAACTGGGAGGAATATTGAGCAAAGGAGACAGAAGGATCAGATATCAGAAAACTAAAAGAGAACAGCATCAATAAAACCTAGGGAAAACATAATGTTTTCAAGAAGAGGGTGATCAACAGTCGCAAAGATTGCCGAGAGATCAAGAATGAATAGGGTTGAGAAAGGGACATAAGATTTAACAATTAAGAAAATAGTGGTAACTTTGCAAAGAATTATTTCAGTTAGATGATGAAGTTACAAGCCAAGCTGATGAGAGTTGAGAAGAAATTGAGAGAAGTGGAAGCATTCGTGGTAGTTGGCTCTTGTAAGAATTTTAGATATGAAAGAGGAAAGAGAAAGGGCAAAACACATTTATTAAACATCTTCTGTCTACAACAAAGTACTAAGTGTATTACAATTTTCATTTTATCCTCATAACAACCCCACGGTATAGGTGATATTATTATACCCATTTTATACTTGAGGACACTTGGGGAAGGCAGAGGTTAAATTACTAGCTCAAGGACACACAAATTGTAAGTGTTTGAGTCAGGCTTGAACTCAGAACTTCCTGATTCTAGGACCAGTAGTCTAGCCATAGCACCATCCAGTTGCCTACATAATGTGACAGCTAGTGAGAATAGTTAGATTTTTTTTTTAATGTTTTATAAGGGTGGAGACATAAGCATATTTTTAGGCAGCAGGAGAGGAGTCAATATACATGTCAGTGAAATTTTTTTACCATAACTTTACTCATTCTTGAGATGGGGATTGAGTACCTCAATCTATCTCTTTTAAAACAAAATAAATATCACATTAACAATTGATTATCCATCGTTTCAGAGAGCTCACCTTGCTTAGTGGATTTTAAATATTTAATAAAATTTTAAATGTATGATAAAGTGCATTGAAACTGTTTCAATCATTTCCTCTAAATTTGCATCTGAACTTTTTCTCTGTTCATTATTATCGCCCTTTCCTCTTGAATTATATTGGAAAACTCATTCTTTCAAATTTCTCTTTTCCTATTGAGGGCATCCCCATCCTTTCACATAATCAGGCTCACAATTTGGCTCATCCTGAACTCCTCTGCAAAGACTTCTATTGTTCTTGTCTACATTAAATCCATGTAGACTTTATGTTAACTTGCATTTATACAGGAACCCACTGAGAAGAACTATATACATATATATGGATATATTTATAAACAAAATTACCAATATGAGTATGTGTGTATACAGACACACATACACAGATATATGAGAGAGAGATACAAGGAGAATACGATTTCTTTTATTTGAACTCATATTGTAATTTACTATGATAAGCCTCATGCAAAGGAAGAAAGAGTCTTATACCTAGAGTCAGGAGACCCGTCTTTATATTTTTAAATAGTATTTTATTTTTTCCCCAGTTACATATGAAGAAAATTTTTAGCATCCATTTTTACAAGATTTCAAGTTCCAAATGGTGGTTCCCAGACATAGGAGTCTACCAGTTGCCCTGGCTATACTAAGGCATCTGAGGGGTCCTGGTATTGGCATTTGAAAATTCCATCACACTGGGGTTCAGAATCTCCAACTAGTTTGCTGAGGTGAGGCTTGCAGCTGATTTGCTGGGACATTTCCTATCCTAGCCCACTTGGGCTAAAAATTTGTTTTACCCCATCTTCTTGCTCATTCTGCTGTTCCAGGATTTGTTTGGATGCACTATTTTATGGTTGTATGGAGGTTAATGTGGAAGAGTTATAGCAATTTACTAGTTATGTTATCATCTTGGCTCCTGGATATTATGATAAGACCCATTTTTAAAATCTTGACTGTTCCACTTATTAACATGATGACCTTGGACAGGTAATTTCACATCACAGTCAACAAAGGGTTGCAGTTAATAGAGTGTAAGGCCTAGAAGAAAACAGACATGAGATCAAATTTGGTCTTAGACATCTACTAATTATACTAATTATTCGCCCAGTTGGGCGAAAATGAGCACATCATTTAACCCCTATATTCCTCAATTTCATCAGTAAAATGTGGTTGATATTAGTAGCTATCTCTTAAATTTGTTGTGGGGATAAAATTCTGTAGTATTTGTAAAGTACTTGGCAAACTTTAAAGTTCTGTGCCAATGCTAGCTATTATTGATTCAGACTGTTTCTTCCAAGAAAATAGAAATAAGACATGCCACACCAATCTCAGAAGGTTATAGTGAGGCATAAATAGTTATACAAGAATTCTATATATGTGGTGTCTACTAATATGCATTTTATAGTTTTGCTTGATCATTCTTCATTTTAAAAAGCACTTATTTATGGTCTATTCTGTATGAGATACTGTGCTTGGGAGTGGGGATATATTTTCTTCATCAAAAAATTAATATGTAATATGTTTATTTGTTGAAATTGCTTATCTCTTATGACTTGCCATTGAGATTACAGGATTTTATTAATATCCCTTAATTCATCAGGAGACAATGATTTTGATTAGCTGTGCATTTAACAAAGTTTATTTTTCCATGTCTTAACCTTGATTAAACCGAAAAGACTTTTTATGTTTAAATCAAATGAGTTCACAGTTCATAGAAACTTGTTCATCATCAACTCTTAGATTAACATTCTCCCCTTCATCATATGTGAGATGTTACAGGCTGTGTCGCAGTATCCCATCTCCATTCTGGGAATTTCTTTACTTTCAGAAAAAAATGCAGCTTCACATATTATCAATATGTTTCTTAGACATCACTACTTCAGTGAAGACAAGACTTTCAGATACACTGAAAGTAAAAATAGTCTGCTAAAAATAGTAGACGATATAAGCTCATCTGCCCTTCTTTGGTCAATGGTACTGGTATTGTCAAGTTACTTTCACTAGTAAAAAGCATCTTTTTGTCAAATCTTCTGTCCCCATGTTTGAATTGCTTTGCTCATAACAAGCATCATTTTCCCCAAAAATATGAAGAGCATATTTTTGTTCTTTTAAACTGTTCTTCTCACTGTTCTTTCAATTTCAGAAAGACTATGTTCCAAGGTAAATGAGTCAATAATACCCCAACAGTCAGGCTCTTATGAAGGTTATTGCTCATTTTCTGACTATCAAGTAAAGATCTTCTTCTTCTTCTTCTTCTTCTTCTTCTTCTTCTTCTTCTTCTTCTTCTTCTTCTTCTTCTTCTTCTTCTTTCTTCTTTTCTTCTACTTGCAGTAGCTTGTCACTTCTTGGCATCGATTTTTTTGTTATGATTTTCCTTTGAACTTTGGTGCAAATGATTCTGCTTTGTTATGTGAAGAAAATAACACAATAATTAAATTAAATTAATTTAAATTGACATAATAGAAATACTAGTTGTTTCCTGGGGGATAAGGAAGTATCTCTATATGGTATAGTGAGAATTAAAGATAATAGCTAAATAATCTATATCCTATATTGGTAACCACATGTCAATGTATACAGGGGAAAACACAAATATATATGGAGACTTCTGATTGGCATAATGTTGAGGCCTTAGGAGTTATGCCTCTGAAAGAATATCCAGGTTAATGAGACATCATGAAATATCAAGATATGTGCCTTCATATCTGGACAACTTGCCCTCATAAAACCTCTCAGGATAAAATGATTAGGTTATTTCTGATTTGAATCTTAAATTGTTTTCTGAATGGTAGTGAATCATCATAATCTTTAGAGATATGTGACAAAAAATGAATAAAAATAGCATTACCCCTCATTTCACAGATAAGAAAAATTGTACCCAAATGTGTGCACCAATATTTTCTCCTATGACTTCATTTGCCTTTCTATACCTTTCCACATTAAAAGAATAGCTCTTTGGCTATCATTCCCATATATGTACTGTCTAGTTTTATTAGGGTGTAATCTATTGGAAGGGAAGGTCTTAGAAGAGTAAGTACCTCCATCACTTAGCAGAGTACTTGGCACAAAAGAGTGCCTAATTAATTTTTTCATTCATTTCATTCATTCATTCATCATGAGACTTGTAGCAACCTGAATTTTGAGGTCTGTTATGGAAGAAATGTCAAGTTTCCCCTAGAAAATATAAGCCATATTATAGATGACAATTTTAGTTTTGAGAGTCAGAATAACTAGTTACCAAATTTATTATTTGGACAGCAAAGCCTGTGGTGCTGGCTCAGTGTTTTTCTCATAGTAAAGAAAAATTACTTCACATACCCCAACGGAAATTTCAAAGAACAAACAGGTTTGCAACAATCAAACTGTTATAGTAAAATAATATCATCTGATGTGTAAATAGGGAAAATGGAAGATCATTTTACATCTTGGATAGCATTGTTTCATTATTTTTAATTTAGCATGAAACAAAAAGTCTATTTAATAGCAATTGTTCATTAATCAATTGCATTCAACCTCAAACTGCGCTACTTTCCCAAATATTTTTATTACTTTGGCTCAGCTATCTGGCTCCCTCTATTCTTTTCTTACACCATCCCTATAAGCCTTCTCATTCAAGTAACATATCTAATCTCTAGACACTTTGCACAACGTTTACTTTTTTCCTTGTCTGCTCTCAAGGGAAAAAAAAACCAAAAATACTAAAATAATTACGTACACTTGTTAGAGGGAAAAACAATCAGAAAACACCCACAGGAGAATTGACAATTCTATTCTTGCTACATATTTAGACTCTTTGTGATATTTGTTGGTAGGGTCAAATTTAAAATCAGCATTTTGATTCATTTAAAAAATGTGCAACTCCTAGGTAAAATATTTTCTTTTTGACTCATTACCCTGTGACTATGTAAACTCCCCAGAGTAGCTGGTTGATTGGATATGTATGAGATACAGATATTAAATAAGGTTATTGATAATTTCCACACCAGAAATTCAGCCCAAAACTATCAGTTTCTTTTAGAGACCTTAAGTTTTGAAGTGCTATGGGGCATTAGGGTTCCTTATGTGTATAGTGTTTCCTAGGCACAATACTGTCTTTTTGACACAGAAAAGTTTCTCTCATAATCACTTAGGACAGGTACTCACTGAATAGGCACAGTCAATAAGTTACATAGTTTCTTTTTGCCATGCAAATATAAATGTCATTTGGCACTGAGTGCTTTACTGTTATGCATATTTAGAAGGAGAGTGAATTGGTAGTATGTGCCATGATTCCTTCCTGCCTAAGTCCCTACTAGAAAAGCCATGTATAAGGTAATGAAAAGTTAGAAAAGGACAGTAAATTTATCTTATATAATTTGGTCTGAAGCACAGTTATTCTCTTATAATTCCTGAAACACTGTATAACAAACAAATCTCTGGGAAAAAATTACCTGGTTGCAGGTGGAGTAGTGGTCTTTAAGATATTTGACTTGACATAAAAATTTAGGTCAAAACTATTAGTATACATTTTTGTAAAGTTTACCTATGAAATGACTATGACTGGATCAAATATTGTGTAAGTAAGGATTATATAACTGATTTCTTAAAAAAGCTTATTGAAGATTTACTGGAAAAATCATTTTAGGATTTACTTGTGTGGTTTCTTTGTTAAAGGCTTCATTTCTCAAATATATAGAGAACTGA
Source organism: Potorous gilbertii (assembly GCA_028658325.1). Lineage (NCBI taxonomy): Eukaryota > Metazoa > Chordata > Mammalia > Diprotodontia > Potoroidae > Potorous > Potorous gilbertii. The sequence continues at coordinate 210,016,891 of CM053771.1, read as the reverse complement.
CAAATTTATAAGAAGAAAAGCCATTCCCCAGTTGATTAATGGAGAAAGCATATGAACAGAAAGTTTTCAGTTGAAATCAAAGTTTGTGTGTATATATATATATATATATATATATATATATATATATATATATATATAAACACACATACATACATACATATATACATATACATACATATAATTGCTCAAGTCATTATTGTCTAGAGAAATACAAACTAAGACAACTCTAACCTACCCCCTCATAATCTATCAGATTGGCTAATGTAAGAGAAAAGGAAAATGACAAATATTCTAGGATATGTGGAAAAATTGGAACACGAATGCACTGTTGATGGAGTTATGAACTGATCACCCATTCTGAAGAGTAATTTGGAACTCTGACCAAAGGGCTATCTAATTTCTTATACCCTTTGTCTCAGCAATACTTATACTAGGTTTATCCCCCAAAGAGGTATTTAAAAAGAGGAAAATGATTTATATGTACAAAAATATTTATAGCAACTTTTTTGATGTGGCAAATAATTGGAAATTTAGGGAGTACTTATCAGTTGGGGAATGGTTGAACAATTTGTGGTATTTGTGATGCAATACTAATACGCTGCAAGAAATGATGAGCAGAATGGTTTCATAAAAAACTGGAAAAACATGTATGAACTGATACAAAGTGAAATGATCAGGGCAAGGAGGCAATTGTACACAGTAACAGCAATATTGAAAGATGATCAGCTGGAAATGACCGGTTATTCTTAGCAACACAATGAGCCAAGACAATTCCTAAGGACTTATCATGAATAATGCTATCCACCTCCAGAGAAAGAATTGATAGAGGCTGAATGCATTTCAAAGTATACTTTTTTAAAACTTTATTTTTCTTATGAATTTTTCTCTTTTCTTTTGCAACATGGCCAATATGGAAATATGTTTTGCATGACTGTTCAAATATTTTTTTATATTAAATTGCCTGCCTTCTTAAGGAAGGAGGGGAGGAAGAGGGAAGGAGAGAATTTATAACTTGAATTTTTTTAAAAGAAAGGCAAAACTTTTTAAGTATAAATAAAATATAAAAATAGATTCACTTGCATGAGATTTGAGAATAACTTAGTGACAGGCATAAAATTAAACACTAATTCATGAATTCAGGATCTTCAGAAATTGTAGTGTCTTCTTCTAAGTATCCAACCCTAGGTTAGGTGCCATAAAAAGATAGAAGAAGCATAAGACAATGTATTTAGTTTCAAAAACTTCAGTTTGGGAGACAAGACCAACTTCTGAAAATTAAGTAACATATTAAATGGTGTAGATTATAAATGCAATAGGATTCTGTTGAAAGTAGAGATCATTTGGGGACTGGAGTAAGTAAAGTAAACAACATAAATGGAATTGAGAACAAAGTGGAAATACAGAATTCAAACAATTGGAGAGAATGAGAGCAATTATTTTAGTTAAATAGAATATGTAAATATAAATGGGCAGACATTAGTATGGTATAATCAAAAGACAATGAGAAAATGGGGAGGTAAAAGGAAATATTGATAGATGAATAGGGCAATGCAAGGTTACACAAGGATCTTCAAAAATAGTTATTGGATTCTTAAATTAAGTTTTCTTTATAATGAGGCATTTTAGGTTCTTCAATGAGGTGTATGACCATAGTATATGACCATCAGGTACCAGCGGGTGGGTGAAATTGAAAGAGCAGCAATCTTGAAACTGGAGTCAAAATATTGCTAAGAGACTCATGAAGTAAAGCAAAAGAAAAGGTGATTAGGAGTTAAACTACAACAATAGTAACAATAACAGACATTATGTATGTATACATATATCTATACATCTATCAATAGAATACGTATGTGTGGGTGGGTGTGTTTAAAGGCTTTGGTTAAAGGAATACATAGATATAAGTATATGTTTATACATTGTATAATACATAATGAATATAATATATTTGCATATTACAAAAACTATATATATCAATAATTCTATATCTAATTCATTTATACACATACAAACACATATACACAGGGAGAAAAACAGAAGTCCATAGGGATATAATGGTACTGTCAGAGAAAATTTCTAGGTCTTGAGGAGGAAACTGAGGCTGAGAAAGTGAATTTATGTCACACAAGTAACAAGTGGCTGCATGGATCTCTAATGTCTGTCCTTCAACCCAGAAGGCAATGTTTATTTCACTTTAATATCCTAACTGCATTTTGGCCTTTATCCGAATTCCTTCTTTATAATAAACATAGGCTCTGACCCAAGAAGGGCTCTATGATTTGATCAGTGACCTTTTACTAGGTATTATATATCCCTAGTAGGCCAGTTCAAAATAATGCCACTATGTATATCTCCTCTAGCCTCTATACCAATACTTTACAATGTTTATTTATCTGTTGTCTTCTCCAATTAGCTTCTTTCATGTTTTTCTCTGTTCCTTGAGAGTATGTATATCTCTACTTAGCATATACTAATAAATATTCTCTCTATAGATTTATTTTCTTAGTGATGGAAAAGCACCTTGTAGTTTCTATCTGATTTGAGTCTCATAACAGTTATGGAAAGTAGTGAGGGTTTTATTAAATGCATGTTGCAGATACGGAACCCTAAAACATTATAGATTTTACTATCCCTCATCTTACAGATGAAGAAACAAAGACTGAGAACAGTTAATGTATTCACCTATGGTCAAACAACTTTTGAGTTCTAAAAAAGATTTTAATCAAATTCTTTCTGACTTCAATCTCATCATTCTATTCAATATGCTATACAGATGGTGGTGGGATCAGAGAATGGGTGCAAATTGAAGAGGCATTCTGAAGAAAGAAGTAATAGAATTCACTAACAAATTAGACTGTAACTTTGGGCAAGTTTTTGATTCTCCCTAGGCCTCAACTTCCTCATTTGAGAAATGAGTTGGTTGGACTATGTGACCTTTAAGTTTCAATCTAGTTTTAAATCTCTAGTACTATGATCCTTTGAGAGAAAAACAAAACAAAACAAAAATGGTAACTCTTTATACCTGGAGGTGTAAGAATCGTGCTCATTAAAGAAGGGTAGAAGTTTAGGAAGGGAATCTCACAGGAATTTTTATGCAAATGTTGATGAATTCAGATTTAAACATGTTGAATATGAAATGACAGTAGTATGTCCAAATAGGGATGCTTTCAAGAGATTAGACACAAAATCCTGATGATGAATGAGATATAGCATGGCTAAAAACGTAGATGTAGATATGAGCACAGAGTTTATAACTAATGCTGAAAAATAATTCAATGTGATTAAAGGAAAAGAAAGCAGCAGTAAGCTTTTTGGACTCCCAAATAGGTGTATAATAATAGGACAAATAGGTAGATAAAAATAGAGTGAAATAGAGTGAAATGAAATTAGTTGGTTTGGCTTAAGGTGAGCATGTTTAGCAGGGCAAATAGAACTGCAACAACCGATGATTTTTGGAAATGGTTTGTAAAATGTTATAAATACTCTCTCAAGATTTGACTTTTCAACATTTTTTCCTAGGATAATGAAAAATCAACACTAATAGTCCCCATAAATGAAGAAACTTTCTACTTTGAGATCTTTCCAATATGAACCTGATTTATTTATATCAAATTGAGAAAAGAGATGCAATATTCCTTCCAAACTTGAATTCCCTAAATGAAGTGTGTGTTTTAATGATTGGTCTTAATACTATGCTACCTTCTAATCTCGACTGCTTTTCTTCAACACATTTCTTAGGGATAAATCCAAGGTGGGGAGAAGTGAATGATGGGTGTCACCAATGGTAAGAATTTCTGGGTAGAAAGCATCTGAGCAAAGTTTCTTCCAAGCAACAGCAAGGAAAAACAAATAAGATTAGGGACTTAAGCGCAAGCAAAGGGGAAGCCCATATTTGTTCATGCATAATTACTGGGACTGGCTCACCAGAGTTTTAATCTCTGGCAAACAGCTTGCTGCATCTCTGCTTAATACTCTATGTGTGGAAACTAATTTTACTGTTGATTAAGTAGGAACACATTTGAACTGCTATTCTCCATCATTTAAAGAGACCGAATTCAGAAACTGATTTTCACTCTTTCTCTTGAAAACGTAGGTATATTCATATACTTTAATAAACATATATGTAGGTGCATATGGATAGGAAGAATGGACTTAGAGTCAGAAAGTCTTGAATTTAAATATGACCTCAGAAACCTTGTGTGTGACCTTGAGCAAGTGAATTCACCTCTCTCAGCCTTAGTTTCCTCATCTGTGAAATTGAGATCCTAATAGGATAGTCATCATAGGGCTATCAAAAACTTTAAAGCACTAGGTATATTCTTGCCGATTATATGTATGTACATGCATACATAGAAACATCAATTCAGTTTTTCCAGTTTAGCAGTTATTTATTGTGTCCATCATGTGCAAAAATTGTACTAGGAACTGGGTAAGGACAAAATTCATAAGTCCCTGTTTTCTAGGACTTTATTTCCCAGGACTAAAATATATGCCACAATAAGTAAAACAAAGAATTTACAAAATTATAAAATGGAATTTTGATAGAAAAGAGAACTAATAATTTAGGTGATCAGGAAAGAATTTGTGTATGATATTACATCTGAATTGTCCTTTGAAGAAATCTAGAGGGCATTCTAGATGTGAAAAGCACAAAGTCAGGAAGTAGGATATATAAGAAACAGTAGGCTAGGTTAACTGGAATCACAAGAACAGGAAGGGGAGTAATATGAATGAGCCTGGAGAGATGAATGGGAACAAGATTGTGTAGGTCTTTAAATGACATACAGAGAATTTGATATTTTATCTTGGCTTAGGGAGCCACTAAAGATTGTTGAGGGAAGAAGTTCCATGGATGGATGGATTGACAGCTTGGAGAATATATTTGAGAAAGCAGAGAGTCTAGAAGCTACAAGAACAAATAGAAGGTTATGACAGTAATTCAATTAAGAGATGATAAAGGACTAAACTTGAGTATAGATGTTTAAGAAAAATTCCAAACTTTTTAATGGACTTAATACAATTGAAAGGAAAAAAGATAAAACTCAGATCCATACATAGTATGCTATTTTTAGAAATTGAGAACATATTGAAACTCATTCCTACTCTAGAAGCTATTATAATTGTTAGTTAATTGTAAATACATCCTGATAATACTGAAAATTATATGATTTGTGAAAGTGATATTTTTAAAACTTGAATTATTCAAATGGGTAGGTTACCAAACCCAGGTTTTGTATCAATTTATATTTATCATTCTTTGTTGATCAGGACATAGACTATGCATTCATAATATTTTTAAGTCAATATTCAGAATTATAAATGTAATTGAAAAATTAAGCAACATATCACAGGCACTGCTAGTTATTACAAAAAAATGTGAAGTGTGTTGAAATAAATCTGGTCTAGGGAATAGCCCAGGATAATTCTGTAGTATTAAAAGAAATCATGTTAAATACCTGTTTCTCTTTTATGTACCCTACTGATACACAAAACAGTTCCTTTCCTGATTATGAAGGTCAGATTCTGTTAAGTAAGACAATTATAAGCAGAAAAAGTCCAATAAAAAAAATCCTACTAAACAGATGAATATAGTATCATAGAATCTAAGTAGACACTGTATGCACAATGGATACTCTGGGGAATACTAAAGATTTTGAATAGCAATCAGTCTGATTCTTAAGAAACATACAGGTATATGTATGTGAATATGCACATGTGAATATATACACGAATTATATGTATGTGATATATGTGTATATGCTTATGTATATGTAATGAATATATGCATATGCACTATATACTATACATACATATTAAATGCTTTTTACATATTTATTTGAGTATGTTAACACCTTTTATCTTGAAATAAACAAAACAGTCTACTGAGCAGAATTCTGTTTCCATGGAAAATTCATATGTTTAAACACATAATAGGATATTTCACTGCCCTTATTTCACATAAAATGAGTAAGATAATTCCTAAATCTGAGGGTTGGAATGGGACTAAGGGAATGTAGTCCAAATTAACTCGTGCATAGATAAGACTAAACCTTACAATATGTAAAGCTACATAGAGTTGGTAGCCACTGCTCCCAAATACGGATAGTTGAACTTTTATATAGTTCTAATTCCTAGGAAATGTGTCTCTGCATTGATTTAAAATCTGTCCTTTTGCAATTCGCAATTGCTCCTTCTATCATTTTCTAGGATAAAATAGAACAAATCAGATACTTACACAATAAGTAGCTACTAAACATCCCTTTTAAATCTCCTTCCATGAGTGCACTCCAGATAATCAAAATTATTTCTTAAGTAGAGCTCTCAAAACTAACCCAAGTATCCTCAAAGTAATTTAAGCACTCACTAAAGATTACAGAGAAACTATTACCTTTTTTAGTAACTATATCATTTATAGACTAAGATTGAATTAATTAATTGTTTATTGTTTAGCATATTGAATTGTTCATGCCTATTCAACTGAGAGTCTACTAAATGATAGATTTTTTCACATTAATTATCTGCTAGGTATAGGTGCTTATGTTGTAGATATGAAGTTAACATGCTGAATCCAAATGTACTTTTTAAAATTTTACCCATTAAATTGCATCTGAGATTTAATCAAATATTTTTTACCTGTCAGTGTCTATTCAAGTCCTGACCATTAAGGAATGTGATGAATAAGATTCATACGCAGACCTTTCCTAAGTCTGAGTTCAGCACTCTTCCACCCTCTCCCCTCATACCTTATGTTGGAGATAATTTTGAGTCATTAACAGTCACAGAGGACAGTGCTAGAACGTCTTTCTGATCAGGTGTTCAGTCCTTTTATTTTCCGTGGACACTAGGCTACTCCTTGCAGCTCATTCTGTCTCCACAGCCCTCTATAATTTCAGCAAGTTGTGGTCCTGCAGTTGCCACTGCAGCTGGGCTGCACTCCTGGCCAGGCCCCATTCCAGTGTCTATAGACCTCTTCATGTATTTTCCTAAGCTGTTCTGGGCTTGAGAACTGACTCATTGTGACTTTTTCTTGGCTTTCCAAATTAAAATTTGTTTTGCCATGTTTTCTAGATTTGGGGGAAGGAGGAGAGTTTGGAGGTCTAGGAAAAAAATGCTGTATACCACTCCATTACCTTGATTCCTCCCAGAGGACAATACTAGGAAGAATTAGTGGAAGCTGAAAAAGGGTAAATTTAGAATGGACATTGGATGGAATTATATCCTACATAGGAGCCTACCTTGTCATTTCTTCCCCATTTTGAGGAACGAAATTATCATTAAAGTAAGCCAAGAATATAATAATAATATGTATATATATATATATATATATATATATATATATATATATATATAAAACATATATCATAACATACATACTCACACACGTGTGTGTTTGATATCTGGACAACAAAATTTCCCATCATTTTTATATCATAGCCCTTAATCAGACTTGTTATCTGTGGACCAGTGAACTTCATCTATTTCATTTTCATGCCTCTTTGTTCTATATACAAATGTAGATATTCCTTCTGTCTCTCTCTATGCTCCCTGGCAGGCAAACTAACTGGCAGAATAGATTTCTAGGCCTCAAGTCAGGAAGACCTGAGTTCAAATTCCACTTCATACACTTACTCATTTTATGACTCTGGGTAAGTCCCTTAATCTTTGTTTACCTCAGTTTCCCATTCTGTAAAATGAAGTTAATAGCAGCACCTATTTCCAAGGGTTGATATGAGAATCAAAAGATATAACTGGAAAGGTCTTGTCACAGGGCCTTCCACATGTGCTAAGTACTTTACAGTTATTGTCTCATTTAATAAAATAATGACTAACATTAATATACCACTTATAAGTACCTGTTACATAAGTGCTCTATAAATGTTAATCATTTTCTTACCTATTATTTTTCCTCATTGAATTCCTCAAATCAAGCTTCCTCTTTCTTATTCCAAAATTCTATAGTGATAGTAAACCTTTTCAATGTATGAAGTACTACTCAGTCCTCCCATTTTCTCCATTCAAATAAAGAATACAATTTCATTTTAAATAGTAGTACCATCCTAAAAGACTCAATGATACATATGTGGTAGAATTCCCTTTCTCTTTTAAGATCTCAGATTTATGTAGTCTATCTCTTATATTTGGTACACCTCTATAGAAATATCTGAGATGATGATTCTTGTCCTGAATTTTTCTCCTGTGAATTATTTGACATGTCTCTCCCCTGTTATTTTTATGCTTCCCATGAATATGCTCTTGCTAACTCACTACAGTATCTAGTTTGGTAGATATTTTAAGCTGTTTTCTCTCTTGATTGCCTTTCAGTTAAAAATATTGTTATTAGATTTTTGAGACTGAAGTCAATTATGTATCTTTATCTTCACCATATATGTGTACTTATACATATATACATGTTTGTGTATATATCTCTGTATATAATGTGTATTTATTTATATGCATAGAAACATCTATATGTATGTGGATACACATTTTCAAAGTGTTCCTTAGCAAGTCACTTAATCTCTATTTGCCTCTGTTTCCCTATTAATAAAATGGAGACAATAACATTGTTCACTCCCATGGTTGAGCTGAGGATCAAGTAAAGCAGTAATTGTAATAAATACAATGCAAAGTATATATTACAAAAACCAAAAGTATCTATAAATCTATATTTATCTGTAGATCTATATCTAGCTATCTTATCTACAATACTTTTCATTAGATGTTTTTCTTTCCTTGTTGACAGCTCATTATTCATGTACTTTGTCATGATCTATGCATTTAAACACTATTCTAAAATGCCCTTCTTAATCATCTATTAGCTGTATTTAACTCTAGAAGTCACCAACTTTAATTGGTAACTGGGGGAAAAGGAAATTTTTAAGTTCTTAAAATCTTATGTTCCTCGAAAATGTCTTTGTAACAATGAGCCATAATTCAAAGTTCAAATCTCGAAATGGTCTCAATCAGGTTCTGGGTACAACTTAAGGAAAATCTGAGGTTTTTCATTTGTGTGTGGGGGGGGGGGTGATGTAAATGGAAGGTTGACAAAGAGGAACCTTAATGTCCCTAGCAAGAAAACGCCAATCATTCTTGTGTGTTTCTGTTCCTCTGTGCCTTACTAAATGATCTCTCTATTTTTAACAACTCTCTATCTAGATCAATGGTTGAGAGCTGATCACATATCTGAGATAGTTTCTATTTAAAAGAAATTTCTGCTATATCCTATAATTTCTTCCTTTTTGATCTTGTCTTAAAATCTTGGTTCATTTCTATCCTTCTTGTAACTACCACCATCACTCTGCAAATTTGTATGTGTCTTCCACTTAGCTTCTGTTGAGTAGAGTTGGAAGTAAGGGAGATGAATTAACAGTTGTCAAATACAGAAAGATGCTTTACAATTCATTTATATGCCATTATCAGGGTCTATTTATGTGGAGGAATAACCAGGTCTGATTATGAGTTTACCTTCAGTTTTTAATCCTGACTTTTTGGTCCTTTTTCCCATGCTCTAATTTTTGGTATCCTGAAATCTGTCACAAGTCCCTTGACAACCCATATTTCTGCATTTTAGTTACAATACAGAAGTAAGCCATGCACATTTGGATAAAAGAAGAGGAATGAGATTTGGAAATAAGATAAAAACATAGCAGCCACTAAGAATTAGCCAAGAATTTTATATTAAAGATGAACTTTAGTAACTAAAGTAATAACTAACTACTATACAGCAAAGTGTCACAAACCATATAGTGCAGAGGATCCAAAAGATAATGAATGGTGGAATATGGCATTTGATTTTGATTTTTTTAACATGAGAGTATTCCCAGATATTAACTATGACATACAATAAATGAAAAGCCTTTTATAAAATGCATAAAGCAAGTTAAAAGTTAATTGGATAAAAAAATTAGGATAAAAATCTGTTGAGTATGGGCATTGGAAAAAGTATAGTATTCTTACTTGCTAAATAAATAAGAAAGGGCTAAAGTTTCATTTTTTTAAACTTTAAATTATTGTACAGAATTCTATAAATACATACAACCAGGCCCATTTTAACTGCTATCATCACAAGAATCATATAGCTCAGAATTGAGAGTGGAGATTATATGAATACTTAGGTCAGCATGTTTGCATGTAAAGGAAAAGTTTGGATTTGTTCTGTAGTTCTTAATATATACAAGTATATGATATGATATTAACTATTCCTATGGTAGATGAATAGCAGAACCAGATTCTCCTTTGTTCTTTAGTCATGATTTGCAGTTGTTCTAGTTAAGAGGAATATTTAATTAGTTAAAGATCCCCAAGTTCATCAGAGAAAGGCTGTTTGATATAATGGAAGGATTGATAATTTGGTAGTCAAAAAAGTGGGTATTAAATCTCAGATCTCCCACCAAGTACCTGTGTGATGTTTAACAAGAGAAGTCCAATGATTCATACTTCTTTAAGTAATACCACATAATTCATTTTTAATAAAATGTGATATATTTTTAAAGGCACACAAGCTCTCTAAACCACAGACACTTTCTCTGACAAATGAAGGGGCTAGGCTACATAACTTCTAACGTCCCCTTCCAATTCAAAAACTATGTTCAAAATCAGTACTACCTATATCAATCTACCTTACAGATTAAAATATTTCCATAACATCTTCATGAATTGCCATAATGAAAATACTTTATCACTTGACAGGAAACTTTCTAGTAATAAGTGCTTCTGAGCTTAATTAGGATGCATTTCAAATGACATGCATGGTACATCATGGAATGCTCTGCAGCATCTGCAAGAGCTTGAATTTGGCTGGTATAGCCTGCAAGCATTCAAATTCACCTTCATGGTACATTGAAATACTAAGTTAGGATGTTAATGGAATGGAGCAGAATAACCTCAAATTCTAATTAAATTCAAATACTCTCTAGACAAGGGATTTTTATTCTTATTTTTATATTCCATTGACCCATTTTGAAGTTTGTTGAACCTAAGTGAGCCCTTAGAACAATTTTTAAAGACAAAAAGTAAAATACACAAGATTACAAAGGAAACCAATTATATTATAATAGAGATGTAACTTTACCATACAAGTTTATGGGTCACCTGAAATCTATCCACAGAACACTGAGACCCTGAGAGGGATGCCTATAGACCCCTAGGTAGGAGCCTCTACTCTAGACATAGCCAGAATTTAAAGACTTTCTCCTTGAAAAGTACCATTTCTGTTATCTGCTATGTATCTATAAGATGTATATCACACTAATGTAAACATAGTGTAGGTTTGACTTCTTGGATGATCATTCATTCATTCACTTAATATTTATTAAGAGTTTCTTTCATTCTCACCATCATGGGAAATCTCTGTGAAAAATACAAGATAATTTTCAGTATTTTATTTTGTTATTATTCATATATTTGGAAACTAAGTGAAGCAGAGTATATGGTGCTAGATTTCTAGTAAGGAAGAATTGAGTTTAAATTCTATCTCAGACACTTACTAACTGGATAAATCACTTAACTTCTTCTTGTCTCAGTTTCTTCATCTGTAAAATGGGCATAATAATAGTACCAAACTCACAAGGCTTATTTTTAGATGATCAAATGAGATAACATATGCAAAGTGCTTTGTAAACAAAGTGTTGAATACACTATTATTATAAATGTCACTATAAACTAAGTGAATTAGGTTTTTTTCTCAAAGTATTCAAATGCAAATGAATGTACAGTACTTCTTGGATAATTACTTTATCTCATTAATAAACTTGAGTTAAATTCTACATTATTAAATTCAATGCTCAAAAGTTCAAATTCAAGAATACTTCAGCAACTATCTAAGTGGTCTTTCTTCTTGTCCTTTTAATTCAGAACCTATAGTCAAACTGCATTCCACTTATGCCTATCCTCCTTAAGGAATCTGGAAGAGTAAGAGAGGGTGAAGTGAAAAGTATGTCATTCCACAGAACCTAGCACAGCCAACTCCCACATAATTGTACATTGCCTGGATTTAGCCTCGATCCATGGTCAGTCATGCTATCCACTATCTCGAGTACATTCCTCTGAGCAATGTAAATTCTTCATCAAAAGTATTCTGTATGCCCAAATACTATATGCATGGCACAGATAGTTTAAAAAATATTCCTTGCAAATCATTTATGAAATATATCATTGTATGCAAAGCTGTCAGACTTGGACATTCTAAGAACATGCTGATGATGGTAAGTATATTTAAAATAAACTGTTATATATGCTTAGAAAATGTAACTTTACTCTGTCCTACATATAGATTATCAAAATGTTATTGTATTTGCCTAAAGAAAATATCCTCATAATAAAATCAATCTTCTTTGTTGGGAACCTAGCAATCTTTTTCTCTCTCAAAGAAAATATAATTAAAAATAACCCTGAGATTATAATTCAATCCACCCTAGACAAAAGACAAACTGTATCAAAAGTATTAGCTATCATCTGATGTCAAGTCTATGAGCATATATTAAGTGTTGACAATGTTCCAGGAACAAGGGGGAAGACTCCCAGACCTTCAACTCCCCATAATTCAGCTCTCAACAATGGCTCCCAGTTTACTTAAAGGTATGATGATGTGACTACCTCTACCTTCTACCCTCTCCTTTTTCATATTAAAGATCATAATTAGGTGGGCAAGGGAAGCCAAAATTCTCTGGTGGACCTATGTGGCACCAAGTGATTCTTGGCTGGTACTATAGGAATTTTTAGCATCATTGTGTCCTATGAAACTATTTGACATTGCTGTTACTGTGGTTAGTTGAAGAGCTTTGGGCATTTTAGGCACCCACTCCAAATTGACACAACATCACTCTAGGAAATGAAAGGAATGTCAAAACACCTGATGGACATGTATCATTGCCTCAGTTCTGAAGCACCTCAGAACAAGTGAATGGAGGAGGGGACCAGGAGAGACTTGAATTAAGAAACAGGAGATGATAAGAGGTTAACTGTATGAGAGAAGAGGGGATTGGGTAGGAAGAACACATGCCACAATGAAGGTTGATAGGCTCCTTGGTGAGGACTGAGTTCACCAAGTTCTTTGTGTTTAGCCTTTAAAAGAGACTTCTCAGAAAACAGGTTTTTGGAGGAATTGGACAGCCAAATATTTTCTTGGTTTTACATTCACTGGATCAAATGTTTTTGACACAGTTTTTGACATATGTTTTATTTACATGGTTCTCCTTTCTCTGTTTCATTGTGTTTTCCTGTCTGCTTTATGTTATCTAAATCTGAATTTTTTTTATTTTGTTTGTGTTTTCTTGTATATAACCTTTCCCCCTCCCTTACTTAGCTAATGTTAACAGAAGATCTCTAAAACTTCTGAAGTGATATTAATGTATAAACTGCAACAAAGATGATGAATTTGGGGCATGTCTGGTAGTATTCACCACTCAATTAAGATCTTTTATATCCTTGCTAATTTCAGGCAACAGCTTCAGTCCATGGAAGCTGGGAGTGATGGTGGTGGTGGTGGCTGACAACTACTTGGAAGGAGGATTGAAAGGCATGCTATGCTTGCCCTGGGTTCAGGAACTTGTTGCATTGCAGTTCCAAGTCATAGCCCTGGGGCCAAAAGGAACAATAGCACTTTTAGCCTTGGAAGAAGGGATCCTGGTCCTGGATCCAGAGAAGAGAGGAGTGCCTCTGGTCACATACAAAGAAGTGAGGACCTGGTTTCAATTCCAAGACTGAGGGGAGCATTAGTAAATTATGACTGCAGGAGACCAAGGGACGCTATAGCTGGTATCTATGTCTATGGAGAAACAAGATCTCTTCCTGGGTAAACAGCAGACCAGAGGCCAAAAGAGTAGTGACCACACCTTGGAAGCACTAAAAATCTATAAACCCTCAGATTTAGTTCTGAAAACAGCAACACAAAAGGCCAGATACTTTGGACAATGCCTCTTTCATTCTGGGAGCAGAATCAAACTTTAACATAAGCATAAAAGTCAAGAAATAACCTGTGGGAATGAACAAGCAACAAAAAAGAAACCAACAATCTTAAATTTCTATGGTGACAAGAAAGATCAAGAAACAAACGTAAAAGAAGAAAAACTATGTCAAAGCAGTCACAAGCAAAGCGTCAGAGAAAAAATATGAATTGAATACAAGCTTATTAAGAATTCTGGGGAGATTTAAAAAGGATTTTGAAAATCAAATGTAAGGTAAAGGAAAAATGGGAAAAAGAAATGTAAATGATGCAAAAAGTTTAAAAGTCAGCAGTTTGAAAAAAGCGCAAAAATTCTGGAGAAAATGGTATCTAACAAAACAGAATTCAATAAATGATAAAAAGGAGGTAGAAAAATTTACTGAAGAAAATAACTCCTTAAGAAGCAGCAGTGGTTAAATGGACAAAGATCATGATCATGAAAGAAAAAAATAAATAAAAATCAGAAAAATAGAGGCTAATGATTCCATGAAACAGGAAGAAACAATATAAGAAAATCAAAAGAAGAAAATAGAAGTAACTGAAAAATACTTTATTGGGAAAACAAATGACCTGGAAAATAGTTTGAGGGTGCATAATTTAAGGATTATTGGACTACCAGTAAATTTGATAAAAACATCATATGTCAAGAAATTACCAAGGAAATCTGTCCTGATATCCTAGAACCAGAGGGAAAAATAGAAATTAAAACAATGCCATGGACACCTCCTGGAAGAGATCTCAAAATGTAAATTGAGGAATATAGCAGTCAAGTTTAAGAGATCCCATGTCAAAGAGAAAATATTGCAAGTTTCCAGAAATAAGCAATTAAAAATTCATGGAGCCACAGTGAGAATCACATGATAGTTAGCAGTTCTCACATTAAAGAGCTGAAGGCCTTGGGACATGTTAATATAAGAAGAAAAAAGAACTGTGATTACAACCAAGAATAACTCACACAGAAAAATTCATTATAATCTTTCAAGAGAAAAAGTGTATATTTAATGAATTAGAGGATTTCAAGTATTTCTGAGAAAATGCCAGATCTGAATAGAAAATTTGACTTTCAAGTACAAGACTCAAGAGAGGCATAAAAAGAGAAATCATGAGGAAATCAATAATGTTAAAATGTTTATATTCCAATATTGAAATCAGAACTCCTAAGAACTTTATCATTATTAAAGCAATTAGAAGGAATCTAAATAAAAAGTCAGATGAGTGAAGGCTGACTATGATAAGATGATTTCAAGATAAAATAAAATGAGTAGTGTGAAAGAGGGATGTGTGGGCAGAAGAGAGCAAGGTAGAGGTAAATTGGGAAGATTAGCTCACATAAATGAAGTGTGAAAGAAGAGCTTTGACAATGGAGAGTAAGATGGCAGGGGTTGGAGGGAGTGTTGGACAATGCTAAAACCCCACAGTTATTTTATTTGGATCAAACAGGAAAACATACACACACAGTTGGGTATAGAAATCTGTTACACTATAGAAAAATAGCAGGGGAAAGAAATAAGAAAAGGGGAGGAGTTGCTAATAGAAAGGAAGGAAGACTGATGGAGGCAGTGGTCAGAAGTGAAACAGACATGACAAGGAAGAGAATAGATTGTTATTAGGTTGCAAAAGTGGTTGATGACACAGACAAAAAGGTTAGCAGTCTTTATTTTAAAACTATGAGGTTAAGGCTTAATTTTAAAATAGAAATGATCAGAAGCTAATAGTAAAATATATTTTCCCACTCAAAAGCTGTGTGGTAGGAGAGCCAAGATACTTAATTAAGTTTCTATTTAATTGAAGAAACATAACAACTTATATCTTTTCTTCTGTAGAAGCATCTCTCAGCTGCTGAGTAGAGTGTTATCTTCAGTGATGCTAAAATAGCTAGAGGTTCAAACAAATGAGAACCTCAGCATTTTGGCAGCATCAGGTCCCTTGACCTCACTTGTTACCAGATGTGGAGACCAAACTGGTACCATCTCAAGGGAAATTGACACAGCAGTTAGGTACATTAGGGTTGGGGCTGCCACTGTGGGAGGGGCTGGCTCTGGAACTGGTATTGGGACTGTGTTTGGAAGTCTCATCATTGCTTATTCCAGGAATCCTCCTTGAATCAACAGCTCTTTTCCAACACCATCCTGAGTTTTGTCTGGTCTGAGTCCATGGAGTTCTTTTACCTAATTGTGGCCTTCCTCATCCTTTTCATGATGTGATGGAGCCATTTCTATCCCTCCTGAATATTCCTCCTCATCCTCCTGGACCTTCCATGTTTCTTCCAGACTGTGACTACCTCCCATCTTCTCAGGTGACCATATGGAAAGCCAGGGTTCAGGGTTTGAGAAAGACAAATAAATACTGTATTAACAAAAAAAAAGTCTTGCAATAAAATATGAAGCCTACTAGGACCTCAGTTATAGTACAAATGAGGAATAACTTCGCTATACCATTGCTAAACCTGTGGTTACAAAAAAATGGTGAAGAATATTTGAAAAAAAGAGAAAATTATTATCATGAATTAGCAAGCATAGCCAAAGAAACTATTTCTAGTGTCTTAATATTGTTGCATTTTACATTTTAACAAAAGGGTAAACAGCAGATGTCTAAGAGAGATAACATTTATAACAGGGTGGATGATATCACACATTTAATGACGTGCTGATTATAGAGCTAAGGCACAGGGAACAGCATGATTCATTGAGAGTCTGGTAATGGGGGCTAGCAATGCCCCCTTATTGTCTCATGAGACTAAGACTAAGAAGTGCTCATTTTTTGAGTTCAAGGAAAATAGCAGCTCATTCTTTTGGACAACAAATCAGACATCTTTTGGGGATAGTTTGGTGAGGTAAAATTCATTGGCAAGAAAGCTGGATTTTTAAACTTGACCCATTACAGGCAAGCTGAACTCTGAGCTAAGTTCAGAGACAAAGAACCTGAACTTAAGCAGTTACAACACAGAATCAATAAGTTATAAAAAAGGAACAACAAGAAAATGAAATAGGATTAATTTTAATCTCCTCAATTCCCTGTTTTGATCAATGAGAGATTTGTGCCTTTCATGGATCATTTATCTATAATCTAATTTTTAAGGACTTTAAAGTAGCCATTATCAATATTAGTTAGAATTAATGGAAATTTTTCTATGAGAGTCAAAACAAGCTTTAACAAAGAAATTAATAATGAAGTTTAAAAACAGTAACAAGACTGATCAATCATAGTACAAGTCATAGTAAAATTACGTAAAACTACGGATTACATTTAGAAAGGCAGATTTACATGTTTCAAGGCAAAATGAAAATTCAGCAAACATAATGTATAGCAAAAACCAAAGTAAAGCAAAAATGATCATGAACATTAATTAACATCAAGTCTATAACTATCCCTTTAATATATTCACAATGTCCATTTTGTTATTATATTTCTTCTTGAATCTCAGGTGTCCCTCATAGTCAACAGAACTAGCAAACGTCTCACTCTCAAGGTAGTTCTGAAGTGCTTTCTTCTTTGGTAGTTTTTTTTCCCTTTGGTTCCATATTATTGAGGAAATTTTGAATATTTCAATTAAAATCTTTAACAAAACAGATCTCAGCATTATTTAGTACAATCTCTTAAACATTACTTCATTAACAATTAATTTAAGTGAGCTCAAAATTTATGGTTCTGATACTATTATTAATAGAGCTATAAGAAAATCATTAAATTTGGAACCCATAGTTCACATGAAACTGAAGAAAATTTTAGTTTTCAAGTTTGGTGATTGTTGTTGATTCATTCTAGTAAATAGCTGGGTTCTTCATCATCCCACTTTGGGGCTTTTCTTGGCAGAGATACTGGAGTTGCCTTTTTTTCTTTTTGACTTTTCCTTCTTGAGTTCATTTCACAAATGAGAAACTGAGACAAACAAATTAAGAGACTTGTCCATGTTCACACAACTAGTAAGTATCTGAGCCCAGATTTGAGCTTAGGTCCTCCTAACTATCTGGCATTCTTTCCACTGCCCCACCTACCTGCCCTCAGTTTGCAAGTGTCCCTTGGGGTTTGTATTTTCCTTTAAATTCTCTACCTGGCATAAACATTCTAAGAAGCATTTAAAGAAAAAATTGTTAGAAAGGATCTGAGAATCTGACTTGAACATGGGTCCAACTGATTAAAAATTTAATATATACCATAGTAGGCAGATAAGCTAGGCCAAGTGTGATTTTCTAAATTATCATAAACTCCATTATCATTTAACTTTACATGATATAGGTAAACAAGCTCTTACACTGATATGTTTAAGAAACGCGGACAAACTGAAGAATTAACAACTAAATAATGATAAAATACCACAAAAGAAAGAATCCTTCAACGTCTTTTAAATTGCATACTTTCATTTCATCTTGTTTCTTTATCAAAAAAATTATTTAAAATTTTGCTAGGAGGCAAAACCATGAGGACAGAGAAAAAGCAACGACTTGCTTAAGCTCTCCTTCAAGTCCCTCCAAATATCTGCAAAAAATGACTTTAAACAAATTCTGGAGCCGTAGAACCCACAAAGTGACAAAGTGAAACAAATGTCCATCCCAAGACAAGCTGGAAAGTTGACAGGAAATGTCTGTTGCACCAGCCAGAGAGAGGAGCATAGTCATGGACAAAACGTGCTAGCATAGGCCAGACTCCAGCAAATCTGGAGCAGGCCTCAAAAGACTGAATCACTGGCAGCTAGGGCAGTTTCCAGAATTCTCAAACTGCAAATGCCAATGGTAACTTAGAAGGTCAGTAGGAAAGGTCTGTTAGACCTGAACGAGAGAGGAGTGCTACCCAGTCTCAGTCCCAGGGAGATGACGGCAGCAGCAGTAGTTGCTTCCAGAGCTCTCAGCCCACAGATTGTGGGGGGGATTGATTGACTAATGAGAGGGGGATTACTGGGATCTCTTTGCTGGTGCTGAGGCAGGACTTTCTTGCTTTGCCTATGGTTGGATCTGGAATGCAGTCCTGGGTGGTGGTCTTTGGATAAGAAGGATCACTTGTGTGGAAGAGCTTGTGGTGGTGGCAGAGAGGGAATCACATTTCAATGGTAGAAAAGAGTACTTGTGGTCACTCCTAGACCAAAACATAGGGCAGGAGAGGAGTGGACACCTCTCCTTTAATCACACCACTTTAGAAGAACTGAAAATTTATAGGCCCCTAGAAATATCTCCAAAAGAACTTGCACAAAACCCCTGAAACTAAGAACAGTGAACTCTTCACAGTGGAAAAAGAGTTCTACATTAACAGAGAGTTAAAAAGTCAAATAATTGGCTGAAAAAATAAGCAAGCAGCAGAAAAACTCAGACTACAGAATCTTAATTTGGTTGCAAAGAAGATCAAAATATATAACCAGAAGAAAATAGCAAAGTCAAAGCTCCTATATGCAAAAATTCCAAGGAGAAAATGAACTGGTCTCAGGGCATGGATGAGCTCAAAAAGGATTTTGAAAATTAACCAATAGAAACAGAGGAACATTTGGGAAGAGAAATGAAAGTGGTATAAGAAAATCATGAAAAAATGAGTCAACAGCTTGCTAAACAAGACCTCCAAAATACTGAATAAAATAACACCTCAAAAATAGATTGATGTAGGGACAGAACCAAGATAGCACAGTTCAAGCAAAAATTTGCTTGAACTATCCCCCAAACCCCCTCCAATTACCTATAAAATTGCCTCTAAAAAATTCTAGAACAACAGAACCCACAAAATAATGGAGTGAAACAAATTTTTAGCCCATACAACCTGGAAGGTTGACAGGAAAAGTCTGTTGCACCAATGTGATAGAAGAGGGCAGACCAGTAAGGTCTGTGCCAGAACAGATAGGGCTGGAATAAGCCTCAGGGGACTAAATCACTGGCAGCTGTGGTGTTTTTTCAGAGTTTTCAACCCAGAAACTTAAAAGGTCAGTAGGTAAGGCCATTCAGACTTGAGTGACAGAGGAGTGTGATCTGACTGTGGTGGGCAGTAGCTGCAACAGTAGCAGTGGTGGCAGCTGCACTGGTTGCTTCTGGAGATCTCAGCCCACAGAGCAGGGGTGGATCAAAAAGCTGATGAGATGGTGATTGAAGGGGTCTTTTTGCTGGTGTTGAGGAAGAATTTTCTTGCTTTGCCCATTCTTGGATGTGGGTCCCAGTCATGGGTGGTGATCCTTGGCCGAGAAAGAGTGCTGATGTGGTAGAGTTTGTGGCAATGGTGGAGAGGAAATACTCTTTACAATTCCAAGGCATAAAGGAGCACTTGTGGTCACTCACAGAACAGAGCACAGGCAGGAGAAGAGTAAACACTTCTCTTTTGATCTTATCACCTTAAAAGTGCTGAAGATTTACAGGTCACTAAAAGTATATCCCCCATGATGGAAACAGAGTGCTTGCTACCTTAACCAAGAGCCAAAAAGTCAAGGAATTGGCTCAGAAAATGAGAAAGCATGGGAGGGGAAATCAGACTACATAATCTTACTTTGATGACAAGGAATATGAAAGCATACAACCAGAAGAAGGGAACACAAAACTCCTATATCAAAAACCTCCATGAAAAATATTAATTGGTCACAAGCCTTGGAAGAGGTGAAAAGAATTTTGGAAATAAAATAATACAAATAGAAGAAAAATTAGGAAGAGAAATGAGAGTGATGCAAAAAATGATGAAAAACAAGTCAACAGCTTGCTAAAGGAGACCCAAAAAAGGGTGAAGAAAATAACACCTTGAAAACTGAATTTACCCAAAAGACAAGGGTTCATGAGATGAATGCCTTAATAATCAGTATTTGCCAAATGGAAAAATAGGTCCAAAAACTCACTGAAGAAAATAATTCATTCAGAATTAGGATGGAGCAAATGGAAGCTAATGACTTTATAAGAAATCAAGAAATTATAAAACAAAACCAAAAGAATGAAAAAAAAATAGAAGACAATGTGAAATATCTCATTGGAAAAACACCCATCCTGGAAAATAGATCCAAGAGAGATCATTTAAACATTAGTGGACTACGTGAAAACCATGATCAAAAAAATACCTAGACATCATCTTTCAAGAAATTACCAAAACTGCTCTCATATTATAGAATCAGAGGAAATAATCAAAATTGAAAGAATCCACTGATCATCTCCTAAATGAGATCTCCAAAAGAAAACCCTTAGGAATATTGTAGCCATATTGTAGAGTTCTCAGATCAGGGAAGAAAGGTTGCAAGCAGCCAGAAAGAAACAATTCAAGTATTTTGGAAACACATTCCGGAAAACAAGATTTAGGAGCTTCTTCATTAAGCTCCCATAGGGCTTGGAATATGATATCCTGAAAGTCAAAGAAGTTGTGATTAAAACCAAGAATCAACTTCCCAGCAAAACTGGGTATAAACCTTTAGTGGGGAAAAGTTCAATGAAATAGATGACTTTCAGGCATTCTTGGGAAAAGACCAGCTGAACAGAAAATTTAACTATATCTATATATACAAAAACAGAGCAAAAGGTGAGTTGAATATGAAGGGATGATATCTAAAACAATATAATGAAGGGGTGAGAGAGGATTATACTAGGAGAAGGAGAAAAAGAGAGGTGGAATGGAGTAAATTATCTAACCTAAAAGAGGCAAGTAAAAGCTTTTACAGTTTAGGGGAAGAGGGGAGAGGTGAAGGGAAATGAGTGAACCTTACTGTCACTGGATTTGACTTAAGGAGGGAATAAAATATACATTCAATTAAGTAGAGGAATCTATCTTACCATACAATAATGCAGGGGGAATGGGGTAAGAAAGAGGCAGATGATAGAAGAAAGGGCAGATTAGGGGAGGGGGTCATCAGAAACAAACCATTTTCAGGAGGTATAGGGTCAAAGGAAAGAATAGACCAAATGGGAGTAAGATAAATGGGAGTGAAGAGAAATGTAGTTAATCTTTCACAGCATGATTATTATGGAAATGTTTTGTATAACTACACATGTATAACTTGTATTGAATTGCTTACTTTCTCAATGAGGGTTGGGGGGGAGGGAGAAGGGAGAGAATGTTGAACTCAAAGTTTCAAAAATAAATGTTAAAATTGTTTTTACATGCAACTGAGAAAAAAGACATCCAGGCAATAGGGTATAGAAATATATCTTGCCCTACAGGAAAATAGAAGGGAAAGGGAGAAGGAGGGGGAAAAAAGGAGGGCAGATTTGGGGAAGGGTAAACAGAATGGACACTGTCTGGGAGGGGGTAGAGGGGAGAAATGGGCAGAGAATTGGGAACTCAAAATCTTGTGCAAGTGAATGTTCAAAACCAAAAATAAATTAATTAACAAAAAGATAATTTCTTAGAAAACTTACAAAATTTTTTACTTCAAAATTTTTTTAATTTTAAATACTAATTATTTAAAAGGACAAAATTTTCAATTAATTCAATTTTTTCTTTTAGAAATTTAATTAATTTCAAATTAATACTCATCCAATTTCCCCCTTAGGAGGAATAAAGAATAATAAATATCTAATCGTTACATAACAACATAGGTAACAATATTTTCCATCAAAAAAGACTGGTAGTACACAAATAAATTTACTTAAGAGTTACCACATAGCTTCAATTGTAGCAAAATTTCTGCAATATATGTGTGTGTATGTGTGTGTGTGTGAGTGCTTATATACATACTTAGCTATATACTTATATACATACTTAGCTATATAATTTGAATGTATATAATGAATACAAATACAATAAGCAATAGATAGACACAAACAGACAGACAGACAGGTAGATAGATAGATAGATAGATATAAACAGGCAAATAGAAAAGCCAAATACTTCTTTACTCAGTTGCTCATATTACGGCACTGCAACAACCAGATTTCCCGTAAAATCACCCTTTAACTTGTCCTAGTGAGAGTGATTTGATATGAAAGGAAGAAGCAGGGATATGACTATAGCAGTATCAGTGCTGGTCCTTCAAGACTAAGTACAAAAGCACAGAATGACTCCAAGTTCCATTGGATTTCAGGTAAGAATAACATGAGAAGCTAAATATATGGCAGATTACCACAGCCAAGCTCAAAATTAACCAAGTGAAAAGATTTCTAATATAGGAAACTCAGTTAAGAGGGTTATAGCCTAGACTTCTCAAGCTTTTTCTCCCAATATTTTCACCAGGGACAGATCCAATGGCCTTAGATTCCACAGCTCACTCTCATAGAAATACTGGCATTTTTCTTAAAACAGGCAAACATTGTCTAAAGGACAAAACATACTTGAAAATAAAGTTCAAAAAGAAAATTCAGAGCTCCAAAAGGTTTCACCACAGACAGCAAAGTTTCACTAATCACAACTGATTGATATTAACATTACCATTCCACAAAGATCAGTTTCAAATAATTTCCATCTTTCTTTTAACAAATAAATTTATAAAAATATACTAGCATAATCTATAACCCCAAAAAATCCAAATATAAAAATAATTTGTTACCATTTAAAAAAATGTATCTATTAAAAGGAAGACTCAAATTTGTTAGGCACTTTCTACATTCATGTTACAAATAAGCAAATTGGGGTGACATTTTAAGGTCATGTAGCTGGTAAATTTCTAGACTTACACATTTTCCCTACACTTTGTCTAAATGCCAACAAGTAGAATAAATTTGATTTAACATAAATATTGTCTTAGGAGAGACACAATTCACTTAAATGGAGACCAGGACAAAATCAATTACACCTGGATTTATTTTCTAAATATTATCATGCAGAAACACAATTTGTAATTTAAATTACTTAGCATTATTTTTACAAAAACCATAAATTTTAAGCTTTTGATATTGTAAGTTTTATTATGATCTAATCCATTGAAAAAGAATTTAAAAGTAGTAGTTAATACTTGTCTTTTACCTACCCTAATTATCCCTCATAAGAGCATATTTAAATTAAGATAAAATCTTGGGTTTTAGAATTAATAATGACATTTCAATTTTCAGAAATAACTAAGTTTACCTCAAGTTCTCTATAAGTTTTCTATATATACTTACAAATCAAGCTTTGTTAGTAATATATAGGAATGCAGAAGATTTGTGTTTGTTTATTTTGTAACCTGCAACTTTGCCAAAGTTGTTTATTATTTCAAGTAGTTTTTTATTTGAATCTCTGGGATTCTGTAAGCATATCATCATATCATCTGCAAAGAGTGATAATTTAGTTTCTTCTTTGCCTATTCTTATTCCTTCAATTTCCTTATCTTGTCTAATTGCTACAGCTAACACTTCTAATACCATATTGAATATTATTGGTGATAATGGACATCCTTGTTTCACCCCTGATCTTACTGGAAATGCATTTAGCTTATTTCCATTGCATATAATGCTTGCTGAAGGTTTTAAATAGATACTGCTTATTATTTTATGGAAAGTTCCCCTTAATTCCTAAGTTCTCCAGTGATTTTAATAGGAATGGGTGTTGTATTTTGTTGAAAACTTTTTCTGTATCTATTGAGATAATCATGCATTTTTGTTAATTTTGTTGTTGATTTGATCAATAATTCTAATAGTTTTCCCAATACTGAATGAGACCTGCATTCCTGGTATGAATCCTACCTGATCATAATGTATTATTTTCATGATCAGATGTTATATTCTTTTTGCTAAAATCTTATATAAAATTTTTTCATCTATATCAATTTGAGAAATTGGTCTATAATTTTCATTCTCTCTTTTGTCTCTTCCTGGTTTAGGTATCAGAACCATATTTGTATCATAAAAAAGAATTTGGAAGGACTCCTTCTTCCCCAATTTTCAAAAATAGTCTATATAGTATTAGAACTAACTGTTCTTTAAATGTTTGATAGAATTAAATCCCTCTGGCCCTGGAGATTTTTTCTTAGGGAGTTCATTGATGGGTTGTTCAATTCTTTTTTATGAGATGGGTTGGTTAAGTATTCAACTTCCTCTTCTGTTAATCTGGGCAATTTATGTTTTTTAAAATACTCATCTATCTCATTTAGATTGTCGAATTTCTGTGCATAAAGTTGGGCAAAGTAATCTCTTATTATTGTTTTAATTTCCTCCTCATTGAAGGTGAGTTCATCCCTTACATTTTTGATATTATTAATTTGATTTTCTTCTCTTTTTTTAAATCAAATTGACCAAAGGTTTATCAATTTTATTAGTTTTTTCATAAAACCAACTATTGGTTTTATTTATTAATTCAATGGTTTTCTTAATTTCAATTTTATTAATCTTTCCTTTGGTTTTCAGTATTTCTAATTTGGTATTTACTTGGGGATTTTCAATTTGTTTTTTTTCTAGCTTTTTCAGCTGCATGCCCAAGTCATTGATCTCCTCTTTCTCTATTTTATTTATGTAGGCATTCAAAGATGTAAAATTTCCACTAAGAACTACTTTTGCAGCATCCCATAATTTTTGGTAGGTTCTCTCATCATTGTATGTAGTTATTGATTATTTCTATGATTTATTGTTTAACCTATTCTTTCTTGAGGATTAGATTATTTAGTTTCCAATTGATTTTTAGTTTATCTTTCCATGGCCTTTTATTACATATAATTTGTACTGCATTATAATCTGAGAAGGATGCATTGATTATCTCTCCTTTTCTGCACTGGATTGTAAGGTTTTTATGACCTAGTATATGGTCAGTTTTGGTACATGTGCCATGTACTGCTGAGAAAAAGGTATATTCCTTTCTATTCCCATTCAATTTTCTCCAAACAACTATCATATCTACCTTATTCAGAGTTTTATTTACCTCCTTAACCTCTTTCTTTTTTATTTCGAGGTTAAATTTATTTAGTTCAGAGAGGGGGCAGCTGAGGTCCCCCACTAGTATAGTTTTATTGTCAATTTCTTCCTTCATCTCCCCCAACCTCTCCTCTAAAAATTTGGATGCTATACCACTTGGGGCACATATGTTTAGTAATGATATTGCTTCATTGTCTGTGGTGCCTTTTAGCAGGACATAGTTTCCTCCCTTATCTCTTTCTATTAGATCTATTTCTGCTTTGCTTTATCTAAGATTAAGATCATTTCTCCTGCTTTTCTTACATCAGCTGAAGCACGATGCATTCTGCTCCAACCTTTGACCTTTATCCTGTGTGTATACCCCAGTTTCAAATTTGTTTCTTGTAAACAATGTATTGTTGGATTATGGCTTTTAATCCATTCTGCTGTCCATCTCCATTTTATGGGAGAGTTCATTCCATTCACATTCACAGTTATGATTATAATCTGTGTATTTCCCTCCATCCTCTTTCCTACCATTTGTTCATTTAGCTCTACCATCTCCCTTGCCCTCATCAATAATTTTCATTTTTCACCACCACCTCCTGTAGTCTTCCCTTCCTTCTTTTAGCCCCCTGCCCTTTATTCCCCTTTACTCTTACTGCTTCTTCCATTCCTTTTAGCTTCCCCTCCCCTTTCTTCACCTTTACCCTCCTACTGCCTATAGAGCTAGTTAGAATTATATACTTAAGTTTATTGTTCCCTCCTTGAACCAAATCAGATGAGAGTATCTCTCAAATAATGCTCATCTCCCCCCCCCTCTTTCCCTCTACTATAATTTTGTCCTTCTTCCTGTGATGTAATTTACCATTTTCTGTTTCCTCCTTTTCACATTGCCTGCTACAATCCCTTCCACTGCTTAAATCATATTTTTAACATGATTCATTTACTTTATTCCTGTTCCCTCTATGTATATCCTTTTTATATTTCATAATAGATACACAGTTCTCAAGATTAACAGGTATCACCTTCCCTTATAGGAAGGGAAACAGTTTGCCCAAATTGAGTAACAAGTTCTCTTTTGTTTTGTTTTGTTTTGTTTTCCCTCGTGTAACTTTTTATGCCTCTCTTGAGACTTGTGTTTGAAGATCGAATTTTCTATTAAGTTCTGGTGTTTTTGTCAGGAAGGTCGGGAAATTGCTTTCTTCTTGGAATGACCATCTCCTTGCCTGAAATGTTATGCTGAATTTTGCTGGGTAGTTGATCCTTGCTTGTAGTCCCAGCTCCTTTACTTTACTGGAATATTAGATTCCAATTCCTTGCATCTTTTAATGCAGAAGCTGCAAGGTCCTGTGTGATCCTGACTGTAGCTCCTTGATATCTGAATGGTTTCTTTCTGGCTACCTGTAGTATTTTCTCCTTCACTTGATAGTTCTGGAATTTGGCATATTGACATTTCATGGGGTTTTGAGTTGGGATCCCTTTCGGGAAGTGAACGCTGGATTCTTTCAATGACTATTTTGCCCTCTGGATCTAGCACTTCTGGGCAGTTTCCTTGATGATTTCCTGGAAGATGTTGTTCAGACTTTCTTTCATCGTGGCTTTCTGGCAGGCCAATAACTCTTAAATTTTCTCTCCTGGAACTGTTTATAGATCAGTGGTTTTTCCAATTAGATATTTTACATTTTCTTCTATTTTTTTCATTTTTTAGATTCTGTTTGACTGATTCTTACTATCTCATGGAGTCAATAGTTTCTACTTTAGTTTCTACTTGCCCAATTCTAATTTTTACCTAACTGTTTTCTTCAGTTAACTTCTGCATCTCCTTTTCCATCTGTCCAATTGTTCCTTTTAAGGAGTTATTTTCTCCAGTTAATTTTTGTACTTCCGTCTCCATTTGTCCAATTTCCCCAGTTAGATTTTGTGTTTCCTTTTCCATTTGTTCAATTTTCATTTTTAAAGAGGTGTTCTAATCAGTAAATTATTTTTTCATACTTTTAAAATCATTGGCCAGTTTTACTTCTATTTCCTTCTTCAGCTGTTCCAGGAAATCTGTTTGTGCATGCAAGCAGTTCATAGTCCCTTCTAAAGATTCAGATGGAAGTACAGTCTCACTTCTGCTCTCTTTGATGTTTGTGTTTTAGTCTTTGTCTGCATAGAAAGATTCTAGGTTTTTTTTGCCCTTGTTTTGCTTTTTGCTTGTTCATGATGGTGATTATGTGTTGTGGCTTCTGGTTCTTTCAGTTAGAAGCTGCAGAACTTGATGTTGAGCTGAGTTGTGTGAAAAAGCTAAGAGCAGGTGTCTTTCTCTTTTTGTTTTGTATTTCCCCTATCAGCCCTGGGGTTAGCTTCTTAAGTGTGGGGGAGGGGTGGTCTGGTCAAGGGAGATCCCCTAAGCTGAAGTGAGGCAAAGTCAAGCTCAGAGGATAGCTGCCCTATTGTCTTCCCATTTCCCCTGGACTGCTGAGGCACGCCTAAATCCTAGTGTGAGTTTCCACCCCTCCTGGGGTTCCTCTTCTAGCACTGAGGCTTGCCTGAGTCCTAGTGTGACTTTCTACCATACTGGGGCCCCTCTCTTTCTTGTTTACCTCTGCTACAGTAGGAAGAATTCCCCTTAGCTATTTTCCTAACCTCGAGTTTTATGAGATTCTGATTTCTCCACTGATCTAGGATTTTTCTGGGGAAATATTTTATGGTTCTTTCGAGGTCATCAAGGGAGGAGGAGAGAGCATTTACTGATCACTCCACCATCCTGGCTCCTGGAAGTTCAAGTAGATGACTTACAGACATTTAATCTGCAGGCTGAAAGTCTCAGGAGCTGCTGCAGCTGATATCTGGTGCTGAGCAGCTGTCACTCGCTCACATCTGTTGGTCTCTCACCCTGGGCTGCCACTTGGCTGGTTTGGCCTGCTCCTGTCTCAGGTCTCCCCAGGACCCTCCCACTCTACTACCTGGATTAAATGCTCTGTGCACTGTGGTCCCACCCCTGTGGAACAGATCCTTCCTGTCGACCTTCCAGTCCTGGACTGTGAATCTGCTGCAGTCTATTGGATTCTGGATTGGAAACTTATTGGATTCTGCACCTTTAAAATTTGATCAAATTCCCTTTTTAGAGCTATCTGAAGGAGGTTTTCCAAGAGCTTAGGTGAGCCATTGCTCTCACTCTGCCATCTTGGCTCCACCCCCTTTTTTATTTTTATTATTTATTTTTTAGTAATTTTTGGTCTATTTTTATTTTTAATTTAATTTATTTGTTTTCAGTTTTTTACAATCACTTCCAAAAATCTTAGATGTCCTCCCCCACCCTCACCAAGACAGGAATCAATGTTATATGGATTCTACACATATTCTTATTAAATACTTTTTCAGATTAGTCATGTTGCATAGAAGAGTTAAAACAATTGGGAGAAACCATGAGAAAAACTAAAATTAGAAAAACAAACATAACATATAAAAAGTTTGCTTCATTCTGAGTTCTGATTCTGTAGTTCTTTTTCTGAATGTGAATAGAATTTTTCATCAAGAGTCATTTGTAACAGAGTTAGGTCCTTACACTGCTGTGAAGGGCTAAATCTTTTAAAAATAGTCCTCCCAAACCATGACTGTTATTGTGTATAATGTTCTCCTGGTTCTGCTCATTTCATTTAGCATCAGTTCACATAAGCCTGTTCAGGTTTTTCTGAAGTCTGCCTGTTCATCATTTCTTATAGCACAACAGTGTTCCATTACATTCATGTACCACAACTTGTTCAGCAATTCCCCAATTGATGAGCATCCCCTCAATTTCCAGTTCTTGGCTACCATAAAAAGAAGCGCTACAAATATTTTTTGTCCATGTGGATCCTTTACTCTGTTTTATGATGACTTTGGGATATAATTCTAGAATTAATACTGCTGGGTCAAAGGGTATGCCTATTTTTTATAGCCCTTTAGGCATAGTTCCAAATTGCTCTCCAGAATGTTTGGATCAGCTCACAGGTCCACCAACAACGAATCAGTGTTCCAAATTTTCCACAACTTCTCCAACATTAATTATTTCCTTGTTTTGTCATGTAAGCCAATCTAGTAAAGGTTATAATGTACCTCAGTTATTTTGATTTGCATCTCTCTAATCAATAGTGACTTAGAGCATTTTTTCATATGACTATAGATAGCTTTGATTTCTTCCTCTGAAAACTTCCTGTTCGAATCATTTCACCATTGATCAGTTGGGGAATGATTTGTATTCTCATACATTTGACTCGGTTCTCTATATATTTTAGAAATGAGGCCTTTATCACAGACACTAGTTAAAAAAAAAAACCTGTCTGAGTTTTCTGCTTGCCTGTGAATCTTTGTTTTATTGGATTTGTTTGTGCAAAAACTTTTCAATTTAATGTAAGCAAAATTATCCATTTTGCATTTCATAACGTTCTCTATCCATTGTTGGGTCATAAATTTCTTCATTCTCCATAAATCTGACAAATACACTATCTTCTGTTTTCCATAAATCTGACATAAACTCTTCTTTCCTGAGTCCAGTATATTTACTGTATTAGTCTTTATAACTAAATCGTGTAACCATTTGGATTTCATTTTGGAATATAGTGTCAGATGTTGGTCTGTGTCCAGTTTCTGCATTACTGTTTTACAGTTTTCCCAACAGTTTTTCTTAGGTAGTGAGTTCTCCTCCCATAAGCCGAAACACTTAAGTTTATCAAACAGTAGATTTCTATAATCATTGATTACTGTGTCTTGTGAAACTAAGCTGTTCCATGATCTCCTCATCTACTTATTAGCTGGTACCAAATGATTTTGATGATTGTTGCTTTGTAATACAATTTGAGATATAGTATGTCTAGGTCATCTTTCCTATCATTTCTTTTCATTAATTCCCCTAATATTCTGAACCTTTTGTCTTTTCATATGAATTTTGATATTATTTTTATAGCTCTAGAAAATATTTTTTGATTGTTTGATTGGTATAGCACTAAACAAATTCATTAATTTAGGTAGAATTGTCATTTTTATTGTATTAGCTAGACCTACCCACAAGCAACTGATGTTTTTTCCAATTATTTAGTTCTGATTTCCTTTGTGTGAAAAGTGTTTTGTAATTTTGTTCATATAGTCCCTGGGTTTGTTTTGGCAGTTAGACTCCCAAATATTTTACAGCATTTACAATAACTTTAAATGGAATTTCTCTTTCTATTGCTTCTGGATTGTGTTAGTAATATATAAAAATGCCAATGATTTATGGGGGCTTATTTTGTGTCTTTTAACTTTGACAAAGTTCTTTATTATTTCAAGTACTTTTTTACTTGATTCTCTAGGACTCTCTGAGTATATCGTCATATTATCTTCAAAGAGTGATAACTTAGTTTATTCTTTGCCTATTCTAATTCCCTCAAATTCCTTTTCTTCTTTTATTGCTAAAACTAACATTTCTAGTACGATATTGAAGAACAGTGATGATAATGGATGTACTTGTTAAACCCCTGATCCTATTGGAAATACAAGTAGCTTTTCTCCATTACATATAATACTTGCTGATGGTTTTAGATAGATATTACTTATTATTTTAAGGAAGACTCCATCTATTGCATTCTCCAATGCTTTCAATATGAATAGATTTTGTATTTTCTCAAAAGCTTTTTTGCATCTATTGAGATTACCATATGGTTCCCATTAGTTTTGTTGTTGATATGATTAATAATGTTAATAGTTTTCCTGATATTGTACCAGCTCTGGATTCCTGATAAAAATTCTATTTGACCAAAATATATTATTCTCTTGACAAATTGTTGTAATCTTTTTGCTAACATCTTATTTAAAATTTTTGCATCTATGTTCATTACAGAAATATGTGTATAATTTTCTTTCTGTTTTGGCTTTTCCTGGTGCAGGTATCAGCACCATATTTGTATGAAAAAATGAATTTGGTAGGATTCCTTCACCAATTTTCCCAAATAGTCTATATAGTATTGGAATTAACTGTTCCTTGAACGCTTGATAAGATTAGCTTGTAAATCTATCTGACCCTGGAGCTTTACTTTTCCCTTAGGGAGTTCATTGATTGCTTGTTCAACATATTTTTCTGAGATGGTGTTATTTAAGTATCTTACGTCCTCTTCTGCAATTCAGGGCATTTTATATTTTTGTAAATATTCATTTCACTAAGATTGTCAAATTTATGGGCATAGAGGGGTGGAACCAAGATGGCGGAGTAGAAAGACTCACATATGCTACCTCCAAACCCACAGCCCATAATTATCGATAAAAAGAACTCCCAACAAGTTCTGGAACAGTGAAGCCATGCAGCAATGGGATGAAGGAGATTTCCTTTCCAGAGAGACCAGAGAAACAGATCCTAAAGGTCGGTAGCACACCTGACAGAAGCAGAGACCAGCCCTGCCCTGCCCTGGCCACACAGCACAGAGAGGAGCAAGAAGATCCAAGCAGGCTTCAGGGACAGAATCTCCAGCAGCTGCAAATGTTCCTCCACCCACAGATACACAGGTCAGTGAAAGAGACGTCTGGATGGGCTGAGAGGGGAGTGGGGTGTCTCTGGGACTCAGGGCCCCTGAGGAGGCAGAGGCAGAGGCAGCGGCAGAGGCAGAAGGTGGCCAGAGGCTCCTGGAGCAGGCAGGAGCTCAACAGGAGCTCCATTGCAAAAGGTCTCTGCATAAACCCCATGACGGAACTGAGCCAGGGAGGCGGCCCTGCCCCTACCTGAGCACCAGAAATTAAGCTCCCATTGAATAATAGCCAGGCCTGCCACCAAAAGCCCTGAGGCTGGGGAGCAGCATTTGAATCTCAGACCTCAAGCACTAGCTGGGCAGATCTAGGCAGGGGTGGAGAGGACTTTCAGAAGTCAAGTAACTAGCTGGGAATATGCCCAGAAAAGAGAAAACTATAAGACCATAGAAGGTTACTTTCTTGGTGAACAGATGGTTCCCTCTTCCTCTCTGACGAGGAAGAACAATGCTTACCATCAGGTAAAGACATAGGAGTCAAGGCCTCTGTATCCCAAACATTTGAAATAAATATCCAATGGTCACAGGCCATGGAAGAGCTCAAAAAGGATTTTGAATATCAAGTTACACAAGTGGAGGAAAAACTGGGAAGAGAAATAAGAGAGATGCAAGAAAAGCATGAAAAATGGGTCAATACCTTGACTGGTATTGCTTGTTGAAAAGCAAAGGAGTCCGAAAAAAATGTTGAACAAAATGACACCTTGAAAAATAGGCTAACTCAATTGGCAAAAGAGGTTCAAAAAGCCAATGAGGAGAAGAATGCTTTCAAAAGCAGAATTAGCCAAGTCAAAAAAGAGGTGCAAAAGCTCACGGAAGAAAATAGATCTCTCAAAATTAGAATGAACAGATGGAGGCCAATGACTTTCTGAGAAACCAAGAAATCACAAAACAAAACCAAAGGAATGAAAAAATGGAAGAGAATGTGAAATATCTCATTGGAAAAACAACTGACCTGGAAAATAGATCCAGGAGAGACAATTTAAAAATTATGGGACTACCTGAAAGCCATGATCAAAAACAGAGCCTAGACATCATCCCTCATGAAATAATCAAGGAAAACTGCCCTGATATTCTAGAACCAGAAGGTAATATTGAAAGAATCCACCGATCACCTCCTGAAAGAGAGCAAAAAAAAAAAAAATGAAACTCCTAGGAATACTGTGGCCAAATTACAGAGTTCCCAGGTCAAGGAGAAAATATTGCAAGCAGCTAGAAAGGAACAATTCCAGTATTGTGGAAATAAAATCAGGATAACACAAGATCTAGCAGCTTCTACATTAAGGGATCGAAGGGTGTGGAATAAGATATTCCAGAAGTCAAATGAACTAGGTCTAAAACCAAGAATCACCTACCCAGCAAAATTGAGTATAATAATTCAGGGGAAAATATTATCTTTCAATGAAATAGAGGACTTTCAAGCATTCCTGATGAAAAGACCAGAGCTGAAAAGAAAATT
>CM053771.1:209965152-209982803 GCA_028658325.1 Potorous gilbertii | reverse complement strand
ACTTTCTGAGAAACCAAGAAATCACAAAACAAAACCAAAAGAATGACAAAATGGAAGAGAATGTGAAATATTTCATTGGAAAAACAACTGACCTGGAAAATAGATCCAGGAGAGACAACTTAAAAATTAGGGGACTACCTGAAGGCCATGATCAAAGAAAGAGCCTAGACATCATCCTTCATGAAATTATCAAGGTACACTGCCCTGATATTCTAAAACCAGGGGGCAAAATAAGTATTCAAGGAATCCACCGCTCACTGCCTGAAAAAGATCCAAAAAGAGAAACTCCTAGGAACATTGTGGCCAAATTCCAGAGTTCCCTGGTCAAGGAGAAAATATTGCAAGCACCTAGAATGAAACAATTCCAGTATTGTGGAAATACAATCAGAATAACACAAGATTTAGCAGCTTCTACATTAAGGGATTGAAAGGCATGGAATAGGATATTCCAGAAGTCAAAGGAACTAGGACTAAAACAAAGAATCACCTACTCAGCAAAACTGAGTATAATACTTCAGGGGAAAATATTGTCTTTCAATGAAATAGAGGACTTTCAAGCATTCTTGATGAAAAGACCAGAGCTGAAAATTTGACTTTTAAATTCAAGAATGAGAAGAAGCATGAAAAAATAAACTGCAAAGAGAAGTCATCCCTAGTGAGAAAGAAAGCAATTTGACATAGGTTATACATGTGATATGTGCATGTGTATCAATCATGTGAAAGACTAGCTGTATTCCCTCCATCCTATCCTTCCCCCCATTTATTCTATTATCTCTTTTGACCCTGTCCCTCCTCAAAAGTGTTTACTTCTAATTACCCCCTCCTCCCATTTGCCCTTTCTCCTATTATTCCTCAACCTTCTTTACCCTGCTTTCTTATAGTGTAGGAGATTTTCATACCAAATGTAATGAGAATAAGGTTCACTCTTTCCCTCTCACCTCCCCCCTCTTCCCTTTCATTGAAAAATCCTTTGCTTGCCTCTGTTATGTGAGAGGTAATTAACCTCATTTTATTTCTCCCTTTTTCCTTCTCTCAAAATATTCCTCTCTCACCCCTAAATCTCGTTTTTTATATCAACCTTTCATATTCAACTCACCCTGTGCCCTCTGTCTATACATGTTTAATCCCTCCAACTACCCAAATGCTGAGAAACATCTCAAAAATTACCAATATTTTTTGATGTAGCAATTCAGCCTTAGGCGATTTCTTATGATTTCTCTTTCCTGTTTTACCTCTTCATGTTTGTCTTGATTTTTGTGTTTGAAAGTCAGATTTTCTATTCAGTTCTCTTTTCATCAAGGATACTGAAAAGTCCTCTATTTAATTGAGTGACTATTTTCCTCCTGAGGCATTATACTCAGTTTTGCTGGATAGGTGATCATTGATTTGCATCCTAGCTCCTCTGATCTCCAGAATATCATATTACAAGCCTTTCAGTCCCTTAATAGAGAAGTTGCTAGATCTTGTGTTACCTGATTGTATTTCCTCAGTACTTTAATTGTTTCTTTCTGACTGCATGCAATATTTTCTTGTTGACCCGGGAGCTCTGGAATTTGGCTGCAATATTCCTAGTTTTCCTTTTGGGATCTCATTCAGGAATGACTGGTAGATTCTTCCAACATATATTTTGCCCTCTGGTATTAGAATATCAAGGCACTTTTCCTTTATAATTTCTTGAAAGATGATGTCTAGGTCTTTTGTATTTTTGATCATGGCTTTCAGGTATTCCAATAATTTTTAAATTGTCTCTCCAAATCTATTTTCCCGGGTCAGTTGTTTTTTTTCCAATGAGATATTTAACATTATCTGCTGATTTTTTTCATTCTTTTGTTTAAAATTTTGTTTTAAAATTTATTGATTTTTCATAAAGTCATTACCTTCCATCTTCTCCATTCTAATATTAAGGAATTATTTTCTTCAGTTATCTTTTGGATCTTCTTTTCCACCTCGCCAGTTCTACTTTTTAAGGCATTCTTCTCCTCATTGGTTTTTTTGAAATTCTTTTGTCATTTGAGTTATTCTGTTTTTAAGGTCTTATTTTTTTCAGCATTTTTTGGGTCCTACTTAGCAAACAGTTGATTCAGTTTTCATTATTTCCTTGCATCACTCTCATTTCTCTTCCTCATTTTTCCTCTACTTTTCTTACTTGATTTTCAAAATCCTTATTGAGGTCATCCATGACCTGAGACCAATTCACATTTTTCTTGGAGGTTTTTATGTAGTACATTTCACTTTTTTGTCTTCTGTTTTTATATTTTGTTCTTCCTTGTAACCAAAGCAAGATTTATAGTCTGATTCTTTTTCTGGTTTTTGCTTATTTCCCCAGTCATTAATTTGACTTTTGAGTTCTTTTTCAAGGTAATTCTCTGCTTTCATTGGGGTAGAGATGGGTATACTGTTAGCTCCTCAGTTCCCCTCCACATAATCTGTGGGCCTAGAGCTCTAGAAATAGCTGCTGCTGCCCCTGTTACTGCTGTAGCTGCAGATGGCTTCTGCACTCCCTCTACTGCCCTGTGATTGGAGCCGATACACTCTATTCTCCATGTAGGTCTGACAGGCTATTTCCACTGACCTTCCAATTTGTCCTTGGCATTTGGGGGTTGTGAAGTCTGAAAAACACCACAGGTGCTGGTGATTCAGTTCTCCCAATGTCTGCTCAGGTCCTATCTGAACTGTGCTCTGCTCAGCACAGCATGGTAGGCGGTTCCCTTCAGCCTTCCAGTCTGTCTTGAACTGAAGATTTGCTTCACTCCATCATTCTGTGGGTTCTCCAGCTCCAGAATTTGTTTACAGTCATTTTTATAGGCATTTGGCTCAGCTTGAGGGGAGTGTTCTAGCAAGTGCTTGCTTTTACTCTGTCATCTTGACTCTGCTCCTTCAGAGGGCATTCCTATAGCCAATATTTTCATTTTTGTTATGTTACCCATTAGTCGTTCTAATGTAAGAACTGTGTTAAGAATATTACCCGTGTTAATCCACCAAAATACATGTATACTCTTTGTCTTTAAAACACCATGGACATCATTAGTCCAGAAGGATTTTTTGATGAATTCTACCAAATGTTTAAAAGTTGTTAATTATGGCCTCCAATGACTGGGGCATATTCCCTCCTTGTCTCAGTCTCCTTGCTTCCTAGATTTTTTCAAATACCAGCTAAAATACTGCCTTCCAAAAGAAGCCTTCCTTGATTTTACTTTAAGGTGGTGTTTTCTTTGTTCTATAGTTTATTGCATTATTTGCAACTTCAAATTTTAATATCCATATTGCTGTTACTGTTCAATGACATCCTGGATACTTCCCAAGATTTGGTTTTTCTGTTGGTTAGAGACTTGAACCACATGATTTTTTATTCTTATTCTCTAATTCTACATGAGAGAAATTGCTTAAAATCATAAATAAACTTCAGATATTGATTTTATGGACTATATGAAGAACATCATTATATTCTATATGGTTTTGTTTTGATGTGCACCAATTAGATTTATTAAAGGACGTTTTATGTGGCCTCATGAGGAAATAGAAGAAGGGCCATAGCCCTGTATGACTGTATTCAGATAGGGAAGCTCCAAAGATGATTTTCCAACTTCCCCCTTTCATACAGGAAAGAAATTTCTATCTATGACTCTTATTAGGGCAATCTTTCTGATGGATGTGAGGTAGAAGAGAATTCTAGGCAAGTGATTATGAGGTAAAAAAAAAAAGTTATCAGTCTGTTTAAACCATGGAGTACTGGGCATGGAGTCAGGAAGACCTGAATTCAAATTTGGCCTCAAACACTGATCAGCTGTGTGAACCTGAGCAAGTCACTTAACCTCTGCCTCAGTTTCCCCAATTATTACATAAGAGAAGTGAAAGTTCCTATCTCCCATAATTGTCAAACAAAATTGTATTTGTTAAGGTTTTAGCATGACACCTGCCCCATTATTTGTTTCCCTTCTGTTTCAAAAGACATTTTTTAAACAATTGATTTATTTATATTTAGTTTTCAACATTCATCTCCACAAGTTTTTGCGTCCCAAATTTTCTCCCCATCTCTCCCCTACCCCCACCTAAAGACAGTGT
Organism: Potorous gilbertii; assembly: GCA_028658325.1. Taxonomy (NCBI): domain Eukaryota; kingdom Metazoa; phylum Chordata; class Mammalia; order Diprotodontia; family Potoroidae; genus Potorous; species Potorous gilbertii. The sequence continues at coordinate 209,978,741 of CM053771.1, read as the reverse complement.
GCATTCTGATTACCCCTTCACCCTCCCTTCTATCACAACCTCTCCCTTCTTTATCCCCATATCCTCTATTTTCTTGTAGGGCAAGATAGATTTGTATACTCCACTACATGTATTTCTTATTTCCCAGTTGCATGAAAAAATAATTATCTATTTTTAAAGCTTATTTATTTATTTTAGTTTTCAACACTCATGTCCACAGAATTTTGAGTTTCAAATTTTCTCCTTACATATCCCCTGACCCCATTCCATGATGCCTTGCATTCTGATTATCCCTTCCCTCGGTATGCCTTCCCTTCTATCACACCCCTCCCATCCCTTATCCCTATCTTGTCTCTTTTCTTATAGGACAAGATAGATTTCTATACCCCATTATCATAAGGGACTTTCTAAAGTTGAACTGTTTACATTCCTACATAGATAGATAATATTTGTAACTCTTGAGACTTTTCTCAATTTTTGGGTCGTTGGAGGGATTATACACACATAAACACACACACATATACATATATATGTCTATATAGACAAAGAGCACAGGGTGAGTTGAATAAGAAGAGATGATATCTACAAAAAATAAAATTAAGGAGTGATAGAGGAATATATTGGGAGGAGAAAAGGAGCAATGGAATAGGGCAAATTATCTCATAAAAGAGACAAGAAAAAGCTTTTTTAATGAAAGAGAAATGGGAGAAGGTAAGAGAGAAAAAATGAAGTTTACTCTCTTCACATTTAACTTAAGAAGGGAATAATATACTCACTCAATTTGGTATGAAAATCTATCTTACACTACAGAAAAGTAGGGGAGAAGGGGACAAGTAGGATGAGGGGATGACAGAAGGGAGGGCAAATGGGAGGAAGGGGTAATTAGAAGTCAGCACTTTTGGGGAGGGACAAGGTCAAAGGACTTCTATTAGGGCATGGAGGGAAATAAAGGTAGTTTCACACAACATGGCTGTTATGGAAGTCTTTTGCAAAACTACACATATAAAGCCTGAATTGATTGCCTTCTCAGTGGGGATGGGTGAGGAGGGAGGAAGGGAGAGAGGTTGGAACTCAAAGCTTTAGGAACGAATTTTGAGAATTTTTTTGCATACAACCTCTATTTCATTGAATGACCATTTTTCCCCTGAAGTATTATACTTAATTTTTCTGGGTAGATGATTCTTGGTTTTAGTTCTAGTTCCTTTGACTTCTGGAATATCATATTCCAAGTCCTTCATCCCCTTAATGTAGAAGCTGCTAGAGCTTCTGTTATGCTGATTGTATTTCCACCATACTTGAATTGTTTCTTTCTAGCTGCTTGTAATATTTTCTCCTTGATGTGGGAACTCTGGAATTTTGCTCCAATATCCTTAGGAGTTTCTCTTTTTGGATTGCTTTCAGTAGGTGATTGATGGATTCCTTCAATATTATTTTGCCCTCTGCTTCTAGAATATCAGGTCAGTTTTCCTTGATAATTTCATGAAAGATGATGTCTAGGCTCCTTTTTTCATCATGGCTTTCCAATAGTAGTCTAACAATTTTTAATTTGTCTCTCCTGGAACTATTTTCCAGGTCAGTTGTTTTTCCAATGAGCTATTTCACATTGTTTTCAATTTTTTCATTCTTTTGGTTTTGTTTTGTAGTTTCTTAGTTTCTCATAAACTCATTTGTTTCCATATGTTCCATTCTAATTTTTAAAGAACTATTTTATCCATTGAGGTGTTGAATCTCTTTTTCCATTTGGCTAATTCCAGTTTTTAAAGCATTGTTCTCCTCATTGGCCTCCCCAAAAGTGTTTGCTTCTAATTACTCCCTCCCCCCATTTGCCTTCCCTTCTATCTGTCTCCTCCACACCCCTCCTATCTCCTTCTCCCCTACTTTCCTGTAGTGTAAGATAGATTTTCATACCAAATGGAGTGTATGTGTTATTTCCTCCCTAAGCCAAATGTGATGAGAGTAAGCTTTCCTTTTTTCTTTTCACCTTCCCCCTTTTCCCCTCCATTGGAAAAGCATATTCTTGCCTCTTTTATGAGCGATAATTTGCCCCAGTTCATCTTTAGTAAGTCCCTTATGTTTTGTCTTTCTTGTTTACCTTTTCATGCTTCTCTTGGTTCTTGTGTTTGAAAGTTAAATTTTCTATTCAGTTCTGGTCTTTTCATCAAGAATGCTTGAAAGTCCTCTATTTCATTGAATGACTATTTTCCTCCCTGAAGTATTATACAGTTTTTCTGGGTAGGTGATTCTTGGTTTTAATACTAGTTCCTTCGACTTGTGGAATATGATATTACAAACCTATGAATCCCTTAATATAGAAGTTGATAGGTCTTGTGTTATTCTAATTGTAATTCTACAATACTTGAATTGTTTCTTTCTCACGGCTTACAATATTTTCTCCTTGACCTGGAAACTCTGGAATTTGGTTGCAATATTCCTAGGGGTTTTTCTTTTTAGATCTCTTTCAGGAGTTGATCAGTGGATACTTCCAATATTTATTTTTCCCTCTGTTTGTAGAATACTAAGGCAGTTTTCCTTGATAATTTCATTAAAGATGATGTCTAGGCTCTTTTGTTGATCATGACTTTCAAGTAGTTCCATAATTTTTAAATTGTCTCTATTGTATCTCTTTTCCAGGTCAGTTGTTTTTCTAATGAGAAATTTCACATTGTCTGCTATTTTTTCATTCCTTTGGTTTTATTTTGTTATTTCTTGATTTTTCATAAAGTCATTAGCTCTTGTCTGTTCCATTCTAATCTTTAAGGAATTATTTTCTTCAGTTAACTTTTGGATCTCCTTTTCCACCTTGTCAATTCTGCTTTTTGGGCATTCTTCTTCTCATTCAATTTTTGAATATCTTTTGACATTTGAGTTGGTTCATTTTTTAAAGTGTTACATTCTTCAGCAGTTTGTGAGTCTCCTTTAGCAAGCAAATGAATCATTTCCCCCCCATGATTTTCATGCATCACTCTCATTTCTCTTCCAAATTTTTGCTCTATTTCTCTTGATTTTCAAAATACTTTTTGAGCTCTTCCATGATCTGAGACCAATTCATATTTTTCTTGGAGTTTTTGGATGGAGGAGCTTTGATCTTGTTTTCTTCTGTTTGCATGTTTTTGTTTTCCTTGTTAACAAGGTAAGATTCTATAGTCTGATTTTTTAATCCAGTTTTTGCTCCTTTCCACAGCCATTTACTTGACTTTTGGCTCTTGGTCAAGGTAGTTCTCTGCTTCTTGTTGGGGTGGTGAGTTTACTGTCAGCCACTGAATCCCCCCACAATATGTGGCCCTAGAACTGTAGCAACTGTGGCTGCACAGTTCCATGCTTCTGCTCTAGCTGACATGGGTTCCTCTTCCCTCTCCCCCCTCTACCACCCTGGGGCTGGAGCTGGACCACTTCACCCTCCTGAACTGGCCTCACAGGTTTTTACCACTGACCTTCCAATTTATCTTCAGCGATTTCCAGGTTCATGGAGTCTGGAAACCACCACAGGTGGGAGAGATTCAGTCTCCTCAGGGCCTGTTCAGGACCCCTCTGTGTACTCAAGGCCCACAATGGACTTTTTCTTCTCCCAGCGTGGCACAATAGAGAATTCCTAGTGACCCTCCAGGCTCTCTTGGGCTGAACATTTGCTTCTCTCATCATTCTGTTGATTCTGAAGCTCCATAATTTGTTTAGAACCATTTTTACAGTTATTTGACTGGGCTTGGCAGGAGCATTCTAGAAAGTCCCTTCCATTACTCCACCATCTTGTCTCCACCCCCAAGAGAGTTGTATGTTTTTCTTTTGTTTTAAGGTGCCTGATCTATCATTTCATCTGTCCAGAAACTCTCCAAATGGAGCTCAGTACTTTCAATTTATAAACCTGTATAATTGTTTGGAAGACAATTGAGGGGTCAGGTGACTTGCCCAGTGCCACAGTCATTTTGTGCTAATCTGTTTTCTTATGGCCAAGTCTACATTCACCACATGACAATTCCTCTCTTGTTCTTTCTTAGTCTTGTAAAGCGACAGTAGAGTTTCCTTTTGTATCAGTGAAGCCATTTGTTAATTTTTTTTTGGACAATCTGAATATCATATGACTGTTGAATTGCTTTCTCAGTGAAAGGGTCTTCATCTCTTTAATAGTGTATTTAATTTTATAGATCAAAAACCCATTCAAAGAATTTTGATCCTCTGAGAAACTTGTATATGATTAAAAAAATGATTAAAATATTTATTAAACACTTAACATACCAATCACTGTGTTAGGTGCTAAGGTTACAAAATAAGAAAAGACAATTCTTTCCCTAGTTGACAATAGTGCAGAGTAGTAAATGCAACCCTTGGCAGTCAGAATAGTCTGTGCCAACTTTACTCCAAAGCCACAGAAGTCATTAGATTTTAGCTATGTTACTTTCTCACAACTCATGTGTGGTACTGCAAACTGGATACATATTTAGTTACAAGACCAATTTAAAAAAATAAAGCAGGATTGTAAATATCTGCTATTAGAAATTGCCTAAAATTCTGGATGATTTATCTTGCCTTCTTTATCACAGATTATTGCTCTCCTTATAAGTGAAAATACCTGCATTATTTCTTTCTGACACTTGCACATTGTTCTAATTAAATAGTATCCTAGATTTTTCTATAAGAAATTGAATGACATGACATTTTCCCTATGGTCTGGATTTCATTGAACAATTTCAGTGCTCTGACAACACCATAAAGTCTACCTGTAAATTAATCCATTTCTGTCATTCACATTAATGTTCTGTGTTTAAATTAAATTTAGCCTTAAAATATGTAATCGGAGTGGTAACTTAGGAAAGTAATCATTTTTGGTTTTTGCTCATTATTGAGTCTTTTCCCCAAATATAACTACAATGGATTATTTTCCTACTTCAAATGATCTGTGACCTGATTAACCACCTTAAAGGAAAACAGTGCAAACCAATTTTTACATATATAGGTTTTGAGAGTTTTGTATTCAGTAGGTTCAATAAACATTTATCAAATGGAATTTATTACTTATACTCAAAGTAAATATAAAATATGAAAAAATTTGAGAAGTAAAAATCAGATTGAAAAGTGAAGTATTCAATATCTATAATGTATTACATTAGGCTAATGGATTTGTTGTAACCTTACGGATTCAAGCAAATGGCACTTTTGTGCTTAGCATTTTTGTGCCGTTAGTTTGCATACTTTAGCACTTCAATGGATCTCTAATCTCATTGAAATGGGTATTCATACCAATAGTGAAGATCATAGCCTATCTATCCTTTATGTCCTCTTCACAAGTAAATAAATAAATATGCTAGGGGAGTGGGAAGACGATTTCCTTATAATCTTCTGAAATTCAAAGACTATCAATGGAACAAATAGAATGAAGATTGATTATTACTTATTTTGAATCAATTATCACATCCACTTTCTCTATGCTCATGCATTGATCTGATAATATTTATGCCAATATGCCCTGTAACATTATTCATTAGTAATATGTTATCAATAGCACATAACTATGATGCTCTTCTCCATTGAATTTGGGTAAACTGCAAATACAATTCTTAAGAAAATATGACATTCTGTTACTGGTTCCAGAAAACATCATTGGGAGAATGTGACTATTCAAAGAAATTTTGTTTCAAGAAGAACTTGAGATCATTAAAAGCATGGAAAAATTTCCTGAAAGGTAAACTTTTTATCCTTTATGTTCAGGTCTGGACTTAGTTTATTATTTGTGCTATCTTACCAAAATGAATGGGGTAGCTAGGTGGCAAGTTGAGTAGAGTGCCAGTCCTGGAATTAAGAAAACTCATCTTCCTGAGTTCAAATCTGTCCTCAAAAACTTAGTAGCTATGTAACCTTCTGTAAATCACTTAACCTTGTTTGGCTTCTATCTACAAAATATGCTGAAGGAAATGACCAACCATTCTAGTACCTTTACCAAGAAAACCCCATATAAGGTCACAAAGAGTCAGGCATAGTTAAAAATGACTGAACAACCACCACCAAGATGAATACATTGGTCAACACTCTCTATGCATTATTCATTCAAAGTATATTCCCAACTGAAAAAATAGTCATTTATTATATCAAATATGTTCCCAAAAATATTAGGAACCCAGCAGGATCCTGCATTTTTAAAATATTTCAGTTAGTTATGTGACTTTAATGATGTACTACAAATATCCTGTGGTATATCATTTGCAAATTTCTTGTTGCCTTAGTTTATTTTTTTTTTGCATAAAAGTATAGAAATTTGAAAGTCAAAACTATTTTCCATTTATGCAATACACATAATGCATGTTTAGGGTTATTTGTATGCTGTAACTCCCATTTTAATGTAAATCCCTTGTGGCAGGGACTATTTTAATTTTTTCTTATACATTTGTGTAAAAATGAGCACCCCAACACACACAGGTGAGCCTGCTATCGCAGGTCCTTAGATCTGCATTTCTAAAAGGAAAGCAACTTTTGAGGAGTCAACAATCACTTTAAAAGCACATGTATCATTCACTTAGTTCAGAGGGAAAAGTCAGCATCCTGAACTTCAGAGCAATTATAGAGAAATCTAAATCAGCAGACAACACTTCCAAACTGTGAAACTTAGTGAAATCTCTTACACAGACTGAATACTTAAGAATGTTTATTGGCTGATTAACATAGAACCAATTAATTATTGATATTTTTGGTTATTTTGGATGTTTAATCAAGTTTTGAACTTCTTATTTTGCTCACAAACATTGGGCATCCTTCCCTCACATCCCTCAAGAATTGATTTTTAAACATTCTTAATATTGTTGCAGGGTCTGATTATGCAGTTATATGGAGGATACATGTCTAGTTACATGGTCTAGTACAGATACTCTTCGGCTCTTTGATTTCTTTAGTTCAACTTTTATTTCCTCAAGCTCCATGTCAGGCACTGGGTTTTTAAGAACAGAAATGAGATTCTTCTATTTTCATTAATGGAGAAAAGCCTTTTCTAGAAATGTTTTTATTGATCTTTTCATTTTTTGTCCATTTATGTTCCTCCTTGATTTACCATTAAGTGCTTTTATTATGATAAGGATTAGTTGGGTCTCTTGTCAAACTTTCTATAAATTTGTTTTCCCTTTCACTATTTTGTTCCTTTGATTGTCTCATGAAATGATACTGCCTACTGTTCATGCTCTTCCACTACTCTACTCTGTAATAATTGATTTTTTAATATTTATTTTTATAATAATATTTTTGTTTATTTTATATTTGTTTTATGTATTTTTAAATATAGTATGTTTTATCATTAATATTAATATATTTATGTAATAAATAATATATTTATAAAATAAATATTTGCATATTTGTTTTGATGATAATATTTTATTTTACTTTTATAATAAATATTCTAATATACCTTTGTCTGATGTATCTCTCCCCTTGGAAATGAGATTAATATTTTTCACTAACTTATTTTTCTTGTTATGTAATTGATTTGAACCAGTTCTTTAGAAAATGGAAATAGTCTGTACCCTCTGTTCATTTTTCATTTTCAATATCAATAGCTCATTGAAATAGTTCATATTAGAATTGATTGAACTGCAGTTCATTCCTTATTTTATTTTCTTTTTTAGATAATGATTTTGACTTTATTCTTAGCTTTAATATATGGGTTATCTGACCGTAGAAAGGGAGTTGATTCAAAGAGTAACCAGTTAGTTTTTTTCCACTGTAAATCATCAATTCTTTTTCTTGTGCGTTGTTAATTGTGTTAAATATATCATAACTCTCTTCTTGGCAAAATAATTCATGGAAAAGCAAATGAGGCTTCTGTTTAATATAGTAAGATTAAGCATCTCTCATTTCATATTCCTGTGACATTTCCCATCATATTCCTCAGTGTCCTCCCCCAATCCACTTCTGCATTGAATATTAAATTATGTCTTCATTCAATTTGTTGGGTCTGAGTTTCTTGCTGAATTGCTCTAGCGCTCAGGATTTGTTATACATTTTGGGACATAAAGAGTAATTTTGGGGGGATGATAAACCCAAAACTAGGAATATGCTTAAAGATCATTTAGTCAATTGCTTTTTTTCCCTCTTTATAAAGATAAGGGAACTGAGCGAAAGGGCCTCAGTGCCTAGGCCAAACTCACACAGGTAAGAAAGACAGAGGCAGAATTTGAACTCATGCCCTCTGAGTCCAGAATCCATACTCCTTCTGCTGTACTTCTCTCCCTCCCTTATGGAAGTCTTTCTTCTTGTTCTTCTTTCTTCTTCTTCCAATGAATACTGAAATTCAAGATAAGCAAGTCCACCATGAGGTTGTGTTATCTTTTTGCCTTTGAATGAATAATAAGAAAAATTCAACCACCTCCTTTCTTTACCACAGCAAACATTCAGAATCTCTTCAACTGACTGTCCTATGAGACTGCAAATTCTTTTGGTCTTATGTTCTTGTTTATATTAGAGAATTCATTTTTATGTCATTCAGTTCCTCTAGTAATCCATTTTCTGTTAGACCTTGGAAAAGGAATTCTCACTCAGAATACTAACTGCTAAGTTAAAGTTCATGGATGGTCAAAAAATTTATGATACCTGGCATTCCTTATTTCCTTAATATCACTGTGTCCTCAACACAGCAGAATAGATGGTCAGAAATAAAGGTCATTTTGCATTTTTCTTCATTTTCTGAGTTGCCATGATGAAATATTGCATAACTAAGTGTACAGTTTACTAGTGTCCAGATTCTATACATTCCTTTAGAACAGCTTTAACAAGCAGAGGTAGTTTTTATTCTAAACCATATACTAAACTTTTTTTTTGCATTCTAGACCCTTTTAGATCTTATACTATACTTTCCAAGTCTTTGGTTTCCTTCACTCTATGCTGAAACAACAGAGTAGGACATTATGCAGTGAACATGCTTGTTTTTTCCCCAAATACTAGACGTTCTTATCTTGGAATTCAGTAGGTTATATAGAGGTACAGATATTTCTTTAAGAATGGATTCCAAAGACATAACAGTAACTTATATACAGAAGATCCCTTAACCTTAGAATTGTAGAAATTAAGAACATAAATGCATATGCCCTTTGACTATTACCCATGCAGAATATCTATGGAAATGAACGATAGAAATTTTGTACTTCTGTTGAGTTCTGTATGTGTTGGAATAAAGTGCAACACTGGTGAATCAGCAGATTAATATATTGTACTCACCTAAATTGTAGACAGCTGTAATTTCTGGCCATAATATTTAGAATATAAATGATCATCATTTACATTCCTCATTAACTCATTTATTCAAGACACAATACTAGGACAAATTTGTTCAACTTTTTCTACTCCTGCTCTATGGCTACAAATATTCTGTAATTATAAAATTGGTTCCTTCCTTCTGTTATCATTTATTTTTCAGCCTTAATGGCTATTTTATTGTTTTAATCAGAAACAATGATAATAAACACGAGTCCCTAAGGAACAATGAAAAAGAAATTGGGAGAATTTTGGGTAGATTTTTCTTCATAAATAACAGAGTCATCTGGAACCCCAAACTGCATTTCCATAAATGGCTAAAAACAAATAGTTTTGGACAGTGGAATGAAGGATGTATTAACATATCCCACCTAATCTGGGCAACATTTAAACATGAAATTCAATATTTTTTTTACTATAATCTAAGTAAGGATTGTTTTATTTATTGTATTTGTATCCTCAGTACTGACTTCTGTGCCAAGTACATAATAAACACTTAATATATATGTATTGACTGACTGGCAATCAGATGCATCAATTCATCACTTTAATTTCAAATAACAAATTTGATTGTTCAGTTTCTCATTATTGTATATTCCTGGTAACAACAGACTTTGTTTATATAGTACTTCAAGGTTTAAAAATTGCTTTACAATTATTATTTCATTTTCTTTTTATAATAACCCTGAGAGGTAATTAATATTATTGTGCCAATTTTACAAAAGAGGAAACTGAAGCAGGTAGAAGTTAAGTGACTTTGTAAAGAACAACAACTAGTTAGTATATGATGTCCAGTTTAAATTCAGGTCTTTCTTTCTGACTCTGTGACCAATTTTCTTTTGTACGTACACACTACTGACTTTTTTGTCGGTAGAAATTTTATAGTTTATTTAATTTAAAGCTCATCTGAATTCTTTGGGTAAGCCAACTCAATTAAAATAGAGTAGATGATAGTCTATGTGTGTGAATTCTAGAAAGATCTGCTATTGTTCAAACATGCCTCATCTACCTCATGCTGAAATAGAGAATATAATTTTGGATCAAATTTTTCCCTTTTCCTTTGAAGTTTTTGAAAAAAACAAAACAAAACAAAAATTCTTCCAAAAGAGAAAAGCATAAAAAGCTACTAACACTTCTATTCGAATTACTTTACAAGATTTATTTACTTAAGTCTAAGAGGGCCAAGGAGTAGTTTGTGGGCTGATAAATTGTAATAGATTGTGATAATATGGTATATAGTGGATAGAACACGAGATTTACTGTAAAGAAGACCTGGGTTCAAATCCTATCCCAGATACTTCATTGACATGAAATCTTGTGCAAGTCACTTGACTTATGTATGCCCCAATATCTTTGTATTTAAAAGGAAAAAAAACGGCCTCAATTATATTTAAGGTCCTTTTTAATTATAATTTTATGATCCTATAAGATTGTTTCCTTATTAATGAGAAGAAAGGGTGCAGAGAAAAGGTAGAGTTTAATGAAAACAGGCTTTTTCTCCAGCACAAATATATTCAGCACTACTCCTGATCATAGACAAGACTACCACAGTAGGTTCAATTAAGAAAAAAAAAAAAAGCCATGATCCTCCAGCATAGCTATGCCTGGTTTTACAAAAATGTGCAGGGACAGGAATATAATAAATCTTGATTTTCTTCAAGATACCATTGTGTTAATGGAATTTTGAATCTCTCTTGGACTTACGCCCAGAAAAGCATCTGGAACCTCAGAATACATGATATGCCCTGTCTTCTACAAAATGTTAAATTGCCCCTACCCTATACAACAGAAGAAGCCCCTAGGGGAGTTCTATATCTCAGAGGAAATTGAGACTATTACGTATTGACAATCTTTCTTTGCTTCCCTTGGTTTAACTTTATCTCAGACTCTCCCTTTTTACAAGTTAGGTATTCAACTAATAAGTTTCCTTCACCACAGACACAGTTCTCTTTTCATGAGATCAGCCTTAGTTAATGCCTTTTCTTTTTCATGAAGAGGAAAGGGAGATCTTTTCTTTAACCAGGATTAAACCTGAAGTGCTTCCCTGGTAGAAGAGACTTTTAATTTAGGCCTTTTCCATGATGGGAGCTTTACATTTTATTTACCTCACTACTTTTAAGGTCCCTTGAAAACAGCACCAATATAAATGAGAGTGAGGTGTTATTTTTTTAATTCACTTTTCTTTTCATTGATTTTTTGTTACAAATCTTTATAGATTACTTTTTATGACATATTTTATAACAAAGTAAAACAGTTATATAAGATCAACAATACTATGATTTTAGTTGAAAGTTCATGCAACATTTCACATCTGTAGTACTCTCACCTCTATTTTTAAATGAAATCTATTTGTTTTCCTTCCCATTCTTCATCTAAATGAAAAAAGGCAATATTCTTGTAGCAAGTGTTCAAAATTAAGCAAAGCAAAATGCTTTTAAGGATGTGCACACATATGCATACACATATGTGTATATATACACATATGTGCAAAATAAGAATGTATATGTGATTATAGACATATACATGTATGTAGATCCATACATGTATATAATCTTCATAAATAATTATAACATAAATATACAGTATATGCAAATATATAATAAATATATAAATAAACTATAATTCATAATTGAAATTACATAATTTATAAACACATATATACATTTAACTATATCTATCTACTTATCCATCTATCTTCTCATTGTATACTCTAAATAAATTTTCCCTATTTAATGAATGTCATACTTCATTATCAGTCCTTTGGATCACAAATGCTCATTGTATTGATCACAGTTCTTTTTTTTTTTAAATAGATTTAATCATTTAAATTTTTACATTCATTTTCATAAAATTTTGGGTTCCAAATTTTCTTCCCATTGTCCCCTCCCCCCTCCCCAATACACCCAGCATTCTAATTACCCATATCACCAATCTGACCTCTCTTCTATCATCTCTCCTTTCCCTTACCCCATCTTCTCTTTTGTCCTGTAGGGCCAGATAACTTTCTATTCCCCATTACCTGTATTTCTTATTTCCTAGCAGCAAGAACAATACTCAACGGTTGTTCCTTAAACTTTGAGTTCCAACTTCTCCCCATTTCTCCCTCCTCACCCATTCCCTTGGGAAGGCAGGCAATTCAATATAGGCCATATCTGTGTGTGACTTCCATAACAGTCGTGTTGTGTAAGACTAACTATATTTCTCTCCATTCTATCCTGCCTCCCATTGCTTCTAATCTCTCTTTTGATCGTGTCCCTCCCCGAGTGTTGACTTTAAATGTCTCCCTCCTCCCATTGCCCTCTCTTCCATCATCCCCCCCACCCTGCTTATCTCCTTCTCCCCCACTTTCCTGTATTGTGAGATAGGTTTTCATACCAAAATGAGTGTGCATTTTATTCCTTCCTTTAATCAAATGTGATGAGAGTAAACTTCACGTTTTTCTCTCACCTCCCCCTTTTTCCCCTCAGCTAAAAAGTCTCCTGCCTGCCTCTTCTGTGAGAGATAATTTGCCCCATTCCATTTCTCCCTCTCTCCTCTCAATACATTTCTCTCTCACCGTTTAACTTCATTTTTTTAAGATATGATCCCTTCCTACTCAATTCCCTCTGTGCTCTCTGTCTCTGTGTATGAATGTGTGTGTGTGTGTGTGTGTGTGTGTGTGTGATCCTACCAACTACTAAGATAATGAAAAGTTTCAAGAGTTACAGATATTGTCTTTCCATGTAGGAATGCACACAGTTCCACTTTAATAACTCCCTTATGACTTCTCTTCGCTGTTTATTGTTTCATGCTTCTCTTCATTCTTTTGTTTGAAAGTCAAATTTTTCTTTTCAGCTCTGGTCTTTTCATCAAGAATGCTTGAAAGTCCTCTATTTCATTGAAAGACAGTATTTTCCCCTGAAGTATTATACTCAGTTTCTCTGGGTAGGTGAGTCTTGCTTTTAGTCCTAGTTTCTTTGACTTCTGTAATGTCCTATTCCACGCCCCTCGATCCCTTAATGTAGAAGCTGCTAGATCTTGTGTTATCCTGATTGTATTTCCACAATACTGGAATTGTTTCTTTCTAGCTGCTTGCAATATTTTCTCCTTGGAATGGAAATTTGGCCACAATGTCCCTAGGAGTTTCTCTTTTTGGATCTCTTTTAGGTGGTGATCAGTGGATTCCTTGAATACTTATTTTACCCTCTGGTTCTAGAATATCAGGGCAGTTTTTCTGATAATTTCGTGAAGGATGATGTCTAGGCTCTTTTTTTGATCATGGCTTTCAGGTAGTCCCATAATTTTTAAATTGTCTCTCCTTGATCTATTTTCCAGGTCAGTTGTTTTTCCAATGAGATATTTCACATTCTCTTCCATTTTGTCATTCTTTTGGTTTTGTTTTGTGATTT
>CM053771.1:209935418-209964652 GCA_028658325.1 Potorous gilbertii | reverse complement strand
GATGATGTCTAGGCTCTTTTTTTGATCATGGCTTTCAGGTAGTCCCATAATTTTTAAATTGTCTCTCCTTGATCTATTTTCCAGGTCAGTTGTTTTTCCAATGAGATATTTCACATTCTCTTCCATTTTGTCATTCTTTTGGTTTTGTTTTGTGATTTCTTGGTTTCTCAGCATTGGCCTCCATCTGTTCCATTCTAATTTTGAGAGAACTATTTTCTTCAGTGAGCTTTTGCACCTCTTTTTCCATTTGGCTAATTCTGCTTTTGAAAGCATTCTTCTCCTCATTGGCTTTTTGAACCTCTTTTGCCAGTTGAGTTAACCAATTTTTCAAGGTATTATTTTCTTCAGCATTTTTTGGGTCTCCTTTATCAAGGTGTTGACCCATTTTTCATGCTTTTCTTGCATCTCTCTTATTTCTCTTCCCAGTTTTTTCTCCACCTATCTAACTTGATTTTCAAAATCCTTTTTGAGCTCTTCCTTGGCCTGAGCCCATTGGATATCTATTTCAGATCTTTGGGATATAGAAGCCTTGACTCCTATGTCTTTCCCTGATGGTAAGCACTGTTCTTCCTCATCAGAAAGGAAAGGAGGAAACATCTGGTCACCAAGAAAGTAACTTTCTATGGTCTTATTTTTTCCCCTTTTCTGGGCATTTTCCCAGTCAGTTTCTTGACTTCTGAGATTCCTCTCCACCCCTGCCTAGATCTGCACAGCTAGTGCTTGGTGTCTGAGATTCAAATGCTGCTCCCCAGCCTCAGGACTTTCAAGGGTGGACTGGCTGCTATTCAGGGTAAAATTAAATCAGGTTCTCAGGTGGGGGCTGGGAACCGCCTCCCAGGCTCAGTTCCCTCAGTGGGTTTATGTGGAGACGTTCAGTAATGGATCTGAGATCCTGCCTGTTCTGGGAGCCTATAGCCACTGCTGCCTCTGCTGCTGCCTCCCGAGGGGGCCTGAGTTACAGAGACATCCCTCTTCCCTCTCGGCCAGCCCAGAAGTCTCTCTCACTAACCTGCAGCACCTGTGGGTGGACGGATCCCCACGGCCAGCGGAGATTCTCTCTCTGAAGCCTGCTCAGATCTGCTCCTCCCAGGGCTGCGTGGCCAAGGTAGGGCTGGGTTCCACTCTGGTCCTGTGCATGATGGACCTTTGGTGAGAGTTTTTCAGGTCTTTCTGGAACAGAAATCTTCTCGCCTCTGTTGTTCTGTGGCTTCCACTGGTCCAGAATTTGTTAGTAGTTCTTCTTTACAGATATTTTATAGGCTGTGGTTTTGGAGCTAGCATAAGTGTGTCTTTGTACTCCACCATTTTGGCTCCTCCCTCTTGATCACAGTTCTTAAAGCTTTCAAATCTGTTTATTTTTACAGTGCTGTTATCAGTGTATAAATTGTTCTGGTTCTGTTCAACTTACTCTTCATTCATTTATAAAAGCTCTCAAAGATTTTCATTTTTATGATGGATATTATAGCATTAAATTGTTCTTTTTCTGCTCACTTTTCGGTTGGATTGGATTTCAGGGAAAAAAATACCTTGGTGCCCTATAGGGGAAACTGTGAATGGGTACAATATATTGGTAAAATATATACAATTATATACCAAAATTCCCTAACCCTTACATACCTTTTGACTAAGCCATAATTGTGCTTCTAGGTTTATAATCAACAGTGATCAAAGAAATGAAAAGACATTCTTTATCAACAAAAATGTAGCAGATCTTCTTGTAGTAGCTGAAAACTGGAAACTGAGAGAATATTCAATAATTAAAGTATGTCTAAATATGCTGAGGTAAGTAAATGTTATGGAGTGTTATTATGCTAGAAGAAATTGGGAAATAGATTTGAAAAATATGAAGAATTATATGAACATTAAGTCTCTTTTCTCCTTTAGCTACCTAAACCTTGTTATTTTTTTCTCTAAAATCAATAGACAGTTAAACCAAATGGTGAAGTAAAAGTAGCAACACAACTGATATCTTATAAATTCCCCTGAAAAAAACTTTTAATTAATACTTCAAAACAAATTCTGGAAGATAAGAACCAACAAAAAGATGAGGTGAAACAATTTTCCAGCTCAAGACAACTTAGAAGGGTGGCAGGAAAAGTTTGTATCAGCAGAGTGGGAGTGGAACTCAGTTCAATAAAAGTTGTGCCAACATAGACTCTGCCTGGCAAGCCATGGAAACAACTGAATGTGGGTCAGAAGCTTTTGGGAGATCTTGGTTCACAGATGTTAAGGGAGGCAGATATCTGGTCAGAAGATCACAAAGCACACTTTGCTGCCATCAGAAGTAGGACTCTGTTGCACTGCCCATTAGTGGTTCCATGTTCCACTTCCAGGTTGAATAGGAATACTAGCAGTAGCAGAAACCTGACATAATTCCATAACATTAATTTGTCTCCCTCACAGGCTAGACACAGGACAGGAGAACAGTGATAATACCTCTCCTTAGAGCAGACCAACTGAGAAGACTTGAAAATTTTAAAATGCCCAGAACTAGCTCTGAAAATAGAAGCATGAAAAATGTGAAGCTTGGTAAAGTTAAGTCAATAAACAGTCTGGAAAATGAGCAAAAAAGAACCTGGTCAAAGAACATTACTATAGACCAGTGGAATAGGTTAGGTAAAAGGATAATAAATCCTGTGCTAGCCCTTTATTTAAACTCTGGGTTTGTCTTTGGGTTTCAAGGGCTTCTCTTGCAAACTGTACTGGTAGAATATTTTCCTCCATCCAATTTCTGTTCTATTTATCCTTCCTCTTTTCTACACTATTCCCTTCTCAAGAATCTGCTTTGCTCCTGACGTGCCTCCCTAATTTTTAATCTCTCTTATCACCTTCCCACTTTTTGCTTAATTCTTTTCACTCCCATTTCTCTATTGGGTAAGATAAAGTTGGGTATAGACTCAAGTTGTGTGTCTATGTATCTTCCCTCTTTGTAGCAGTTAAGATGAGAATATAGTCCCAGGATTGCCTTCCCCACCCATACTTCCACCTCCATTACAAAAATTCTCCCTTGTGCCCCTCTTTTATGTGAGATAATTCCTCCCTCTTTTTCTTCCTTTGGTCACCCCTTCATTTTTTTTAGGTCATCACAACATAACATCCATCCATCCAGCTTTTTTTTTTTAAATTTCTATAGACTTCTTGTAACTACCCATATAATTATGAAGTTCTTGCGAGTTAGAAGTATCATCTTCCCATTTGGAAACGTAAACAATTTACCTTTATTAAATCCCTAATGATTTCTCTCTAATGTCTAACTTTCTATGCTTCTCTTAAATCTTCTGCTTTAATCTCAATTTTTCTATTCATCTCTGGTTACTTTGCATCGGTTTGTACAAGTCTTTCCAGGTTTTTCTAAAAGTTGCCTGTTCATCATGTTATATTGCATTCCATTCCATTTTTATACCCCAGTTGTTTAACCATTCCCTAATTGAAAGGCATCCCATCAGTTTCCAATATTTTGCCACCATGAAAAGAGCTAATAAATATTTTTTGCACATGTAGTTCGTTTCCCCCCTTTTATGATCTCTTTGGGAGACAGATCTAGAAGTGGTATTGTTTGATCAAAGGTTATGCACAATTTGTTTACACTTGGAACACAGGTCCAAATTGCTCTCCAGAATAATTGAATCAGTTCACAACTCCATCAACAATGTGTTAGTGTCCTAGTTTTCCCACATCCTCTCTAACATTTATCATTTTTTCTTTCTTTGTCAAATTAGATAATCTGATAGGTGTGAGGTAGTAACTCAGAGTTGTTTTGATTTACATTTTTCTCCTCAAAAGTTATTTAGAGCACTTCTTCAAATGCTTGTATGCAGCTTCAGTTTCTTCAAAACTACCTGTTCAAATCTTTGACCATTTATCAATTGGGGAATGGTGGGTATTCTTATAAATTTTGTTCAGTCCTCTATATATTGGAGAAATGAGATCTTATCAGAAATGCTTGCTATAAAGAATGTTTCCCAGCTTTATGCTTTCCCTCTAATCTTGGTTGCATTGTTTTTGTTTGTACAAAAGCTTTCTAATTTAATATAATCAAAACTATCTATTTTACACTTTATGATGCTCTTTGTTTCTTGTTTTTCATGAAATCTTCCCTTCACCATAAGCTTGACAGGTGGACTATTCCTTACTCTTCTAATTTGTTTATGGTATCACATTTGGTGTTTAAATTATTCACCCCATAGGATAGAACCAAGATGGTGGAGTAAACACAGGGACTCACCTGAGCTCTCCTCCTAAATCCTCCAAATACCTTTAAAAAGATTCTAAACAAATTTTAGAGTGGAAGAACCCACACAAGAGTGAAACACATTTCAAGCTCAAGACAACTTGCAAGGTCAGCAGGAAAGGTCTATTGAACGAGGCTGAAAGATGAGTACAGTCCAGTTGTACCAGTGCAGAGTAAGCCCCAGCACACCCAGAGCAGGCCTCAGGGCAGATGAACTGCTGGCAACTGTTGTGGTTTCCATACCTCTTGACCCACAGACACCAGTGACAACTTAGAAGATCAGCAGGAATGGTCTCTTGCACCAGAGTTGGAGTGCAGTCCAGTGCAGGCCCTGCTGGCACAATCTGGGCCAAGCTGCTCAGAAGCAGGACTTTGGAGTAACTAAATCAGTAGCAGTGGCAGCAGTTTTTTTCTGGGACTTGCCGCCCATAAACAGTAAAGGGGTGCAGCAACTGGTAAGAAGGAGATTATAGGAGTCTCCTTGCTAACATGGAGACAGGCCTCTGTTGTTTTGCTCACACTTGGATCTGAGATCCTGTCCTGGGTAGCAGTCACAGGATGAGGAAGAGAAATAGCAAAACAGAGCTTGAAGAAGCAGTGGAGAGAGGAACCTTTCTCACAATTTCAAAGCTGAAAAGAGTGCTTCTGGTCACTTACAGACCAGAGAACAGACCAAGACAGTAGAAAATACTTTTCCTTAGATCATGCCACCTTGGGAAATCTGAAAACTTACAGGTGCCTAGAAATATTGCTGAAAAGAGTTGCACAAAATCTCTTAAGCTTGGGACATTTCACCCTTCACTTTGGAAGCAGAGCCTTACTTTACCAAATAGTTAAACGTCTAGTAATCAGTTGGGAAAATGAGCAAACAATGGAAAAAGTAAAAACTTCTGACTACAGGAAGCTATTAAGGTGACAAGGAATATCAACATACACAGTTCGAAGAATATAGAAAAGTCAAATATATATTCCTATATCCAAAGACTACAAGAAAAATGTGAATTGGTTCCAGGCAATAAAAGAGTCCATAAAGGATTTTGAAAATCAAGTAAGAGAGGCAGAGGAAAAATTGGGAAGGGAAATGAGAGTGATGCAAAAAATTCATGAGAAAAGAGTCAACAGCTTGGTAAAGGGAACAAAATTACTGAAGAAAATAACATCTTGAAAAACAGACAAGGTCAAGTGGCAAAAGAGGGTTCAAAAAGTCAATGAGGAGAAGAAGGTCTTAAAAAAATTGAACTGGATAGAACAAATGGAAAGGGATATCCAAAAGCTCACTGAAGACAACAATTCCTTAAAGACCAAAATGGAGCAAATGGAAGCTAATGACTGAGAAACCAAGAAGCAATACAACAAAGTCAAAAAATATAAAAATAGAAGACAATGTGAAATACCTCCTTGCAAAAACAATTGTTCTGGAAAATAGACCTAGGACACAATATTTAAATATAGGACTACCTAAATTAGGCACTAATTTTTACCTTATCTTGGTAAATGGTGTGAGATGTAATTCTGTACCTAGTTTGTGTCCTATTATTTTCTGGTTTTCTCAGTATTTTTTTACCAAATGGTAAATACTTATTCCAGAAGGTGGAGTCTTCAGGTTTATCAATCACTCAGTTATTGAAGTAATTCACTACTGTACCTTATGCATCTAATTTATTCCACTGATCTACCACTCTGTTTCTTATCCAGTACCAAGTAATTTTAATGTTTACTATCTTATAATATAGTTTGGGATCTGGTATTGGTAGACTATTGTTTTTTGTGTTTTTCTTTCATCAATTCCCTTGATATAATTTCCTTTTTGTTCTTTCAGACAAATTTAGTTATTGTATTTTCTAATTCTATCAAATATTTAGTTAGTAGTTTGATTTGTGTGGTATTGAATAAGTAGATTAGTTCATGCAAAATTGTCATTTTTATTTATTGACTCTGCCTACCCATGAACAGTTGATATGTTCCCCTAGTTGTTTAGATCTGACTTTGTGTGAAAAGTGGTAATTGTGTTTATATAGTTTCTGGGTTTGTTTTGGATATTGTCTACAGATATTGTAAATGGAATTTCTCTATCTCTAGCTGCTGTTCTCTATTGGCCATATAAAGAAATATTGATGATTTATATGGGTTTATCTTATATACTGCAACTTTGCTAAAGTTGTTAATTATTTGAAGTAATTTTTTAATCATTGCTTTTGACTTCTTTAACTATATCTTCATATCATCTGTGCAGAGTGACAGTTTTGTTTCCTCCTTATCTATTTTAATTCTTTGATTCCTTCTTATTCTCTTGCTAGAGCTAACATTTATATAACTGTATAGAATAATAGTGATAATGAACATCCTTGCTTCACTCATGATTTTATTGTGTAGGCTTCTAACTTATTCCCATTACAGATAAGGCTTATTTATGGTTTTAGATAGATAAGGCTGATCATTTTAAGGAACACTCCCTTTATTCCTATGCTCTCTATTATTTTTAATGGGAATAAATCCAGCATGTTGTCAAACTATTTTCAACATCATGTGATTTCTTTTGGTTTTATTATAGATATGGTCAATTTTGTTGATGCTTTTACTTATATTCAACCCTCTCTGCATGCCAGTTATAAATCCCACCTAGCTATAGTGTAAAATCCTGTTATATGATGTTGTAATTCCCTTGCTAGTATTTTTTTCAGTTTCATTGATATTAAATAAGGGAAATTGGTCTATAATTTTCTTTCTATGTTTTAACTATACCTGTTTTAGGTGTTAGGATCATATTTGTGTCATGAAAGGAGTTTGATAGGACTCCATCTTTTTCAAATACTTTGTATCGTGTTGGAATTAATTATTCTTTAAATAATTGGTATAATTCACTCATGAACTCATCCATGAATGGGAACTTCTCCCCTAGGGAGTTAATTAATGGCTTGTTTGATTTCTTTTTCCAAAATGGAGTTATTCAGGCATTTTATTTCCTGATCTGTTAATGTAGGTAATTTATATTTTCACAAATGTTAATCAGTTTTGCTAGGACTGTCCAATTTATTGGCATATAATTAGGGGAAATATTTTCTAATGATTAATTTCTTCTTAATTGGTGGTGATTTCACCCTTTTCATTTCTGATGATAGATATTTTTCTTTCTTTCTTTTTTTAAATAAAATTAACCATCTTATCTTTTTTTTAAACTAAAACCAACTTTTAGGTTTACTAGCTCAATAGCTTTTTGATTTTTCACTTTCAATCTTATTAATCTCACCTTTGATTTTCAGGATTTTTGATTTGGTGATCAATTGGGTATTTTTAATTTGTTCTTTTTCTAGTGTGTTTTTTAGTTGAATGCGAAATTCATTGATCTGTTCTTTTCTCCATTTTGTTGATATAAAATTTGAAGAAATAAACTTCCCTATAAGTGCTGCTTTGATTACATCCCTTAAATTTTGGAATGTTGTCTCATCATTCTTTTTAATGAAATTATTAATTGTTTCTACAATTTGTTCTTTGACCCACTTATTCTTTAGAATTAGACTATATAGTTTCAAATTAATTTTTAATCTATCTTTTCACTGCGCTTAGTTAAAAATAATTTTTATTACATTATGATCTGAAAAGAATACATTTAATATTTCTGCCTTTCTACATTTGCTTTTGAGAATTTTATGTCCTGTTATATGGCCAGTTATTATAGAGGTAGCACATGCTGCTGAGAAAAAAGTGTTTATTCCTTTCTGTTCCCATGCATTTTTCTCCAAAAGTCTGCTGTATCTAACTTTTATAATATTCTATTCACATCCTTAGTTATTTTGTTGTTTATTTGTTAGTCACATTTATGAAGTTCTGAGAAGAAAGAGTTGAGGTCCCCCACTACTAGAGTTTTGCTTTCCATTATTTCCTTTAATTCACTTAACTTGAAAAATTTGGATGCTGAGAAAGAAAGATGGTGTGCTGGCACTGGACCAAAGGATTAAGGCAGGGACAGTGGGGGCTGCAGTCACCCCAGTACTCTCTGCCACAGGCTCCCCCCAAGCTGACATTCTTGAGTTATCCCATCCTACAGGGATGATCCCTTCTAGAAGTGAGAGGTGGTGGGACAGAGGAGGAGAAAGAGGAGGGTTCAGCCTTCAATGACATCAACAGCCCTAGGTCTTCTCTTTCTGGACAAGTATGAAGATGTCAGCTAATACCAATGGTGGAGGTGCTTTTCCTGATGCAGATGCTAGTCCACTCATAACTGGACTGAGACCACCAAAGTGATTTATGACAGTGGACTTGGAAGGGTTTAGTTCCTTCATTCATGACACCAGTATCTCTGCTAGGTTTATGAGAAGGGATTGCTTCTTAATGTCACACTTGTCATTGAAGATCACCAATTTTAGGCCCATAAAGTACTCCTTGACACCCAGGGTGACTACTTCATGATAATGTTCACAGCTGAAATGAGGAAGCAATATCAGTACAAAATTCATTTGAAAGGTCTGATTGCCACAGGCTTCAGCTGTGTCCTGCAATTCATGTACTATGGAACTATAGAACTGAGTATGAATACTATTCATGAAATCCTGTAGGCTGCTTTGTACGTTCATCTTGTAGAATTGAAGTTCTGCTCCTTTCACTTAGCCAAAAATCTGCTTAGAAAATTGTGCAGAAATTGAGACTTTTAGATGATTTTACTGTAAACATCTAGGGAGTCAGGGAGAAGTTGGACTCCCTCCTTTTAGAGAATTTTGTTCCACTAATACCAAGATCTGACTTCTTGTCCTATCTGAACTTTGAAAAGTTTACATATTTTTTTAGATAATGACTTCCTGAATAGATTCTCAGAGATAGAAGTGTATGATGCTGTTACATGACAGAAGACATTGGAGACATACAGATACCATCATTCAGAACATCAGATTTTGTTTGATGATGCCATCCAGTGTTTTTGAGAAGGTCTGTGCATTTGAAAGCAAAGGACAGGGTTCCTCATTTAGTTAAGGCAACATGTCTTCCACAGGTGAGAGAACTATACCTGTCAGGAAAAAGGAGAAATTAGTCTGACTAATAATGTATGAAGGAGATTAATTTTTGAAACTTCTGGGTGTTTTAAGATTTTTTTTAATGAAAGATAAGCCAGATGGGTTTTATAGCATCTTAATAGGATCTAGGTTCTTTTTCTTTAAACTTAGTTTTTAATAGGCTTAATCTAAGTAAGATATAAAGTGTTTTCATACAGAATGCTATGTATTTTCTTCATCTTTTCTTTTCACAAAGTGACTGACTTTAAATTGAGCAAAGTTATGTTTAACTTTTTATTGTGACACATTGAAACAGTGTACTTGTTCAGTTATTTAAGATTTGAAAGCAGATAATATTTTAGAGTTTTATGTCATAAAGGACAATATTTCATTGATCTTTAAGGACATAGGTTAATGGCAAATACAATTAATTGTAAAATTATTATTGGTATAGCTAACAACTAATAAATATTAATAATAATTAATTGTTCATTTTACCTAGTCATATTGCTCTGTTTGCAATATGAACACTCACCAAATTTGACTATTTAATGTTTCCTTCTAAATCGTGGTTCCTAATCTCTATTTTGATCAAAGTACCTTTTCCCATTTTCAGTCAATTCTATTAACTTAAAAATAATCTCTTTTCCTAGATTTTTAAAAAATCTTTTATATCCTGTGTCTCACCTATGATTACTTTTTTCCCACAAGATAGAAAATAATTTTTGAAATTACTTAACTTAATTGGTTTCTAGTCACATTACTATCTCTAGGGCTCAGTTTATATCATTTGTGCTTTCCTTTCTAGATCTCTACATACTCAAACCATAAAGTAAACTTTTACCCAGCATTTATTCTCAAACATGAAGCTTCTGAAAAAAGATTTCTTTATATTACTTGCAAAATTAGGAAAATCATGACTCTGATACATTATAGTTTCTGATATTTTTTTAAGAGGAGTGAGGTAATGGAGTGAAGGCTGAAGTGTTATTAACTAATGTATTCACTTAATGGGCTTTAAATTTAAGGGGGTCTAACACTTATTTGAAATTTGTAAATGTAAGAAAAGCATCTAAAACTAAGGACTAAACTACATTTCTTAAATACAATTGGTGATAATCAATCTCAAACGGCCAATCCTTTCCAAAGGCATTTGTCTTTTGCTTTTATTTACTTTTGATATCTTTTAATCTGCTTCTGTGTCTTGAACAAAGTTGTAGGTGTGTGGGTTGGGGATGCTTTTGTTGTCCAGATTAAATGCTAAATCTTTTCCCATCACTAAAATGCATAAAGAAAAAAATATCTCAGCATCAGATATGATAGAAAACATTGATAGAGTCAGTCTGGTAATTCCTATCACAAAAACAATCTTTGCATTTTGACCTTTTGTTGAAAGTTACTGCCAAAAACATATATTGCTAAGCATGGTCTTCTCCTTAAAAATTTCTTAGGAAGGGCATTGAGACATTTATTAACTTGTTTACTGAAATTGTAGGAAAATTTGTCTGGATGTATTTTTCTGTATGTGAGTGAACTAAGATTCCAAAATTTGAGATTGCAGAAAATATATTTTTTCCTATAGATCATTTCTAGAAATAAAACTTGTAAAAAAAATAAAAATTTTCATTGAAAATAAAAAAGCAGAATTTGGATGCTATACCACTTGGTGCCTATATGTTTAACATTGGTATTGCTTCATAGTCTACCCGTACCTTGTAAAAAGATGTAGTTTCTTTCCTTATCTCTTTTAATTAAATCTATTTTTGCCTTTACTTTTTGTGAGATGAGGATTGCTACCCCTGGTATGTTTTTTTTACCTCAACCAAAGCATAACCCCTTACCTTTATTCTATGTGTGTCTCTCTGCTTCCCTGGTAAGAGATGCTTTGCTTTGAGACACTCCATACAGACAATTGATCTTCAGTGGCAACATCAGAGTTATCAGTACTCTTCAGGAATGAGCAATTTGGCAATGAAAAATGTGCTTTATCTGAATCAGCAGTTTGTTGGACTCGATTAGAATTTCTTCAGATAATCAGAGTAGAGGAAATCCAGTGAGCAACGGATATTATATTCTTCTTCATTCAAGGAACAGAGAAGTTTCTAAGGGATTCTATGATGAAGATGGTTCAAGGTAGAATTCTGGTAAAGACAAAGATGCATATATCATTTTTGATTCTTCTAGTGATATGAGAAGGAAGTTCAATTTCTTCAGTGATAATGGGAGTAGATCAAGAGGAAAATTTGATGACGTGGAAGATGTGATTATGATGACATTGGAGGTCAGGATGACAGAAGTGACTTGGGCAAATTTGAATGGAGTGGGAATAGTCTGGGATTTAGGAATAGTGTGAATATGATTTGATAAATCAGAGGAGAATGACTGGTGAAAACCATTTCCACCAAGTGATTTCTTGGAGCAAGAACTCTTCTCTGGAGAAGACATGGGAATTAACTTTGAGAAATATGATGACATTCCTGTTGAGGCAACAATTGCCCCCACACATTAGAGGCATCAAGATGAGTGAAATTATCATGGGGAAAATGAATTTACTCATTATCCACTTCCTACTCCAGTGCAAAAACATGCCATTCACATTATCAAAGATAAGAGACTGATGGCTTGCTTCCAAGGATGATTTGAAAAAAATAAACTGCTGTATTTCTTTTGTCAATTTTGAGTCAGATTTATACCAATGGCCCAAGAAAGGCATTGAACATTGAGGACTATGAAGGAAAATGGAAGGTATGGGTGTTATCAACAATACTCAGTCTCTCTGGTTTTAGCATCAACAAGGGAACTGGCAGTACTTCTGCAAAAATACAGAATAAAAACTACTAAAGTTATCAACATTTCTAGTTAATCTCAGTAAAACCCAGCAGAAAGATATAGAAAGAGAATTTTCATTAAAAATTGCTATAGAGTATATAAAATATTTGGCGTCTACCATCAGTGGCTGTTTCTGGATCCCTAGGCTTGTGGGGGAATCGAGGGGCTAACTGTACACTCCTTACCCCACTGAAAGCAGAAAACCACGTTGATAATGAGCTTAAAAGTGTACTAAAGAGCTTGGGAAATGATCAAAACCAGGAAAAAAAATCAGACTATAGAATCTTACTTTGGTGATGAGGAAGATCAAAACATACAAACAGAAGGAGACAGCAAAGTCAAAAGTCCTACATCCAAAGACTCCAAGAAAAATATGAATTGATGTCAGAACATGGAAGAAGTCAAAAAGCATTTTGAAAATCAGGTAAGAGAAAGAGAGCGAACAATGGGAAAATAAATGAGAGTGATGAAAGGAAACCATGAAAAATGAGTCAATTACTTGCTAAAAGGACCCAAAAATGCTGAAGAAAATAACACCTTAAAAACCAAATCATCCAAATGGCAAAAGGGGTCCAAAAAGCCCATTAGGAAAAGAATGCTTTAAAAAGCAGAATTGACCAAATGAAAAAAGATGTCTAAAAGCTCACTGAAGAAAATAATTCCTTAAAGATTAGAATGGAGCAGGTGAAAGCTAATGACTATGAAAAATCAAGAAATTTTGAAACTAAACCAAAAGAATGATAAAAACAGAAGACAATGTCAAATATCTTAATGGAAAAACAACTGATCTGGAAAACAGAACCAAGAAAGACAATTTAAAAAGTATTGGACTACCTCAAATCCATGATCAAAAACAAAGACCCTTGACATCATCTTTCAAGAAATTATTAAGGAAATCTGTCCTGATATTCCATATCCAGAGGGTAAAATAGATATTGAAAGAAAACACCAATCAACTTCTGAAAGAATTCCCAATCGGAAAACTCCCAGGAATATTGTGGTCAAATGCAATAGGTCCCAGGTCCAGGAAAAAGTATTACAAGCATCCAGAAAGAAACAATTTGAGTATTGTGGAAACAAAGTCAGGATAACACATGATCTTGCAGCTTCTGCGTTAAAGGATCATAGAGCTTGGATTATGATATTCCAGAGACTGAAGAACTAGGATTAGAACTAAGAATCAACTACACAATGAAATTGAGTATAATTCTAAAGGGGGAAAATGGATATTCAATGAAGCAGAGAACTTTTAAGCATTCTTGTGAAAAAATTAGACCTGAATAGAAAATTTGACTTTCAGATATAACAATCAAGAGAAACATGAAATACTTAACAGGGAAGAGAAACCAGAAGGGGCTAGCTAAAGTTGAACTCTTTATATTCTTCCATGGAGTGATAATATTTGTAATGAGAATTTTATTAGAGTGGTTGGATGGATTACATTTACATAGAAAGAGGACTCAGGGTGAGTTGAATATGAAGGGATGATATAAAAAAAATTAAGGAATGAGAGAGGGATATATTGGGGGAAGAAGAAAGGGATAAATAGATTGGGGTAAGTTATCTCTCACATAAAAGAAGAAAAATGTCTTTTCATTGGTGAGGAAGAGGGGAGAGGTTAGAGGGAAAGAGTGAAACTTACTATCATCAGGTTTTGCTTAAGGAGGGAATAACATGCATAACATCAATTTAGTATGAAAATCCATCTTGCACTACAGGAAAGTGAGGGGGAAGGGGATAAGTAGAGGCTGAGGGGAATGATAGTAGGGAAGGCAAATTGGAGGAGGTGGTAATTAGATCCACTTTTGAGGAGGGATAGGATTCAAAAGAGAGAATAGAATGAAGGCCAGTATAGAATGGAGGAAAATACAATAAGTTTTTCACAACATGGGTGCTATGGAGGTGTTTTGCTTAACTACACATGTATAGCCTGTATTGAATTGTTTGCCTTTTCCATTGTAGTGGGTGTGGAGGGAGGGAGAGAAGTTGGAACTCAAAGTTTTAAAAATGGATGCTAAGAATTGTTTTTACATGCAACTGGTAAATAAGACATATAGGCATGGGCTATAAAAATCTATCTTTCCCTACAGGAAAATGGAGGGGAAGGGGATATCAAAAGGGAAGAGTTCACTAGAAGGGAAGGTAGACTGGGAGACAAGATAATCAGAATGCAGGCTCTGTTGGCATGAGCACTGGGGAGAGATGTGGAGAAAATTTGAAACTCAATCTTGTGGAAGTGAATGTTGAAAACTAAACATAAATAAATAATTTTTAAAAAGTTACTCCATGAGATACTAAGATTTATTAAAACAAATAAGTATATTTGTATATATACAAATATATACACATAAGGGCACATAAGTATATCATAGCAAAAACAACTGACCTGGAAAAAAGGTAAGAATTATTGTATTATCCAAATATCACAACTAAAAAACAAAGAGAGACTAAACAACATATTTCAAGAGATTTTAAAAGATGCCAAAAAGGAAATGCAAAAGTTAGTAGTCATTTCTTTAAAGAAGTCCCAAAATTAAAATTCCCAGGGAAAGCCTAGCCAAAATCCACAGCTTTCACTTGCAATGATAATTTAAAAGGGAAGATCTTTCCCATTAATTAATAGGACCATGCAACTTATTTAAGTCATATGTGGTCAGAAGGGCTAATGAACGGGTGAAACAGGAAGAAACAGCAGAACTGGGAGGAAGTTGGTGAGAGTGTTTAGTGTCAAAAGAGAAATGACGCAGGCAGGCACAGCTAGTCTTGTGAGTGTTTGTTTGTGGGAAGGGTCAAGCAGTGGGGAAGATGGCTCTACTTTGTCCCCTTCAGTGATAATATGTATTGATTTCTTAGTTACTATGATGGATTTGGCTTTCTGGTGTCTGAATTAATGTTTTTCTTCTGCCTTCTATAGGAAAATCATACTTTATGATTCAGAACTATGCCATCATATTCATAGTTAGCATTGGTGCTGTGAATATTGCTTTGTCAATACAGTAGTTCAAAGAAAATATATTACAAGTAATCAGAATTAAATTATTCAAGTACCAAAAGCTACAGTAAGGATCAGACATGACATAACACCTATCATGATAAAGGAGAAAAGAATTTGGAACACCAAGAATGTATGGTTACCAAAATGAATAATATATGAAGTGAAACTGAGGATAATGTTACAAATGAAAAATGTACTTAAAAAAAGAAGACTCCCAATCATTAAAGACCATAGCTGAAAAGGACCTTTGAAATTTAAATACAAAGGCAAAGAGGAAAAATATTCTGATTAGAAGGAGTGGGAACCCTGAAACTTTGAGACTACCTGTGGCCTTCTAGGTCCTTGGGTATGTCTCTTTGAGTTCAAATTTTACAAAACAAATACTTTCATTAAGGGGATTTGTTTTGTCAAGTTTGGATTCAGTCAAAGGGTCTTACTTGAAGACCTGAAGGACCACATGTGACTTCAGGCATCAGATTCCCCACCTGTGAGTTAAACAAAAAAAGTTATAAAGGTGTGAACAATAATAAATCGCTCAAGTTTGGTGATGGGGAGGTGATATTTGTTTATGCTCTAATAACTATTGTTATCAAGGTTTAAATAGGGAACCCAATTAGACAAGACATAGGATTGGCAGTGCTTGTTGCAAGTTGTTCTTTCAAAATATTCTTTTTATTCCATTAAATCTTTCCCAATTACGTGTAAATTATTTAACATTCATTTTTAATTTTTTTTAAAATTTGAGGTTTCAAATTCCCTCCTTTCCTCCTGTCCAACTTCACCACTTTGAGAAGGCAAGGAATTTGAAATCAAGTATATACATAAAGTCATGCACAACACATTTCCATATTAATCACACTGCAAAAGAAAGCATGGACAAAAAAAGCAAGAAAAATCAAGTGTAAAAAAGTGTTCTTCATGTTTGAAATCACTTTTGGTTAGATAAATGCAAAATAAAACAATCTATCCCCTGTCATATTGGCTAATATGACAAAAAAATGAATATGCTAAATGTTGAAGAGGATGTGGGGAAATCGGGGCACTAATGCACTTGGTGGAGTTGTGAATTGATCCAACTGTTCTGGAGAACAATTTAGAACTATGCCCAAAGGGCAACCAAAATCGGCATACCTTTGGATTCAGAAATACCATTACTCGATCTGTATCCTAAAGAGAACATAAAAATGGGGAAAAGACACATATATATGAAAATATTTCAAACAGCATTTTTTGTGATGACAAAATATTGAAAATTGAGAATATGTCCATCAATTGAGGAATGGATGAACAAGCTGTGATATATGAATGCAATGGAAATATTTTGTGCAATAAGAAATGATGAACAGATAGATTTCAAAAAAATTGGAAAGACTTGTACAAACCTATGCAAAGTGAAATGATCAGAACAAGAAAAACATTGCATGTAGTATAAAAAACATTTCATGATGTACAACTGTGAATAACTCAGTTCTTCTCAGTAACACAATGATCTAAGGCAAGTACAAAGGACTGTCAAGGGAAAATGATATCCTTAGAAGTAATATACTCTGAATACAGACTGAAAGCATTTTAAAGCTTTATTCATTCTCATTTTTTTTTCTTTTTGATCTGTTTCTTCTTTCACAACTGTGACTTATATGGAAACTTGTTTTACATGATAACACATATGTAATTTATATCAAACTGCTTACTATTTTCATAAAAAGGGAGGGAAGGAGAAAAATTTGGAACTTAAAATCTTGTAAAAATGAATGGTAAATATTTTTCTTTACACATAATTGGAGGAAAATAAAATGATATTTAAAATAACAAAAATTAAAAAGTGAAATTTTTAAAGTATGCTTCTGTTTGCATTGTGTTCCTGCATTCTCTTTCCGGAGATAAAAGCATTTTTTTCATTATTGATTCTCTAGAACTTTATTAGATCATTGTTTTGATCAAAGTAGTTGTTTCACAGTTGATTATCCTCAAAATATTGCTGTTATGTTGTACAATATTCTCCTTGTTCTACTCACTTCATTTTTTTAAATGTTTATTTATTTATTTTTAGTTTTCAACGTTCATTTCCACAAAATTTTGAGTTCCAAATTTTCTCCCTGTCTCTCTCCTCCCCCCCACACCATAATGCCGTGCATCCTGATTATCCCTTCCCACAGTATGTCCTCCCTTCTATAGCACCCTTCCCTTCTCTTATCCCCTTCTTCTCTCTTGTCTTGTAGGGCAAGATAGGTTTCTATACCCCATAACCTGTATTTCTTATTTCCCCGTTCTCTGTAAAAATAATTATCAACATTCATTCCTAATACTTTGAATTCCAGCTTCTCTCCCTTCCTCCCTTCCCATCCATCCCCACTGAGAATGCAAGAAATTCAATATAGGTTTTATATGTGTAGTTTTGCAGAAGACTTCCATAATATTCATCTTGTGAAAGACTAACTATATTTCCCTCTATCCTATTCTGCCCCCAATTTATTCTATTCTCTCTTTTGACCTTGTCCCTTCCAAAGTGTTCACTTCTGATTACTCCATTCTCCCATTTTCCCTCCCTTCGGTCATCCCCCACTTGTCCCCTTCTCCCCTACCCTTCTATAGTGCAAGATATAATTTCATATCAAACTGAGTGAGCATGTCATTCCCTCCTTAAGCCAAATGTGAAGAGAATAGGCTTCCCTTTTTCCCTCTCACCTCCTCCCTTTTCTACTCCACTGATAAAGCTTTTTCTTGCCTCCTTGATGCATGATAATTTGTCCCATTTCATTTTTCCCTTTCTCCTCCCAATATATTCCTCTCTTACTCCTCAATTTTTCCTTTCTATGCATCATCCCTTCTTATTCAACTCACCCTGTGCTCTCTGTCTATACATATGTGTGTGTGCATGCATGCATACGTGTATGTGTGTGTTTGTGTGTGTGTGTGTGTGTGTGTGTGTGTGTGTGTGTGTAATCCTTCCAACTACCCAAATACTGAGAAAAGTTTCAAGAGGTACAAATATTATCTTTCCATGTAGGAATGTAAACCATTCAACTTTAGAATGTCCTTTATGTTTTCTCTTTCCTGTTTACCTTTTCATGCTTCTCTTCACTCTTGTGTTTGAAAGTCAAATTTTCTTTTTAGCTCTGGTCTTTTCATCAAGAGTGCTTGAAAGTCCTCTATTTCATTGAATGACGGTTTTCCCCTGAAGTATTATACTCAGTTTCTCTGGGTAGGTGATTCTTGGTTTGAATTCTAGTTCCTTTGATTTCTGGAATATCATAATCCAAGCCCTTTGATATTTTAATGTAGATGCTGCCAGATCCTGTGTTACCCTGATTGTATTTCCACAATACTTGAATTGTTTCTAACTGCTGTCTACAATATTCTAGCAATTTCTCTTTTTGGATTTCTTTCAAGAGTTAATCTGTGGATTCTTTCAATGTTTATTTTGCCCTCTAGTTCTAGATTATCAGGGCAGTTTTCCTTGATAATTTCATGAAAGATGAGGTATAGACTCTTTTTTTTGATCATGGCTTTCAGGTAGTCCCATAATTTTTAATTTGTCTCTCCTGGATTTATTTTCCAGGTCTGTTGTTTTTCCAGTAAGATATTTCTCATCATCTTCTATTTTTTCTTTCTTTTGGTTTTGTTTTGTAATTTCTCGGTTTCTCATGAAGTCATTAGCTTCCATCTCCTTCATTCTAATTTTTAAAGAACTATTTTCTTCAGTGAACTATTGAACTTCCTTTTCCATTTGACTAATTCTGCTTTCTAAAGCATTCTCCTTGTTGACTCTTTAGGCCTCTTTTGCCAATTGAGTTAGCCTATTTTTAAAGGTCTTATTTTCTTAAATTTTTTTTTGGGGGGGGGGGGTCTCCTTTAGCAAGCTGTTGACTCATTTTTCATGATTTTCTTGCATCTCTCACATTTCTCTTCCCAATTTTACCTCCACCTCTCTTACCTTTTTTGATTTTTTTTCAAAATCATTTTTGAGTGTTTCCATTGCCTGAGACCCATGCATGTTGACTTTGGAGGTTTTGGACACAGAAGCCTTGACTTCCTCTGATGTTATCCTTTGTTCTTCCTCATCTGAAAGAATGGGAGAAAATACCTGTTCACCAAGAATGTAACCTTCTGTAATGTTATTTTTTCTCCCTTTTTTTGGCATTTTCCCAGCCAGTTACTTGACTTTTGAGTCCTTTGTCAAGAGGAGGGTATATTCTGGGGATCTGTAAGTTCTCAGTTCCTCCAAGGGGGTACAATCAAGGCAGAGGAGTTTATTCCTCTCCTGGCCTGCACAGTGGTCTAGGAGCAACCAAAAAGTTTTCTGCCCGGAATCTGCAGTTGGAATTACCTCAGCACAATAGCCTCCAACTCCACCACCAGTGTTCCTCTTCACCCTTGGGTGAAACTCAGTGCTGAGAATCAGGTCAACAGCTCAATTTCCCCCATGAGCTTTAGGCAGAGGTTGCCAAGGCTGCCACTAAGGACTGAGATTCAGATCAGTTGTTCAATTCCCCCAGGGGCTCTAGGTAGAGGGCTCCAAAAATGGCAACTGGCACTGCCATGCCTGTTGCCTGAGGTACATACCCTGTTCCCCTTTCCTGAGTGAAGGAGCCCTCCCACTAACCTTTGAAGGTGACTGTCACATTTGCGGGTTTAGCAATCTGGGAACTAGTGGTGCCCTGAAGCCTTTTCTGGGTCCTGTCCCTGCTGATCTGCACTGGTCTGTGCCCTGCACTGGTCTGCACTCCCCATGCTGGACTGGTCTCTCACTTCACTTTCCATGTGTTCTCTCCAGGATTTTCTGAAAGCATCATTCTTGTCATTTATTATAGCACACCTGTATTCCATTACAGGGAGCTAGGTAGCACAGTGGATTGAATGCCAAGACTGGGGTCAGGAAGACTCATCTTCCTGAGTTCAAATCTGTCTTTACACACTTAAGAACAGTGTGAGCCAGGGCAAAGCACTTACCCTGCTTGCCTCGGTTTCTTCATATATGAAATGAGCTGGAGAAGGAAATGGCAAACCACTCCAAAATCTTTGTCAGAAAAATCAGAAGTGGGGTCACAAGGAGTCAGACATGACTGAAAATGACTGAACAATATTCAATCACAATCATATCCCATAATTTGTTTAGCCTTTCACCAGTTGAAAAGCATGCCCTGTAATTCCAATTCCTTATCACCAAAATAAGAGCTGCTATAAGTATTTCATTTTCTTTTGATTTCTTTGGGATAGACTTGGAATACTGAGTCAAAGGATATATTCACAATTTTGTTGTTCTTTGTGCATAGTTTCAAGTTATTCTACTGAATGGATGAAACAGTTTATAACTCTGCCAACAGTGCATTAGTGTCCCCATTTTTCCACACCCTTCCAGTACTTATTCTTTTTTGATAATTGTTATTATTTTCTGATGTGGTTATATCTAATGGGTGTGAGGTAGTGTCTGAGATGTCTTCATTTTCATGTCTCTAATCTTAAGTGATTTAAAGCCATTTCCTTGTAACTGTTGGTAGCTTTGATTTCTGTAAAAAGCTTGTTCATAACCTTTGACCATTTAAATTAGGCTCAATATCATAACACATAATAAAAACATAATAAATATAACAAATAAATATAGCATATAATAAATGAGACCTTAATTAGAAAACTTTGCTATGAAATTTTTTTTCTGTTTTCCTTCAAATTCTGACTATGGTACAAAAACTTCTAAATTTTATTTAATCAAAATCAACTATTTTGTTTCCCACAATTTTTTCTCTCATTGATCATAAATTTTTCTCTTATCTCTAGATCTGTTGGATAAATTTTTTGTGTTCCCTTAATTTGTAGATGATATTACCATCTTTGTCTAAATTATTTATTTATAGTAACTTTATATTGTGGTAAGGTGTATGTTGTTGGTCTATGCCTAGTTTTCACAAAACTGCTTTCCAGTTTTCTCAGCAGTGTTTATTAAATGGTGACTTCCTACCATAAAAGCTTGGATTCTTGTGTGGTGTTTTGATGATTACTACTTTGTAATATAATTTGGAATCTGCTATGGAAATGGAACCTTCACCTGTATTTTCTTCATCAATTCCCTTGATATCCTTGAACTTTTCTTCCTCTAAACAAATTCATTTTAACTCTGTGTGAGTCTCTCCATTGCAGGTGTTTCTTTTAAACAATCTATTGTTGGATTCTCATTGCTATTCCATCATGCTATGTGCTTCTATTTTATGGGTGATTTTATGGGTGTTTCATTCACACGAAACATATTAATGAATAATGGCTTATTTTACTCCATCCCATTTCCATCTGTTTATCCTTCATTCCCTCTTTTTGTCCTTTTCCTCTTCTAAAGTCTGTTTGCTTTTGACCATTGCCTCCTTTTATCTGTCCTTTTTATTTCTCCCTTTTTATTTATCCCCTTCCTCTCTTCAGTCACTGATATTAATTTGAAATACTCCAACCTGATAAAAATCTTCCTTACTTTGAAGATTTATTATATTGTAAAATAATTCTAGAGGGTTCGAATGTTACATTTTTGGATCTGGATAAATTGAACAAAAATCATGTTAGGAAGTTAGAGAACATAATAGATTGCTGTAAAATTAGAAAATTATAGAACATTTACTGAAAGGAAATACTGAAATGCATGTGTATATATGTATTATTCCAATGTAACTTTTAAAATAAATCTATGCTTTAACATAAATAATTTTGAAGTAAATATTGACAAAAACAAAAATATCTCTTCTCTTAGATATATTACAAATCTACCTATATATATGTAATCCTTTATAAAATAATGAAAATGGTAATTTCAAAGTAAATCTGAATAAATATTACACATCTTAATAGAAATTTAATATTGACACACTAAATAAAGAATGGCTAAAAATTTAAGCATAAATGTAAAAATGATTATTGGAGAAGACTCACAACAAGCCAACATGCTAAATTTATGAGATTCAAGTTACACAGTTCTCAGAGAAAAAACAAAACAGAGAAATATTAACATGGAAAACTAAGGATGAGTTCATTGAATATTCCATGAAAACCTGGACAACATAAATAAGTAAATCCAAAAAGTAACTCCAAAAATCAGAGGAAAATAGGTAAAATGGAAAATAAAATATAATGGAACTGATTAAAACTCATATAAAGAGTAAGTTGATAAATCTTTTCATGATTTAATTTTCAATGAAAAAGAAGAAGAACAAACTGTTAAAATAAAGAAAAAAAAAGACCTCAAGAAGAATAGTGAAATGACAAATAACAATTCGTAGACTCTACCATGAAAAATTACAGGACAGAATGGCTAGATACTTAAATGGAATTGATAAATGTTTATATAAAATGGGACTTCTAATAAAATGACTCAAGGAATTGAGAATATATAGAATTCATTCTCAGAATGACAAAGCAATGCAAAATGAATTAATAAAGATTTTTATCTGCATATGTTTATTTGTGAAATGTGCCAAATTATTGATGAAAGTGTATTGATTTTTCACATAATTACTTTCTCAATAATAGATGAATGGATTCACCACACCAAATTCCCTTTGGATAAACCTATTGTCCTGAAACCCATGCCCAGAAAAGTTAAATACAGAAAATAATATGTAAACTGCTATAAAAATAAATGACAAGAATGTAAACAAATTATTTTTAAAGAATATCTAGCAAAATATATTTTTATTGTGACCTTGTTAGACTTTTATCGAATATATAAGGATCATTGTATGATTATATTGATAGGTGCAGAAAACAAGATGTTCAATATTAGAAAGTTATGGGTAATGAAATTCTATTAAAATTATGCTCAAATATCTACATAGAGCCAAATGTTAGAATTATCTTTAACTGAAAAAATCAGAAGACCTGGTATTACCTCCTTTCTCAGATAATTATTTGCTCTGCCACAGTTACATTTCAGTTTCTTTGGTTTTTCCCCTTTATTCCTCATTCCTTTTCCAGTAACTCAGTAATTATACTGGTCCGCGTGGTCCAGATTACTACATTTCGTTGTGAATTAGATGATGGCTCAATCTTCTCTTACCTGTGCCACAATAGTTGTTTAAAGTTTATATACATATATGTGTATAAATACATATATTATCAATTACACAATACTGTCAATTACATAATATACTGTGTAATATGTAAATACATCTATGTTTGATCAAATGAATTTCTATATGAATGTATAATACATAAAAATTTGTTTTTATTATGTATGTAGGTATTATATATATATGCACTTATTACATTTCTAGAACAGTTTGGAATATGTGTCATCTTATTGTATGCTCAAGTATTAACCTGCTTGTTGAGCTGAAGACAGTATGTGTTTGTATATACACTTGTGTTTATATTCAAACATGTGCCAGCATTCTATGCTGTTCCCCATTGACATCTGCTCACCTTTCCATGATGCTATCCCTATTTGGCAGTATTGCTCACTGGGAGAAATTCCCTCCTGTTTTGTCTTGTACTCCCAAAAATATGCATATTGAGAAGATGAAAATCGATTTTGCATTATTTTCTTATCAATTCCATTTACAATCAATTTTTGTAAATTAATTTTTGTCTTTCAACTGCTTGAGTCATGGTTCTTTGTCTCTGAACTTATTTCAGAGTTCATCTTGGAATGGTATAGCTATAATGGGTTAAGTTTAAAAATTCACCTTGGTTGCTTCAAGGATTTTAACTGACCTAGGAGAATGCATGTGAACACCAAGGGAATTTGGGACTGATATATTTACATTACCAAGCTATCCTCTAAAGCTGTTTGATTTGCTTTCCAAAAGTCTGAGATGCTATATTATACCTGGTTTCAAACAATGAGCACTTCTTAGTCTCATGAGAAAAGAAGGGGATGGAGGGGAGAGCCAAGATGGTGGAGTAAATTAATTCACATAAAAGAGGCAAGAAAATTCTTTTACAATGGAGGAGGAGAGAGAGGAGATTAGAGGGAATGAGTGAACCTTACTCTCACTGGATTTGGCTTAAGGAGGGAATAATGCACATAGTTAATTGGATATTTTACCCTACAGGAAAGTAGGGGGAAGGGAATAAGTAGGGGGTATGATAAAAGGGAGGACAGATTGGGGGGGTAGTCAGAAGCAAACACCTTTGAAAAGGAACAGGGTCAAAGGAGAGAACAGAATAAATGGGGGGAGTTGGAAGGAGTAAAATATAGTTAGTCATTAACAACATGATCATCATGGAAGTGTTTTTACAACTGTCCATTTATAATCTATGTGACTTGCTTGCCTTCTCAATGAGTGTGGGTGGGGAAGGAAGAAGAGAGAGAATTTGGAACCTAAAGTTTTAAAACCAAATGTTAAAATGTTTTTCCAAGCAACTGGGAATTAATATGTACAAGCAATGGGGTATAGAAATATATCTTTCCCTACAAGAAAGTGAGGGGGAGGTGTACAAGAGAGGGCATAGAAGAGATAGCAGACTGAGGGAAAGGGTAATAGAATGCAAACTGTCTTGGGATGGAGAGATAAAAGAGATAGGGAGAAATCTGAACTCAAAATCTTGTGGAAATGAAAGCTGACTAAAATAAATAAATTAATATTAAAACAAAACAAAAAAAGAGAAAAGGAGGGGAAGAGGATTGTTGCTAGTCCCCATCACCAAACTTTCCATTAATCACGTTGTTCCCTGTGCATCGGCTCTATAATCTATCATGTTGTCCTTAGTTGCATGATTTTCTACCCTGTTTTGTTTTTGTTCCCCAAAACCTGTAAAATGGGAGCTGCCCTTTACTTTAAGTCTCTATCATGAATGGAAGCACCCAATTTTCTCAGCTAATTATAGGTAGTTTATTCCTATTAATGAATGTTATCTTGTGTAGAGATCTGTTTCATTTTACCCCTTTCTTAAAATTTCAAAAATGAAAGGTGGTAGCAGTGGTGGGATGGAGAGATAAGGGCTTCCCTTCTGCTATCCTAATAGTAACCTCCCCATTCTAGACCTACACATTTTTCCTACATTTTGTCTTAATGCCAAATGGTAGAATAAATTCTTACTTAGCATGAGCATTGTTTTAGGAGAGACACAATTTCCTTAAAAAAAGGAGACCAGAATAAAACTACTAGTCTATTGGTTCTAAGAAGAATAGCTTTTCCACAAAGAGAGAGTTTTGGTTAGGGACTGTGTGGCTGTTGATTGACTCTCTCTCTGTATTCACAATAGTTAGGTTTTCTCCACGCAAAAACAGTGAATGAATAGTTACATGAATTGTTTTGTATCTGTTTTGTGTACTAGATTGTGTTAGAATGTTGTTGCCTGTAAGATTTGTAAATAATTGGCAACATTTAAAATCCAGGCACCATTTTTAGAGCAGTCTTTGAAGAGAATTAATCCCTCAAAGATCTCCCCAAAAGTATTGTGAGATATATCCCTGAAGTTAACTTAACCTTCAGAGAAAAATCTTTACATTTTTTTTGAAAGTAGGAGGAGGGTGAAACAATTGGTGTTCTCTGAAGCTTGAAAGGCTAAGGAAGAACTGTCTTTCTACTGATGTGGACATTAAGTTGATTCCTTACTGAAGTGCATTGTATAATTTATTGGGGTGGAAGGAATGGTTGAGAAAATTATATTTTAGAAGTGGGGGGAGCCAAGATGACAAGGTGAAAGCACGAATTCACCTGAGCTCTTCCACAAACTCCTTCACATACCTCTAAAAAGTGAATCTGAAAAATTTTTGAGTCACAGAATCTGCAAAGTGACAAACTGTGGCAGATTTCTAGCCCAGGACAGCCTGGAAATCCAGGGGGAAGAATCTTTAGCATGAGGCTGGGGGGATCACAGAGTGTACAGACAGCATCAATGCAGACTTGTCCACAGCCATAGTGGAACATGGAACAGCCCCAGGAAGACTGAATCAGAAGCTAAAGTGCAGATTCTCTCAGCACAGGACAGGAGCACAGCAACTCTGAGTGAGAGTGGAGCCCAGGGCTGTGATAATGGCAGCAGTCACCCCTGGGGAAATCAACCCAGAAACCAAGTGATTGAAAGTCATCTACTTGAACTTCTGGGATCCAAGATAGCTGAGTAAACTGTAAGTGCTCTCAGCCTCTTGTTGTTGACCTTGAAAAACCTAGAGAATACTGCCCAAGGAAAAAGCCTGAAATAGAGGATCCAAAAGAATGGATAAACAGTCTTTTAGTTGGGGAAGCTAGGGAGACCACTGAGAAGGGTTCGTCTTTCTGTGGCTGAAGGGAAAGAGTGTAAGATTGGAAGCATGCCAGAAAGAACCTCCTAAGTGAAACAGTAGAAAAGCCTGAGCCCTAGAGGAATGAAGAGGGTAAGCACCAACACCAGGACCTCATGTATACCTTGGCACAGCCAGGGGAATTGGGTACATACCAGTGGAGATGGGGTTCATCAGTCACTGAACTTGCCTGTGTTCTAGCACAGACCTGGGCAAGAAGGAGACCTCCCACACACAGACCACCACTCCCCCACACATTACACAGTCAGCTTCAGTGTAACTAAGAAGAAACTCAGAAAGACTTTACTGGACCTCGGCCTTGGAACCCAACAGCTCAGCACCAGGTAAGCTGCAGCATTATATAGCTTCTAGTTAATATAACCAGAAGCCACAACACACAAAGTCAGAAAGCAGGGCTCAAACTGCCAGCATAATAAATGTGCCCCAGAAGCAGAGATGCACTTCAAAAGGCAGAAAAAAGGCAATCACGAAGAGTAAGCAACAAATCAGAAAAGCAAAGACCTTAATAGACTCTTAATGGGGGCACAGGAAAGATCAAAATATGAATTCAGAAGAGGACAGCATTGACATAGTACTCACATCTGAAACCTGAAAAGAGAGTATGAATGTGTTTCAAGTCCAAAGAGCATGTTAGAAGAACTCAAGATGAATCTTAAAAGCCAATTTAGAAAGTTAAAGGAAAAATTGTCCAATTATTTTAAAAATACAAATGACAAAGTGAAAAAAAGTATTCAATGAAGAAAACAGTTCCTTAAAAAGTAGAATTGGTCAAAGGGATATGGAGGTACAAAATTTAACTGGAAAAATTGGACCAATGGAAAAGGAAGTAAAAATCTACCTGAAG
Organism: Potorous gilbertii; assembly: GCA_028658325.1. NCBI lineage: Eukaryota > Metazoa > Chordata > Mammalia > Diprotodontia > Potoroidae > Potorous > Potorous gilbertii. Next base: position 209,937,544 of record CM053771.1, on the reverse strand, counting down.
AAAACAATTTGCTAAAAATTAGAACTGGGTTAGTAGAAGCTAATGTTTCTCTGAGGCATCAAGAATCAGTCAAACAAAATCTCAAGAATGAAAAAATAGAATAAAATGTAAAATATCTAATTGGAAAAACAACTGACCTGGAAAATAGATCCAGGAGAGAAAAATCTAAGAATTATTGGTCAACTAGAAAGCCATGATTAAAAAAGAGCCTGAAAAATACCTTCTAAGAAATCATTAAGGAAAAACTTCCCTGAAGTCCCAGTTCAAGAGGACAAAATAATCATCAAAAGAATCCACTGATCACCTCCTGAAAGGGATCCCAAATTGAAAATGCCAAGAAATATTGTTGCCTCAAATTCCAGAACTATGAGGTCAAGGAGAAAATACTGTAAGAAGCCAGAAAGAAACAATTCAAATATGAAGAACTAGAGTTAGGATCACACAGGACCTTGCAACTTCTACATTAAATATCGTAGGGATTGAAATATGATGTTCCATAAGGCAAAGGAGTTGGGACTACAACCAAGGATCAATTATCCAGAAAAACTGAGCATGATCTTTCAAGAAAGGAGATAGATATTCAATGAAATAAGGGATTTCCAGATCTTCCTGAAGAAAAGGCCAGAACTCAGTAGAAAATTGGATCTTCAAATAGAAGACTCAAGAGAAGCATAAAAAGGTAAATTGGAAAAATAAAACTTTATTTTCCAATATAGGCAAACTGTTTACATCCCTATAGAGGAAGATGATACTTACTAATTTTGAGAATTGTATATTTATTATTACATTTAAAAGGGATATGCACTGATAGTAGAAGTGGGTATAAATGAACTGATGTGAAGACAAAAAATGTTATTAAAGGGTGTGAAGGGATTGGAATGGGAGAAGAGGAAAGGAGCAGACAGAAAAACGTAAATTACATCACACAAAGTCACAAAACATGTTATAGTACAGGGAAATAAGGGAGGGAGATGAGCATTGTTTGAGCTTTACTCTCATCAGATTTGGTTCAAGGAGGCAGTAACATAATCAGTTAAATATAGAAATCTAATTTGTCTTACAGGCAGTAAGAGGGGAAAGGGGAAAAAAAGGCCAGGGAACTTATAGAAGGGAGGCAAGAATGAGGGAAGTGGTGACCAAAAGTAAAACTCTTTTGAGAAGGGGAAGGGAGAAGGAAGAAATAAAAGGATGAACAGGGGCAGGATAGGATGGAGAGAAAGACACGGTAATCATAACTCTGAGTGTGGGACAAACTCTCCCATAAAACAGAGGTGGATAGTAGAATGGATTAAAAGCCAAAATAATATCATATGTTGTTTGCAAGAAAAACATTTGAAAAAGGGGGATACACACAGAGTAAAGGTAAAAGGCTAGAATAGAATACATTAGGCTGCAGCTGATGTAAAAATAAAACAGGGGTAGCAATCCTAATCTCAGACAAAGCAAAAGCAGAAATAGATCTAATCAAAGAGAGGAGGAAGAAAACAATATCCTGCTAAAAGTCACCATCAAAAATGAAATAATATCATTACTGAATAAGGCTTGCAGCAACTGATATAGCATCCAAATGCTTAGAGGAGAAGTTAAGGGAGTTACAGGAAGAAATGGACAACAAAACTATACTAGTGGGGAACCTCAACCTCTCCCTCTCTGAACTTGATAAATTTAATCTCAAAATAAACAAGATGGGGGTTAAGTAGGTATATAGAATTCTGGAAAAGTTAGATATGACAGACATTTGGAGAAAATTGAAGGGGAATAGAAAGGAATATATCTTTTTTCTCAGAGGTACATGGCACATATACAAAAATTGAAAATTAACTAGGGCACAAAAACCTGACAATTCAGTTCATAAAGGCAGTGATAGTCAATGCATACTTTTCAAATAATGATGCAATAAAAATTATGTTTTTTAATATAAATTTATTTATTTAACTTTCTACATTCATTTCCACAAAATTTTGGGTTCCGAAATTTTCTCCCAATTTGTCCCCTTCCCCCACCCCAATACACCCAGCATTCTAATTTCCCCTATCACCAATTTGCCCTCTCTTCTATCATCCCTCCCTTCTCTTGTCCCCATCTTCTCTTTTGCCCTGTAGGGCCAGATAACTTTCTATTCCCCA
>CM053771.1:209924100-209935318 GCA_028658325.1 Potorous gilbertii | reverse complement strand
CCGAGCTGCCTCAGCCTCTGCCGCAGCGGCCGCTTCCCAGGGGGTCCGAGTCCCGGAGATCCCCCACTCCCCTCTCAGCCCGTCTCTCTCACTGACCAGTGCGTCTGTGGGTGGAGGGACCTTCGCAGCTGCCGGAGATTCAGGTCCCTGCCGTCCGCTGGGCTCTGCTGGCTCCTCTCAGTGCCGCGTGGGCAGGGCGGGAGAGGGGAGCGCTCGGCCGGGCAGGACTCCGCTCCCGTCCCGGGGTACCTTTGTGGTCGGTTTTTCAGGGCTCTCTGCAATGGAAATCTCCTTCACTGTGTTGCTGCGCGGCTTCCACTGTTCCAGACTTTGTCAGGAGTTCTTTTTACAGGAAATCTATGGGCTGTGGGTTCGGACCTAGCATAGGTGAGTCTTTCTACTCCGCCATCTTGGCTCCGCCCCCCCCACCTGCTTCATTTTTGATACTGTAATTTGGTTTACTTCCTTTTAGTTAAATTAACCAGTTTCTTTGTATTTTAGTGTTTTTTCCCATAAAACCAGCTTGTAGTTTTATATATTGGTTCCATAGATTTCTTAATTTCAATTTTATTAATCTCTCCTTTGATTTTCAGAATTTCTAATTTGGAATTTAATTTTGGATTTTAATTAGTTCTTTCTCTAGCTTTTTAGTAGCATGCCCAATATATTGATTTTCTCTTTCCCTATTTTGTCATTGTAATATTTAGAGATATATAATTTCCCCCTAAAATCTGCTTTGACTGTATCGTATAAGTTTTGGTATGTTGTCTCATTATTGTCATTCTCTTTGATGAAATAATTGATTGTTTCTGTAATTTCTTGTTTGAGCCACTCATTCTTTAGGTTTAGATTATTCACTTTCAAATTAGTTTTTAGTCTATCTTTCCATGCCCCTTTATTACACTTAATTTTTATTGTACCGTGATCTGAAAAGGATGCATTTAATGTTTCTGCCTTTCAGCGTTTAATTCTGAATTTTTTATGTTCTATTACATAGTCTATTTGTGTAGGTGCCATATGCCACTGAGAAAAAGATATGTTCCTTTCTATCCCCAATCAGTTTTCTCAGAGGTCGTTCATATCTAAATTTTCTAAAATCCCATTCACCCCCTTAACTTATTTCTTGTTTATTTTGTAGTTAGATTTATCTGCTTCTGGGGAGGTTGAGCTTCCCTACTGGTATAGTTTTCCTGTCTATTTCTTCCTATAGGTCACTTACCTTCTCCTCTAAGTATTTGGATGCTATCCTACTTAGTGCATATATGTTTAGTATTAATATTACTTCATTGTCTATGGTACCTGTTCACAAGATGTAGTTCCCTTCCACGTCTCTTTTAATTAGAGCTAATTTTGCTTTTGTTTTGTCTAAGCTCAATATTGCTACCCCTGCTTTTTCTTTTTTACTTTAACTGAAGCATAATAGATTCTACTCCCACTTTCCTTTACTCTGAGTGTATCTCTCTGCTTCAGAAATGTTTCTTGTAAACAATATATTGTAGGATTCTGGTTTTTAATCCATTCTGCTATTCACTTCCCTTTTTGTGAGAGAGTTTACCCAATGTGTGTTCATAATTATGATTGCTAATTATTTCTTTCTCTTCATCCTATTTCCCTTCTGTTCATAATTTTCTTTCTCCTTTTAGCCTCTCCCTCCTCACCAGTGTTTTGCTTCTGATTACTACCTCCCTCACCTGCCCTCCCATTTATGAGTCCTATTCTTTGCCCTTTTCCTTTCTATTTCTACCCTCCCATCAGTTGTTTCCCCCCCTTTTCCATTTTCTTTCCCCTTTTCCCTCCTACTTTCCTATAGGGTAAGATAAATTTCTATACCCAACTAAGTATGTGTTAGTCCCTCTTTGCATCAAATCCAATAAGAGAAAAGTTCAAAAAATGCTCACCCCTCTTCCTTCTTTCCCTCTACCATAATAATCCTTTTGTGTCTCTTCATGTAATGTAATTTCCCCTATTCTACTTCTCCCTTTCCTCTTTTCCCAGGACAATTCCTTTTTATCCCTTAATTATTTATGTCATCCTATAAAAATCAACTTCTACCCATACCCTTTGTTTATGTATACTCCTAATTGCCTCAATAGAGATACAGTTCTCAAGAGTTATAAGTATATTCCATGTAAGGCAAACAGTTTAAATCATGTTGAATAATATGATGGTTGTTTTTCTTTCCTGTTTACCTTTTTATGCTTCTCTTGAGTCTTGTATTTGAAGACTGAATTTCCTTTTCAGCTCTATTAGGTTCTCAAGAAAGTTTGAAAGTTCCTACTTTGTTGAATGTCCATCTTCCCCCTTTTTTCAATTAGCTTTTGTACCTCCTTTTCCATTTGTTCAATTCTACTTTTAAAGGAATTGTTTTCTTCAGTTTGTTTTTTTTTATCCAGTCTATTTTTTAAGCTGTTGTTTTCAGTCAATTTTTATGCTTCTTTTTCAAAGCTATTGACTCTTTTTTCATAATTCTCCTGTGTAACTCCCATTTCTTTTCCCAATTTTTTTCCACTTTTCTTACTTAATTTTTAAGATAATTTTTAAGCTCTTCAAAGAGGATTTTTTGGGATTGAGAGCAATTCATATTCCTCTTTTGAGGCTTCACATGTAGGCATTTTCATGTAGTCCTCTTCTGAGTTTGCTTTGATCTTCCTTATTGTGATAGTAGCTTTCTATAATCAAGGCTCTTTTCTGTTGATTATTCATTTTCAGCCTGTTTCACGGCTTTTAAAGTTGAGCTCTGCTCTTTGGCGAAGGGGGCACTATACCATGCTTCTTGTACTAGAAGCCAGGGGCCTGATCACTGTCTTTCCATGCCAGAGCCTCAGGTCCTTGTAACTTGCTTACTGTGTAGGGGTGGCTCTGCCTATTTGTTCCTGTTTTTCCATGATTGTGGGGCTCATAATTTGACTTCTGTGATGGGTTGGAGGTCTTACTGCTGGCCTGCTGAACCAAGACCAAGAGACCTTGGTTGCTGACCTGTGCTGTGGCTAAGAGATTCCCACTGGCTTGCCCAGACACATTCTGTGGTGAGCTGTGCTCTCCTTTTACCCAAATGAGGCAGACCTTCCTTGAAGTCCTTCTAAGATATTTTAAGCTGGAAAAATTGTTCCATTTCATCTTTGTGTGGTTTCTTTCACTCCAAAACCTATTCAGAGGTTTTATTTAATGTTTCTGAGAGAAACTGGGACAAACTCGGGCAAATTCCTAGCTTCTCTCTGTTATATGTGTTCCACCCTTCTGAGCTTCCTCATTTCTTTCAAGGATAGCATCATCCTTGTATTTTCTTCCAGTTGCCAGATCCACATCGGTGTCATCCTTGAGTTCTCACCATCCCTCATCTCACATATCTAATCAGTTGCCAAGGATATTTGGTTCTACTTCCACAACATCTATTCTATCTGTCCCCCTCCATCTTCTCACAAAATAATCACTCTGATTCTGACCCTCATCACCCACAATAATCTCCTAATTGAGCTCCATGACTCAAGTTTCTCCTCATCCTGATTCAGCCTCCAGACAAATGCTAATTCTTTTTCCTAAAGGATATACATGATCATGTTACTCCTGTCTCAGTAAACACCAGTATCTCCCTATTACTCCTAAGTTCATATCTAGCATTTAATGTTCTTTACAACCTCACCCAAATTCACCATTCCAACCTGATTTTATAGTAATCCTTTTCACATACTCAATAGTCCTGCCAAATTGACCAGCCTGCTATTCCTTTCACAAAATGCTTGATTTCCCATCTTCATTCTTTTGCAAGGATTCTCTCCTATATATGCTTGCTCTCCCTCTGCCCCTAACTATAGCAGAATCTATTATTCTTCAGCTAAAGTAAAAAAGACAGGGGTAGCAATCATGATCTCAGAAAATGAAAAAAGAGACCTAATTAAATGAGATAAGCAAGGGAACTATATCTTTCCAAAAGTAACCATAGACAATAAATATCAATATTAAGATACATGTACCAAATGGAAGAACATTCAAATTCCTAAAGGAAAAGTTAAATGAATTACTGAAGGAAATATACAGTAAAAGTGTACTAGTGGAGAACTTCAGCTTAGAAAAATCCAACCACAAAATAAATGAGAGAAAAATCAGGGGCATGAAGAGAATCTTTGGAAACTTAGATGTGAAAGACCTCTGGAAAAACTGAATGGGAATAAAATGGAGTACACATTTTCTGAGCTATATGTGGCACCTTCATAAAACCTAACCATATATTAGGATATTAAAAACCTCACAACCAAATGCAGAAAAGCAGACATATTAAATGCACCCTTTCCAGACCACAGTGCAATAAAAATTATATTTAAGAAAAGACCATGGAAATATAGAGTAAAAATTAATTGGAAACTAAATAATTAATCCTAAAGAATGAGTGTCACATAGTAAATCATAGAAACAATCAATAATTTCATTAAAGAAAATAACAATGTGATAACATTCCAAAATTTGTGAGATGCAACCAAAGCAGTACTTAGGGGACAATTTATATTTCTAGATGTGTTCATCAATAAAAGAGAGAGCAGATTAATGAATTAGGCTTGCAACTAAAAAAGCTGGGAAAAAATCAAGTTGAAAATTCTTAATTAAACATCAAAATGAAAATCCTGAAAATCAAAATAGAGATTAATAGAATTGAAAGCCAAAACAAAACAAAACCTTGAACTAATAAATAAAATTAAAAGATACTAGGAAAACCAATAAAATAGACAAACTATTAATTTGATTTCAAGAAAGAAACGACCAAATTATTAGTATCAAAAGAAGAAAAGCGTGAATGTACCACCAATGAAGATGAAATTAAAGCACCTAATTATATGCCAATCAAAATGACATTCTAAGTGGAAACATGAGTATTTACAAAAATATAAATTGATCAGATTAACAGAAGAGGAAATAGAATACTGTAGACCTTTGACTTTTTAAGGAGATGTCAGAAGAGCTACCATGTGATAACTAGCTTTTGGAAGTCAAGAATTCACAGCAATATTTGAGGGGTTTTTTTGTTCTTTCATGAAGAAGGTCTTTATTGAAAGGGAGAATTAGAGAAGTCTTCCTGGAAAGTCTAATCTTTGAGTTAGGTTTGAAAGGTGAAGAGAAATCCAATAAATGAAAGTGAGTGGGGCAAGATTTCTTGACAGAAAAGAAAGGAGATTTCACAGGTATAGTGTGAGAAAAAGAAAGGAGGTGAGAAATATATATTCTCCTTATAGGGTAAAAATTAAAAATTATATGTTAATAACTGTGTTTAATTCTTTGTAGCTTTTGTCTGCTTTCTAATCAATGAGGATTGCTGAGAATGAGGGAAATATACTAATTTCTCTGAATGCAGAGTCTTTGAACGTGAAGGTTTCTTAGTTAATTGAATCTAAACTCTCCATTCCATCTAAAGAAATCTACTTGTCCAGATAGGTGACAATCACACGTGCATGACTTTCATTACATCTTTCCCTTCACCTACCTCCCTTCCCACAAAAAAAAAAAATGAAAATAAAAATGTTCTTCTCTTAATTTCTGCTCAGAACTAATTCCATAAAACATTTCCTGTATAGCCTTCCTATAGTCTCTTCATTTACTCTGGCATTCTACCAAAAATATAGTTGTTGAAGGGTCCTATTGTTGTAGTTTTGTTGGCATTGTTTTGCCTTTGGGAAGCTTTTTTTTTTTTCTTTTTCATGACCTGGGTAAATGTACTATTCTGGAATGCATAACAGAAACAAGTTTAAGCAACAACACATTCCATTAACCAGGAAATGTTACCAGACAGTTATATCACAGTTAATTTCTGAATCTCCACATGATTTCTACAGATGTAAATAAAAACTACAATTAAGGCCAAATTATACAGATCAGAAAATGATACCAGGAGACAATATTGTGCTTTGAGGGTATGGATCAAATGTAAATTATTCCTGCTCAGCTTTCACACTTGGCAGACAGAAATCTGGTTTCTTCTCTCATTTCTTGTAAGGCAAATCCTCAACTTTCCTTCCAAGTCCCTAGCCTACAGCAAAGAACACCTGCGCCTGCACTTATGGGCAGGTTTTTTTATTTTCAAATACAGACAGAAATATGCACATACACATACATATACACATAAAAATACACACACACATGTATGTACACATGCATATGTATGTGTGTATGTAATTCTTATTGCTAATTTCCTGGATTTTTGCCTAATTCTTGCTCTATTCTTTATGTTTTATCTAGTTTTATGTCTTTGCTTTCATCAGTCCAATTAATCTTGCCATATATTGATTGAGGTCTAAACATAATCAAGAAACTCAGTGTCCACAAGATGAATTCAGGGAGTAGGAAGGGAGAGGAATTTAGTCATTACATTATTCCAATCTTCAGAAACATGTTTTCATATTTCCTTTCCTGAGTCCCAAATAACACAAATCACTTAATTCATCAAGAAAAAGCAAGCACATATACAGAATGCAATGTACACAATTTTGAAGGTAATGTATTCCACAAATTATATTGAAATTTTAGAATTTTAATGAATATAAACACTTATATGGCTTCAAAAACAGGTGGCTTTAGGTAAATAGAAGAGAGTTACACAACTGGGAATGTGTCCATTAAACCAGTATATTTGGTAATATCCTGACTGTATTTTAATTACAACACCTGCTTATAATATCAGAGGAGAGGATGCTTTTTATGTGTTAATTGGGTTAGTTGGGTAAATATTGCCATACTGTTTCTGTCATATTTCCATATAGTTATTTAGTATTTTTGCTAAAAAATAAATTCACTTAAAAACAAACACTTATGACTCTTACCCTATTGAAACATCTTCTTATCAAATTAAAAATAATTTGTGAATACTAATAAAGTATTCTGGAACTTCATTCTCATCCTGCTATAATGTTTTAGTATAAGGCAGGCACAGCTTGGAAGAAGTTTGTTCTTGGAAGTATGAGAAAGGATTCATTATAAGACTTTTCTTCGTAATGTTATATAATAAAGTAAGAGCCTAAGCTCTGACCAAAAATGACTTGACAAAGCTGCATTAAACTCTTCTTGAAAAGTTGTACAAAAGTTTTCCTTTTCTTCTTTCAGTCTAGATTCTGGGTTGACAACAAGGTGTCATGGAAATGAATAGAGCACTCTCAGGAGAGAATAGATGGGTACTCTTTCAAACCATGGCTCTGATTGACACAGATGAAGTCAAGTAGATCAAGGTGGGATGGAAGGCTCATTAAGGGAAAAAGGGAACTCAAAGAAAAAGAGAATCATGGAGAGAATAAGTAAAAGATCCAGACAAAAAATATGTGAAAAAAAGAAACTAAAAAAGAATATTGAACCAATTAGTTTAACCATAATGAACAACTGAGGCCATATGTAACAAGACACTTGTTATTTGTTATTGTTCAGTTGTTTCAGTCACATCCAATTCTTGGTGAACCCACTTAGGTTTATCTTGTCAAAAATACTGTAATGGTTTTCCATTTCCTTCTTTAGCTCATTTTATAGATGAAGAAACTAAGACAAACAGCGTTAAGTGACTTGCCAAGAGAGACACAGCTAATAAGGGTCTGAAGCCAGATTTGAACTGAGGAAGATGAGTCTTCCTGATTCCAGCTGCAGCATGCTATCCTAGCTGCCACCAGAGCTAGCTTAATTAAAGCTTACAGTTAGATCAGGTGATGTTAACTTACTACTACATGTGAAGAATATAGAAAATGTAAGAATGAAGTTGACTGGTGAGCTTTGGCACTATCAGGAATACTAAACTTGTCAGTATTTTTTTTTGTTTTTGGTAGCTATGAATAATAAAGTTATAAATGTAAAACAAGGGATCTAAAGCTAGAGTCAACCATCTTCTCTCACTTGTCCTTATATCCAAGTTTATTTGCATATGAGCCAAAAGTATTATGAGGGCTGTGGAGAGCCTGGTCACCCCATTCCTTTAAGAATACAGACAGACATTCAGGAATTCTATGGAAGGTCAAAAGAATTTTCTAAGCTCAAGTCAAGTATCAGTGGAGGACAAAGACTGAGTGAAAATACCAAAGGATTATCTAAAGATAGTCTCATCTAAGAGCATTTGTAAGCATCTGCTGTGGTCAAGCAGTTAGCTAGCATCTCTTTTGCAAGAGAAGGTTAAAGCTCTTTTAGTAAACAAAGGATTTAGACACCTGTCAATCCACACTCAATCAGATAGCCAATAAAAGCACACACCCTCAGGACAAGATTGTTTGTAATTAGATTGATCCTCTGCTGTTCTTAAAGTCTAAGGCCTGGTCAACCAATTAATAGTTTAGAAGATTACTTTTTACTCCAGTCAAATCCCTAATTATCAGTCTATATCGCTTTTTGGGGCATTCCCCTCAAAAAAACCATAGAGGATTTCTCTATGGCTGATGACAGCCAGACTCCCTTCCTTCCTCAAAATGCTTTTCTTTGGCATACAAGTAAGGTTGGGGCAAAAGAGTTAAGTGAAGCTGGGAATTTATTGCTCTCTGCGTTAGATACTTTGCTCCACAGTCCTGCTTTACTATGCATATCTGCCAGCAATAAAATCACTGAAATGGGTTCACTTTCTAGCTAAAAACCAACCTCCTTGTTTTATACATGGAGAAAAGTAGACTGAAGAAATGGAATTCTAAATTTTACTCCACAACTAGAAGCAAATGAGTAACAATATAGGAAAAAAGAAAGGTTTCAGTAAAGATACCTCAACATCTGAGGTATAGAAATTTTTTTTTTTAGTGGGAGAAGGGGGAAGTATTTATCAACCAGGTAAATTTCACAAAGGAAAACTGTTAGCTTAAGTAAAATTCTCTGCTATCACCCACCACCCAGGTAGCTGTTTCCCAAAATATTAGTATAAAGCTAGTTTATTGGATAAACTCTTCAAAAGAAACTCAAGCGTTCACTCCATTATTTCTTCTGTTCCCATTTGTTGTCTAGTAAAAACCAGTAATTTAGGTTCCACTCATTTATAATCAATCATTAAGACATGAACTGAAGTGATTTTTTACCTTTGCCTTATCTGAGACAAAAGATAAAAATATGAAAAGCATAAATAGCTTTGTAGATGAGATTTGAACCTCCTTAAGAGAATAATTGGAGCCAAGATAGTTAATAATAAGTAAACAAATGCAATTCTCCTATGCTCACCTCCAAACAACCATAAAATAGAGCCCCAAAATAAATCCTAGAGTAGCAGAACCAGCAGAAAGATAGGGTGAAACAACCTCTTAACCCAAGAAATTTGGAAAATTGACAAGAAAGGTCCTCAGATGAAAGGGGAGTGCAGCCCAGAGTGCATCCCAGCAAACCTGAAGCACCACCCCCTCTCCCCCACAGCAAACCAGTAGAAGATCCTAAGCCTCAGTATAAAGCAGCAGGGAAACATCAACACTAGGATCCCACCCCCACTTCCCATCATGCGTTAGCATAACCTGGTATAAGAGTTAGACAAGGTTTAAGTCTCCACAAATGTGGGTTCAGCGCCCATAGGTGTTTCTAATACAAAGAAAACCATATTCTTGCAGGTGCCTATAGCCAATCAAATTAGAATTAGTGGTTTCCTTTGAAACCCCAAAATCAACATATAGACCAATCAGGCTAAAACTGGTCAGGGCTAACTAGGTAACTAGGTCAAATTGCAACTATGCATGCTTAATGAGCTTCATTAATATTAACTAACACAACTTAAGAGAAGATTGCCACCATTTTGAATGTGGGATGTATGATGAGGTGAGGATTACGTGCTTACACATGGCAAGGAAGCAACATGGGTGGGGAATATAAGGAAGTTTGTAACCTGAAAGAAGCCAGACTGCTCAGGATTCTATAGGGAGGAACTGGGAGGAGCTCACTGCTTAAAGGCCTTCTCGATTCTGTACTCAGTGCTCTCTCCTCCCAAAGAGGGGCAGAGCCCACTTCTGGCCAGGAGTGCCAGTCCTCTGGATTCTCTCGGTAAAAATTACCTTGATACTAAAATTCTGTATCAGGTGCATTTCTAACACTACAGAGCAGGCAAACTCCAGATCTGAGAAATACAACCATAGCCTGACCTAAACAGATAGTCACCAATCACAATGCCTAAAGTGAAATAGGCAGCTACCAGCCAGCACCATTTCCACCATGCTTCAGCATAGCCCCAGGCAAAGAGGCTGCCTTTAGAGGCCTAACCACCTGTGCTTCACTATAGCTGCTAGGAAACACAGAAACTCCCCACTGGGTCTCACAGTACGTACCTGATACAACCACCAGGAGTCTAACCAAGCACTAGTTAACTAGGAGGTTAACTAAGCACCAGACCCCTATGGCCTCCAGCATCCCATCCATTGCATCTTTAAAGTTCAGTACCAGGCATGAAGTTCTCCGCTGGGCCTCAGAGCAACATAGGTACAGCACCAGGTAAACAGCCAAGGTCCATAGGCCTTGCAACTAGAAACTGGTGACAATGCTGCTTCCACCCTAGAAGCAGAGCTCAAATTTAAAAGAAAGGAAAAAGACCAAAAAAGGGGGATCAGTGGAAAGCAGCACCAAAAATCTGACCATAGAAAGTTCTTATTAAGGTGACATGGAAGACCAAGACATGAACTCAGAAGAGGACAACGGTCTCAAAATACCTATGGGCAAAACCCCAAAGAAAACCCAGAAAGTTCAAAAAGATCTCTTGGAGGAGTTTGGAAAAAATCTTAAAATTCTTTTTTTTTAATATAAATTTATTTATTTAACTTTTTACATTCATTTTCACAAAACTTTGGGTTCCAAATTTTCTCCCCATTTGTCTCCTCCCCCCACCCCAATATACCCAGCATTCTAATGTTCCCTATCACCAATCTGCCCTCTCTTCTATCATCCCTCCCTTCTCTTGTCCCCATCTTCTCTTTTGTCCTGTAGGGCCAGATAACTTTCTATTCCCCATTACCTGTATTTCTTATTTCCTAGTAGCAGAACAATACTCAACAGTTGTTCCTAAAACTCTGAGTTACAACTTCTCTCCATCCCTCCCTCCCCACCCATTCCCTTTGGGAAGGCAAGCAGTTCAATATAGGCCATGTCTGAGTAGTTTTGCAAGTGACTTCTATAATAGTCGTGTTGTATAAGACTAACTATATTTCCTTCCCTCCTATCCTGCCCCCCATTGTTGCTATTCTCTCTTTTGATCCTGTCCTTTCCCAAGAGTGTTGACTTCAAATTGCTCCCTCCTCCCATTGCCCTCCCTTCCATCATC
>CM053771.1:209918606-209923600 GCA_028658325.1 Potorous gilbertii | reverse complement strand
GATCTAGTGTTATCCTGATTGTATTTCCACAACACTGGAATTGTTTCTTTCTAGCTGCTTGCAATATTTTCTCCTTGACCAGAGAACTCTGGAATTTGACCACAATGCTCCTAGGAGTTTCTCTTTTTGGATCTCTTTCAGGAGATGATTGGTGGATTCCTTGAATACCTATTTTACCCTCTGGTTCTAGAATATCAGGGCAGTTTTCCTTGATAATTTCATGAAAGATGATGTCTAGGCTCTTTTTTTTGATCGTGGCTTTCAGGTAGACCCATAATTTTTAAATTGTCTCTCCTGGATCTATTTTCCAGGTCAGTTGTTTTTCCAAGGAGATATTTCCATTTTTTCATTCTTTTGGTTTTGTTTTGTGATTTCTTGGTTTCTCAGAATGTCACTAGCCTCCATCTGTTCCATTCTAATTTTTAAGTAACTATTTTCTTCAGTGAGCTTTTGAACCTCTTTTTTCATTTGGTTCATTCTCCTTTTGAAAGCATTCTTCTCCTCATTGATGTTTTGAACCTCTTTTGCCAATTGATTTAGCCTATTTTTCAAGGTGTTATTTTCTTCAGTATTTTTTTGGGTCTCCTTTAGTAAAGTATTGACCCATTTTTCATGCTTTTCTTGCATCTCTCTCATTTCTCTTCCCAATTTTTCCTCCACCTGTCTAACTGAATTTTCAAAATCATTTTTGAGTTCTTCCATGGCCTGAGCCCATTAAATATTTATTTTGGATGTTTGGGATACAGAGGCCTTGACTTCTATGTCTTTCCCTGATGGTAAACATTGTTCTTCCTCATCAGAAAGGAAAGGAGGAAATATCTGGCTCCAAGAAGTAACCTTCTATGGTCTTATTTTTTTTTCCCTTTTGTGGGCATTTTCCCAGCCAATTACTTGACTTCTGAGATTCCTTTCCACACCCACCTCCACATCAGCCCAGCTAGTGCTTGGGGTCTGAGATTCAAATGCTGCTCCCCAGCCTCAGGGCTTTCAGTGGTGGCAGGGCTGCTATTCAGTTTGAGATTAAGTTCAGCTGCTCAGGTTGGGGCAGGGCCACCTCATGAGGCTCAGTTCCCTGAGGGGGTTTATGCAGAGACCATCAACAATAGATCCAAACCCCTACCTGCTTTGGGAGCCCCTGTCTGCTGCCATCTCCACTGCTGCCTCCTGAAGGGGCCTGGGTTATGGGGACATCCCACTCCCCTCTTGGCAAGCCAGACAGGCTCTCTCACAAACCTTTGGCGTTTGTGGGTGGATGAACCTGAGGGGCTACTGGAGATTCCATCCCTGAAGCCTGCTTGGATCTGCTCCTCTCAGTGCCACGTGGCCAAGGCAGGACTGGGCTCTGCTCTGGGTCCGGTGCTCAATGGACCTTTGGTGTCTGTTTTTCAGAGCCCTCTGGAAAAGAAATCTCTTCTACTCTGTTGTTGTGTGGCTTCCACTGCTCCAGAATTTATTGAGAGTTTTTTTTATAGGTGTTTTATGGGCTGTGGGTTAGGAGCTAGCATATGTGAATCCTTCTACTCCACCATCTTGGCTCTGCCCTCTGACCAAGAATGTTTAAGGAATGTTGGCAGTTATGTCCGTCCTTAAGAGGTCCTTCCATTAATTCTAACTCAAGGAAGAGAGAGAAAAAAATTGGAAGATTACTGTAGTACTTTGAGGAGTTATGGATTTTTGATGCATACTGTTCCCTTCTTTAGCCAACCTGCCAATGATTCAAGTAATTTGAGGATATTTCTGTGAGCCTAGAAAAGGTCAGTTAACTCTAGCCAGAAGTTCCATCCTCAGATTTTAATGAGATTAGGGAAAGACTCAAATGAGTTCTGATTTAGAGTAATATTTAGACACAGTGCCAGCAACATACAGTAAATGTATTCTTAACCCAACTGGCCACTTTCCAGATATCTCAGCACTTGAGAACTGGCTGTGTTTTTAAAATGAAGATTAAGCAATGTCAGATTTTCATTTCTGAAGCTATGCAGAGGCAGTTTGAGTTAGCTAGAGAAATCATAAGAGGAAAAAGTGTAGAATTTGTCATCTGGAGACCTGGGTTCAAGTCACAACTCTTAACACATACTAATTTATCACATTAGGAAAGTCATTTCATACCTTTGACTTCAGTGTTCTCATCTGTAAAATAAGACAGTTTAATTCAGTGATCTCTAAGATCCCTTATGCAGCTTAATAATATTATTTTTTCTCAGGACCTTTATCCAACATAATCAATATGATTAACCTTCAACATTCAATTCAACTGCTACCTCTTACATAAAGTCATTCCTGATTCCTTAGTAGTCTTTAATGCAAAATCACCTCACATTTATTTATTGTTGGGGGTCTTATATGTGTGTACTTACATCTATCTATCCTCAGTATGAATGTAAATTCTTTAAGGGAAATTTAGTCTCTGTATCTCCAGTGCCTAGGATAGTACTTAGCATATATTAGACTCTTAATGAAGATTGATTAATAATTTTAGTTCAAATTCTCATAACTGTTTACTTTAGAAACAAGTCAAAAAAAGTCATTAGGCCATAGTTTCCTAACTGAAGTTAGCCTGGAAAGCATAGTACATGTAAGAAAAACAAAATAATAAAATTAGATTGAGTGGCAATAGGAGTAGACAGTTTCAGAAGGAAACTATTAGCATTAAAAGTGTTTTATTGGATGGCTCAATAAGATAATGAAAGTTGATTGTGGGGTAGAAATGCATTAGGAGATTGAATACTAAGAGACAGAGAAAGCAAAGAGCCAAGAGCACAGAGATTCCATGTTGATTGGAAAAAGAAGAATGAACAGAATTAAGTAAGGGAGCTCATTTTCTTTAAAGGTTAGTGAAGACAAGGTTAGTAATTAAATGTTAGGTGAGGGTTGTATATTCCAAGGAAATGAATTTAGGTTCAGCCAAAAGGAAATATCATTGGCACCTATTTTGACTAATCTATAGTATTGGAAAAAGAAATTATCCTTTTGTTTACAGGTAGCTAAAATGTGATTTGTTGTTTCAGTTCCTTCCCTTTCCCAAACAAAACTCTTACATCAGGTAATGAAAGAGTAAAAAATTAAAATGAAATAAATAAAAAACTCTGTGAGCTCTACAGGGATTGGAAAGTTACATATTAAAACCAAATGTTCAGGGACTAAAATGAAAGGTTTCTTTTGTAATTTAAAAATTAAAGTTGAATGAAAATTTTTTTTGCTCAATAAATGAACTGCAAAGGACTCCCTTGCCCTAGACCATCATAAAAATTTTGAGTATATGAATTTTGAATTCTCTGATAATACTGTTGATTTTTCCTGTCTTTTCATGTTCCTTTATGGAAATGAGTTTGCCATGATGCAAGATTCTTTTATCTCACTTAATGTGATTCTGGTTTTGTTGCAATTCTTGATGGTAAGAATAATATTATTTATTAAAATCCTGCTGGATTCTTAGCATTATGGAAAGTTCTGAAGAGAACAAAAGGATTAAATAAAACCTGGTCATCATGCTCAAAGATTCTACAATCCAATAGTGAGATAGAACATCAACAGATGTATGCGTAACATACAAGATCATATGATAGTATTAAGACAAGTTACCTCATGTCTCAGTCTATTTCTGCATTAAAATTATGATGATGATAGTGCCTGTATTGTAGGGATAATCAAGTAACACACTGTGTAGAAAGCACTTTGAAAGCCTTAAAGAGGTACACAGATATAATCTATGATAAAGACAATGATGTTAAAAAAATGCTATGGTAGATATGAGTTGGTCATTACTAGATAGGGGATAGGAGTGGCAATCAAGGAAGACTTCCTGAAAGAGGTGGCAATAGGATGGGTTTTAAAGAATGATAGAAATTCAGTATGTAATGATAAAGAGAAATGCCATTCCACACAGGGGGGACCAATGGAACAGATGCATAGGTAGGAGTTTACAACGTAAGTTAGGAGGAAATAGAATAGTCTTCTTCAGCTAGAGGACATAATGTATGGAGGGAGGTAAAATGAAAATGTACTAGGAAAAGTTGGTGCACTTAGTTTGTGGAAGGCCATAAACACCAGATTGAGGAGTCTGCACTGCATTTGGTAAGTAGTAAGAAGCCAGTGAAGATTTCTGAACAGAGTAGTCACACACACACACACACACACACACACACACAATCGAAAAACAAAAAACATTATTTTTGGAGTGATATGAAGAATGGGAGAGAGACTTTAGGTTTGAAGATGTTTATGAAGACTGCTATAGTAAACAAGATATATAGGTGATAATATGAAACTGATTTAAGGAACCTGAGCCACAGTATGCTCATCCATAAAATATAGATTTAAGTGTTTATAATACCTAGATAACAGGGTTGTATGTAAAGACTAAGTGACATAATTTAAAGCATGGAAAGCACTGTCTAATCATAAAGGCATGTAATTATTATTAATACTGTAACTGTAACAATACTGTATATTATGACTATACTAGCCATTGTTTAATATGGGAAATACATTGGCCATTTCCAAAATTAAACTCGATTAGATGGCGGTCTCTTAAGCAAACTTACCAAGCCAAGTGCCTGATTCTGAAGGTGTTATTTGTGGAAAGGGAGTATTTTCTTTAATATTGATTTTTACTTTGCTACTCATATTAACCTGGAGCAAACATAGGGCTGGTAAATCCAGCTTACTTTTTGGAAGTATATCAGCACCTGAATATAAAATTGCATTTTCATTTTCAATTTTTCTACTTCACTATTTTTAAATCAATACCAAGTAGTTTTGCTAATGGCTGTTCCTTTCAACATAGCTTGATGTCTGTAATTTCTATTCCCCATTTGTCCCTATCTTTTCTCATTATTTAACTTGATATAGATTTTTTTGTTACAAGTGATTTTTTTTTATTGAGTTCTATTGAATTTTATATCATGATGTTTCGATAGATTTAGTTTTCAAAATGTAAATACGTTTTCCTATTATTTTCATTTTTATAATTTTGTCATGGCATACTTAATATT
>CM053771.1:209821106-209916106 GCA_028658325.1 Potorous gilbertii | reverse complement strand
AGTATTGATTGTAATCCTAAGGGATCAAGGACCTTCCTAGGTAAGGTCTAGAGTTCCACCCAAGACAACAGGGGATACACCTCTAAACAGATCACACACCAGCTTAGAGGTAATGAAAACTTCCAAACTCCTTAACTAACTGAAAAAAAGGAGTTCATAAAAGTCTGAATCTTGAGACAGTGCTCTCCCAACTCACTTCATATCATGCTTGGAACTCAGCCCAAGATAAAGTGCAAAATAAAAAATTAGTGTGGAATAGTAAACATAATATTTAAAAAGAACCTTCACAAAAACACTACGTGGGGACAAAGAAGATCAATGCATGAACTCAGAAGAACTAAATGAAGTCAAAACAGTTACAAGCAAAGCCTCAAAGAAAAGAAAAATGTGAAATGAGCCCTACCTCATTAAACATTCCCAGAAGACTTAAAAAAACAATTTTCAAAATCAAATAATAATGTAGGAAGAATATTAGTGAAAAAATACAAGTAAAGGAAAATATTATGAGGAACAAAAACAATTAATAGCTTGGAAAAGGAGGCACAAAAATACTGAAAAAAAATAACAAAACAGAATTGGCCAGATATAAAACAATTGGTAATAGATATCTATTTTATGCAACAAGAAAGTAGAAAGGAAAGGGATTAAGAGAAAGTGGAGGAACAAAAAGGAGGGCAAACAAAAAAAGGCAGTGATCAGAAGCTAAATAGTCTTTAGAGGGGGTACAGGAGAGAGAGAGACAAGGAAAGAGAGAGGGAAAGGGAGAGGGAGAGGGAGAGGGAGGGAGGGAGGGAAAGAGGATAAACAAAGGAAAGTATGATGGAGGGAGATACACAGTTAACTATCATAGCTGTGGATGTGGATAGGATCAATTCACCCATAAGACAGAGATTGATAGATTAGAAATCAGAATACAACAATACATGATATACAAGAAACAAACTTGAAATGGAAAGATGGACAAATTAAAATGAAGGGCTAGAGCAGAATCTATCATGATGCCAGATGCCAGTGAAATAAAAAACAAAAAGAAAAGGTGTCATTAAGAATCATGATTTCATGCAAAGAAAAGGAGACCTATTAAAAAGGAATAAACAGGGAAACTGTGTCTTGCTAAAAGGCACCATTGGCTGTGAAATATCAATCCTAAACATATATTTAGTCAATGGCATAGAATGCAAATTCTCAAAAGAAAATTTAATTATAGAAGAAAATAAAGTGGAACACTATAACAGTGAAGGACATAAACTTTACTATCTCACATCCAGATAAATCTAACAATAAAACAAATAAGAAAGAAGCTAAGGAAATAAACAGAGTTTTAGAAAAAGCTACATAAGAAATAACTCTGGAGAAAATAGAATGATGAATAACAAGGCAAATACCTTTTTCTCAGTTGTATAAGGAACCTTCACAAAAATTGACTATATATTAAAGTATAAAAACCTTTCAATCAAATGCACAAAGGCTGAAATATTACAGACCATCATGGACAACAATTATATTCAATGAAAGGCTATGTAATCATAAGTTAAAATAATTTGGAAACTAAATAACCTAATCCTAAAAACAATAAGCAGGTCACATATAAATCGTAGAATCAGTCAAATTAATCAAAGATAACGACAACAATGAGATAGTATGTCAAACTTTTTGAGATGCAGCAAAAGCAGTATTTAGGAGATATTTTATGCGTCTAAATGCTTTCATCACTGAAAGAGAAAAAGAACAGAATAACGAATTGGGGTATTGGGCATGGAATTGAAACATTGGGGGAGAAAATCAAATTGATTATTTCCAAAAGGATATCCTGAAAATCAAATGAGAGATTAATGAGTGAAAGTTTTAAAAAATCAAATGTAGAAAGTAAGATAGAAACTAGTTTTATTAAAAAATAGTAAAATGGAAAAGCATTCGTTAATTTGATTCAAAAAACAAAATTACCAGTATCAGAAATGAAAAGGTTGAATGTGCCACCAATGAAGATACAAGCAATTCAAAATCAAAGAATTCAAGCAATTATTAGGAGTGATTTTGTCCAAATATAAGCCAGTAAAACTGACAATCTATGTGAAATGGATGAATATTTACAAAGGTATAAGCAACCAGATTAACAAGAGGAAAAAGAATGCGTAAATAACCCTACCTTAAGAAAATAAATTGAATTAAGGCCAAAGATCACAAAATTTGTAAAATACTTTGTACCAGCACTATCGCTACTAGGTCTCTATCACAAAGACTTCAAAGTAAAGGGGAAAAGGACATATTTATCCAAAACTATTGATAGCAACTCTTTTGCAGCTGTAACAAAGATGAAGTTAAGGCCATACCCATTAAATGGGAAATTACTGAACAAGCCATGGTAAATTGTTGTGACAGAATACTATTGTGCTATAACAAATGATGAGCAAATAACAAGATTGCTCTGGAAAAAGAAAGTGTCAAGAATATCAAGAGAATCAATGAAAAATATGTCTAGGAGTTCTCAGTTTAAAACTATATTAAAAGTCAGTAATCATCAAACATTTGGTACTAGCAAAGAAATAGAATTAGGTATATAATACATATTCATGACTGTAAGTGACCCTGATAATACACTGTGTGATAAAAGCAAAGATTTACGTTTTCAGAATTAGAACTCACCACTTGACAAAAACTGCTGGAAAACTAGAATGGAATTTGGGTAGAAACTAGGTATAGACCATGATCTTACACCATTTAGTAATATAAGGCAGAAATTGGTTAATGATTTAGACATATCATTGCTAAATGAGGGAAGTATGGAAAGTTGCACTTGTCAGATCCATGGATAAAGGAAGAGTATGTGAATAAACAAGAGATAGAGATGATACCAAAAAGTAAAATGTACAATTTTGATTGCATTTTATTAAAAAAAAATTGCACAAACAAAGTAAGAAGGAAAACAGGAAACTTGGTGGGAGGGGTAGTGGTGGTGGAATTACAACCAGTTTATCTGATACAGGCCTTATTTCTCAAATATATAGGTAAGGGAGCCAAATTAAAAAAAAAAAACTACAAGTCATTCCCCAGCTGATTAAGGTTCAATGGATATGAACAGGCACTTTTCAGGAAAAATCAAAGTTATCAATAGGCTCATAAAAAATCCTCTAAGTTAATATTGCTTAGAGAAATCCAAAACAAAGCTACTCTTAGATACTAGCTGATATTGACTAGATTGACTAACATGGAAGAAAAGAGTAGTAAACTAATCCAGTCATTCTAAAGAACAATTTTAATCTGTGCCCAAAGAGCTATAAAACTCTGCATATAAATTAATCCAGCAATACTATCACTAGGTTAGTATCTCAAAAAAATTCAAAAGGGGAAAGGCCTGTTTGTTCAAAATATTTCTAGCGCTATTGTAGTGGTAACAAAGAAGCAAAAATTGAGGAAATGCCCATTAATTGGAAATGACTGAACAAATCTTTATATATTATTGTGATGAAATAATATTTGCTATAGCAAATGATAAACTGGATGGTATCAAAAAGAACTGTGAAGACTTATATGAACACATGAAAAATAAAGTAAGTAGAATGAGAACATTGTACATGGCAGCAATAATATTATGACTGATGAACTTTAGAAGGCTTAGTTTCTCTAATCAAGATAATAATCCAAGGCGATCTTACAGAACCTAGGAAGAAAACATCTATTCATTTCCAGATTCACTCACACATAGACACATGCACAAATGTGTAGATATATTTACATACATATACACACATGCATGTGTGTATGCATATATGTGTGTCTATGTGCATATACACCTCCATGCATGTGTACCATACACCCACCCACGTGTGTATATGTGTGTATTGAATACATGCATGCATGCATGTAGGTAGATAGAAAAATAGAGTTACCAGATCTGGGATTTCATTTATATAAGCAACTTTCAATTAGTAAATATTTTATACTGATGAAGGTGAACATCTGCTCAGCATCTTTTAATTTTAGAAAGTTGCCTGGAGTATGGAGTAGTTACGTGAATTAAGGCTCACCAAGTCAAGAAATGTGAAGATACCTTGACAGAAAAAGAACCCTAAGTTACTTAAATTCTGAGCTCTCAGAACTTTAGAAATTTAACAAAGTATAAATAAACAAGTAGGAATGTATATCTATGTGTTTCTCCGTGTGTATACACTATATTTGTGCATATATTAAAAGAATGTTAGAAAAATGAATATAAGTCCATTCTCATTATTAAGTGGAAATAGAAAAGTATATATTCATTTTTTATTATTGAATAGCCTTTTAGATATAATAGTCATACTGAGAACTTAAAGGACTCATAAATTAGATTAAAGATGTAAAAATCCTAAACACACCATTTACATTTCATAATGCAATGATATTAATCAATGAAAATATAAATAAATAATTGATCTACTCCAAAATCTTGACTACATAGCAATTACCTAATTAACAAATAGGTTAAAGACTAAACCATCAAAATAATAAATAATTATATTGAAAAAAGAACATTATCAGAAACACAGTATTCTATAATTTTTGGACTACAGTTAACAGTTATTAGTAGAAAATCCACCTTTATTTGATCATGTAATCTCTCAAAAATCTTAGTGATACATATTAACTAAAATCAATATAACAAGTCTTAGGAAACAAACAGATGAAGATTAGAGGGGAAAATTCTTTGCATCAAATGAAAATGATAAAAATCTGACATCCAAAATATATATTGAATAGGTGCACTTTTATAAGGATAAAAAACACTAAGATAACCATGCTCAAAGAATATAAACAAATCATTTCCAAAAGGAGGAATGAGTGCTATTAAAAACATCTACAATTATTCTAATTATCAAAGGAATGAAAATAAAAATAGGTATTATACCATAACCATATAATTGACAAAGAGGAAAAAATATTTCCAGGACTGTGGAATGAGTAATTCACTTACTATGGTGATTTAATTTATTTGAATATTCTGTAAGGCAATTAAGAATTATAATGGAAAGTTACTAGATTCTCCATACTCTTCAACAGAGTAATCCTACTATTGACTCTATGTCCTAAGGAGTTAAAAAAAACAAAGAAAATATCCGTAGTATATATACATATATATGTGTGTATACATATGTATATGTATTTGTATGATGCATGTGTATATGTGTGTGCATGTGTGTATGCAGAGAGAGAGAGAGAATAGTGTTACTCTTTATAATAGTTCTGTACCTAAAACCCAGGGAACCAAAAACAAGTTCAAATGACTCTTCTACCACTTGTGTGAATATCAGCAAATCATTAAACATATTTGTGACTAAAATCATAAGAACTGCGTTTTCACATATCCTCTTGCATAAAAATGCCAATAATATCAGTCTCATAGAATTGTAAGCCTCAGAAGGGATTATGTTTGTATATCATAAAAATTCCATATGGTGATTATTAATACAGACTCAATTACTATTAAACTAAGTTTATTTTTTTTCAAAATTAGCTTAAAGTGTGGAATTGGGTGAATATATGCTTGGAATAAGGAGAGTGCAAACCATTGACATCTCTACTCCTAGAAAGGATGGATAACAATTTTCAGGATTATGGTTTAATTAACAGGGCTGCATCTAATGGGCAGGAAGAGTACATACAGTTTGAGGATCAAATTAAAATCTGCGTATTCCAATATATCTTATTTCCAATGTTAAAATATGATCAAGAATGATTTGTTTCTTTGTGTTAAATATTTCTACTTCCCTTTAAAAATATAAATAGGCCAAGATGGCAAAGTAATTGGTAATTACTATCTCCTTTCCCTTGTTGACCTTTAGGAGCCCAGAGAATATCTCCCTGGGAAAAACCCTGGAACAGTAGGAGTAAACAGAATCTTCGTACATGAGGCTAGGAATATCACCAAGGAGGGTCCCTCTTGCTGTGGCTGAAGGGGACCAGTGCAGGTTCAGAACCGTCCCAGACAGCCCCACCTCAACAAATCATGAGAAAATCCTGATCCACAGCTGGCAAAACCATCAAGTGACAACACCAGGACCCAGGTGTGCCTCAGCACCCCAGGGGAATTGGGAAGACATTAGTACAGAAAGGATCACCAACTACTCATAATACCTATGCTCTAGCTTAGCAGAGGAGACCTCCTGTAGCCAGACCACCCCTCCCCCACACTTAACAAACTAGCTCCAGGGTGACTTCAGGGAAATCCCAAAACACTTCACCTGGTCTCTGTTTTCCAACACCAGCCAGCTCAGCACAAAGAAAGCTGCAGAATTATAACTTCTAGCTGAAAGAACCAGAGACCACAACACACAAAGCCTCAAGTTTAAGGCACAAGAACTGTGGGACAGAGCCCTTTGTGCCCCAGATGCAGAGGCCTACTTTAAAAGCCAGAAAAGGGTGATAATCATGAGTAAGAGGCAAAGCAGAAAAGAAAAGATCATGGAATCATTTTGTGGGGACAAGGACCAAAACACAAATACCAAAGAGGTCAGCATTGAGACTACGCTTTCATCTGAAACTTCAGAAGAGACTATGGACTGGTCTGAATCACAAGTAGCATTCTTGGAAGAGCTCAGGAAGGATTTTAAAAGTCAAATTAAGGAAATAGAAGAAAAATGAACCAATGACTTTAAAAATATGAAAAAGAAATCACAGAAGAATTTAAAAGGATAACTGGACAAAATATGAAAAAAGAAATCACAGAAGAATTTAAAAGCATAACTAGACAAATGGAAAAGGAAGTACAAAACCTAACTGGAGAAAATAACTCCTTAAAAGGAACAATTGGACAGATGAAAAAGGAGATTCAAAAGTTAACTGAAGAAAACGATTTGATAAAAATCAGAAATGGGCAAGTAGATGCTAATGACTCTATGAAACGTCAAGAATCAATCAAACAGAATACAAGAATGAAAAGATAGAAGAAAATGTAAAATATCTAACTGGAAAAGCAATTGACCTGGAAAATAGATCCAGAGAGAAAATCTAAGGATCATTGCTCTACCAAAAAGCCATG
Organism: Potorous gilbertii; assembly: GCA_028658325.1. Lineage (NCBI taxonomy): Eukaryota > Metazoa > Chordata > Mammalia > Diprotodontia > Potoroidae > Potorous > Potorous gilbertii. The sequence goes on along the minus strand of CM053771.1, from coordinate 209,909,094 downwards.
ATGATAAAAAAGGAGCCTGGACAATATCATCCAAGAAATCATCAAGGAAAATTGACCAGAAGTCCTAGATCCAAAGTACAAAATAGTCATTGAAAGAATTCACCGTTCACCTCCTGAAAAGGATCCCAAATTAAGAACACCAAAGCATATATTGTTGCCAAATTCCAGAACTGTCAAGTAAAGGAGAAAATACTGAAGGCAGTCAGAAAGAAACAATTCAAATATTGAGGAGCTACAGTCAGGATCACACAGGACCTTGCAGCTTCTAAATTAAAAAATCAGAGGAACTGGAATATGATATTCTGTAAGGCAAAGGAGCTGGGACTACAACCAAGGATTAATTACCCAGTAAAGTTGAGCATAATATTTCAAACAAGGATTTCAAGCAACGAAATAAGGGATTTCCAGACCTTCCTAATGAAAGGGTCAGAACTCAATAGAAAAATTGATCTTCAAACACAGGTCTCAAGAGAGGGTAAAAAAAATTACTCATTATGGGCAAACTGTTTACCTCCCTATAAGGAAAGATGACACTTCTTAATCTTGCGAATTGTATATTTATTATGAAATATAAAAGGGATATACATAGATAGAGGGAGTAGATATAAATTAAATGTTGTGATGAAAACAAATGTGATTGAAGTGTGTGAAAGGATTGTAATGGGAGACATAAAAACGAGGAGGCAGAAAAAATAAATTCCATCACAGGAAGAGGCACAAAAATGTATTAGAGTAGAGGGAAAGAGGGGAGGGAGATGAGCACTGCTTGAGCGGTACTCTCATCTGATTGGATTCAAGGAGGGTACAACAAACTCAGTTAAGTATAAAAATTCAACTAGCTCTATACTCAGTAGGGGGAGAAGTGGGAAAGAAAAGGGAAGGGAGGTTAAAAGGGAGGGAAGAAATAGTAAGGCAGAAGAGGATTAAAAGGAATGGGAGCTGAAAAAGGAGGGAAGAGTGAGGGAGGCCCTGGCCAAAAATTAAAACTCTATTGGGGAGGGGAAGGGAGAACTAAAAGTATAAACAAAGGGAAAGGAGATGGAGGGAAAGATACAGATAGTAATCACAACTGTGAATGTGAATGGGAGAAACTCTCCCATAAAACAGAGACAGATAGTAGAATGGATTAAAAACTATAAAAAACTATAATTACAAGAAACACATTTGAAATGGGGGCATACATATAGGGTAAAGGTAAAAGGTTGGAGCAGAATTTGTGCTTCAGCTGTTGTAAAAAAAGCAGGGGTAGCAATCCTAATCTCAGACAAAGCAAAAGTAGAAATAGATCTAATCAAAAGAGATAAGGAAGGAAACTATATCCTGCTAAAAGGCATCATAGACAATGAAGAAATTTCACTACTGAACATATATGTTGCAAGTGGTATAGCATTAGAGGAGAAGTTAAGGGAGTTACAGGAGGAAATAGACAGTAAGACTATACTAGTGGGGGACCTCAACCTCCCCGCTTTAAACTTGATAACTCTAACCTCAAAATAAATGAGAAAGAAGTTAATGAGGTGAATAAAACTCAGGATAAGGTAGATATGATAGATCTCTGGAGAAAATTGAATGAGGATAGAAAGGAATATACCTTTTTCTTAGCAGTCCATGGCACATGTAAAAAAATTGACTGTGTACTAGGCAATAAAAACCTCACAATCCAGTACAGAAAGGCAGAGATAGTCAATGCTTCCTTCTGAAATCATGATTCAGTAAAAATTATATGTTGGAAATATAAACCAAAAACTAATTGGAAACTAAACAATCTAGTCCTAATGAATGAGTGGGTTAAACAATAAATTATAGAAACAATCAGCAACTTCTTTCAAGAGAATGACAATAGTGAGACAACCTATCAAATCTTATAGAATACTGCAAAAGTGGTTCTTAGGGGAAGTTCTATATCCTTGAATGCCTACATGAATAAAATAGAGAAAAAAGAGCTCAATGAATTGGGCATGCAGCTAAAAAAGCTTAAAAAACAACAAACAAAAGTCCCCAAGTAAATACCAAATTGAAAACAATGAAAACCAAAGGAGAAATTAATGAAACTGAAATTAAGAAAACTATTGAACTAATAAATAAAACTAAAGCCTGCTTTTATGAAACAAACAATAAAACTGATAAACATTTGGTCAATTTGATGATAAAAAGAAAGAAGAAACAAAATTACTAACATCGAAAATGAAAAGGCTGAACTCACTTCCAATGAGGAAGAAATTAAAGCAGTAATTAGAAATTACTTTGCCTAACTGTATGCCCATAAATTTGACAACCTAAATGAGATGCATGATTACTTTAAAAAATATAAATTACCCAGATTAACAGAAGAGGAAGTTGAGTACTTAAATAACCCTATCTCGGAAAAGGAAATTGAACAAGCCATCAATGAACTCCCTAGGAAAAGAATCTCCAAGGCCAGATTGATTTACAAGTAAATTTTGTTAAACGTTTAAAGAACAGTTAATTCCAATATTATTTAGACTATTTGGAAAAATTCCCAAAGAAGGAGTCCTACTAAATTCTTTTTATGATACAAATATGGTTCCGATACTTAAACCAGGAAAAACCAAAATGGAGAAAGAAAATTATAGACCAATTTCTCTAATGAATACAGATGCAGAACTAGGCTCTTGAGTGTTTGTTTATGGGAAACTGGGAGAGTGTGGAGGTTTGGGAATGACTTTGTCCCCTGCAGTGCTAATGTGTATTGACGTCTTGTCAATACACAGTGCAAATGGGTATTGACTTAACAAGATGGATTTAGCTTTCTGGTGTCTGAATAATTTTTCCTTCTGCCTTCTATATGGAGAGTCTGTTATATTTTGTGATTCAGAATTATGCTAGCATATTCATAGTTGCCCTTGATGCTGTGAATATTGCTTAGACTATACACCAAGTCGTACAAAGTAATAATTCACTTCTCTCCATTCATATTGCCTTGTGAGGTAAAATGGTGAAAACTAAGTAAAGTCACTTCTGGAATTCCCCTAGATTTTGTTTGGTTTTGTATTAGAAGCAACTGGAGGTGGTATGGATAAAGTGCTAGGTCTGGCAGGAGTCAGGAAGACCTGAATTCAAATTTGGCCTCAGATATTTACTAGCTGTGTGATTCTCGACAAATCGACCTCTGACTGTTTTAGTTTCCTTGACCATAAAATGGGAATAGTAAAACATCTACCACATAGGGTTTCTGTAAGAATCAAATGAGATCATATTTATAAAAGTACATAACTCAATGCCTGGCACAGATGTAGGTGCTATATAAATGATAATTCTCTTTCCTTTCCCTTCCTCTTAGTGATTATATGTTTATCTCATTATTACAACACTAGAAAAAGGCTTTCTCTGAACTTTATTTTTAGACTTATAGTCAGCAAGATAAAACTTTCTTTTGGAAGAAATGGGAATTGGTGTTAATGTAATCACTGACTAACATTCATTGCTTATAAGTTCCTGTAGAGCAAGGACCCTATTTTGTTTTTTTGTTGGAAGTCCCTCAGTGATTAGCTAAATGCCTTACACATAGAAGATATCCACAGAGATATTGAATTGAATTGACTTAAATAGACCACCACTTTTCTATCTGTTACAGTGCTATTTCTCATTTTGTTCATTTTTATTAAGGTGCCATTGGTTAGTAAAGGTTTCTTTTTTAGAAAGCCTAATATGCTAACATTCATCTTTTCAAGTCAGATAAACTAAGGTATGTATATTTCAATTATTGTAATATTCTTCAATTTACACCAGGATTCATTGGAGAATTCCTTTGAAAAACATGTTCCTTGAACTCATTTGAAGATGATTGATCTCAAAGATCTGCAGATTAAGAAGGCTTTCACAGAACTAAAAGCAAAGTTATTGATACTCAGGAGAAGGTGAAGGTTATAGATATATAGGTGGAATAGCTAAATAAAATGAAAAGCCACACATATGCTGGAGATGCAGAAATTACAATTTTGGTAAATGAGACTCACATACATTAAAGAATAAGATGAATGTTGATTCTTCAGTCTAAAAAGTAGTTCATGGTCAGCTGCTAGAGAAACAGAAAATAGCAGGAAAACAAATTAAGGAACTGGAAATTTGCCCAAATTGAAAGAGCTGTAAATACTCTCCAGAGGAAAGATTTCGCACCAAGGTTCTGTAGCTGGCAATTGTCTACTTAGCCATGAGATTGAAACAAATTGTTGACTGAATGTGAAGCCAATTCAAGTGTATTCAATTTAAATACATTCAAAAGGCACTATTAATTCACTGTTAGCTTCTTGGATCTGGCTTTTTCTTGTCATGAATTTTCAAGTGAAAACCAAGGATTAAGCTCTCTGTGAATAGAGAGGACTCAAGTCTTTGTTTCTCTACCAGTGATGCCAAGTGAAAGCATGAGCACATGCTCTTAATGTTGTTTTGTTGCAGTTGTGTACTCTTTCCCACTTTTCAGACAATAATACTGGAAATGTATGTCAGGAGGTAAAATGACTTGTGTGATGCCTACTATATTCCAGGCACTGTGCTCACTACTTTTAAAAATATTTCTTCATTGATCCTTATTACCTTAAAAGATCAGGAAGCCCAAGAAGGAAGTCCAAGATTGCCAGACACCAGATGTTGATGAGTGACATTAAAAGGTCCAGTCTTTCAATAGCAGATATTTTAACTTATCCATCCTTTTGTCATCAATGGCACATTTACAAGTGACCTTGGTGGGAATAATGTTAGTTTTTCCTAATGAGGGTACTTTCCTCAGGGTCCAAGGTGATGTAGCATAAGTGCTCCCCTGATTTTGCATATTGCACAGCATACTGTCATTGATTTTGCTTAATTGTTAAAGGAAGTATGCTATAACAAAGGGTACAGTAAAATGGGGTATGTTGGTGACATAAAAACAAGTCATATTTGTTTTTGAAAAATGGATTCCATTTTGTTGGCCAAGGTGAATATGTTCTCTCAAAGTTAGATCATAGAGTTTCATTAGCTAGCAAAATATTGACAACAATATTTTTCACTCTCTCTTTATCATACAGTCAATAATATATACATTAGCAGTGGTTTTTATAAGTGACTTGGTTATAGTGACTGGTTAGTGTCAGAATTGGATTCAAATTCAGATCTCTTGTCTGTAGGCCCTATATCTTTTCCACTATGCAATTCTGTTTTGTATAATAGAGCATAATATTTATCTGGTGGGATAAGAGGATAGGAATATTCTTTTTGAGAGGAGTTTCAAATTATGGTATAAAGTCTGATCTGAGGAGGTTCTACCAATAGCCAGAGGGTAGCATGATGTTGCTAGATAGTAGATACTGGAAAAGGGGATGTTAGGACTTCAGTTGCCAGAGTAGCATTCACATTCAGATTGAAGCTTTTTTCACATTTTTGCCTGTAGATGACTTTGAAACATTCCATATTGTGGCATGAAGAACAAGATCAAGGCACTTAGAAGTTTGAAGGTACCTCAAGGAATAAAATGACATTATATTCAATATGATACAGCAGTTCTACAGAATTCCAAAAATAAGTCAGTCAATCAACAATCATTGATTAAGTACCTACTTCAGGCACTGAACTAAGTCAGAGTACCTCTCTTCAAGAAGGGAGAGAAGATGCAAATGACATAGAAATGTGCTGTTCACAGGATAAATTGGAAATAATCCTAGAGGGAAATGATCCCAGGAGTAGCATTAAGGACAGATGAATCCTTAATGCAAAAGGCGAGGTTTTAGTTTAAACTTGAAGGGAGCCAGGGAAGTTAGGAGGTGGAGATGATAAGGCAGAGCATTCCAAGGATAGGTGGGAGGACAGTCAGTGAAACTACTCAGAGTTAGAGACAAATAATTTTCTACACTGGTCTTTTCCCTCCTGCCAAACCATATTGTTGAGATTTTTTTAGTTTCATAGTCCTATCATATCCTCTAAGGTTTAGGGAAATCAAGAAATGTAAACTGCTAAATCACTTCAAGCTGTTTTTCCTTTGAGAATGGAATGACATAATCTGTAACTCCTAACTGGATAATTTATTCCATTTTTTTTGTCAGAATACCTGTCAAGACAAAGTTTTCATATGTCCTAGAGAAGGGGTTGGAAATTGTCCTCTTGCATTTAAAAATTGCACACCCTATGCATTTCAGTCCAGCAAAGAGTTTGAGGCTTTACTATAATGCACATGAAAGACTTATCACAAAATAAGTAACTACAAGCTATGAAAAGTAGGATTTTCTGCTAGCAAAGATATGTGCACACACAGAGGGAAATAAGATTTAAAAGTATCCCTTATTTTGCCCACCATAGGTCTTATACTAGGCGGTAACTGCATGACTCGGCTAGTTTTGGTTTTTTAGCATATTTTCTTCTCTATCATTATATCAGTGAAAATACAATTGTACTATTTAAAAGTTATTTCAAAATACATCCTTTTAACTTTATTAAGGCCCATGTTATTTGCTATTATTTTGTAAATGTCATCAAATCCCTTGTAGTTATCATCCATAAAGAGTGACCATCTTTGTTTTCATTATTGTTTTTGTTAATTTTGGAAAATATTGTTTACTAAAGATGCATAGTTTGGAAAATATCATATTCTATTACTGATTCAAAGTCATTATTTGGCCTTATCCAAATTCATATATTTCTTTATAAAATGGGAATAATTTATGAGGGTTAGACATTTCAGGTGTTAGGTTTCTTTTGAAAGTTTTAAATGTGTATATATATCTTTGCATTCTTTTTTTTAATTTGTTTTTAGTTATTCTTGACCCCATTTGGGGTTTTCTTGGCAAACATACTGGAGTGCTTTGCCATTTTCTACTCCAGTTCATTTTACAAGTGAGGAAACTGAGGCAAACAGTTAGGTAACTTGCCTGGGGTCACACAGCTAGTACGTGTGTGACAGCAAATTTGAATTCAAGAAGGTGAATTTTTCTGACTCCAGGCATGACTCTTTATCCATTGTGCTTTCTAGCTGCATATATGAATACACATGTATTTACATATACACACACCAAAAGCACATGTATCACAATTGCACATATACTACATTTTTAAATATATGCATGTATGTGAATGCATTTACATGTATATTTCAGTCCTACAATGAATCTTATCTCACTGATGTATAGATTGCAAACCGATTACACCACATTGTATGCTACTTTTACCCATGTTTTCCCATGAATTCTCTATGTAATCATTCCTATATTTTGCTTTGCTGTTATTACATTGAAACCAATACAGCATTCACCTTGCCCATGTTATCCATAACTCTTGGAGATGAATGACTGGAAATGAAGATATGTGGGTCATGCAATTGCAATAAGGAATAACAGCTAGACAGTTATATTATGAGATACAGAGAGAGATGGCAGAATATAAGAGGATGAATGCTGGATTTAGAGTCAGAACTGCTATGTTCAAATTCCAATGCCAACAGAACAGTCTCTATGGCTATGGATATATCATTTGGTCTTTCTGAATTTCAGTACCCACATCTGTAAAGCAGGCATAATAACGCTTACACTGCCAACTTGACGAGACTCATGTGGGGTGGGGAAAGAAAATTGTTTTGTTATTTTCTTGTTAAAACACTGAGAGGAAATTCTCCTGCAATTAGCATAAATCTGCTCTGGAGCTTTTCTGAAAGAACATGAAAAAGAGTCTTTCAGATTAAAAAGAAGAAGAGGAATACCTAGCAATTTCTCAGATCAGGGTGATCATGGATCCATCAAGTAACATACACAATGTCATTATTTCCTTGAGTATTTTGGATTACTCATTTTAACTTTAGATATTCTTTGTTATAATTACTATAGAAAGTTATTTACTTTTTTTATTATGATTTAAATAATTGACTTTTGAATTGACTCACTTTATAATGAAAAGGTGAACTCATTTTCAACCTTCAAAGCTTTATTAGCTTTCCATTGATTTCAATGACAGGTGACAAGATAATTGTTATGAAGACATCAGCACGAGAAAAAAAAACAACACACCAAGATTCTAATATTGAATTATTAGTCAGAGTTGGCTTAGAATGCTTCTATTGAATTGAATCCTTTATATTACTTAAGAAAAAAATGATTGAGGGCAAAGTATGTACAAATCAAACAAAAATTTGCAATTTGGAGAGTAGCTAAGATTTTTGGTATGAAATTATTTAATTTATCAGAAACATATTTCCCTTAAGTTCTCTGGTCACAGCATATTCCTTTCAAATGGTTACATTTACCTAGGCATCCAGCAAAGTACTTTTAATGTGGCAGATATTCACTAGGTATTTGTCATTTTCAGTTGATAAAATTGATAAATTCTCCTATAACCTTGAATATTCCTTATGTTCATCTACTATCATATGCAATTTTAAAATAAATGAGAGATAAAATGAAACGTTAGAGAAAGAGAGATTAAGATAAGCTAAGAGAGAAAGAGATATCTATAAAGGACAATGGAGGGAGAGGAAGATAGAAAGAGGAAGAGGTGGAGCCATGATAGCATAGTAAATTGACTCATCTGAGCTGTTCCTCAATTGCTTCTAAATACCTTTAAAAATGACTGTAAAGAAATTCTAGAGCAGCAGAACCCACAAAAAGATGGAGTGAAACATGTTTCCAGCCCAAGAAAACTTGGAAATTCAGCAGGAAAGATCTGTTGTACCTTTCCTGAGTGGGAGTGGAAGGCAGTCCAATACAGGCTACACCAGTGCCAACTTCAGCTGCAGAACTAGGAGCAGGCCTTGAGAGTCATTAAATCATCGGTGGTAGCAATATGGCTGCTTATAGAGTTCTCAGTCCACAGAAGGTAAAGGGGTCAAGTAACTGGTCAAAATGAGATAATAGAGGTCTTCTTGCTAGCATTAAGGTAGGACTTTGTTGCTTTCCCTATACTCAGATCTGGGTGGCAGTCCCATGGTGAGGAGGGTGCTAGTATAGTAAAGTTTGAGGACACAGTGGAGGGGGTGCATGTGCTCTAAGTTCTAAGGCAAAAAGAAGTGCTTGTGATCACTCACAGAGAAGAGTATAGGCCACAAGAGTAGTAAACACCTCACCTTATATTGTACCACCTTGGAATAATTGAAAACTTACAGGTGCCTAGAAAGATCTCTGAAAACAGTTGCATGAAACACATGAAGCTTGGAACAGTTGGCCCTCCACTCTGGAAAAAAAACCCTACTTTAACAAAAAGTTAAAAGTCAAGTAATAGGCTGGGGAGATAAGCAAACAATGAACAAAATCTAATTCTGCAGAAAGTTACTATGAGGACAAGGAAGACCAAAACAGACACTCAGAAAGATAACAAAATTAAAGCTCCTACATCCAAAGCTTTCAAGCAAAATATGAACTGATCTCATGCAATTGAAGAGATCAAAATGGATTCTGAAAATCAAGCAAGAGAAGTAGAGGAAAATTGGGAAGAGAAATGATAATGATGCAAGAAAATCATGAAAAATGAGTCAACAGTTTGGCAAAGGAGACACACCCCACCAAAAACACTAAAGAAAACGACACCTTAAAAATAAACAAGGTCAAATGGTAAAAGAGGTCCCAAAAGCCAATTAGGAAAAGAATGCATTTAAAAGTAGAATTATCGAAATGGAAAAGGAGGTCCAAAAACTCACTGAAGAAAATAATTCCTTAAAAATTAGAATGGAGCAAATGGAAGCTAATGAAAAATCAAGAAACAATAAAACAAAACAAAACAAAAATGAAAGAAAAAATAGAAGACAATGTGAAATATCTCACTGAAAAACATCTGAACTGGAAAATAGATACAGGAGAAATAATTTTAAAAGTATTGGACTACCTGAAGGCCATGATCAAAAATAGGAGACTAGATGTGATCTTTCAAGAAATTATCCAGGAAAACTGCAATGATATTCTAGAACCAAAGGAAAAAATAGAAATTGAAAGAACCCACCAATCATCTCCTGAGAAAGAGCCCAAAATGACAACTGTCAGGAATATTGTAGCCAAATTCCAGAGTTTCTAGGTCAAGGAGAAAATATTTCAATCAGCCAGAGAAAAATAATTTAATTATGGTGGAGATATAGTCACAATAACACAAGTTTTAGCTTCTTCTTCATTAAAGGATCAAAAGACTTAGAATATGATAAGAGGGCAAAGGAGTTAGGCTACAACCAAAAATCACCTACACAGCAAAATAGAATAAAACCTTTAAGGGGGAAAAATGGACATTCAATAAGACTGATATTTTAAGTTTTGTTGATGAAAAGACCAGAACTGAAAAGAAAATTCTACTTCAAATAAAAGACTCAAGAGAAGAATAAAAATGTAAATAGGAAAGGAAAATCGCAAGGGACTTATTAAGTTTAAATGGTTTACATTCCTAAATGGGAAGGTGATATTTGTGATTCATAAAATCTTTCTCATTTTTAAGGTAGTTAGAAGGAGTATATATATATGTATATATATACATATATATATATATATATGTATATATATATACATATATATATATACAAAGAACACAGGTGTGAGTTGAATATGAAGGGATGATACTTAAGTAATAAAATTAGGGAGTGAGAGAGAAATGTACTGCCAGAAAAAGGAAGGGAGAGATAGAATGGGGTAAATTATCTCACATCAAAGAGGCAAGAAAAAGCTTTGACAGTGGAGGGAAAGAAGGGGGACGTGAGGTGGACCGAGTGAAACTTATTCTTATCATAATGGGCTCAGAGGGAATAACATACACACTCAACAGGGTATAGAAATCTATCCATAGTAATAAAGATAGCAGTATAGTATAAAAATATGAGGGGAAAGGGATAAAGTGAAGGAGTTACAAAAGGAGGGAAGATTGAGCAGGGCTAGTCAGGAGGAAAGCATTTTTGATTAGGGACAGAGTGAAAGGAAGAGAATAGAATAATTGGGGGGGATAGAAGGGAGGGAAATACAGATAGCAATAATAACTGTGAAAAAAATCGAAGCAAGTTTCTTTGATAAAGGCTTTATTTCTCAAACAAATGATTCAAATTTATAAAAATCATAACCATTTCCAATTGCCAAATGATCAATAGATATGATGAGTTTTCAGATGAAGTAATCAAAATTATCTACAGCCATATGAAAAAAATGCTCTAGCTATTGATTGGAGAAATGCAAATTAAAATAATCTGAATAAAACCTATTAGATTGGCTAATAGGACAGAAAAGACAAATGGCAAATGTTGGAGGGAATCGGTGAAAAAATTATATTTGCATGCACTGTAGTGGAGTGGTGAACTGATGTAGCCGTTCTGTAGAGTAATTTGGAACTATGCCCAAAGGACAGCAAAATCATGCATGCCCTTTAACCAACAGTACCACTACTAAGTCTGTATACCAAAAGAGATAACAGAAAAAAACAAAAAGCAAAAGGACTTATACATATAGAAATACTTATAGTAGCTCATGTCTGGGAGCAAGAAATTAGAAATTGAGGGAAATATTGCTATCAACTGTGGAATGACTGAGCAAGTTGTGGTATGTGATTATGATGTAATACCATTGTACACTAAGAAATGATGAGCATGATGTTTTAAGAATAGCCTGCAAAGACTTGCATGGATTGATGCAAAGTGAAATGTACAGTACACAAAGTGATAGCAATATTGTAAGATGATCAGCTGTGAATGGCTTAGCTATTCTCAGTAGTATAATGTTCCAACACATTTCTGAAGGACTTATGATGAAAAATACTATCCATGTCCACAGAAAGAACTGATGATGTCTGAATACAGATTGAAACATACTGTTTTAAACTTTTTTCTTGAGGTTTTTTGTCTATGTTTAACCAAATGACTATTATTCATATTTAAATGGTGATATATGTATAACTTATATTGAACTGCTTTCCTTCTGATTGAAGGGGAGGAGTGGAAGGAAGAGAGAGAATTTGGAAGTCAAAGTTTTAAAAACAAAAGTTAAAAGTTGTTTCTACATGTAATTGTGGAAAAATAAAGTACTATAAAGTCTTGTTTCTCTTTGTGATCACTGTTTCAAAAAGATAGAGAGACAAATACAAAAGAAAAGTGGAGGGGAAAAAGAAAAGAAATGGAGGAAGGGAAAGAAGAAAAAGGATGAGGAATACAATGAAATTAAGGTTCATAAGGAAGTTTAGGAGAGAAAGTGAATGAGAGAGGTAGAATGAGAACCATCTCATTAACAATAACACAATCATTACTAAGAATCAGCATTTTCCTACTAAATAATTTCTTTTTTCTGGCCTTAAGTAAGTCCTGACATGATGATTGACCTTCTAGTAGTTCGGTAATAAGTATTTATTCTTAAATATAATGCTGCTTACCTGATTTATTGCTCTCCCTTTTTCCAGCCTGATTGCCTAATAATGAGTCAGAGAATGATATCCCACAAAAAAAGTTTAGAATTTTAAACTTAAATATGTTTTTTTTATTTTAAAACAATAGGCTGCCTCAAGCCTAGGAGGTGTGGAGCACATGCAGTACAGCCCAGGAAGCATGGAGCATACGAAGTCTAGCCCGATGTGGCAGGGACAGGACCCTGAACACACTTCAGGGATCCACCTACAGTACCAGTTCCCAGATTACTCAAACCACAAATAGCTTCAAAGGTCACTGGGAGTGTCCCTTCACCCAGGAGAAGGAGACTTGGTTTGGACCCCTTGCCGAAGCAACTTCCATTTTTAGAGCCCTCCACCTAGAGCCCCTGGGGGAATTGAGCAGCTGACATAAATCTCAGCCCTGAGGTCAGCCTTGATAAAGAACTCAAAAGTCAAGTAACTGACTGGGGAAATGGTCAAAAAAGGGAGAAAGGATAACACAATAGAAGGTTACTTTCTTGGTGAGCAAGTATTTTCTTCCATCCTTGCAGATGAGGAGCAACAATTTAGGTAGTCACAGGAAGACTTAAAAGTCAAGAATTCTGCAGGCAAAACCTCCAAAATAAATTTGTGATGGTCTCAGTCCATGGAAGATTTCCAAAAGGATTTTGAAAATCAACTAGAAGAGATGGAGCAAAAATTGGGAAGAGACATGAGAGTGATGCAAGAAAACCATGAAAAGCAAGTCAACAACTTGCTAAATGATACCCAAAAGCATACTGAAGAAATTAACACCTTAAAAAATATACTAATTCAACTGGCAAAACAGACCAAAAAAGCCAATGAGTAGAAGAATGCTTTGAAGGGCAGAATTAGGTAAATAGAAAAGGAGGTTCAAAAGCTCACTGAAGAAAATAGTTTTCTTAAAATTAGAATGGAACAGATGTAAGCTAATAACTTTATGAGAAAACAAGAAATTACAAACCAAAACCAAAAGGATGAAACAATAGAAGATAATGTGAAATATCTCCTTGGAAAAACAACTGACCTGGACATTAGATCCAGGAGAGAAAATTTTAAAATTATGGGACTACCTAAAAGCCATGATCAAAAAAAGGGCCTGGATATCATCTTTAATGAAATTATCGAGGAAAAATGCCCTGATATTCTACAACCATAGGGTAAAATAAATATTGAAAGAATCCACTGATCACCTCCTGAAAGATTTCCAAAAAGAGAAACTCCTGGGAACATTGTAATCAAATTCCAGTCTTCTCAGGTCAAGAAGAAAATATTGCAAGCAGCTAGAAAGAAACAATTCTAGTATTGTGGAAATAAAATCAGGATAACACAGGATCTGGCAGCTTCTACCTTAAGAGATCAAAGGGCTTGGGATATGATATTCCAGAAGTCAAAGGAACTAGGCTGAAAATCAAGAATCACCTACCCAAAAAAACTGAGTATGGTATAGTACTTTAGGGGAAAAAATGGTCATTCAATGATATATATCAAGCATTCTTGATGAAAAGACCAGAACTGAAAAGAAAATTTGGCATTCAAACACAAGAATCAAGAGAACCATGAAAAGGTAAACAGGAAAAAGAAGTCATAAATGACTTTCTAAAGTTGAACTGTTTACATTCCTATGTGGCAAGACAATATTTGTAACTCTTGAGACTTTTCTCAGTATTTGAGTAGTTGGAGAGATTACACACACACACACACATACACACCACACACACACACCCAGATACACACACACACACACACACACACACACACAGCACAGGGTGAGTTAAGAAGGGATAATATCTTAAAAAATAAAATTAAGGGGTGAGAGAAGAATTTATTGGGAGGAGAAAGGGAGATAATGGAATGGGGCAAATTATCTCTCATAAAAGAGGCAAGAATAAGCTTATTCAATGGAGGATAAGAGGGAGGAAGTGAAGGGAAAAAAGTGAAGCTTACTCTCTTTACATTTGGCTTAAGGAGGGATTAATATGTTCACTCAATTTGGTATGAAAATCTATATTATACTACAGGAAAGTAGGGGAGAAAGGGACAAATGGGGTGAGAGGGATGATAGAAGGGAGGGCAAATGGGAGGAGGGAGTAATTAGTGGTAAGCACTAATAGGGAGGGACAAGGTCAAAAGAAAGTAGACTAAATGGGTGGCAGGATAGGATGGAGGGAAATATAGTTAGTCTTACACAACATGAATATTTTGGATATCTTTTGCAAAACTACACATGTATAGCCTGTACTGAATTTCTTGCTTTCTCAGTGGAGATGAGTGGGGAGGGAAGAAGGGAGAGAAGTTGGAGTTCAAAGTATTAGGAACGAATGTTGAGAAATGTTTTTGCATGCAACTAGGAAATAAGAAATACAGGTAATGGGGTATAGAAATCTGTGTTGCCCTACAAGAAAAGAGAGAAGATGGGGATAAGGGAAGGGAGAGGTGTGATAGAAGGGAGGGCATATTGAGGGAAGAAGTAATCAGAATGCAAGACACTATGGAATGGGGGAGGAGAGAGAGGGGGAGAAAATTTGGAGCTTAAAATTTTGTGGAAATGAATGTTGAAAACTAAAAATTAATCAATAAACATTTATAATAAATAAAATAATAGGCTGCCTTTGAAATAAAATCCTTGAGCTGACAGGTATTATGTAAGCCATCTAGACCATGACCTTCTTATTAGGCAGTGTTTATATCAAGAATCCATGGTGTATATACTTGGTTTAAAATGTTACTAAACAGTTCCTTGGTAATCTACTTTTTTTTTTCTGTAGCCTTAACCACCATCTGATCTAAAACTCCTAGTAACTGCACATTTTGCTAAATAGCATACTTTTCATAGTTTCCATGTGTCTCATACCTGCTACTCATTGTACTGAAAGGAGCCCTTTTTATAACAGAGTACTTCCATGAAATTCTAAAATCCTTTTTGAGCTCTTCTATGGCCTGAGCCCATGGGATATCTATTTGAGATGTTTGGGATACAGAGGCCTTGACTCCTATGTCTTTTCCTGATGGTAAGCATTGTTCCTCCTCCTCAGAAAGGAAAGGAGCTAATATCTTTTCACCAAGAAAATAACTTTCTATTGTCTTAGTTTTCTTCCCTTTTCTGGACATTTTCCCAGCCAGTTACTTGACTTCTGAGAGTCCTCCCCACCCCAGGCCCAGGGCCACCCAGCTAGTGCTTGGGGTCTGAGATTCAAATGCTGCTCCCCAGCCTCAGTGCTTACCGCAGCTTGCCTGGCTTCTATTCAATGGGAGCTTAATTCTGGTGCTCAGGTGGGGGCAGGGCCGCCTCCCAGGCTCATTTCCCTCAGGGGGTTTATGCTGAGACCTTTTGTAATGGAGCTGCTGCTTAGCCCATGCCTGCTCTGGGAGCCTCTGGCCACCTGCTGCCTCCCAAGGGGGCCTGAGTCCTGGAGACACCCTGCTCCCCTCTCAGCCCCTCCAGACATCTCTCTCACTGACCTGTACGTTTGTGGGTGGAGGGACCTTCGCGGCCGCTGGAGATTCTGTCCCTGAAGCCTGTTTGGATCTGCTCACTCCTCTCAGTGCCATGGGGCCAGGGCAGGGCAGGGCTCTACTCCCGTCCGGGTCACAATGGACCTTTGGGATCGGTTTTTCAGGGCTCTCTGGAACGGAAATCTCCTTCAGTGTGTTGCTGTGTGGCTTCCACTGTTCCAGTATTTGTTGGGAGTTCTTTTTAGAGGAAATCCATGGGCTGTGGGTTCAGAGCTAGCATAGGTGAGTCTTTCTACTACTCCATCTTGGCTCCGCCCCCCCCACTTCCATGAAATTCTAATGAGTTCTGATGGTCAAGGCAAAACTCAGGTGATTAATCAATTGACAAGATCAGAGGTGAACAGATCGGTGGCTCCATGCCCTTGGGTTTTCTTGTACAAACAGGAAAAGATATTTTGAGAAATCTAGTTATTTTATACTATTTAAAAATATTAGAGGTTTAATCTATTTGGCGTATCCCTGAATCTAGGTAGATAACAATAACTCTTTTATTAAGGCACCACTGTAAATGTTGTCTATCATAATTTCTCTTTTCTATATTTTGTCATGAATCATTCTGAATACCCATGATTCTGAAGTATTTTTTGTAGTTCTTTCTGAATCTCAGGGATAGCATTGTATTAAAAGCTGTAATTAGCCATTTTAGGGCCCAGGAATAAAAGCATTAAACATGTTTAGGCAATCAGCGTAAAAAACAACAAACAGTAGTTTACCCTTTTAAGTCAATTTTATAATTCATGCAATAGAAATAGCACAAGAAAAAATAAAGATAAATGAAGTTGAATGTGGGGGGAACTTTTAATTAATCTATTGCCTCCTATTGCCATTGATGTATATGTTAAATTTTTGCTTGCTCTTAATGCCTTTGGAATAAAGGTCCTATTTCACCATCATAATTGTGAATAGGATTTTATCACTCAGAATGCACAACAATTCTCTCTCTCTCTCTCTCTCTCTCTCTTATCCTTTGAATGAATTTGCTCTCATTCTGATGAGTTGATGGTGTTTTATGATTTAATAGCATATATAATCACTTGGAGAAATATTAGTACACAAGTATTTTGCAGTTATAAGCAATTTGGAATGGTTTGAAACTTTTCCCATTTCCCAAATAGTAATCCAACACAATCTCCTTTCCTACCCAATGATGGTTTAAACTGCTTCCATCCACTTCATTTATCCAATGAAAACCAAATTTTTAAAAGGTACAGAGTCCACATCATATGGACTTCATTTGAAGGAACTATTATTTATATTAACATCAAGAGAACAGATGTGAATGGGGGATATAACTGTGTCAACTTGGAAACGTTACTTATAACCTCTTTAAACCTTACTTTCTTCATTTATAAAATGAGGAGTTTTGGCCCCTCTGATCCCTTAGACTTTAAATCTATAAGAATATTCTGTGATATAAACAAAACCTTCCTAATAATTAGAATTATTCCAAAGTGGAATGTTTTATTTTGATGGGATATTGGATTTCCACTCATTTTGTAACTTCCACAAAGTTTCTAAATGACTTGTTCATTGTATTAAAATGGGCATTCTTTTTCAGATATCGATTAGATTAAAATATGGTCACTGAGAAACATTCTAACTCTAAAATCTAACATTACGAGATATACCTATCTTTGTACTAGACAGACTATCTGTAAAACAATATGTCATGAACTGGGTAATGTGTTTTTTAATATATTTCATATTTATATTGAGGTCATATTATCCTGTTTGTTTTTAACTTCTATGGCAGCTAGTTTGTGTGATGAATAGAATGATGGAATTTGAGTCAGAAAGATATGAGTACAAATTCTACCTCAGACACTTATAATATTTGAGACTGGGGGCAAATCACTTAACCTCTACAAATCTCAGTTAATTCATCTGTAAAATGAGGTTAATAATAAAATGTATCTCATAAAAATATTTTCATGTTCAAATCATATAGCACATGAAAAGTGTTTTGAAAAATATGAGGAACATTATAAATGCCAAATACCATCATCAACAACATCATCTTCATCATCATCATTGTATGTGTTCACTGAGGGGGCTTTCCAGCATTTCATACTTTGTTGCAATCAGTGTGATATCTCAAAAATATTCAATTCAGTAATCATTTATTAAGCATCTACTGTAAAAACAAATTTTAGCAATTGAGAAGTGAAAATGATAGGGACTGAGACACAAAGTTCTGAGCATCATCAATTTATTAAGAATGACTAACAGTTTACCAAGAGAGTTCAAAACCAAAAGTTGTTTTTTTAATAGAAAGGGAAGGTTAGCTTGATAGCTAAACTCTGCAAGAGCTCAGTTATGCAGAAAAGAGAAACTGGTTAAATAGGAGGTTGAAGCCAACCTTCTGTTAGCCTGATAGAGATCTATGTATGTTTCTCTGAATCTCTCTGCCTCTCTCTGTCTCTGTCTCTCTTTGTCTTTCTCATATGCATGCATGCACACACACACACACACACAAACGCACACACATACACACACTTCTTAGTCTTCTACAATTTATTGCATCAAGATTGTATACTTGAATAAGTGTAGTTATCAACACTTAATTGATTAATAATTACTTTATGTTTCATAAAAGACAGTTCTTGCCTTTTAAGTAGCTTACAAATCTTTGTTTTGTGTGCCTAGTGTGTAATTCCATTCATTCATTCATGAATTCATTCATTCATTTATTTATTTATTTTAAGCATTCATTTATAAAAAGTTGAATTCCAAATTTTTTTTCTCATGCTCATCCCATCCATGGAGAAGGCAAGCAATATAATATTACTTATACACATGAAGTGATGCAAAATATATATACATAATAGCCAGGCAGCAAAAATAAAATAAAAGCAAGAAACATAAAGAAAGCAAAACGCACACACACACACACACACACACACACGCAAACACCTGCACTCAGAGTTCATTCTTCCCAAATCTTTTTAAATGATGTTTCAAAAACACAGGTCTGACCATATCACCCTCCCCATTTAATCAACTCTATTGTCTCCCTATCACCGCCAGGAGAAAATATGAAATCCTCTGTTTTGCACTCAAAGTCTTTCCTAACCTACTCCAGTTTCTACTCTTCTTAAACTTATACCCATCTCTCCCAGTATTCTAGTGACACTGAACTCATTACTGTTCCCTTTATACTACATTTTACCTTCCATCCCTATGCATTTCAATTAACTATCCTCCATGACTAGAAGTCTCTCCTTCCTCATCTCTGCCATATGACTTAGCTGTTTAAGTCTCAGTTAAAATTCCATCATCTATGTGCCAGACCCTTTGCTATGTGGTGAAGATACAAAAAAATGGGGAACAAAATCCTCCCTACTTCCTAGTTACTCACAGTCTGATGGGGAAGACAACTAAATAAAAGTTTATATACAAATGTGTGCACACATATATACATGCAAATGTATATGTATGTATGTATGTGTATATATGTATATATATACATATATATACTCAGAGGCACAATTTATCCTCTGCATATCCTGATCGTGCAAATGTGCTTGAATATTGTTGCTATCCCACCTCCTCCATTCAACTTTCAGATACTTGAAGGAGGGTCTATTTTTAATTTTTTCTCCATTTCTTTGTATCCATAGCATTTAGCAGGCTCTTTGAGTCTCTTCAGCTTCTTTAGGCTCTTCAGTCTCTTTGAGCTTCAGATGCTCCTGGTTTCCAACTTTAATAGGGAAGATGTTTGATGACAACTCCCCTTCAGATTGCTGAAGGGAAAAAAAAAGATCCTTGGAAGAAGTTGACATGAGAGGAGGTGACTCTCTACACCATGTCTCTGCCTAGTTTGTTATGCTACAGACATTAAGAAATTTTCTCTTCCACGAGATTTGAAATTCTTAGTTTGCTCAACCATTTCCTCTTTGCCAAGAGCTCCTCTATTCTATGGTTCCTGGTAAATATTCTCCTATATGTATTTTCTCTGATTTTTATTATTTATTTGGTGGGAAAGCGGTCAAGCACTGGCTATAAAGCCTACGACCTCTTTTCCTACAATTATTGAGTGTCAATCAAAAATTTAGCTTGAAACCGAAAAACATGACCCCAAGATTAATAATTATTAAAGGATGAGGTAAATATAATTCTAGCCTGGCAATTTCTTTCCATGAAAAGACCAAGAGACCAAACTTTTGGTCCCAATCTCTTTCTTCTCCTCCTAGAAGGAAACAAAGTCTCATTTGGAGAAGGGTAGGAGTAGAAAAGGGTAGAAATACCTATTCTACCTCACTTTGGGCAACACAATGACATCACCATGTTGTAGTTCTTAGAAAACGTAATAAGCACTTAATTAGTGCTTATTTACCAATTGATTCCTCCCAAGGGGAATTGAAAAAAAGAGTGTGTACAGAGGAGCAATGATCAAAGAGGGGCATGATAATAACAGAAGTTTTGATAGAAAACTAAAGAATCGGTGGTAATGACAGCCACATTGACAAGAATGGACTCTGTAAGAATCAACAGGCACTACGCTCTCTTCCATCCCTATAGGAAGTTGAAAGCTTCCTATAGGGATTTAGGACACTATGAAAGAAAAAGGAATTGAGAAGGGGTAAGATGTACCACACAAGAAATTAAGGCTTGGAAAAAAAATAAAAAGAAGTGTGGTAGACACAAAAGAAGAGGAAAGGAGCAAGAAGAAGAAAGGTATATTTGGAATGTCTCTTTGTTTCCCCTGGTATAACACACACACACATACACACAAAGAAGAGAAGGAAAATTGGTCTCTGGACCATCAGTCCTGGAGACAGAACAGGAATTTGTAGCTTTTTATAACAAGTATAATTAATATGTATACAGAGTTTTGTAGTTTAACAAACGTCAACTTGAACTTTATTTTATTTAATTAACATGGGATAAATTGGTGAAGAAATGCAGTCCCCCATTTTATATATGAGGAACCTGAGTCTCAAAAAAGTTTTGTAAAGTCACACAGTTAATATAGTTATTAAATCAAAATATTGGTCACATTATATTTTTTCGAAAGAAAAAATAGGTATACATTGATAAACCATGGCAACTAAAGGCTACACTGAAGATTTCTAAAAGACAAGTTTGGTAAAATATATTTCACTATACCACTCAGTAGTCTGGGATGCATTCTTCATATGAGGAAGGATTACATTCTGTAGACCTTTGGCTTTTCAAAAGTAAAAAGAATAAATTATTCAAAAATAAAAATATATAAAAGAAGTTATGACTAGGTATGGAAATCATGATCTGGAAAGTAAAAAATCTATACATGTTTCATGTTAAATCCGTACTAAGGATAAATGCAATTTTGAAAGTTATTTAAGGTCATCATTGCCAACAACTTTTAATGAAATATGAGGGAAATGAAGATCAATAAACATCAATACTATAGACATTTTATCTCCTATTAGAAAATTTCTGTTTAAATTCAATGTACAGTTAGGATATATGAAGCTCTGAAGTATGTCATAAAAAGGAGAAAATGGCAGTTTATTTAGACAAACCATAAAAAATCACTAAGACATTGAAGTGGTTAGATATAAGGGTCATATATAAATATTGTTTTATAAAAATATGCAAGATAATCCTATATTAATCCATTCCTATATTTCTTATTCTTAAATCCATTTGTAACCACTCCAGAACTGAAATAAGTAGGTCCTTTAAACTAAAGAGGGATTTACACCAAAACAGTTTTAAATCACTTGATGAACTTAGATAACTTTTCATTATATGGCTCAATTGAAAAGCGTATTAGACATCTACTTCATCTGATGAAGCATTATTCCAATGAAATGAAAACATCAGTTGAGAACTCTGAGTTAGGTAAGCAACAGAATGTAGACTAAATGTGGATCCCTAAAACTACCCCTTTGTAAAGCACATTTTGCACCAAAGAAAAAGCATCTTCAGGTGGTTACATTGTATAAGACAGCAAGAAACCGAAAGAATATTAATAAAACAACCCAGACCCAGGAAATGACGTTCACTGATTCTTGAGTTGATTTAAATTTGCATACAAATTCACACATATGATGGTGAAAAATATTCTTATTAAAAGCAAGTGGTCTCTAATGTAAAAGGAATGATAATTTAAAAAAAACAAAAATTGACATTTATAGTGCACTTTAATATCTATGAAGACCTTTGCATATGTAATCTAATTCACTGCCCACAGAAACCTTGTGAGTAGATACTTTCTTATAAACATTTTATAAAGAAGGTTTTGCAAGTAAGTGACTTGCCCAGGGTCACACAGCTAATTAATATATGCTATAAAATTCAAATCTGGGTCTTCCTGACTCCAAGTTTAACACTCTTAAAAAAGTAATAATGAAATGAAGTGGAAGCTAATGGCTATTTTAAAATCAACAGTGATGGGGATGTTGTTGTGAGGATAACAATAGCTCACATTTAAGTAGATCAAACAATATTCAGACTATTCATCAATTATACAAGGAGATATTTAGCCATGAGCAAAAACGAATATGGAAAATATATGTAAAAATAAATACGTTGACTCTTCAGATCAATCTTTGGACTTAGAGTATTTTTTCTTACAAATAAATAGTGACATAACTGCCTTAATGATTTGAATCCTCACAAAAAGTTTATATAAAAATTATTTTGAAAACTTTACTTCTATTGTTCCCAGGGCAGAGGATGAGGAGGTGATTTTGCTTCAAAATAATTTATGACTTTCTTCTAGTTACCATATTTTATGTGGAAACATTTACCTTGCTTCTTGCTTGTGTTCAAATCCATTTTCCAATTTTGATTGATTGTGTTTGAAGTGAATAGTACCTCAAGAAAAATATTTTTTATCTTTTTGCTTCTAGAACTTAAGGATGATTGTTTGTTTTGCATTATCTTTCAGAAACCCTTAAGGCCTTCAAATATATGTTCAGAGAAAAAACTTCAGGTCTGAAAATTGCATTTAGGAGCTCATTAAAATGCTTTGCATACTCATCTTTATTGATGAATAATCAAACATGGTTAGGGCAAAATTAGATGCAGCAGCTATTCCTCACTCTTGTTAGACAAACATTTGCAGCAATTTTTCATCCTGCTGTATGAAAAAATAGAAATTTCCTTCTAGGCTGCCTCTATACATTTTATTCTAGTGAGTTATTAAGTTTGATTGTCTGCATTCATCAAATTAAATAATCAGCAACTTTATTCTTTGTAGAGAGGTATAAGGATTTGGCCAAACAAATAGAAAAAAAAATACACTTAACCTTTGGTAAGATACTCTGTACTCATATATGAATGGTCAATATTTGGGAAAATTCAAAGTAGAAAACCAAACACATGCTCAGATCTTTTCTCAGCACTCAATTGACACTGCATAACTAATATTCATCATAACTTAAGCAAGACATATGCATATATCTATGAATGTGTTTGTGAAAAAATTTGTGCACATACAAATGCCCATTTATGTATGTGTGCCAATGTCTTGATGTGTTTTATATATGTATATACGGTTATATTCACATGCACACGTACATGTATGCATTAGGCATAATGGATGAAATACTGAAGGCCAGTTGAGTAGGTGTTAGCAGCCAGGTGAAGAATCACACATGTGTGTATGAGAGCCCTGAATGTATGATCATTACCCCCTTTAATATTAATAAAATAACGGTAGTAGAAGCAGCAAGTAGTAAACATAAGTAAGATTCGTGTGGTGCTTTAAGATTTGTGAAGATCTTTACAAATCTTGACTCACCTGGTCCTTCTAGTAACCCTGAAAGGTAGGTGCTATTTCTATTCCCAGTTTACAGATGAGGAAACTGACGAGAAAAGACTATCACTCAGAGTCCCACCATCACTGCGAAGGCAGAATTCAGACTCCAAGTCTAATATTCCACCCACTATGCTATCTAACCATTTACATGCAAGTATAAATTATATTACTCAAAGTCTTACTTTTGTAGCACATAAACTTCTTGTAGCTGTCTCTATCTCTGTCAATGTGTGTGTAACACATATATTCACATGCATTCTGTTATATGTATATATGTAGCCATCTATAGATGCATATATAGTTAATATATAGGCACATTTACCTGTATATGCCTGTAGGTGGCACAATGAATGCAGCACTGGGTTTGGGATCAGAAAGACTCATCTTTCTGCGTTCAAATCCAGCTTCAGACACTTACCAGCTGTGCAAGTCACTTAACACTACTTGCCTCAGTTTCTCAGCTGTAAATGTCAAACCATTCATATCTTTGCCACAAAAAGTGGGGTCATGAAGAGCTGAACAGGGCTGAAACAAGTCAATAACTGCGGCAGCAGTATACAGCAACATGCATACATACGTATAAATACGCACGTACACAACACCTTCCTCTTTATGCATGCATGTATGAACACAGTAATGCATGCACATAATACATATATATGTATGCATGTGTGTATACAGACACATATATTACGTGTATATGTGCATCCTAGATATTTACATCTCTATGAACATCACAATCCTATACCCTAAACTCAATTTTCCTTCCAATTTCTCTATTTCTGTTGATGACACCCCCATCCTCCTAATCCCTCTAGATCCAAAGCTTTGTCATCTTTCATTTTTCTTTCTCTCACAACAACCTTTCACCTATCATAGATCTAATGAGTTTCTTAGGTCCATTTATTTACTTCTACTAAATTTATCTACTTCTGCTCACTTGCCTTCATTCAGCACTACTTGCCAATTATTCCTCTGATCTTTTTTAAGTCTTCTGATATCTCTGTCCAAACTCTTGTCCCTCTAGTCTAAGTGCTGCAGTTGTATTTAATTGATCATTTTAATGCACTGCTCTGTTTGGTTTAATTTCTTGCTTCCAAATTCAGAGGAACTTCATTTTTGCCTAGAGAATAAAATACAAATGTGTTAGCTTGAAATTTAGGAACCACCCTAATCTGGATCTAATTTACAGTGTTAGTCTTATTTAAATTTGCTTTCCTTCACATATTCTACAGCATTCCAGTAGACACTGATGACTGTATTCTCAGCTCATACTGTGTTTTCCTTCTTCTGTACAGGCCAATCCCTGTACATGGAGTAAGCATTCACATCTTTACCATTAAAGTCATTTTGAATATCCATCTCAAGTTTCATTTCCTGAATTAACCATCCTGATACCCCCAGAGGAAACCTGACTCTTCTTTCTTTAAAAAAAAAAATAATTCATTGTATTTCTCCCAAAAATTTGACATTGGGCTTTTTGGGATTTTTAACAATATAAATTTTGTTGTCTTAAATATTTCCCAAAATGTAAAGCATTTTTTACATTCATCTTTTTGTGATAGCAATTTAAATGGAAAGATCTTTTTCATTCATTAATAGGCCCTTGTGACCTTGAATCACCTGAAGGCCTAAGACACATGGTGGGAAGAGTTTGTTGAATAGGGGCAACAGAAAGGGTGGAGCAGAACCTGAAGGAAGTGAATGAGCAGTGTCTGGGCAGAGGAGAGATGACACAGGCAGGCAGGCACAGCAAGGCTCGGGCTCATGAGTGTCTGCTTGTGAAAAGGCCCCAGCAGAGCAGGAGCGGAAGAGGAAGGGAAGGCTTGGGAATGTCTTTGTCCCCTGCGGTGATCATGTTTATTAACTTCTTGGTCACAATGACAGATTTGACTTTCTGGTGTCTAAATAAATATTTTTCTTCTGCCTTCTATATGGAGAGTCTTTTATCCTTTGTTACTGAGAAGTATACTGGCATATTCATAGTCACTTCAAATGCTGTTAATATTGTCTTGATGATACACTTTGAAAAAAATTAACTTCTAAATTCTCTTTCTATTCTGCCTCTCCCACACCTACTGATAAGGCAAGAACTTTTTAAAAAATGATTATACATATGAAGTCACAAAAATATACATTTTCATATTAAACATGTTGCAAAAGCATCCTGCTTGTCATTTCTTATACCACAAAAGTATTCTATTGAAATCATATACCAAAATTTATTCAGCCACTTCCCAATGGATAGGCACCCCTTCTATTTCCAATTCTTTGTCACCACACACACACACACACACACTCACACACACACACACACACAAAGCTACTATAAATATTCTTACACAAATAGGTCCTTTTCCCCTTTTCTTTGATGTCTCTGAGTACATAGTAGTGATATTTTTGAATCAGTGGATAGTCACAGCTTGATAGGCCATTGTTGTTGTGTTTCTCCTTTGCTCTTAAAGAGGAACATGACATCAAGATGGTGATGTGACTTGCAGTCACCTTTGATTTGAGTGAGGGAGGGCTGTGCAAGGGCACCAGCCTCACTTTCTCCTCCTGAGCCATCTGGGTCCAGCGGCCTGATATTCATCAGGAAGACTGGAGATGGCCCAGGATGCAATGGGAGACTCTGGCCCTTTCAGGCTAAAGTCTTATCACATTCTCACTTTCAGTGAGATGTGTGTGTGTGAGTTTGTCCTTTGTTGCCAAAGAAGATCACACCATCAGAGAAATGATAACATGACTTGCACTTGACTTTGTTTTGAGTGAGGGAGGGCTGTGCAGGTCACCAGCCTCACTTCTCCTCCAGAGCCTTCTGAATCTAGCAACCAGATAGTCATCATAATGACAAGAAATGACCCAAGATGAGGCAATTGGGGTTAAGTGACTTGCCCAAGATCATACAGCTAGTGAGTGTCAAGTGTCTGAGGTGAGATTTGAACTCAGGTCCTCCTGACTCCTGCACTGGTGCTCTATCCACTGTACCACCTAGCTGCCCTGAGTGAGATAAACCTATTCAGTGAATAGCCTTCTTTAAGTAGTTGTTCAAGGCATGGTCCTTTTAATTAAAAAAAAATCAAACTGAAGGGAAGACCATCATGGTTCCTGGGTAAAAGAGAAATAATTTCTAAATAAATAGACCATAAAGTGTAGTTGCAAATTTTTCAGAATGGTTGGAGTAGTTCACAACTCTCACAGTATGTTTCTTGTTCAGTCAGTTTTCAGTCAAACCTGACTATTTATGACTTTGGTTGGAACTCTCTTATGACAGATACTGGAGTCCTATGACAATTCCTTTTCCAGCACATTTTTAAGATAAGGAAACAGAAAGAAGATGGTGGATTGACTTGCCCAAATTAATATAGCTAGTGTTTCAGACTGGATTTGAACTCAGAAAGATGAGTCTTCCTAACTCCAGGCTCAACAATCTATTCGTTGTGCCACCTATCTATCCAAAAGTGCAATAGTATACTATTTTTCCACACCACCTCCAACATTTATTTCCCTTGTCTGCCATGCTAACCAAAATAATAGACTTGAGATGGAACTTTAAAGTTCCATTCCAAAGTTTTAATTTTCATTTCTCTGATCAATAGCAATTTAGATAATTTTTCTTGTGACAATTGATAACTTTGATTTCTTCTTCTGAAAACTGCCTGCTTATATCATTTGAATATTTATGATTTAGGGAATAGTTTACATTCTTATAAATTTGACTCAGCTTTACATACATTTGAGAAACAGAGCTCTTATCACAAAAATGTGCTGTAAAAATTTTCCCTGGTATTCTATTTTCCTCCAAACTTTAGCAGCATTAGTTTTGTTTATGCAAAAAAAATATAATTTCTTGTAATCAAAATTATCCGTTTTACTTCCACTGATCTTTGTATTTCTCCTTCAGCCATAAACACTTGCCCTTATCAATATATCTAGCAAGCAAGCTTCCCATTAATTTGCTTATAATATCACCTTTTGTGTCTAAATAAACATTTTATCTTGGTATATATCTTGGTCTATACATATATTTTTCCAAAATGCTGTGCAGTTTGTCCAATAATTTTGTCAAATGACGATTTCTTACCCCAAAAGACTGAATCATTGTATTCATCAAACACTAGATTACTATAGTCATTTACTATTGTGTACCTCATCTATTCCAGTGATCCATTGATCTACACTAATAAATTCTGAAATCTACTAGGCCACCTTCCTTCAAATTTTTTTTCATTGCTTCCCTTGATATTGTTTGCCTTTTATTCCTCCAAAAGAATGTTCTGATTATTTTTTCTAGCTTCATAAGTGCTCGTCATTTATTATAGCATGATAGTATTCCATCACAATCATTTATCACAACTTGTTCAGCAATTCCCTAATTGATAGGCATGACTTTTCCAATTATTTGTCACCATAAAAAAGTTACGATAAATTTTTTTGCATAAATAGGTCCTTTTTTGTGCATTTCTCTCAATCCTGTTTTCTTCTGTTTAACTTTCTCTTTTTTTTATCCTGTTCCTCCTCTAAATTATTTTTGCTTCTGACCACTATTTTCCATTATGTCCTGTTTTTTTCACACCTCTCCTTTCATCCTCTTCCCCTCCCCTCCTTCCCTATTGGGTAAAATAGACTACTATACCAAACTGACAATATGTGAGTATATGTATGTATATGTATATATGTATGTGTATCTATACATATATATTTCCCTTTTTGAAGCAATGTAGATGAGAGGGAAGTTCAAGTATTGCTCATCCCTCCCACGTACTATTTTCCCCTCCACTGTAAAACGTCTTCCTTACATGCCTCTTTTATGTGAGACAGTTTAAACATTTCTTCATCTCACTTCCTTCTGATTCCAGCACGTCTCTCTGTCCTGTCTATTTTTCTGTTATGTTTTGTAAATCATTGCAACATAATTGATTCACTTACAAGCACTCAGTCTATGTAAAATCTTTATAACTCCCTTAACAAAGATTAGTACATGTAAGTTTATATATAAATACATATATATATATATATATATATATATATATATATATATATAAGTTTAAGTATAAATAGGTTCTTAGAAGTTAAATGAATCATTTCCTCATATAGAGATATAAACAGTATAATTTTATTGAGTCCCCATATGATGTCTTCACAGTTATCTGTTATGCTTCTGTTGACTATTGTATTTGAAGTAAGTCTTCACAAGGTTTCTGAAAGCATATTGCTCGTCATTTCTTATCATGCTCTAGTATTCCTTCATAAAAATATACCACAACTTGTTCAGTCATTCCCCAATTTCTGGGCACACTCCTACCCTGATCCAAATTTCTAATTCTTTGTCACCAAAAAAGAGCTTCCATAAATATTTTTGTACATAGAAGCCCATTTTCTAGTTATTTGACCCTTTTGGTATATAGACCTGATAGTGGCATTGCTGGGTTAAATGGTATGTAAAGTTTTAGTCCTTTGCTTCCTGTAATGGTTGGATCAGTTCATACAACTCCACCAATATGGCATGTGTCTCATTTTTTCCCACATCCTCTCGAACATCTGTTACTTTTTTCTTTTCTGGTATGTTAACCAATCTTATAGATATGAGGTGATACCGCAGAGTTATTTTAATTTGCATTTCTCTAATCAAAAGTGACTTAGAGCATTTTTAATATCATTATAGATAGCTTTGATTTTTTCCAAAATTTTTATCATTTATCAATTGAAGAATGACTTGTATTTTTACAAATTTGACTCAGTTTTCTATACATTTGAGAAATGAGGCTTTTATCAGAGACACTTGCTTAAAAACTTGTTTCTCAATTTCCTACTTTCCTTATAATATTGACTGCACTGGTTTTGTTTGCAAAACCTTTTATAATATGATGCATTCAAACTATTCATTTTACATACCACAAGGTTCTATATGTCTTGTTTTACTCATAAAATCCTAAACTATCCATAAATCTAACAGGTAAAATATTCCAAGCTCCCCTAACTTGTTTATATTACCTATTATGTCTAAGTTGTATACCTATTTTTATTTTATCTTGATATATAGTATGAGAAGTTGTTCTATACCAACTTTCTTTAAATTTCATTCCAGTTCTTCCAGCAATTATTTTCAAATAGTGATTTCTTGTCCCAAAATCTTGGCTCTTTGGTTTTGTCAAGCACTGGATTATTATGGTTATTTACTACAACATATTGTGTATATATTCTATTCCACAAATTCCCCACTCTATTTTTATAGTATTTTATTTTTCCCAGTTACATGTCAAGAAAATTTTTATCAGTCATTTTTACAAGATTTTTAGTTCCAAATCTTTCTGCCTCCCTCCTTCTCCTCCCTTCTTATTTATATAGTTTATACATGTCTTATCTTGTAAAAATATTTCCATCTTAGTCACAGTTGTGAAAGAATAAAAAGATAAAAAAAATCTGAGAAAGAATAAAGTGAGTGGAAAAAATGTTTCAATCTGCACTTCAGTGCCCATCAGTTCTTTATTTGTATAGGGATAGCATTTTCCTTCATGAATCTTTTGTACTTGTCTTAGATTATTGTGTTGCTGAGTCATTCGTGGTTGATCATTACACAATGTTGCTGATACTATGTACAATGTGTTCCTGGTTCTGCTCATTTCACTTTGCATCAGTTCATAGAAGTCTTTTCAGGATTTTCTGAAATATGCCTGCTCATCATTTCTTATTGAATAATAGTCTTCCATTACATTCATATAACACAGATTATTCAGTCATTTCCTAACTGATGGGCATTCTTTCAATCCTCAGTTTATTTCTTAGTCATCACCAGATTGTTTTGATGACTACTGCTTTGTTGAGATCTTGTACTGCTACACCACCTTCCTTCACACATTTTTTATTGATTCCCTTATTACTGCTAACACTTTATTCTTCCAGATGATTTTTGTTATTAGTTTTCCTAGCTCTAATTTAGTTTCCAATTAATTGTTTTATCTTTGTTTCCATGGACCTTTACTGAATGTAATTTTGCTGTATGGTAGTCTGAAAAGGATGCATGTAATATATTTACATTTCTACATTTGATTGTAAGGTTTTAACGTCTTAATGCAGCCAATTTTTGTGAAGGTGACATGTATAGCTGAGAAAATAGTTTAATCCTTTAAATTACTATTCAGTTTTTTCCAGGGGTCTATCATATATAACTTTTCTAAACCTGTCCTATTTTCTTTGACTTCTTTCTTGTTTATTTTATGTTAGATTTATCTAGATTATATCTGATCTGAGAGAGGAAAGTTGAAATCTCTTATTAATATAGTTTACTTTCTATTTCCTCCAGGACCTTATTTAACTTTTCTTTAAGAATCTGAAAGCAATGCCATATTGTGCACATATATTTAGTATTGCTATTAATTCAAGACCTATAGTACCTTTTATGACAATGTAGTTTCCCTGCTTAACTCCTTTTAATTGGGTCTATTTTGTTTTTGCTTTTTCTTATATCATGATTTCTACCTCTGCTTTTTTTTTCAATGTCATATACATACAGCATAATAGATTTTGCTCTAGCCCCTTATATTTACTCCATGTGTATCTTTCTGGTTCAAGCGTGTTTCTTATAAACAATATATTGTTGGATTCTGGTTTTAAATCCATTCTGCTATATGGTTCCATGTTATGGATGAGTCCATCACATTCATATTAACTGTTATGGTTAGTATTTTTGTGTTTCCCTCTATTCTTTCCCCATATTCCTCTGTATCTCTGTCTGTGTCTCTGCCCCTATCTCTCTGTCTGTATCTCTCTCTCTGTCTCTCTCTCTCTGTCTCTGTCTCTCTCTCTCTCTCTCTCTCTCTCTGTCTCTCTCTCTCTGTCTCTCTCTCTCTCTCTCTCTCTCTGTCTCTCTCTCTCTCTGTCTCTGTCTCTCTGTCTCTCTCTCTCTCTCTCTCTCTCTCTCTGTCTCTCTCTCTCTCTCTCTCTCTCTCTCTCTGTCTCTCTCTCTCTCTCTGTCTCTCTCTCTCTCTCTCTCTCTCCTGCATGTCCTCAAAAGTCTGTTTTGTTACTGATCACTGCCTCCTTTAATCCACCCTTCTCAGTCCCTTTCATACGTCTCTTGAGTCTTGTATTTCAAAGTCAAATTTTCTATTCAGCTCTGTTCTTTTCCTCAGGAATGCTTGAAATTCTTGTATTTCATTTCTATATTCATTTCATATCTATTTTTCCTCTCAGGGATTATATTTAATTTTTCATGGTAGATTATTCTTGGTTGTAATCTTTACTCCTTTGCCTTCCAAAATATCATCTTCCAAGCCCTCAGTTCCTTTAATACGGTGCACGGGGCTACCCCCCGGCCTTTGCCTGGATACTAGGCCAGATGGTATCTATCTGGGATCCTGGTCGGGCTCCCCTCGACTGCCCACTCTGGGCTACCCCTGGCTCCTGGGTCTTCGGATGCCTCCGGCCGCTACTGCATGGCAGCTACAGCAGGGGAATTCCCTCCTCCAGGGAGGGGAAATGACTACACAATACACCAGAGATGGCCAGTGCAGTTCACTTTATTAATGGTGTCAGCCCCTTATATCCCCAGCCAGAGCCCCTCCCATGTTCCTCCCTAGGGGCAGAGCCAGCTCCCGAAGGGCGGTCCCAGCACCCGAAGGTGGTCCAGAGGTTGGCCTCTAGCAATATGGAAAATGCTAAATCTTGTGTGGTTTTGACTGTGTTTCATGGAATTTGAAATTTTTTTTTTGACTGCTTGCAATATTTTCTCCTTGACATAGGAACTCTGGAATTTGTCTCTAATATTCATGAGGGTTTTATTTTGAGATACCTTTGAGAAGGTGATCAGTGGATTC
This sequence comes from Potorous gilbertii, assembly GCA_028658325.1. Classification (NCBI taxonomy): domain Eukaryota; kingdom Metazoa; phylum Chordata; class Mammalia; order Diprotodontia; family Potoroidae; genus Potorous; species Potorous gilbertii. Next base: position 209,876,700 of record CM053771.1, on the reverse strand, counting down.
TTTCATTTTTATTTGCCTCCTGGTTCTAGGATATGAAGGAAATTTTCCTTTATAATTTCTTGAATATGACATCTAAGCTTTTTTTTGATTATCTTTCAGATAGTCCCGTAATTCTTTTATTGTCTCCTCTCAATCTATTTCCCATGTCAGTTGTTTTTCCAATGAGACATTTCACATTTCCTTCTATTTTCTATTTGGCCTGATTTTGTTTGGTTTCTTGGCATCTCATGGAGGCATTAGCTTCCATTTGTTGAGTTCTAACTTTTAAGGAATAATTTCTTCAGTGAGTTTTTGTGCTTTTTAAAGATTTTTTCTTCAGTCATTTTTTATACTTTTTTTCTAACTGTCCTCTTTTTATAAGGAGTTCTCTTCAGTGAATTTTTCTGCCTCATTTTACCAACTTGCTGGCTTTCTTTTAATAATTTTCTAGCACCACTCATTTCTTTTCCCAATTTTTCCTCTACCTCTTATTTGATTTTTCAAAAAGAAAAATCCGAACTCTTCAGAAATTCTTGTTGGTCTTATATCCAATTTCCATTTTTTCTGCTTTGGAGTTTTGCAGTATCTGCTTTTACATAGTGTCTTTTTTCCAGGTTTATTTCTTGATCTTCCTTGTCACACAGTAACTCATTGCATTTATCCAGCCTTTTTCTTGATCTTCACTTTATTTAAAAGTTGATTTCTATTCCTGGAGTGAAGAGGCACTGTCCCAAACTTCAAAACTTCTATGCTTCTACTTTTGGAACTAGCTCTGGCAGTTTGTAAGTTTTCAGTGCTTCCATAAAGGTACAGCTAAGGAAAGGTATGGTCACTGTTCACTTGGCCTATGCTTTAGTCCTTAGCCAGGGAAGGACATTTTTCCATACATTCTTGGTATTATTAATCCTTCTAGCCTTTGTACTGTGGCCAGCTTCTCTGCTATCTCTTGCAGTCACAATTGCTATTGCTTCTTTATGTCTTGAAATTGAGACCAGGGTCCCTACTCCTCTGAGACTGACAAGAAGCTCTACACCCTGGAACCATAACTATAATCCTTGCTATCCTGCAGATATAATTAAGATCACTCCATTGGGCACTCAAACTTAAACTAGAACCATGTATGAAGAATGAAATATGATCCTGCACCCAGAACCAACCAAGATTTCCCTACAACCTCCTTGTGATCAGTTTTCTGAGTACTCCCCCATCTGTAGGCTCAGAGCTCCCAAAGATGAAGCTGCCACAAAATGTAGCCACCTCCAACTTCTATTCCTGGTAATGCCAGCCAGTCTATACTACTTGGTCTACTAAAAAGCATGGGAGCAAGCACACAGCCCTGTTTCACTACATTGGTAAGTGGAAAGGCACCAGAGCTTTGTCTATTATCCAGAATCTGGACAAACATGCCATCATGAAATTGACATACAACATTGATGTTTTCAATCATGTTGACAAAAGCTTTCAATGAGGATGAACATGGCATCTAGGTCAACCATAGTACTTCTTCAATTTGAAAAGGTTATAAACCAAGACCAAAGTGGAGGGAGTGTTGGGGCATGATTTTCTGTTTGCAGATGATTGTGCATTCAATGAAGACTCTGAAGCTAAGATGCAACAAAGTATGGATCAATTCTCTGCTGCCTGTGCTAATTTTGACCTAATAATTAACACCAAGAAAACACAGGCGCTCCATCAGCCACCACCGTACCATCAATATGTGGAACCATTAGTTACAACAAATGGAGAAGTTTTGAATGCTGCAGATAAGTTCACTTACCTTGGTAGTATACTTTCAGGAATGTATACATTGACAATGATATTGATGCACATATTGCCAGAGCTAACTCAGTGTTTGGGAGGCTCTGAAGAAAGGTTTGGGAGAGATGAGGTGTTAGACTGACTACCAAATTGGAGGTCTACAGAGCTGTTGTGCTGACCTCATTGTTATATGATTGTGGAACATGGACAGTCTACCAGCACCATGCCAAGAAACTGAATTGCTTCCATTTAAACTGTCTTAGGAAGATTCTGAGTATCACCTGGCAGGATAAGGTACCAGACACTGAAGTCCTTGCTTGGGATGAAATGCCAAGTATTCAAACTATGCTTGAGAGAGCGCAGCTCCAATGGGGTGGCCATGTTGTTTGAATGCAAAGTATACACTTGCCAAAAATATTATTTTATGGAGAACTTGCATGGGGCAGACAATCACATGGTGGCCAGAAGAAACAATACAAAGACACTCTCAGTGTCTCTCTCAAGAACATTGGATTTGACTGTGAAAAATGTGCACTGGCACAGGACTGCTCAAAAGGTATGCCCACCTAAGACGAAGTGCTGTGCTCTTTGACCAAAGCAGAATTGAGACAGCACAAAGTAAATGCAGGATGCACATATTTGGAATATCGACCCCAAATATTCAGATGGACTATCTGTGCCCAATCTTTTGTAGAGCATTCTGAGCTCTGATCAGGCACAGTCAGACACACTGAAATTTCACTTTACAATAGTGATGTCATTTTGGTCCTCTTCCAAGACAGACAACAGCCAACCAATCAACCAACTTGGTCTGCTATGTGCTCCAGGCACAAAAAAAACTTTACCCTGCTAAAGTTAGACCTATTTTGCTAACATCTCAAGTTATCTTAGAAAAGCATCTCACCAGATCTGTTGTGCATTTTGCCGCTCAGAATTCAATTTGAAGCTTGCTTTGAGTGGAATTTAGAAGAGATCAGGGGAGTGCTCCTCTACTTTATCGTCTTAGATTCCCTTTCCATCTTTCCTTTGTCCAAGTAATTTTTGTCTTGTCTTATTTTTATTTCTGTATCTCATGTGATAAAAGCATCATAGGAAGGATCCTCAAAAGTTATCTAACATATCTATCTAAACACACATCACTTACCTTACCCAATACATTTGGCTTTTTTCTGAGGATAATCTGAGAGGCAAAAATAATTTTATTCTAAAGAATCTCTTTCTCCTTTTAAGTGATTCTAGTCATTATTAAGTTTCTCATTCCATCAAGCCTAAAACTGCTTCTTTGAACATTTGCTCATTTCTCTTAGTTCTTTCTTAGTTATTTTATTATTTAAATATGTTACTTTCCTTGAAATAACTTTGGGGCAAGGTAACATGCCATTATTACTTGTATATAAAACATTCTGCAGAATTGCAGAGGTGCAAAGAATAGCTACTTTTTATTTTGGATAAGCATAAGGAGGTAAATTTGTCATTTTTGGTATTCTTATAAGCATCCTTAGTAAAACTCTAAAACTTAGTAAAACTCTAAAGTTTACGACATTAAGCATTATCTATTTAATCTAGTTCACACATTAGCTGAATCTTCTTCATTATGTATTTATAAGTTGAAAATTTTTCATTTCATATACTTTGATGATCATGAGACTTTTACAAGAGCATATGTGCATATACATGTGTGTGAGTATGTACGCATATATAAATATGCTTGTATATATGTATATGCATATATGTGTTTATGCATTTGTTCAAGCATGTCTGAATTTTCATGACCCCCTTTGGGGGTCTTCCTAGAAAGTCACTGGAGTGGTTTGTCATTATTTCTCCAGTCTATTTTGAAGATGAAGAAACTGAGATGAATAATGTTAAGTAACTTGCCATTTTGAAAACATTTTTGGAAATGAGCTAATCTTCAGGCTCTTTTGCCCATGGTCATACAGCTAATAAGTTTCTGAAGCCAGATTTCAGTTCAGGAAAATGAGTCTTAGGTTTGGCACTCTATGCACTGTGCCACCTCTCTAGATAGATAAATAGGTAGATAGATAATAAATCATAGTTAAATAGATAGGGAGACAGAGATAGAGATAATGCATATATATGTATGGATGCAAGTGGGCATACATTTGTGTATGTGTATAAATGTGTATAGGTATGTACTTCTATATACATACACACATTGTAAGATTTAATGAGTCAACGTTATGCTAGTGTATTTAGGATAAATAATAAAATACTGCAATTGCACTCCAGTTTCAGCATTGTTTTTTTTTTTTTTTGCTAAATTCTCAAGGATATTTTGCTTTTGTCAAATGCTAGTACATCAAATTTAGTAACCTATTATGTATAATTGTAGCTATCAGGTTGTGTTCTGCTAGGCATTTGGACATTGCTAAAATTTGAAAGCTGATAGCTATGTGCTGAAGTTTCTACCATTTCCTTCTGTTTTCCACAAAGTCCATCCTCCTTACATGTAACATTTTTTATATTTCCTGGTGACAATTATTTGGTCCTAAATTGTCATCATAAGCCCCTACATTTCTACAAACAAACATAAGAAACTTAGTCATCTGCTCAATACTTTTTTTTCAATATATTATTGTCAGAGTTCAAGTAGTTATAGTTTGTGGAATGCCTTTTGAAAACATTTTTGGAAATGAGCTAATCTTCAGGCTCTTTTCAGACCAATCCCCTTTTAGTTAATTTAGGCAAATCCAAACTGGCATGACTTAGTAAAATGTTCTCTACTTCTTATGAAGTTATTTCCTAAAGTTTTTCACTTCTTCACCATGTTTTTTAAAGAATACCTATAATAATTTTTGGAAATAAAACAATTAGTTTTTAAAGAAACCTTTTAGTGATTGAATCTCTTTTATTCATTTAACTGAAATTGTCCAAGTTTTATTGAAAATATTTGCCAATTCTGTTATGATGCATTTTGCAGTTGCCAAATTTGATTGCCTAGTTGTGGTTAGCATTACATGTGCTCTTCTGATTTATGTTTGATTTGAAAATGCCAACAATCCTTTTAAAATATTCATCCACATTCCTTGTGGATGTTACACTTGATGTGTCTCGCTTGGAGGAGGCCAAAATATTTGTAAATAATGTCTTCATCCATTGATTCTATTTGAGCTAAAGATTAAAACTCAAAACTTTTGGTTTGTTAAGAATTAAAAACCTATTACACAAAATATTCCATTTTTATCTGTTTAGTTTGATATTATGTCTCCCTATCTCTCCTAGGCTATAAGGACAGTGACAACTCATGAGACAAATCTTACCACAGATTGGTACAAGTGAACTGACCTATTTAGTTTCTGTACTGATTTGCCCTTCTTTAAGCAAATTGATACTGCTCTTTCTTCCCCTGACTCCTACGACCTCATGATATTAGTGTTAGGTTTTATGTAGACACTCAAATGGGTTAGCCCACAGCAACTCAAAACTCCCAGAATTCCAAGCCTCAGTCTACACAGTAGAGGAAATTATAGGTGTGTACTTTCATACTCTGAATATCACACACGGTAAAAGTAACATTTTGAAATAATGGAGAAAAATCAGGAAAAAAAATTCACAAGATGGTTTAAATTAAATCATGAGATGATTTAAATAAAATTCCATGATTTGTTTTTCACTAGAGATATAGTTTAATGTTATGCAAATGATTCATAATGCATTTTATTGATAATACAATATTATTTTACTATTTATTGAGTCCTTTATTTTGGAACCCATTTAAGTTTTACTTATGAGAGATGAAAATTGAAGAAGTATAGGAAAAAAATCATTTTAGGCTTAAAATTCTTCCTATTAGTGCCATATTTTAAATCAATGGTTATTTGAGAGGAAATTAGTGTTTTCATCTTTTACTAATAAATATGTAATGTTTTCAGTGAAGAAAGGCAGGACCACACATAATTTGAAAGGAATGTGATAAAGTACTTGCTTAAAACTGTATTGCTACTATGAGGCATTTGAGTCAATAGTTATGGAATTTATTCAGTCCTATTGCATTTTAATTTAACAGAGAAGGTAGTTTGTAATCTCTCTTGAAGCAATTCTTCTGATACTCATTGTGTTAATCTTTCACAACTCTTTTGTTTTTAGTTAAATCAATTTTAATTTTTATTTAATTAATCTTCTTTTGGTTATACAGTTGACCACATATTTTCCATATCTACCTCCTGATGCAATAAAAATTAGCATGAGTTTGACATTGTCTTTCAGTGTTCTTTTTCATTTTGTACTTATTATTAGTGGCAGAAAGAGGGTAAGGAGCAGAGAAGTCTAGGCCTGGTATCAGGAAGACCTGAGCTTATTCTGGTCTCATACTCTTATTAGCTCCATGAATTTCACTTAACCTCTATGTGCTCCAGTTTTCTCACCTTTAAAGTGAAGATGGTAGTAAAACCAAACCCCAGGGTCGTTATAATGAGAAAATGATGTATTTGTAAAACACTCTGCAAACCTCAAAAGTATTTTATAAATTCTAGTTTTTCATTGATCTTGAATTATTAATTTTTTTTTCTTAGTAATGACTTACCTCCATGCATCACTTTACATTTGGGAGTGGTTTATTTCAATGAATGATGAAATTGATTATTCAAATTGCTAATACATAGTTGTTTTACAGATTTCTTCTCACAGTATTTTTTGTTATACTTAAGGGGATACCATTTTGTTCAGGCATTCTCCTACAGGCACCAACTGACTTTTAATTCATTTCCACTGAGCTTTAGTAGCTTCTTTAATTTACTTATACTCTGTGTCAGCAAGGACCCCAATATACACAGGAAGGCCTGCTGTCCAGATTCTTAGATGTGCTTTTCTAAAAGAGAAGGCAACTTTTTAGGGGTCAAAAATCACTTTAATAAAGCATATATATCAGTCACTTAGTTCAAGGGAAAATGTCAGCACCCTGAACTTCAGAGAAACAAAGGTCAACAGACAGGGCTTCCAACTGTCTGACCGTGAACAATACCTATCTAGTTACCAGAGAGAGAGAAGTACCAAAGTCTGTGTTTTCAAAGCTGGAGTTTTATCTGGCACACAAACCTTCCAAAAACTAAGCCCCAAAGTAAAATCTTACCTCCGAGTATTTACACACTTTTCAGAGCTAGAGGATAGGACTCTCTGACCCAGTGCCACCATAGAAATTAGCAAAAGGTACTTGAGGCTTATTAACAGGTAGAGAAGATCTAATTAACAGTACATTCTACCCCAAGATTTTTCATGACCATAACATAGGCAACTTATATCAGAACAAGCCTCAAAAATTTGAAAAAGGCAAAAGATAATGCTTGCTGTCAAGGGGCTTAAAATCTAACGGGGAAGATAGCAAGCAACAAAAAATGCAAAGCATGCTGCATGCAGAATGAACAAGAATAAGAGAGTCAAAGCAATACTCTTAGGAGACTTCCTGTGGAAGGTAAGATTTTAGTTGGGAATTAAAAAATCAGGTGTAAAAGTAGGTAAATAGATGAATAGATAACATTCTAAGCAACAAGAAAAAAATGTCTGGATTCAGGAGATAGAGTGTCTCTGGTTTATTGACTAGCCAGGAGGCTAATGACACTGGGTTGAAGAGCACGTATAAGGGAAGAATGTGCAGCAAGACTAAAAAGATAGGAAGAGGATAGGTTATTAAGTGTTTTAAACATTAAACAAAGTATTTTGATATAATCCTGGAGGCAATAAAGAATCACTGGAGTTTATTGAATAGTGGAGGAGGAATAACATGAAAAAATTTTCACTTTATTGTCCTACTGGAGTATGAATTGGAGTGGGAAAAGATTTGAGGCAGGTAGACCCACTAGGAAGCTATTGAAATAATCCAGGCATGAGGTGATGCAAACCTGTATTAGAATACCAGCAGTGTCAGAGAAGAGATATTGCCAAGTTGAAATCAACAAATCTTGATTGCAGATTAGATATGTGGGTAAGAGATAGAGGGGAGTCAAGGATGACTCCTAGGTTGAGAACCAGAGAGACTGAGAGCATGGTGTTGTCCCTTGTAGTGTTATGAAATTTAAGGGGTGAGATGTTTGGGGAGAAAGATTATGAGGCCAGTGTTGGAAATACCTATTTTAAGATGTCTCCTGGACATCCAATTTGAGTTGTCTAAAAGGCAATTGGAGGTGTAAGATTGAAAGTCAGTAGAGAGGTTAGGAAAGAAGTTAGACTTGAAAATCACCAGCATAGAAATAGTCATTAAATCTACTAGAGCTGATGATGTCACCAAGTAAAGGAGTAAAGATGGAAAAGACCTGAGGGCTCAGGACAGAACTCTGGTAAAAACAATAATCTATTAGAGTAAACTACATTGCCAGGAGGCAAAGACAAGGAGGGAGAGGTACTCCAAGTCTAAGGTACCAATACTAAAAAGACACAGAATCAGAATTTTTTTGTGCAGAATAAATAGTGAGAAGGCCAGGGTCACTTGAACATAGAGTATATAAAAGGGAGTAATGTGTAATGTCAGAAAAGTAGAAAGTGATAAGTTTATGAAAGACTTTTAAAGCCAAACAACATTATATTTTTGATGCTACAGTTTTTAAGACTGCCCTGGATTTTATTGAGAATGGGATTAATATAATTAGAACTTTGTTTTAGGAAGATCACAGCAATCAATCAAAAGATTATTGCAATAGGTCAGGCATAAGTTGATGAGAGCCTTCATCAGAGTGGTGACTATGTGAGCAGAGAGAATGAGACATATAAAGGAGATATTGTGAAATTAGAAACAAAACTTGGCAACAAATTGGATATGTGGATTGTGTGTAAGAGAAGAATGGAGGATGTGAGCTCATTTTTATATGATTTATCTAAGAACTGGCAGTACTTTAATCTAATTCCCCTTCTTCATTCTTCATCATATTTCTCTTCCTTTCCTTATATTTGTATCAAATTTAGAAATTTGTTAAAGCAAAAGAAAACTGGGAACAGTATCAAACAGTTTTAGATTTTTTTAAAATATCAATTTCCTACTTTAAATACAAAAGAGACAGATCTTATTATGGTACATTATAATAGGTTGTTTCTTTTCTTATGTACCCTTATGTGTAGGCAGACTAGATAACTGTCTACCTGATATGATTATTATGTGAGACTTCTAGGAAGATTTGATTTTCCCCACCAAAAAGAAGACATATAAAGTTTACTGATGCCTGAAATTCCAGGAAATAAATATTATTCTCAACTTTGAGATAAATCCTTAAGGATTTATAAAAGGGCATTTATCAAGTTTGACAAATTAATATTTCATAAAATTCATGCGAAGGTACAAATGGCCTTATCTTTGACTGAAAGCAAGTTTTAATAAAGAATATGAGGCTTTGAAGATAAGCTGCATGTCACCATTTTGCCATAGGTCAAATTTATTTTGCTTCAAATTTCAGCTCCGTCTAGCAATAGAAAATAAAAAGTAACCATTGTTTTGACTTAAAAAAAAATAAGACATATCAACTCCACTTCTCCAATTTAACTTCCTGAAAATTTTTGTCATTCCAGTGTTCAGCATCAGTTATTTTATCTCCACTAGGGGAGGAAGCAGAACCCTATTCTTAATAAGATAGACAAATTCCATTTATATCTAGACCCAGAATCAACATTGATTCTTTGAATCATATTAAATAAAATTTGATAACTCCAACTCATGCACACACACACAACACACACACAAAGCAACAAAATCCAACAGTTAAGTCCTGTTATTTTTGAAATGGGTCAGGATGAGTACTATCATATGAAACTAGATTTGGAGGATGAGGAGGAAAGAAGTTGGCGTTTAACTCTATGAGCTGTATACTTCAATGAATCTAAAATCTGTCTTTTCATCTGTGGGGCTTCGCTTCACTGACATAGATTGAAACCCTTCTTTGACTTATTAGATGGCTGATATGAAACTCTGGCTGAAAAATTCATGAGCTTGGCAGTGATACCTTATGAATTTAACTTGGCTGCCTTGGAAAATGGATCTATAGTTTGACATTCAATCAGTCAGAGAACATTTATAAATCACTACATACATGCCAGACTTCATTTTAAGAGCAGAAGTTTTAAAGACAAAAATGAAAAAGTTCCTGCCCTCAAGGAGTTCATATTCTAATTGAATTGAAACCTTTCCAGGTTGCCACAGGTTGCCAGGGTTTTGACTTCATAGTTTTAAACTGTTTTGAAATGTATAATGATGATGTCACAATGAAGTAGTGTGCTAGAACTTTAAAGAATAACTCTAATAACTTTGCTGGTACAGTATCGAGATGGTGGGCATCCTATTGTATTTGAATAGTGTTGGGAGATAAAATTTGATATATCACTTTTTACTTTTTATATTTTTGTATTTATATTTATTTTTATATTTTATATGTTTATATCTATTGAATTAATACATATAAAACAATTTATAAAAAGAATTTTGACTCACATGTATTATTCAAATCCTTCATTTTATGAATCTGGATTTTCTGTGGAAATAATATTCTAAGAAATCTGTGTTTTATTAACCATCACCTCTATAGGAACCCCTCAAGGTCTAGCATTCATTCAAATTCTGTTAATGCTAGACCTTCCAAATTTTGTTTTTATTTTTTTTTGTTTTTATTTAGTTTTTATTTTGTTTTTATTTAGTTAAAAGGGGACGATCACTCTGGGGGAATATATGTTGGGTGATTTGAAGAATGACACTTTGAACAAAGACAGAGGAAGATTTGCCTCATGTCAACAGTCTTAATCTTAACTTAAGGAAGAAGTTTTGTAATTATAATCTAGAGGCCATTGTTTTAAGCTCTTCTCAGGCGGTCTTCAAGGTCAAAAGAATTTTCAAAATAACACTATGATATTTTAATTTCTTATAACTAAAGGTAGAAAACCAGTTCTATCTATTTTCATCTGGTAAAAGTCAGATGTTCTGAGTAGGACTGGTTTAAGTAAAACTATCACACACACACGTTCACGTACACACAAGTACACACTCACAAAAACACAATATGGTTATAAAATAAAACCATACCAAAATTATTAGATGTCCCAAATGATTCGCAGATGAATGTAACTTATTGAATCATTTTATGGTAAATCTTGTGTAAGCCACAAGTCTTCAGAAAATGGAAGACAGGATATTATAATGAAACAAAAAATTATATGGAAGACATAACATGTCTTCAAATATTTAAGCATTGTATTGAATAAGAAAATTAGACTCATTCTGCCAGAGAGTAGGACTAGTGGGAAGCAGCTACAGAGAAATAGATTTTATGTCATCATAAAATCACAGAATTAGAGAAAGAACTTTAGAATCTACATTATTAATTTCTCTGATTTTACAGGGGAGGAAAAGGATATCAGTAAAGTTAAGTGGTTTGCTTAAGGTCAAACAATTAGTAAACATCGGAGTCATCATCTGCTGGTTCCAGGCCTAGTGTTTTTTTGATGAACTTCCTCAAAATATAAGGAATATCTTATATAATAATATCTAAAAACAGCTGAAATTTTTCAAAATGGAACGTGCTTCCTTGTGATGGGTTTAATCTAGAAGAATTTACAGGTTGGATAATGATTTACATATTCATGAAATTGAACCAAATGAATTCTGCAGTTTGAAAAGATGTCTTCATTCATTCATGTCATGTATGACATGTAATTGGATGGACAAACTTAGAGAAGTCACGCTTTAATATGAATATCTCGGATAGATACAGCAAGTGGACAAAAAGACAGTCCCAGAATCTTGGCTAGATTACAAATATTTTTAGGGTAGGGGTTATACCATACCACTTTGTGGCCTCAGTGTGTCTCATGGAATAAATATTCAGTATCTCAACAGATTATTTGTTTTCCATGACCTATTCAGGGCCAGGCAATTCACCTCTAAGCACTAAACCTGTGAAGTCCACTTTACAAGTGACATAAACTCACAGAAACAAACAAAAAAGACTGATAATACTTAACAAAGCTCATTTTATTTCTGCCTTGGATTATTTCAATATATATTATGTTGACAAAACTGATCAGCATATGTAACAAAAAACAATTTGATATACAAAGCAGATTAGATTGGTCATTGACAGTTCCCTAGATATGGCACTTTGTATGTTTCTTTTACTATAATCATTCTTTAAGGCTGCAGTTCAAAATAAAATTAGAGATTTGGCTATAATCTATTTTGTAATGTCTTCTTTGGAATCTACATCTGCCTCCAGTAAGCACTAATGTGAGTCATGTACTTGAGTATAAACTCAAACATAAACTTGAGTACACGTGCCTCCAAATATCTGAAAGAAAACATTTTTCTCAGAATTTCTTTTTAAAAAAATAAAAACTTGAAAACTTATAGTAATAATATTAACTGGAAAATATGTACTTCCCTGGGGAGTTTACTTTATTTCATTTTTTAATACTTAGGAATGCACAGAATTTCATGTTTTACGCATGAGTAATACTACTGAACTCACATATAACCCCCAAGGTCACTTTCCACTCAGACTATCAGATGATAGACTGCTTTTGAATTTATTTGGGCATGGTATCACATTTACATTTACATATTCAAAATCCTTATTTATTACTAATACTCCCGAACAAAAGGTGATTTTTAAAAGTCAGTTTATAACATAGTCCCTTACCATATTTTCCCACTTTAAATAATAAGCGGGAAGTCAAGAGAATTATTTTTAGTTTTTATAATAATAATCTGTACTATTTTCATAGTGCCTTTGTCAGAGTAGTGATTCATAGTCAATGGTCACTCAGCTAAATGTTTATTCTTTCTATAGAATATGAGCTGAACTCAATTCTAGTTTAAAACTTTTTCTGTTCTTTAAATGTACTGGTTCTCATTCTTTCAAATTCCCTTATCAAATGTTATATGTGTTTTAGAAAATAGAATAGAAGGCCAAAATGTTGGTTGCAAATATTTTCAACCATGTAAGGATTGTCATTAGAAAGACAAAACTTGTTTTTCTCTACTTCATAAATAACACAAAACAAAAAATAAGATTTTCAAACTTAGCACTTCCCAAGCAATTCACCTCTAAGCACTAAGCCTATGAAGACTACTTTACAATTGATGTAAACTTATAAAAACAAACAAAAAAAGATTGATAATGTTTAACTAAGCTCATCTTATTTCTGCCTTGAATTATTTCAGTATTTGGGGCATCTAGGTAGTGCAATGGATAGAGCAACAGTGCAGGGATCAGGAGGACCTGAGTTCAAATCTCACCTCAGACACTTGACACTCACTAACTGTGTGACCTTGGGCAAGTCACTTAACCCAAATTACACCATCCTGGGCCATCTCTAGTCATCCTGAAGAACATATGGTCCCTGGATTCAGATGGCTCTGGAGGAGAAGTGAGGCTGGTGACCTGTACAGCCCTTCCTCACTCAAAACAAAGTCAAGTGCAAGTAATGTCATTATTTCTCTGATAGTGTGGTCTTCTTTGTCAATGAAGGACAAACACACACACATTTCAGTATTTTTTATGTTGACAAAAGTGATCATCATATGTAACATATGTAAATGGTACTCCCCATTTGAAAAAGTATTTCAGGGGAAGTGCCACAAGGGAAAAGTGGAAAGGTAGTCAGTCAACTACAATTTATTAAGCATCTACTGTGTGTCAGGCACTTGGTTAAATACTGTGGATACATATTTAAAAATAGGCAAAAATACCTCATGGTTACACGGACCTAACAATCTAATGGAACATAATATACAGAAGTATGTAAAAAAGAAAGGAGAGAAGACATTAGCATTCAGAGTTATTGGGAAGAGCTTCTGGTAGAAGGTGAAATTTTAACTAGAACTTGAAGGAAGAAAGGAAATTCAGAAGTGAGAGATGAGGAGAACATTCCAGGCATGAGGGATAGGCAGGGATAACACTGAGAGGTGGGAGACAGAGCACCATGTGTAAGGAACAGTAGGGAGGAGGATGTTATTGGATCACAGAGAAAATGGTTTGGAAAGAGATACAAGTTTAGATATGATTGGAAAGACAGAAGAAACCACATTATAGAAGACTTTATAAGCCAAACAAGATGTTACATTTTATTTCTTAGGTAATATGGTTAAATTATTGGGGTCATGTATAGGAGGTGATATTGTAAGAATAATACATTAAGAAGATCAACTTGACATCTAGTTGTAGAATATTCTGAAATGGGGAAAGAATTGAGGCAGAGAGAACAAGTAAGCTATTAAAATGTCTAGGAATGAGTTAGTAAGGGCCAATATCAGGATAGAGGCAGTGTCAGAGGAGCCAAGGGGACATACATGACAGATGTCATGGTAGAAAAAATTACAGGACTTGCTATTTGATGGGATACTGGAAGAGGAGTGAGAAAGAGTAACAAGTTGAGGATGACACATAAATTGTGAGACTGGATTATTGAGAGAATGATGGTACCCTAGATAATAAAAAAGAGATTAGGAAGAGGGTAGGGTTTGATGGGAAAATATAATGAGTTTGTGTTATTTGGAATGTGGAGGACCTTGAAAGCCAGCTAAAACTGTACTTGGTAGATAATTAGGTACCATTGAACATTTGTAGATGATTAAAAAATATAAGAGGAACTGTTCAATAACTGGTCATTTTTGGATTGGCATGGAAGAGTTTAAGACTGAAGAAATATAGATGGTTAGAAACTACTATGCTACCCAGTACTAAAAGAAATTTGTAGTATCATTGTCATTGTTCACTCCAAAAATGAAAATCATAATGCACTGCTGTCTGCTCATTCAGTGTTACTCTAATCCACCTTCCCCAACAAGTTTACTAAGAGGTGCATTCATGATACTGGGGATCTTTCCTCACTTTCACTTGCATATAGAGAACAAAGACTGTCTACTTATTATCCTTCTCTCTTTCCATGGTTTGACCTTTTCTCAGTCACACATTTCTTCAATTACAACATTTACTCAGACTTTTCATTATTCTGTTTTGCAATCTACTGATAATCAAGATTTCCAACCCCATTCCTGTCTGAGTAACACAATGTAATTTTTCACACAGTAGTGTACTTTGTTGTAGTCATACAACAACAGTAGAAAATGTCAATTCAAAAGAATTCCTACATATTAAGGAGAAATATGGGAACACTAAAAGAGTCTAGAAATTATCTATAAGTAATAAAGACTATAGAAGTCACTGAATTCCACAATAAGACTTCAGTGAATTTAGTGAAACTTATTAAGTACTATTAAGAAGTATAACTTTATACTTCTTTATAATCTATAATAGATAAGAGTATCAAAATTGCAATCAGTTTCATGGTGGTCTTTATTGCAAATATTTATGAATATAGAATGACAATCACTAAATAGCTTAAAGAATAATTTTTCATTGTCTTTGGATACATGATAAAATCAACTCTGGCATGTCCTTTATTTGCCTCTTCAAGAAGAATTTATAAATCATTCTTCCATTTAACTGCAACATCTTTCTGTTCATATTAATATAATGCTAATTTTTTTATCATTCACTCTCTCCCGTAGTATGGCCATGTGTTGGTCACTGAAAAAAAAACTGACCACAGAGAACCTATAGTTAATTTAACTTATTGATGTCCTTAAAACAACATGGTTGACAATGAGAAAACAAAACTATTACTCCTTGCAAATGATATGGTGATAAACTTAGAGAATCCAAAAGAATAAACAGAAAAACTAATTAAAATAATTAATAGCTTTAGTAACATTGCAAGATATAAAATTAACCTACAAAATTTTGAGTATTTCTATATATTACTCAAAAGTTAAGCAAGAAGAGAAAGGAAAATAAATTCCATTTAAAACAACTGCAGGCAAAATAAAATACTTTGAAGTCAACCTACCATAACAAACTCAGTAAGTTTATGAACCCAATTACAAAGCACTTTTTACACAATAAAAACAAATACACCTAAACAACTAGAGAAATGTTCATTAATCTTAAGTAGACTGAAACAATAGATTAAATATGAAAATTCTATCTAAGTTGATTCATTCATTCAGTACCCTATACATCCAATTTCCAAAGAATTATTTTATGGAACTAGAAAATATAAAAACACAATTCATCTGAAATAACAAAAGATCAATAATGTGGAGAGAATTATTGAGACATGTAGAGGAAGACAGTTTATCAATCCCAGATTTCAAGCTATATCATAAATAGATAATCATCAAAAGAGTCTACTATTGCTAAAAAAAAATTTAAGTGGCATATCAGTGGAATAAATTTGATACATAACACATAGTAGTAAATTAATGTAGTAATCTCATATTTGATAAACACAAATATCTAAGTACTGGGTACATGAACTCACTTCTTGACAAAAACTGCTGGGATAACTAGAAGGCAGTTTGGCAGAAACGAGGTAGAGATCAACATTTCACAGGGAATATCAAGATAAGTTCAAAATGGTTTAGACATGAATGGTGATATACTAAGCAAATGTAAAATTTTACTTGTCAGATCTATAGATATACGAACAATATTTTATAAAACAAAAGAGTGGATCATAGGAAGTAAAATTTATATTTTATCAAATTATATTAGAAAGTTTTGCAGAAACATAATCAATAAAGTCAAGATAAGAAGGAAATCAGGAAATGGAGGAAAACTTATGGGAAACTGGTTTTTGATAAAGTTCTCATTCCTCAAATTTGTAGGGAACTCAGTAAAATATAATTGTAAATTGAGTCATTCCCCAATTCATTAATGGTTAAAGCATATAAACAAGAAGTTTTCAGAAAACTAAATCCATGCTCTCTGCAGTCAAATAAAAAAATACTATGAATCACTATATATTAGAGAAATGTAAACTAAATCAAGTCTAAGGTACTACTCACACATATCAGATTGACTAACTTGGCAGAAAAGAAAAATGACAAATGCTGGAGAGGATGTGGAAAAAATAGATACATTAATGTACTGTTGGTGGAGTTGTGAACTGCTACAACTATTCTGGAGAACAATTTTGCTTTATACCCAAGTGGCTATGAATCTGAGTATACCTTTTGGACTATTAACACCACTTTTAGATCTGTATTCCAAAAATATTTTTTTTAAAAAGGGAAAAAGTTTATGTGTGCAAAAATATTTATAGCCACTCTTTTTGTAGAGGCAAAGAACTGGAAGGTGAAAAGATTGAGGAATGACTGAACTATTGTATACAATTGTGATGAAATATTCAGATGATGAGCAGAAGACTTTTAGAAAAAAAATTGGGAAGACTTATATAAAGTAATGCAAACTGAATTGAGGAGACCCAAGAGAACATTCTACATTTTCAGAACAACATTGTAATGATGATCAACTCTGAATGACTTGGCTACTTTGATTAATGCAATGATCCAAGACAATTTCAAAAGACATATGACAAAAATGCTATCCATCTCCAGAAAAAAGACAACTGGTGAATTCTGAGAGTAGTTTGAAATATATATTCTTTCACTTTATTTATCTTGCTTTTTCACAAAACTGAAAATATGGAAATATGTTTTGCATTACTTCACATGTGTAATTGATATACTGTTGTTTGCCCTCTCCAGGGGTCAAGGGAAAGATTGGAGAAATAAAGAAAGTCCAGGACCTATATTTAAAAAAAAGAATGCCAAAATCAATACATAGTAAATTTATTTCAACAAAATTAAAAATTATGTAACTCTTAGTCCTTTCTGTGTCCTTTTTTTCCATTTTTCTGATATTGTCTCTATATAATTAATAGGCAACTACAAGAGATTAAGGCTATTTTGTATATCTCTTTTTTTTCCATGGTCTACAGTAGCCAGAATTTTCCATACTGAATAGCTCTTGGGAAGCAGGTACAATTTAACGCTGGGATTAGACTTCAAGCCTTTGGTTTAACCCACCAGAGCATGACTTCCACTGGAATAAACAGAGAAAATAAGAATTTTCCATTCTTCAATGAGTAATCACAGTTAGACTTTGTGGAGGCTCCTCTATTATGTTAGCTGAGGTTAAATGACAATGATGGCCTCATCTAAGCTAATTGCAGTGGGACTGATAAGACAGGGTAAATATCAGATATTTGATCATCAAAGATGTTATCTATGAGCCATAAGAAATCATTGTTTGTCAAATTAAGGGAGAGATAGGTCTAGGGGTGGTTTTGTAGCTTGGTGAATGAGAGAAGAGCAATATTCATCATAAACTCTAAAAAGAAAAGTGAGTGGTAAGATTGTTCATTTCCATTAAGAGCACAGTCACAGTCTTCTTATAAGAGAATTAAAGGCAAGTAGTACTTGAAATATCTATGTGTTTGCAAAGAACATTTCTTTCTTGGAAATACTAAAAATGTCAACTAAAGATGCCTAAGCAAAAATAGATACAAGGTGAAGTGAGGTTGAAAACAAATGTTGAAATGTACAGCATCACTTTTAATGGAATCACCATAAAATCTATTCACTTACTAAGAATAAGCAATTGAGTGATACAAGCCATATGTTTGGAAAGATTTTAAAGACAGTTTTTTTTATCATAATTGATGTTGGAGCTTGCAAGTATTTTCTGACTTACTGAGTAAATCTAGATAAAAAATAGAGAGCAAATGAAATACTAAGTAACTCCAACAATGATAAATAAGTAACAAATCATCATAGAGCATTCATGCCACAAATTATATTTGGGATCATCAAATTTGATACCTCTATAAGACTGAGAGAACTTAAGTGACTTCCATGGAAAAGAAAATGAATATTATATTCTTTATCTACTGTTTGAAGTTCATTTCTTTTCTATTTTATCATAGAATATTTTTATAATTTAAAAGTAGATTATCTTTATAATTTACTTATATGGCATATTATATAGTACATTATATATATATTAGTGTATTATAATAATATATTATATATTATGTAATACACATTATATGTAATATAATTATACATATAATTATATGACTATATATATTTATATATGTTAATACATTATGATAGAATATTTTATATATTTATTACATATTATATGTACAATTATCATAATTATTTTTATAATTTAACGGTATTATTATACTTTGTAATAAATGTACATTAGACCCTTCAATAA
This sequence comes from Potorous gilbertii, assembly GCA_028658325.1. Classification (NCBI taxonomy): domain Eukaryota; kingdom Metazoa; phylum Chordata; class Mammalia; order Diprotodontia; family Potoroidae; genus Potorous; species Potorous gilbertii. The sequence continues at coordinate 209,857,909 of CM053771.1, read as the reverse complement.
TCAATTATGCTCTCACTTGTGACGTCAAAAAGTTGTACCATGTGCATCAACTACATTCCAGTAAAACCATCTCACCAGATGGTCTAAACCAGGTGGAGGGATAACCACCAAGTCTCAAACCCATCAGTGAGACGGGGGATGCCTACCTCAAGTATGTGTTGACTGCTAGAAGAATGGGCAGATGAGAACCTTTTGCTCCAATAGTAATAAAGATAGCTGAAGCAGGTACAGTGCAACATTTACATCTTGGTCTGACATCAAAGATGTCAAGGTCATCTACTGCATCTTAGGACATCACCAGTCATATTTTTTAAAATTATTTATTTATTTTTAGTTTTCAACGTTCATTTCCACAAGAGTTTGACTTACAACTTTTCTCCCCTTCTCTTCCCTCTCCCACCCCAAGACACCATGTAATTTGATATACACTCTCCATAGATAGATAGATGATAGATAGATAGACAGATAGATATTGATATATTGAACCTCTTTTCACATTAGTCATATTCTAAAGAATTAAAACAATTGGGAGAAACCACAAGAAAGAAGAAGCAAACAAAAAAAGTAAGGAGCAATTATATATCTCAACCTGCATTCAGATTCCATAGTTCTTTTTCTGGCTGTGAACAGCATTTTCCATTCATGAGTCCTTTGGAGGTGTCTTGGATTTTTGCATTGCAAAGAAAAGCTAAGTCTATCAAAGTTAGTCATTGCACATTGTGTCTGTTACTGTGTGCAGTGTTCTCCTGGTTCTGTTTCCCTCACTCAGCATCATTTCATGCTAGTCTCTCCAGTTTTTTTTTTTTGAAGTCCACTTGTTCATCATTTCTTATAGCACAACAGAATTGTATTATACTTTTATACCACAATTTATTCATCATTCCCCAACTGATGAGCATCCTCTCAATTTCCAATTGTTTCTCACCACATAAAAAGCTGCTATAAATATTTTGTACATGTGAATCCTTTTCACATGAGCATGATCTCTTTTACCACTAGTCATCTTGAGTTTTACCCTGACAGTAGATTTCAATGACTCTGTAATAGAAAGACTGACAACTTTGCCCAACTCTGCTTCACTTAAATCCAAGTCAAACACAAGTCAAGACATTGCCCATGAAATCATTAGTCCTCTTTGAAAATGAAGGGAAAGCAACAATAATTGAATCTTCACTAATAGAAATTAAACAAAACTAAACCCATAGAGTTGCATACATCCTTTCTAGGAGAAGAAAAACGGTTGTCAATTTTTCGTATAAGAACAACCACAAAATCATATATAATATAAATTATACTTCAAGAACCATCTCAAGAATCCCTCAATAGAAAACAAATATGACTGGAATAAAAGAGGACCTGGGTTGGAAACCTACTTCATTTGTTTCTATTTGTGACCTTGCAATAACCTACTTTCTCTGATCTTGAGAAAGTCACTCAATCTACATAGGATCCAGTAGTTTCAACTGTCAAAGGGTGGAGTTGTGCTATATGTCCTCTTTGATTTCTCCCAGCTTTAAAACTATGATAGTATCAGTTACATCCCCTCTCATTTTTGAGAATTGTGAGAAGCATACATTATCTACAAAACCTGAATTTACTATTTTAATTAAACAACAATTTATATCATCCAGGATGCATGAAAATAGTGTACTTATTGTTCTGAGAACACATAGGCTGCCAATGATAACGTGGGTGCAATAAAGTTTGGCCAGTTATAAAGCAAATACAAATGTTAGTACTGGCATCATAAAAATAAATTCAAATAAAAATGCCTAGGGAAATGGTTTTTAATAAGAGGTTCATAATATTATGTTTGTATGAGTGTATTTATCTATTATGTATTATATACGTGTATACATATAGATAGATCTATGTAACCATACATGTGCTTACATGTATTTGTACTGGGGTAGGTGTATGTTAAAATAGTTGGTTTCCTTTGTAATCCATTGTTGGCTATATTGTTATGCACTTAAAATATTAATGTGAGAAGGTCAATGGGCTTCACTAGATTGCCAAAGGGTTATATGAGCTACAAAAATGGCTACAAAAATTCTTTGATCAATAGAATAGTTCCAAAATGTTGGGGAGAGGCTCCCTTAAAGATTAATGGAAAGACACAGAGGAGAATCACAAAGGTTGAGAAGATATGATAAGGCCATTATCTGCAAGTGTGAAGGAGTGTGCACATGAGAGAGATGAGAAATCCATTCAATTATCAAAATTGATCACAAAATTTTCAACCAAGTTAATGATCGTAGAGTTTAAATATTTTTCAATTATTAACTACTGTAGTTAGATCCGGAGATAAAAAGATAAAAATATTAGGAGTCGACTCAAAAAGCCAATTGTATAGAACTCTCTCCTTATTGGTGGAGATTGATTATCCAATGCCCCCAGCCTGCATGAGGAAGAAATAGTAAGATTGGGAGAGTGATCCAGAATCTTCTGGTGTCCAGTGTTGAGAAAGAACATACGCAATTTAAATTCTTTTCAAGACTCTGGAAGGAGAATGATTCTGGAAGTAAGTTGACATTTAGAGAAGCTGGCAATATCTGTTATTTCCCCATCCAAAGCTTTACACTAGATACTTCAGGAACTTTTCCCCCGTGTGAGATCTAGGACTTTGGCTCTCTTGCTGAGATGAGCTATCTCACTCCCCATACGAAAACTCCTTTCCCTTGTGTTGTTGAATATATATTCTCTTAATCATGCTTTCTTTAATTTCCATTTTATATCAACTTGGATAAAACAATTTAGTTGCTATTTGCTCTTTACATTTATTGTGAAATGGTCATTTGGTGGGGAAGAGAGTCAAGCCATGTATATATGGTTTGTGGTCCTTCTTTTTTCACTAAGTTACAGCAATTAGGAATACAGCTTAACCTAAAATCCATTTTCTGTAGGTTAAGTTTAAGGGAGCAGATATATGTAATTCTGATCTAGTACACCCTCTCTGAAAAGAGCAGAAAGGTCAGCTTCTGACCCCAAACTCTTGAATCCCTTGGGATAAGGGTCGGGGCAGGAGACTCTAGAAATATCTATTTTTGCCTCCCTGTGATCTACATCTAGACAGATCCTTTGTGGCATACATAATCTCCAAGCATAAAACAAAACAGCATCCCATACAATATACCTTTACACAAGCTAATGAAACAAAATTATAATACATTTTACTTGAAAAATTCCTTAGAATTTTCAGAGTATTTACATGAATTATCATATATAATCGTGATATTTATGCATTGCATACATAATTATTATGCTTCATGACATGTAGGCACAAATGTAAACAGTTCACATCAATGGCCAATAGCTACTGCTATATGTCCATAGCTCCTTGTATCTACCCAGGATTGAGTTATGATTGAGTCCATTATAAATTTGTTCCACAACCTAAACTAGGCCCTCACTACTGCTGAGCAATCTTATTTTACCTGCCCTGTTAACTCATTATCCCACTCTCTATAGAAGGTCTTCCAAATGTTTTTATTCCTGCTTAAATTTCCTATCACTCTCCCCACTTCCCTTCTCACAGATGAGATTCTTGACTCATATTTTACAGAAAAACATCAAAACTATTCATGGTGAGTTCCTTCTTCATCTCCTATTGTTGAGAAGTCTTCTGTCACTATTGCCTATTTCATCCCTGTCTCATATGATAAAGTGGCCTTACTCCCTACCAAGGGTATCCCCTCTTCTAATTCAAGAGATTCCACTCTTTCTCACCTCATTCAACAGATTATCTGTTTTTCGAACTCCTCTCTGCATTTGTTTTCTATCTACCGGCTCATTCTCCACTACCTGCAATCATGTCCATGTGTCTCCTATACTGAAAAAAATACCCTCACTTGATCTTTCCATCCTTACTGTTATCCTACACCTCTGCTGCCTTTTGTAGCTAACCTCCACAAAAATGTCTAAAATAGGTATCTCCATTTTTCTCTATTGATTCTTCTTATAACCAATTAAAATATGTCTTCTGACTTTACTGTTACACCTAAACTAATAACCGTTTAGTTGCCAAATCCAATGGCCTTTACTCTACCCTCATTCACATTTTGTGGCCTCTCTGCATCTTTTAACACTATTCAGCACTTTATCCTCCATGATACTCCTCTTTCTTCTCTTCTAGGTTTTCAGGACAATTCCTGATTCTCATTCTACCTATCTAACCACTTCTCAATTTCTTGGCTCTCTTTGCAGATAGTATCCTTTAACTATAACTATGTATGTATGGTAAGCCAGTGATATGTCTGTTGATTTGTAATAAATGTATTGCCTACTGTCAGATAGTTGGAAACTGTCTTGATTTTGATTTCTCTGTATTTTCTCTGAAGTTCAGGGTGCTGACTTTTTCCCCTGAACTAAGTGAGTGATACATGTGATTGATTAAAATGATTGTTGAACCCCTCAAAAGTTGCTTTTACTTTTGGAAATGCATATCTAAGAACCCTGTGATAGCAGCCCCCCATGTATTTTAGAGTGCTTTCTTTTACACTCCTATATTCAATAAACTCCAGTGTCTCCCTATCACTTCTGATATCAGATACAGAATCTTGTGTTTGCCATTTAAAGCCCTCTGTAAGCTAGCTTCCTTCTACCAATACTTTTCACATAGTCTTTTACCCAGTGATACCAGCTTCTTAGCTGTTACACAAACAAGATTTTCTATCTCTTGTCTGCAGGCATTTTCTCTGTCTGTCCCTCATGCCTGTAATACTCTCCCTTCTCTGCTCTATATACTGACCTTTCTTGTTTCCTTTATGTCCCATCTAAAATCCCATCTTCTACTAGAGATTTTTCTCAGTTCTAGTAGTTTTATTCCATCAATTACTTCATATAGCTTACTTTACTGTATGTATACATGTATACATATGTGTGTATATTTGTCTATTGTCTCCTCCATTAAATCATAAAGATCCTTAATAGTAGAGACAGTCTGTTGCCTCTTTTAAAGCTCTTTTTGTATCTGTAACATTTAATATAGCGCCTGGCACATAGTAGGTGATTAATAATTATTTATTGATTGAACAGAAATCTTTGCTTCTCCACTACTTAGTTTGATGATGACATCATTTTAATAAGCTGAGAATCATAGTTTGTAGTGGGAAAAGAACTGACTTAGAAGTTAGAAAACTGGGTGGAACTGTGCCAAGTCTATCCACTAATAAACAACATGACCTTAAGCAGAATACTTTATCAGTCTGGGTTTTAGTTGCTTCAGGTTTGTCATGAAGTCTAATCCAACTACCATGCTGCCAAATCAAGCCTTTATTGATACTACTTCCCTTAGCATTTTCTAACTTCTGACTGGAAGGCTGGAGAATGAAGTGCCAGACTTCTGCCAAAGCCTTTTTATAGAAGATAGAAGCTATACAGTCAGCTCCTCCACCTCGTATCGAATGCTCTGCCTCATTGCACCTTGACAGAACTAGATGCCTCATTTTGCATGCATGTTGTGCCACCCATTAGATTGAAAGGTCGTTGAAGGCATGGGCTATCTTTTTTATTAAATATGTCTCAGCACTTAAAACAGTGTCTGGCTCTTAGTAAACTCTTAATAAATGTTTATTTGTTTGTATCATCTGTAAAATGAGGAACTTGGACTAATTTATCTTCAAGGTTCATTTAGCTACAAGAAACCATGACTTCAAGAAATACTAAAGGACTATAAGCAAAGGAGAATTATCTGACTTCTACGTCCTTTACGACTCTTGGAGTCTTGGATTCTAATTTCATGACAAAGGCTAACATCTATATTAATCTTTTCATTTTGGGATTTTTTGGAAAATGAAAAAGTAAAGATCTTGGCCTGCTACCTCTTCTTCATGCAATTGACCCTTGTTTTTTTGTTTTTTTGTTCTTTAAAACTAATTTCAGCATTGAATATTTTATTCTCATTATTTGCACATCATATAAACTTCAATATAATACAAAACTTTCATGGAATGCAAAATTCGTATTTTACATGATAAAACAGGGAAGAAACAGGTAAGATCAGTTAATTATGCAAAAAAAGGAAAAATTATAGAAAAAATCAATGTCACTTTAATGGTCATTTTTACTCTCCTATGGGAAGCATTGAAATTAGGTATGCATTTAACATATACTCTGTGTAAGACACAGCTTGGAACTAGAATATATACATATTCATATATACATATATGCATATATACACATATTCACATGTGCATATATATATGTATATATATATATATATATATATATATATATATATATATATATATATATATATATGTATATACATACCTATTTGTAAGCTGACAGTCCCTGGCCTCAGGAAAGTGACCTTCTTCAAGATAATATAACACTCTACAGAAGAAAATATTCTCCCTCACTTGAGAATAATTATTCAAAAGGTTAAAAAAAATTCTTTGGAAACAACAGCACACACTTTGGAAAATGTTTTGTCAGTTGAAAGGGAGGAAGTTGATTCTTTTATTAATCACTGAGTCTTTTCTTTCCCAAATTTAACTTTTCTAAATTGCCTTAAATTACCAACTAATCAAATTGTTTGTATTGCTACAGAATACAGCCACAACTAGTCATAATTATCCGTTCTCTATTGGCTCTTAATTAGCATCATGTGATGATTTACAAAAAGGAAAAGGAAAAGCTTTAAAATGGGAGCTTTGGTTGTTAGAGCTGAAAGGATAACGTGAAATCCTAAATCTTTGAATAAAATCTTTCATGATTGGTTGTATATGCTGTGATTTATTTCCTAATCAATGGTATGCAATGTAGAAAACACAAACATCTACCTTTCTCTTGAATCTTACGAGCCTCGACATTTTTTAATATCTCAAGTATATGCCTCGGGGGAAAAAATAAAGGAAATAATATGTGGAATTGTGCTGAATTCTTTGATGCATTAATCTATGAAATAACTTTTTCTAGATTTTTATGTGTTTAATGTGTTTTCAATATGAAAATATACTAGATGCATAACTGTTTTTTAATTGAATCTTTTTTGGTGAGGGCTGACAGAGAGGATGAAAGTACAGGCCATTAGGCATCTTGGTTGAAGATAAGGCTTTACTTTCTTTTCTTGAAGTTTTCACAGTATATTTCTTATCCTCTGAAATTAATACTCCCCCTTCCCTTCTCTTTTCTATTTCTTTTTATCCTCCCCTGTTTGCCTCCCACTACTCTCTCCAAATGGCCACACAGACACACAGTTAAGTGGTACAGCATTTATACACAGAGATGGGTGGCTATATTGATAGAAATATTCTATACTTGTCATGAGGCCCAAATAATTAGTACATGTAAAATTTTCTGAAAACTTTAAGGGTCTATGAAAATAATTGTAATTAATTATGGCAGCAACAAAAATATCATATGACCTTGGATTAATGATAAACGTTTGAGATTATGGCAGGCTTATTCTGCTCATTCCATTATCCTGATATATTACAAAAAGTTAAGGCAATATTTAAAAAAAAATGTATGGGGCCATTTGAAGGGAAAATGGGCATATTTGGGACAATGGAGGAAAAAGTGTGAATGGACTACTGCTGATGTCTGGATAGGCTTTCTTGAAGAGAGAGGAAGATATATCTATAGTATACAGGATAAACTTGGAGTCCGCTCTTTCACTTGACATGAATTCAGAGCAAGTCATAAAAAGTCTCCAAGTCCCCAAGCAAGACAAAGTAGGTCTCCTAACATTCCTACCTTTAAGTAAAATGTTCCCTGATAAAAATCCTAATTAGGATATTAGAGGAGTCTTCAGATGTGGACAGCTTTATAAGAAAATAATTGAAAAATAAACTGAGTTACAGAAGAGGTAACTGGTACTATATACTAAATGCTTAGAAAACTTGTAAACTGTATTATAATCTACACTCAGCAAGCATTATTTAGTGGAATTTCAAGTGAGGAAAGACAAAATTCTTAGCAGGAGACATGTACTGAAGAGATATAGTAGAGAGTTATAGTCAAGGGTCAATGCCCATACATTACATATTTCTAAGTGACTAAATTTATGTGGGTCTTTGGGGAAGAGCTGTTTAATGGAAGAGTTAATAGGTGTAATATGCATCCTGTTTGTTTCCAATAATATATAAATAAACCTGACCACCCATATGTTTTAGACTGGTAAACCTTGTGCTTGCAAGAGGAGCTATTAATGGCACACACAATGGTCTTAGATTAAAAATGTCCAGATCATCTTTGGTTTATGTCTCCAAATTAATACTTTCTTCTTTGCCCCACCATATGACATTTCTCTCAGTTCTTTGGGATGCTTATGGATAGATCATTGTTCTGCACAAATGTCACAGAAATGAGAAATCCCCCAAAGTTTATCCCATGCTCTTAATGTAATTGAAGAGCTTCTGCTCCAAGGGTTACATTGGTCTTAATGTCCCATTTCAATGCCTCATTGAGTCCTCAAAGGGATGCCAACACAATGTCAAATCCTATCAAGCTAGAAAATCAGACTACTTCCCAAAAACTATGTCTAACTTTCAAAGTCAAGCTAAGCTAATAGAGAATAAAACCATGATTATCACCAAAAGGTGACTAATTTTCATTGTCTCTAAAAAGTGAAGCATTTGGTCTGCTAAAATAAGAGAGATTTGCTTCCTTATTATCAGTAAAGGGGGTATTCACTGATGAAATGGAAGAATTTTTAAATTCTTAAAACTAATTATTGTTCATATAGGGATGGATCTACTTTTATACCTTTGATCTTATAGAAATAACTGTTCCTTTTAATGTTGTTTTGCATTAGGGAGAGTCAATTTTAAAAGTAAAATGCCCACATATATACATCTCCTAATTTTGTGGATGGCAAAGATAACATGCTTTATTGGAAAGAACACTTTAAAGGGAATTTTTAAAGAGTTCTCTTTGAGGCATAGTTTTGGCTTCCTATATGACCTTGACCAAATCTCTTAATGTCTCCAGCATTTAATTTCTACATCTCTAAAATGAGATTGAACTAGATAGACTCTAAGACTCTTTCTGTATTTAATATATTAAACTTCTTGGAGTACTTTTAAAATCTGTAAAAAATCATCTCTAATAAGTAACAATTTATAAATAGCAAAGAAAACAGAAAAATTAGTGGTGGACCTTTGTCCTTGGTCCACTTCTCTACTATTGTTAGGTTCTCTTTCTAAGGGAAATACAAAATAACAATTGTATAACACATCAAAATTTCATATTATATGTAATATATGATGCATATATGTATATATAATGTGTTATATCTAATAAATTTTATGCCTTATCTACTTTGTATAATTTTTAAGAATTCCCTCAATCCAGATGACTTCCTTAACTGTATGACCAAACCTGGCTTGTTTACCAACCTTTATTCCTGCATTTCTAATAATGAGATGCACATTTCTACCTTAAGTCCTGACAGAATCTAAATCCAACACATCTAAAATCAAGGATAATTCCACATACTCACTTCCTTCCTTATGAATCAACTCCTTCTAATTTCTCTAAGTGTGTTAATAGCACTACAATTTTATTCAATATTTATTACAAATTTATTCAAGAACTGTTTAAGCTCAAAAACTGTTGTCCTTTACTTTTATTCCTTCTTCCTCTGATAAGTTAAAACTTCAAATCTAGTTGCTTCTTTCTTCAAAAGTTCTCTCCAGTATATTTTTTCTTAGCATGCCCAATACCAAAATCCTAAATCAACAAACCTGAACTAAATGTGTATACAATGGATCCCACAGCACTAGTCTCTCCCCCTTCAATTTACACTGTATAAAACTTCAAGATAGACCTTCTTGAAAGACAGCTATATTCCTGTCACCTCCTTGACTTAAATTTAAAAAAAGCTAACAAGAAAATAAAAATCAATTAATTTCACAGTCCAGTCATATTGACCTAACCATCAAAGACTACAATTGAATCTTTCCAACCTTATCTCAATAATACCCTATATGTAGCTATATTTCCAAAAAAACATATATCTTGTTGTTTTTATCATCCTCCTCATCTTCATAACAACCGTAGAATAATGTTTGTCTTTCTCTCATACTTCTTAACAAATTTGATGGAGATTTGATTTCATTAAGGTGCAGAATTTTGACTGAGGAAGACTTCATTCCAACACGGACTGACAATTGCTCTGCAACACAACCTTAGATATATATTATTACATTTACTATGTTGATATGATTCTGAATGCATAATCTGGTCTGCCCTAGGTGATTTGAGTTTAAGCTTCTTAAGTGTGGGGATTAATGACTTATTGATCAATAAATTGATAAACTTTTATTAAACATATGCTATGTTTGGGGCACTGTGTTGAGCACTGCAAATATGAAGAAAATAATAGTCCTTCATCTAAATAAATGTTCATTCTATCAGAATAAAAGATTTGTATCTTGTATATATTTATCTGCTCAACAATAGATACAGATACAAGATGTATATGTGTGTATTACAGGTATATGTACAAAGAGTAAGTATGCATGTAATTGACATACACAACATAAATAAAAAAACTACTCTGGGCCATGGGACCAAAGAGATGAAAGCCTAGTCATTTTTTCTGACTTTTCAAAGATTTCAAAAAGAGAAATTATGCATAAAATATGAAGTCACTTTAGCTGTCTTTGTGGTCTAGAACACGTGGAACGCAAAAAAACAAATAACGAGTGAACACCCTACACTCAGCTCACTCAGCAACCCTTTCTCCTTTACCCACTGCTTTATCTGCACCAAAGCTGCACTTGATAGCTCAAGGACTCGATGTATTGGACTACAACTAAAACCCCAAGAATTTGACATAGGCTTGTAGTACAGCTTTACCCCACATCCTATTTCCTCCCTTTTTCTAGTGCTATGCCTGTAGACTGCAGAAGTTTTCTCACACCATGATAGGTGGTATAGTGGTATAACATTGTATGCTGTGGAAAGATCTCTGCAGGAGCTTAGGGGAGTATAGGGAAAAGACCAGGAAAGTCATCTGGCCTTGAAACAGAAATCAATGCCACATGCAATAGCTCCCTCCTGACAGAAATACATAAATTAACCATATGGCACCAGGGTAGTAATTCTCTGAACTTCAAGTGCCAGTCCAGAGAGCCAAGGAAAGGAGAAAATGGAATAAGGTACCAGAATAGCATGACATATGTAGGGGGATTACATGACACTCCACTAAGTCTGAGGAAGAGTTCAGCCTTCGGTTGAGAATAGTTCTGCACCTTTGGTGAGACCTATGTTGATAAACAATGAATTGTTCACTGTGGGAATCATCTGAGATGTTTTGAGTTCCAAACCCCAAAGAAGCCACTATTAGAGAGGAGGGAGTCAGAAAGAAAGCAATAGGAGAAAAGAAAAGAGGAGAAGATTGAAATTATCAATGATGTTAGGAAGAAGAAAACTCAAATACTTTGAATGTAAACAGATAAATCAAGAGGGAAAATACCAATAGAAGAAAAAAAATTAATAGAGTCTCCAGACCTAGTAAATGACTTCAGATGTCTATGAATAAATGAATTTTTTATAAATAAATGGAAATTAAAGGAAAATGATCCAAGATTTCATGAAGCAATGGACTCTGTGGAATTTGAGAATAATATGAAACTACACCAAGTTGTTCGTGAGTAATTCAAAGGGGAAATGGGAATTATAAGGACAAAGTTTAGACCTATGCAGCAAAAAAAAAAAAATAGAGAATTCTAGGAAAACTAAAATCTGTAATGACAAAACTCAACAAAGAAACAAAAGGGACAGCAATAGTTTCAGAATGCCAAATGCAGAAGTGAAGGACAATGTAGAAAAAGAAAAACAAAAAGCAATAACATTAAAAGAAAATATGCTTACTATTCAAGCACACCATGCTGATCTTGAAAATAAGACACATAGAGCCAAACTAAGAATCGTATATCTCCCAGATCATAGCAAGAAGAAAACCTTAACACCATAATTCAGGAAACAATACAAGAGAACTGCCCAAAATGTCTGAATGTAGAAAATGAAATATCACTTGAAAGAACTCTTTTCACTTAATTGATCTGAGTTACCTCTCTCCTCATGGAAGTTCTCCTTCACTGTATTGTCTGGCATATAATCTCCTGTGCATATTTTGTATAAGTGCTATTTCACTAGCAACTTGGATGAATATGTTTCTTTGCTACTATGTGTTTTCATTGTGGAACTGGTATTTGGTGGGAAAGGGGTTAAGCCTTGAATGCAGAGCTACAGTCCTCCTCCTTTCCCCATTAAAGAAACAAAAGTCAGAAGTCTGACTTTAACATAAAATCCATATTCCCTAGTAGAATAATATAATTCTAGCCCAGAACTATGCCCACAACACACACACACACACACACACACACACACACACACACATACACACACACACATGCACACGTCTCCTTAATGGAGGGAAAAAGAGAGCTGGGAGAAAAAAAAACATGAAGTTTACTCTCATCACATTTGATGTGATGTGATGTAAAGGAAGGAATAAAATCCACAGTCATTTTGGTATGAACACCTATCTTACAACACAGGGATGGGGAGAAACTGGAACCTAAAGTTTTAGGACCAATTGTTGAGTATTGCTCTTGCTACTAGGAAATAAGAAATACAGGTAATGGGGAAGATAAAGTTATCTGGCCCTACAGGAGAAAAGAGAAGATGGAGTAAGGGAAGGGAGGGATGATAGAAGAGAGGGCAGATTGGGGATATGGGTAATAAAATGTCCAGTGTATTGGGGAGGGGGGAGGGGACCAATGGGGAGAAAATTTTGGAACCCAAAATCTTGTGAAAATGAATGTAAAAAGTTAAATAAATTTATTTAATAAAAAAAAAAGAGTCCAGGCATGAAACGATGAAGGTCCACGCAGTGATGGCAGTGTCAGAACAGAAAATGAGATGTAATCAAAAGATATTTTGAAGGTAAAAATGGCAGGCCTTGACCAAAAAAATGGAAATCAGAGATGATAATGTCACTCCCTTTTTCAATAAACTGATAGTTCCTATTGCCTCTAGAATAGGTTTTTAGAATTCTCTGAATTTTTTACTTGAAATTTGCTTGAATTTTCAGCTTCGTTATATAGTTTCCCCTTCCTATATTCTACAGTTTACTTAAATGGGCCTTCTGACTTTATACTTAACTTGCTATTTCCCATGCTGGATTTTATTCGATACTTCCCGCTGCTTCACAGAGTTCTTAACTTCCTTCAAGATTTAGTTCAAATACCAACTTCTAGCCAACACTTTTTCCAGATTCTAGCAACTTTGTTCATTAATCACCTTATATTTAGTGATCTTGCATTTATTTTGTAAATATTCTGCACATATTTATTCTGTATATATTTACACTGCATAAGGAATGTTCTTTCCTGCAGTAAGTTAAGTTTTGAAAGTAGAGATTGTTTCATCTTTATCTTTGCATCCTTAGTAGCTAATACAGCGTGTATGAGACATGTTTTTTTAAATAAATGCTTGATTGATAGTATTACTCATGCTTAAGTTTTTTGAAGTCCAATGTTATTTTTCATACATTTTTCTTAAATGAGAAGCCCACTTTTACCTCAGCTTTTTAGGCCACTTGAGATTTAACATTGGGACAGAAATAGACATGTTAGTCATAGCACAATAGGGACCTAACTCCTGAGGGCTCATCTAGACTCTGACCAATATTTGAGGCTCATAGGAAGAATTTAACTAGGTCACCAAAACTCACTGCAAGTTAAAGCATCAGCATTATGACCTAAGGATGGTAAGAAAAATGAATTATTTCGGGTTGGATTTTTAAATGCATTTCTGGAAACAATATTTTAATATTTCATATGTAATAAAATCAGTTAACAGAAATGGCAAAAATCATCAAAATAGTAACTTTTTCCTTTGTAAATATTCAGGACCTCAACATAAAGATTTGTTCATTTTACTTATGGCTAATGTATTCATTGGTCACTGTTACCATTTGAAAATGGCATGTTGCTTTGTCAAAAACAATTAGTTGTGCTAAAATTTACTTTTTTTTGTACTCAAAAGTATTTTACCCTTTCTTTGACATACTCAACTATTTATTTCACATTCAAAACATTTTTGCATACTTCCCTTTACACAGAAACTGAATTTTTATCACAGCATAGTGTTCTTTTGTCCCTGATCCTCTTTCTTGAAATGCTGATGTCTTTGTTGTCCATCACAGATATGATTTGGGAGAGGTATTTATTCATATTTATTTTGAAGAATTCTTCTTACTTACATGCCATCCTCTAAAATGTTATATTTTCTTACATACCACAAAGAATCACTGGCTTCTTCATATTATGCCCTGCCTCCATGACTGCAACCTTCCAAAGTAACTGAAATTGAAATTGAATCCTTCCTATACAAGTGAATATTTGTGGCATTTACATTTACATTATCCATTGTAACCAGATACAATGGAAAATCTTTTTAAAATAGTGATGCTTCCTATTTTTCCAATTGGTATGTCACCATTGAACCTGCAATTTTCAATATCTTTGGTGAATTTTGGAATATCTGCTGTTCCAGTGTAGGCATCTATAGCTAATTATTGCTTGTCATTTAACCTGATATATTTTGTGCAAAGATAAAGAATGAAAGGGAGAAAGCAATAGGAAAGTGGATCTAATATGAGGTGATAAATTAATTGAATTTAGCGACCATGTGATTAGAATATGTATGTGTTATATATATATGTGTGTGTATGTGTGTGTGTGTGTGTGTGTGTGTTTGGGAATGTATGTGTGTGTGTGTGTGTGTGTGTGTGTGTGTGTGTGTGTATACTTAAGTTATTAAATCTTGAAATTCCTCTAAGACTTTTGGGATACACTGTATGTACAACATTCATTGACATTTTTACTACTCCAAGGTCTTTCTTTAAACAGAAATACAAATTTGAGTACTTAATTTCTCTATCAATGTATTTCATAGCCTTGCTAGAACTGAGTCTTAGAGATTTATGCTAAATAACATATTCATTTTGTTCAGTCAACATCGTGATAAGCCTTGTTAAACATAGGAAAGGCAATCTTTGGACACTAGCTATATATTTCATTGTCAGATTCATATTTGAAGACTTTCTGGATTGCTAGGACATGCCAAAGATTGTTGTCCACTACCCTAGCCTTCAGTTACCACAGGGTCACCTCTTTATCACAGGAAAGTTCCAGTATATCACTTTCATGCACATGACATAGGATTTAATTTCACTCAAAACTTCCAAATTTTATTTTCATGAACTCAAAATATCATTATTGTCCCATTAAAGCAGTCTTAGATTTAAAGTTAAATTTGTGAAATCATGTAACTTAGGATGGCATATAAATATGTTACAAAATTTCATGTTCTTGAAATAGAGCTAAAGAATCAGTAACTTGCTTACTCAGGCATGCTGTGTTCTGAGAAACCACATCTTGCTGATTTTTTGACAGAACTATTTCCAGAAAATTTTATTTGAAAAATATATTGTCACTTCCATAGTACTTAGTCTCTTAATATACTTTATAACTGGAGCCCTTCAATTTGCTTACAAAAACTAGCTTTAGTGACACAGTGATCATCATGGTTAAAATTAAATATTTATCCCATATTTGTCTTCTATCATTTGATGCTACAAGATGGGCAAAGCTATGCTTTAAAGTTGTAAGCTATATTATGATGGTATATCAGGCAAATGAGTGTTTGATGGGCTGTGTTAATGTGAGCTAAAAATAAAATCCCATCTGTTCACCTTTCAAACTACATCAAGACACTGCATATTGGGTGCAGCATAACTTAATGAAACACAAATGGAAATATGCTCATTTCCATCTTTCTGCAACTATGAAAACAGTCTACTTGTCAATAAAGATATTTTAACAAGGAATGAATTGTGTGCTTATAAATGATATACTGAAACATAAAAAAACTTTTTTTTTAAACAAACAACTGAATAAATATAGAAATTATATCTCCACTTGGCATTTTAAGGCCAAGAATCATGAAATACATTAGCACTTATAACACAGAATTCTGATCATTGATTCCAAGGACTTGAATAATGGAATACATTATTGGAGTAATTGGACTGTTTTTCCTACTGGCAACCACTCTATACCACTCACTTTGTATGAGTTGTACCAATTGTACCATCTATTTCTATTTTTTTAAATTCTTTTATTCCTTGATTGTTTATTCCATGTCCCTTTATTTACATCTTCTTTACGCTTAAGAATTTTCTATTTATGAAAGTTTTCTATGACTTCTATCTTAATGACATTTTTGTTTGTTTTCTTTACCTATAAAATCCTTATTTACTCCTTACTCCCCTTCATGTACACTTTAATCCAGTAACACTGTCCTCCTTGCTGCTCCTCCAACATTACAGTAGATCATCTGACTCCAAGGATTCTCATTTGATGTTCCTCATTCCTGGAATGATCTCTCTCCTCATCTCTGCCTCCAAGCTTCCCTGGCTTCCAACAAATTTTAAATTCCCACCTTGTGCAAGAAACATTTATTTACCTACTACCTAGAAAATCAGGTGACATCCTTTCAAAGTCTTGTGGAATTTAAAGGAGAATGTGTTATTTGTTTTTAAGTCCTGAAATGTTGAACATATTTTATATTGTCAAAATCAAGATGTATTTAGCACCTATTATCCTAATGGCACTTCTGGGCTAGGCCATGGACATCATTTAAACTCAGAAGACATGGATGCTGAAAATTCAATTCATTTAACAAGCAATTGGAGTGTCTGTTAGGTACACAGTTTTATACCTGTAGAAAATACAGGAAACACAAAAGAAAAGAAGGATGTGTTTTATTCTATTGAAAAATAAAATACACTTAATGTTGAGAGCTATAGTCAATCTCAACATAGTCAGTCTGTTGAATTGTCTACTTTCCCTGGCAAATGGAGGTTTTCAGAATGCCTAGATAAGGTGTCATCTCTCTCTTACGTTTTCTATGCTAACAAACTCTGAGGATAATATTTCTATAGCACATTAAAAAGCACATTCTACAATAATCCCATGTTACAGATGAATAAACTGAGGTACAGAGAAGTCACAGATGGTGGATCTAGAGCTGGAAGGAAATTAGAAATAATCTTGTGGAATGACTGTTTTATAGATAAGGAAGATGTCACTCAGAGAGGGTAAGGGATAAGTGACTCACTTAAGATAATACAGGTTTCTGCAAACATGATAGAGGCAGGATTCAAAATCAGGCTCCCTTACCCCAGATGTGTGTGTGTGTGTGTGTATTTGTGTGTGTGTCTAAAATTAGCAAAATTTGCAGCTACTTATGAAATATTGTCTTTATTTTGTATAAACTTGAAAGTCTTTCTTACAGGATTTTAAAGAAACCCAGGCTATAATTCACATAGCACCAGCATAGTTTCCTTTTCTAATTTTGTCAATTAGATAGAAAAAACACAATTATGTAGGGTGGGATAGTGGATCAAGAGGTGGTCAAACGTCTTGCCTGTATGAAGTTTGGTAAATCACTTTAACTTTCAGTGTCCCCAGGCAATTCTCCAAGCCTATAAATTGCAATAGATTACAGTGACTTCTTATTACGTATGGGATCAAATAAAGAATCTTCTCTTTGATTTCTAAAGCCCTTCATAACCTACCCCGGTTTTATATTTTCTGTCTTTTTACCCATCACTCTCCTCCCTATGTTCTTTAATCCAGTTACATTGACCTCCTTGCTGTTCCTCCAGCATTACAGCACTTCACCTGACTGCAAGGATTCTCATTTGATGTTCCTCATTCCTGGAATGATCTCTCTCCCTGTGTCCCTCCAAGTTTTCCTGGTTTCTCTGAAGTCTTAATTAATTTCCCACTTTGTACAAGAAAAAAATTTATAATTCTATTTAATCTTATTACTTTCTCTCTGAGATTATGTCTAATTTAGGGCGTGTGTGTGTGTGTGTGTGTGTGTGTGTGTGCGCATGTTTGTGTGTAGTACAATGTTACTTGCATATTGGCTCCCCCCTCCTTAGACCCTGAGCTCCTTGAGAATAGGGAATGTTTATTGTTTTGCTCTTTGTGCCTCCAGTATTGAGCGCAGTGCCTGGAACATGGTTGGTAATTATTAAATAATGACTGGCCGATATTGGGAGTTGTTTGTGCCAAAAATTAAAGTCAAACCAAACCAATGCAAAGCAA
Organism: Potorous gilbertii; assembly: GCA_028658325.1. Lineage (NCBI taxonomy): Eukaryota > Metazoa > Chordata > Mammalia > Diprotodontia > Potoroidae > Potorous > Potorous gilbertii. The sequence goes on along the minus strand of CM053771.1, from coordinate 209,839,766 downwards.
AGCAAAACTCTACCTAATGAATAAATCTTGTAGATTTTCAATATTTTTAAATATATTTATTAAGGACTACAGTATAAGAAAAGGACTACCCCTGCCACTGGTAAATAAATAAATAATAAATACATTTTATATGTGTATGTTTTGTGTGTGCCTGTATCATAATAGATTATTTTCATTCAATTTATTACATATTATTAGGTTATAGAATTGTTTGATGTGACTGTTCACATATGTTGTTGTTCAGTCATTTCAGTCATATCCAAATTTTCATGATCCATTTGAGATTCTCATGGCAAAAATATCGGAACAGTTTGCCATTTCCTTCTCAAGCTCATTTTGCAGATGAAGAAATTGAGGCAAACTGGGTTAAATTACTTGCTCAAATTCACACAGCTGGTAAGTGTCTGAGGCCCAATTTGAACTCAAAAAGATGAATCTTCCTGACTCTAGTCCTGGAGCTATATTCATTTTGCCACCTAGTTACCTGTACATGTATAATCTGTATCAAACTGCTTGCCTTCTCAAGGAGGGGGTAGGGGAGGGAAGGAGGAAGAGAATTTGGAATTCAAAAATTTTTTAAATGTTAAATATTTTTCTTTACATGTAATTTAGAAAAAATCAAATGTTATATATATGTGTGTACATACATATACACACATACATACAGAGGTGTGTGTGTGCATGTTAGGCGCATGCTTGACATTTAGAATTTAAAACATTATTACCGAACAACATCAGGCAACAATTTAGCTGAATAAAAAATATTAAGTTTTCCAACGCAATTATTAGGTGTTGTTGTCATGGGAAAATACTTCCCACTACTATTATATCAGCAGTGGTATTTCTACTGAATGATTTTTTTGGATTTTTAGTAGCATGAAAAAAATGTTTTTTTAAGAAGAAAATGTTCAATCAGATGGAAAATTGTCCAACTCTCAAAAATCAAAGCAGCCTGGAAAACTGAGGCAATTGTGGACATCTAAGTGGGTAATACAATGTTATCATTCTGGTTCAACTATATCTTTTTAGGAAAATATAATATGTGTGTGTGTTGTAAAAGATAGTATTATCTAAAAATATTTAAAAATCAAAGGCATCTTCACCCATTGGCAAAATGTGTCAAGCAAATAAATGACTGATAATCAAACAGAAGAATATTTGAAATAAATATCTTAAATAGTTTGTGAAACTGTAGGTAAATTATCTTGGCGTTCATTAAATAACCTGTATTCCAACAGTTTATATTTATGTATATATTACTTATTTTTATTTCTGTTTGGTTCTCCCAGATGAAAGTAATGTCTCCCCAGATTCAGAAGGAGTGGAGTAAAACTTCAGTTTTGTGTAAAGACAGGAAATTAAGAAAGATTAAAAGACAGAAGAAAATGTTAGTAAATATTCTCCTTCAACAAAGTAGAAGGAGAGGCTCAAAGTGTTATGTAATTTAGTCTACTCTACTGATGGGAAACCTGCAACCTCAAGACCATATGTGGCCTTCTATGTCCTCAAGTATGGCCCTTTGACTGAATCCAATCTTCACAGAACAAATTGCCCTTTTACGGAATCTAAAGGGCAATGCTTGAGGACATAGAGAGTCACATATGGCCTTGAGGTCACAGGTTCCCCACTCCTAGAATTCATTAATTCTTTCTCTACTTTCCCACATACAATACTCTAACGTGCACTGTCCTATCCCATCATCTCATAGGGGCTACCTGTTCTCAGTGATGACAGTCAATGAACTACATGTTACAGATGTAAAGCAACAATGAAACATTCATTGCCCTAAAAGAGCTTGTGTTCAACTGGGGAGAAACTATGTACATACAAAGACACAAACAAAATAAATACAAAGTCTTGTGGGTGAGGAGGCATATCCAGCTTGGGTTATCAGGGAAGGCTTCATGGAACATATGGTTTTTGAATTCAGTCTTGAGGAAAATATGGATTTCAAGAGACAGAGGTAAGAAGGATGTATGTTCTGAGGATAAATAAATGCAAAGATAAGGAAATGGAAAATAGACTGGTGTTTGAACACTTTAAGGAGGGCGTTTTTTGGGATATTAATGTATGTGATATATGTATTACCATATATGTTAATGTATATGTGTTCATCCTTTGTTGTCAAAGAAGACCATACTATCAGAGAAATGATGACATGACTTGTACTTGACATTGTTTAGAGCGAGTGAGGGCTGTGCAGGTCACCAGCCTCACTTCTCCTCCAGATCCATCTGAATCCAGTGACCAGATATTCATCAGGATGACTGGAGATGACCCAGGATGAGACAATTGAGGTTAAGTGACTTGTCCAAGGTCACACAGCTAGTGAGTGTCAAGTATCTGAGGTGACATTTGAATTCAGGTCCTCCTGACTCCTGCACTGGTGCTCTATCCACTGCACCACCTAGCTGCCTCATGTTAATGTATAATAAGGCTAGAAAGGAAGACTGAGGTCATTTTCTGGAAAATATTTATATTTTATTTTTTAAATTACATATAAAAATATTTTTATTCTGAGTTCCAAATTCTCTTCTTCTTCCTCTCCCTATCCCAATTCTTCGGAAGGAAACCAATTTAATATAGGTTATACTTAGACAGTCATGCAAAACATATTTCCACATTAGCCACATTGCAAAAGAAAACACAGTCAAAAAAAGATAAAGATTTTTTGAAGTATGCTTCAATCTACATTCAGACTTCATTGGTTCTCTCTCTGGAGATGGAAAAAAATTTCATCAAAAATTCTTCAGAATTGTCTTAGAGAATTGTTGCCATTTACAGCCGATCATCATACAACATTGCTATTACTACACCCAATGTTCTCTTTTGGCTCTTTTCACTTTGCCTCCTTTCATGTAAATCTTTTCAGGTTTTTCTGAAAACTTTCTGCTCCTCACTTCTTACAACATGGTAAGGTTTTATCATAATCATATGCCAGAACTTGTTCAGCTGTTCCTCAATTGTCAAGCATCCCCTCATTTACAATTCATTAATAGCACAAAATGAGCTGCAATAAATAATTTATACATATATGCCCTTTCCCTTTTCCTTTTCCTTTTCCTTTTCCTTTGACTATTCAGAAAGCTTAGAAGAATATGAGATATCATTATGGAAATCAATCTGGAATTATGCAAGTTACCAAACTCTATATTCCCCAACCGAAAGACTTGGCTAGTGGACATATACCTCAAGAAAGTCAATGACAAAATAAAATTCCCATATATACAACTATTAGCAGAGTGGAAATATTGCCAGGCCTGTAATCAGAAAAATCTTAGTTCAAATCCAACTGCACATACTTAGTATCTGTGTGACCTTGGGAAAGTAGCTTAACCACCATTTGTCTCAGTTGTTCATCTGTTAAAAAAAAAATACAGGGCACATTAGAAAAGGAAATGGCAAACCACTCTGGTATCTCTATCAATAAAACCTATCAACAGGATGGGTCATATAGAATCAGACACAAATAAACCACTGAACAATAATACGCCTAAATACTTATAGTAGCATTAATTTGGGTTACAGAAAACTGGAAATAAAGTACATGCATATCAAATAAGCAACAGCTAATCCCATTGTGTTCTATGAATATAACAATATTTCTCTTAAGTATGAAAAATGAATATGAATACAAAAAGGCTTGAAAAGACTTACACGAACTAATTCAGTGCAAAAGAAGATGAACCAGCTAAACAATACGAACAAATACTAAAATATTAATGGGAAAAAATAACAGCAACAACCAAATAATGGAAATGGATTTATTTCAAAATTATAACAACCAAACTTGATCATAGAAAAGAGACATAGGAAGGCAATTCTCTTATTCCTTTGCAAAAATAGGGGGCCATGGATGTACTACATGTGGATATACATATAACATTAAACTTCTTTTTGTTTTGGCTAACTTTATAGTACTTTTTTTCATACTATACTATAATGGATGACTTTCAGAGAGGAGATTGGAACAGAAATACAATGATATATGTATATATATATATATGATATAAAAACTAAAGATATTAATAAATTTATTTAAAAGGAAGCATGTCAATGAGTTGGAATAGATGACTTTTGAAGTTCTATCTCCAGGATTTTCATACACCATCATATGAAAATGTTCTTCTCATTTAATTGAATATGTCTTATTAAATTCTTGTATTATTTTCAACTTGAGTGATAATGTGTTTGAATAGCATATTTCCTGATGTTTAATCAGGCAAGAGGTAGCACTGAGGTTGCTAGTTATGGCTCTGTCTTTTCTTTCTTAAATTTCTCACACAGTTTTTTGGGGGGAAGGAGGCATATCGTCCTTGCGCTTAAGGAAATTTTAACCTGTACAACACATATCTTTGGGCACGATATCATTCCACTATTGGATTTTAAGCTCCTTGAGCTCAAAAGCTGTGCCATCTTTGACCCGAGTATCCTCATATAATAGCAAGGACCTCGCCATACACAGGAGTGCCTGCTGTACAGGTTTTTAGATCTGTTTTTTCTAAAAGGAAAGCAATTTTTGAGGGGTCAACAATCACTTTAATCGAGCACGTGTATCATTCACTTATTTCAGGGAAAAAGGTTAATACCTTGAACTTCACAGAAAATACAAAGGTAATAATCAACAGTCAGGCCTTCCAACTGTCTGATCATGAGCAATAGATACATCACAGATCAACAAACAGATCCAACTGTCTGACAATATATGCATACATACATAGTTACCAGAGAGAGAAGCATGAACATGTGGGTTTTCAAAGTCAAAGGGCTCCTTAGCAGCTGTGCAGAGTCTCATCTGACCAAACAAACACTTACAATGAGTAAGTCCCAAAGAAAAACTTCACCACACTTTTCAGAGCCAGAGGGCATAACAACCCTTAAGAAGCAGTGCATTAGAAATTAACAAAAGGTGTGGGACTCCCCAAATCAAGCCACCCTTAATAGGCAAACCTATCAATGAGTGGGGAAGATCTTTAACTCTAATTAACATTATACTCCAGTATGTATAAAAGTTCCTTAGAAATTTTCAGAAGAAGAAATTACAGCTATCTATAATCATATGGATTAAATGCTCTAAATCACTATCAATTAGAGAGATGCAAATCAAAACAATTCTGAGGTACTACATCACACCTATCAGATTGGCTAATACGACAAAACAGGAAGATGGTAATTGTTGGAGAAGCTGTACGAGACTTGTTGATGGAGCGGTGAGCTGATCCAGTCATTCTGGAGAGCAATTTGCAACTACGCTCAAAGGGTTACAAAAATGTCCATACCTTTTGACTCAGCAATATCACTTCTGGGACTACCCCAAAGAGATCATAAAAATGGGAAAGGGTCCTACATGTACAAAAATATTTATAGCAGCTCTCTTTGTGGTGGCCAAAAATTGGAAATCAAGTGGATGTCCAACAATTGGGGAATGACTGAACAAGGTGTGATATATTAATGTAATGGAATACTATTGTACTATGAGAAATGATGAACAGAAACACTTCAGAGAAGCCCGAAAAGACTGATATGAATTGATGCTGAGTGAAAGGAGCAGAATCAGGAGAACTTTGCACACAGCAACAACCATAGTATGTGAGGAATTTTTCTGGTAGACTTAGTACTTCATTGAAATTCGTGGACTTAAAAAATTTCCATTGGACTTAACACAAAATGCCTTCCACATCCAGAGAAAGATCTATGGAATTGGATTGCAAGTAGAAGCAGACCATTTTCTTTTGTACTATGTTCTGTTTTGCTTTATGGTTTCTCCCATTCATTTTAATTCTTCTATGCAACATGCATTTAATAGAAATGTACATGTAGAACCTATATAAGATTGTATGCTGTGTCAGGGAAGGAGTGAGGAGGGAGTAGGTAATAAGGAGGAGGGAGTGGAAAAAAATATAACATATATTGAAGTGATTGTTGAATGTGGAAAACAAAATAATTCAATTAAAAAATAAAAAAATAAAAACTCCTTAGACATTAAACACAATATCATTTGTTGGATTGACTTGAATTAAATGCAAACACACACACACTCATATATATATATATACAATATATGTACAATTTGTATAAGAAATACCAAATTATAAAATTTATTAAACCAGACATGCTACACACAGGGTGCTTTTTAAAGGGTTCTTAATCACCGACTGGTTAGTAAACTTGTAAATCCTAAAAACCATGATGAAAGAAGGAGTGGAGGAATACTTGAGTTTAGATTTAAGCAAATAAGCCAATTGTCACAAATGTCCTTGTTTTCAGAGGTAGAAACTAATTAAATTTGAGAGTCACAATCTTAAAATACAGAATAATCAGACTAGTCAGTTAAAGGTAATCCAATAGTGCAAATCCAACAGTCTACAAGTGAGGAAATTGAAGTCCAAAATAAAAGTGACTTCTTCAAGGCTACATAAATAAATACACACAAAATAAAAATAAAAAATTAGTGACAAAGCTAGACCTAGCTTTAAAATCCTCTAATTCTCATTTCTTAAACCTTTGCTGATTATTTTGATACAACTGCTCTTTTAGATTCTGAATTGAGAAGCCAAATGCAGCCCTTGTCTGGATAAAAGTTCTCTTTAATAATTTTATTGTTTTTTAATATTAATCTCAGTTTACCTTTTTCCCTAATACTTTTTATTTTGCTTGATTTCAAGTTCCTAAAATTCTCTCTCTCTCTCTCTCTCTCTCTCTCTCTCTCTCTCTCTCTCTCTCTCTCTCTCTCTCTCTCTCTCTCTCTCTTTCTCTCAGCAAGGAGAGTCACTATGTTATAATAAAAGCACAGAACTGAAGGGCAAGAAGATTAGGACCTTATCCCAAACATACCACAGAGAATTTTGTGACTTTGGCCATGGCTCTTAGCCTTTCTTTTCCTCAGATTCTTCCTTGGTGAAATGAGAAAGATTTCTTCCATTTCTAATATGTAATAATTTCATTGTATAGGAACACTGATAATTACATCATCTTGGCTTATCAAAATGTTTCTTTTCACTGTCATGTCTTCTAATGAAACTACACTTTTTCCCTCATTAAAGGATGGCTTATTCATTTCCCATTAGGTAAAAGGGAATAGATTTCCAGACATTACACTGAGGTAGAAATTGATTGGAATGGTTGTCAACAAGAGAAGGCTATTCTATTATTTTATTAGTTAGAAAAAAGAATCTGTATGTGTGTGCGTGTGTGTGTGTGCATGTGCATGTGCACATATTTGTATATATGATACATAAGAAACATATGTGTCTCTATAGTGTATGTGACAAAACATACATAATATCTGAATACACATATTTGTGTGCATGAATACATATAAATGTGTGCCTTCATAAAATATACATAAATGTTATTTTTTTCCTTGCCAATGAAAGAATGAAAAAGATCTTTAAAAAATCTTGACAAACATTCCAATCAATTTCTATTGAGATACCTTGAAATGTGTGTGTGTGCATCTTTACTGTATTTTCCTTTGCTCCAGAGGTAAAAATCCAGAATTCTATTCACCATCCAACATAGAACTAGACTAAAGTCATTAATAAATACACAGACACTGACAATAACAATTGTATAATCCATTTTGTAACCTGGGACTTTTTTCATTAATGAATATAGTTTACAGATAAATCTCCTTAGCAATAATTTATATCTCAAAAAATTCTAGTTGTAAGCTACAAATCAGGAGCAATAAGTAGTGTATCCATTCTTGCACTACATTACATCATATATAGTTTGAGTTGTACCAACCTCTCCTACTCCACCCCACCATAAGCTACCATAACCCTACCAAAGCTTTGAAATTAAGTCATCTTTCTACTATATTTTTGGTAAAATTTTTAGCTCCAAACTTTTCTTCCTTCCTCCCCTAATCCCACCCCTCAACACAGCAAACAATATAAGGTCAGATATATATACATATATATATATGTATATATATATATATGTGTGTGTATATATGTATATATATATATATATATATACATATATACACACACAAACATATGTATATACACACACATATACATACATATATACACACATATGTACACACATATACACATACACATACGATGTCAGAGATATATGTACATGCGTGCATGTATGTATATATACATGTGTGTATATACATAAAGAATCAGAACAAAAGGAAAAAACCATGAGAAAAAAAAACAAAAAAAAGTGAGAATTGTCTGCTTTGATCTTTATTCAGACTCCATAGTTCTTTCTCTGGATATGATTAGCAATTTCCATCACAAGTGTTTTGAAGTGTCTTAGATCTCTGTAATTCTGAGAAAAGCTAAGTTATAGTTAATCTTTGCTTTTAGTGTGCATAATGTTCTCCTAGTTTAGCTCATTCATTCACCATCAGTTCATTTAAGCCTTTCTAGGGTTGGTTTTTTTTTCTGAAATCTACCTGCTCATCATTTCTTCTAGCACAATAGTATTTCACTACATTCATATGCCACAACCTGTTTAGTTATTACTCAATTGATGGGCATCGCTTCAGTTTCCAATTCTTTGCCACCACAGATTGCTACTATAAATAGTTTCATACATGTGGGTCCTTTCCCCATTTTTATGATCTCTTTGGGTTAAAGATCTGGTTGTGATATTGCTGGATGAAAGGGCATAGGCAGTTTGGTTGCCCTTTGTCCATAATTCCAAATTGTTCTACAAAATAGTTGGATCAGTTCACAATTCCACCAGCACATTTTACATTTTAAAATACTATCTATCTCTTGTCTGGTCTTAAATTCTTCCCTTCTCCATGCAACTGACTAGCAAAATATTCTTTTCTCTCCTAATTTGTTTAAGATTGTCACCCTTTATGTATAATAATGTGCCCATTTTGACCTTACGTTGGTATATAGCATGAGATGTTGGTCTAGGCTTAATTTCTGCCACACTATTTTCTTGTTTTCCCATTTTTTTTGAATAGAGAATTCTTATCCCAGAAGCTGGAGTTCCTTGAGTTTATCAAACAGATTACAACGGTTATCATCTACTCTGTCTTATGGACCTAAACTATTCTGCAGATCCACCACTCTGCTCCTTAGCCAGTACCAAAATAACTCTTAGTCTGCCTGGTGTTTTTAATATGTTCTTTTTCTGTTTGTTGTTGTACGTCCCAATTCATTGATCTACTGTTTTATTTTTGTATGAATAAGGGGTCATGGATCAATGGAGTGGGGAAGGGTTGGGTGTACTGTTCCAGGTTTCAGAGATTTTGTATCAGATGTTCAGTCCCTCACTGTCTGTGCATCCAGAGCTCTGGAAAAAAGACTCTGTTGATGCTGCTGCTGCTCCCTCCAGTAGCTGCCCCTGCCACCACCCCTGCTGCCCAGGGGCTAGGACTGACCTGACCATAGAGTTCCTCTTCCCCCAGGTCCCACAGAGTTTTTCCACTGACCATTTTGGTGTTTGTGGGTTGAGAATTTTGAAAACTGCCACAGCTGCCAATGATTCAGTCCCCTGAGTCCTGATCCAGTCTATCTGTGCAGGTACCACCCAGTCAGACTGCACTCTGCTCCCTGCCTGGTGTGACAGACCCTTCCTACTGACTTTCCAGGTTGTCTTCAACTGGGGATTTGTTTTACTCTTTCATTTTGGGGATTCTGTAGCTCCAGAATTTGTTTAGAGTAACTTTTTACAGGTATTTAGAGGGCTTTGGGGGAGAGCTCAGGGTAGTCTACCATCTTGACTCCACCCCCTCATAATTTCTTCTGGACATATTTCAAATACTAATTTTTTATTTTCCCCATACCTAATCTTTGCAAGAGCATCATAATATTTTCAGAAACATAATATTTATTATTATGACTTTTTCTAATCTGACCCACAATAATTAGTCATACAAATATTTGGTCTAATTGCATTAAGGCCAATGTAATCCCATAATAAAACACACTGGGCTTCCAACAGGTAAGACTGGCTTTCTTCCAAGCAACTATTTTTTCCATGTGTAAAAACCAATTATAAATACAAGGTATATTTCTAAACTGTTCTAACCAATTAAATCTTTCCACTTTGCATTACCAGCTGCCATTAAGAAACTGGGTAACTGCCATTTTTGTCAGTTAAGGAATTTGTCAGGAGTTGCAAAAGTAAAGGGGCAAAAGAGTCACTCTATTAAATCAGAGTTAATTAAAAGCACATAAAAGTACATTGTTCAGTATATTATGAAACAATTAGTTTAATGAACACTATGTCTCATTTGTGCTTAATGTATATTATCTTATTGATTAAGTTAAAAACAGCATTACACACAAGTTTCTATATTTCTTTGCCAATTTTCCACCAAATTGATGAGTAGGTAGACATAACTAAAGGAATGAAATCAATTTGTTGGTGCTTATGGGCATGTGTGTGTGTGTGTGTGTGTGTGTGTGTGTGTGTGTGTGTGTGTGTATGATTGCCATTGTTTGTTCTTCATTCTCAAAGAGGGCCATGACATCAGGAAGGTGATGTCATGACATGCAAGTGAATTGGATTTAAGTGAGGGAGGGCTGTGCAAAGTCACCAGGCTCACTTTCTTCTCCTGAACCATCTGGGTCCAGTGGCTAATCAAAGCCAGAAAAGCTGAAGATGACCCAGAATGTAGTGGAAAACTTTGGCCTTTTCAAGTTAAGATCCTTAATAGGTCTCAGTTTGACTAAGATAATGCCTATTCAGTGATTAAGGTAGAGAATGGCCTCTTTACTTCTCAAAAAATAAAAATTATCTGGGAGGGAACACTCTCAGGGTTTCTGAACAAAACAGAAACAATTGCTATTTACATTAATTCTGAGACAACGGGGCCCAAACAATGACCAAATAAGGCTTGGTTTAGAACCTATTGTTGGCCAATCAATGAAAGTCAAAGTGATTTTAGGTTAAGACTAGTCTTTAAGAAAGAAAAAATAGTTTCAGAGATTAAGATGTATATTCCCTTTGTGTAGAGTCCCTGTAGGTAAAGGTGTGTGGTACCCTATATGGATAGAGGGAAAGAAAAGAAGAAGGAAGGAAGGAATGTTTCTCAACAGGACAGTTCTAGTCTACTCACAGACATTGTTATTTGTCTTGTGTTCTCAAAGAAGACCATGATGTCAGGGATATGATGCCATGATATGCAAGTGAATTGTATTTAAGTGAGGGAGGACTGTGCAAAGTCACCAGTCTCACTTTCTCTTATGGAGCCATCTGGGTCCAATAGCCAGATATTTATGTTTTAAATATTTAATCAACTCATCTGCTCCATTTACTTTTCAGGTTAGGCTAAACAGGATACAAACAGATATTCTGTAGAAAATGTAAATTTTCAAATAATTTCACAAGGACATAATTTACATTATTAAGGTTTTCAAATGCGGATGAAAGGAAAAATTAAAATGGGTGCTCCATGGCCACTTCATTTTAATTCTTTTGAATTATCTAAAGATTATCTTTAAAGTCGAAAAATGTGTCACTTTCTGTAATATCATTGTTGTAGTTTTCCTTTCCTATGTATTTTACATATTAGGGGAAGAAATTAGGAATATTATCATCCTATTAGGAGTATTTTTATCCTATTAGGAAATTTTTTATCCTATCACATTTTAGAACAAGAGATTAACCATCTATGTCTGTATTTGTGTGTATCTGTAACCATTTATTATATTTTCTTCATTGTTTATCAAGATACAGTATCAAAAAGTTTAATTGCTGTGGTGGATAGAGAAGAAACACCTATGTTAAACTGTCAGAAATTCTATTTAACAACATGTAAATATATCCAAAACATTCATGAAATAAAAAATAAGTGCATTACAACAAATGGGATGTTCTTGAATATCCCAGAATTCCAAGGTTTTGAAGAAAAAAAGAAACAAATTATTCCAAATCTATAGTAATGCAAAAATAAGTGTGGTAAGCACAGTATTGAAAATTTCATAGGACAAAAGAACAAATACATAAAACCTCAAAACATATTAACTTTTTTAAGCCTAAATGTCTGGACTACATAATTCTCTGAAGCCTACAGACACCCCAAGCTCATCAGATATACTCAAATCAGACTGGGGCAGTTTCAAATATATTAAATAATTCTCTAACAAGCTGACATAAGCCAAACCATTTCCTTCATCAGAGTGCAATTCTTCTTCTCATAATGCTGGCATGTTAGCTTCCGAGATAAAATTGGCAGGAACCAAATTAAAATAGAGAGAGAGAAAATATTTAAAACACTTAAACACCCTTGGCAGTGGGGCTGTGGAATACTATGTTAAGAAATGGATCCACAAAGGACCTCAAAATTGGATCTTGGCCTGGTTTCAAGTGCAGTTATGCTTCCTGTTCAATATAAAGCTGCCACCTGTCCAATATTAATCTGAGTAGAAGAGAGGCTATTCTGGTGTCTGAAAAGACTTACTTCACATTTCTGTCTATGAAAGTGGCAATGACTTTGACCCCTACTGCCAATATATTGTCTTTGGACCCAGAGGAATGCTGTACTAGGGTGAGTTCAATTGTTCCCATTTCTATGTCTTTAGAGTTGACCATGGACTCTCTCCTTTACCTTATGATGCTCTTAGTTTGTGAAGATGGCATGTATATCGATATGTGTATATATATATATATATATATACATTATATATATTTTATTTATATATGATTTATTATATATAATATATCATATATTTTATTTATATAAATAAAATTAATATAATATATAATAATATTATATTATAATAATTATATTATGATTATATATTATATAATTATATATTATGGAAAGTGAAAGTTCGGAGAGTCTCAGTGACACAGTTTCTGTGCCCTTTCTAATTCTGCTGGGACACGTAAAAAGGGTCAATCCCAGCATTTTAAGCACCTTATGAAGAGGGGCACACCTCTGAAGATGGACTGGTTCAAAGGAGTTTCCTTCACATCCAGCACTAGGGTGAGGCTCCTAATGAACCAATATAATTCCGAGTTTCTACATTAATATTTTAATTTGATAGGTCTAGTTACCACAATTCGTACCAGCAACTGTGCGCTCTGACAGAGCCTGCCTGAACCATATTGCAGGGCACTTGATTGATGAATCAATAATTAATGAATACTCAGAGAGTGCAAAGGCTTTATATTACTTCTTTTCTCTTGCTATTAGCATTGTACTGTCTAACATACATAGTTGTTATTCAGTGATTTTCAAGCTTCTAGGTCCATCGAGTCTAATAGACAATATCTATCCTTTGTGACTTTGCATCTTGTAACACTGTGGAATAAACTGATAGATACACACATATATGATGGAACTGAAAGCAAAAGTTTAGGAGTAATGCTCCATCTATATACATCAGTAATCTTGAATTTGCAGCCACAGATCATGTGAGAACTGACCCGCAACATTTCTCAGCTAGTCCCTCCTCCTCAAAGACTTGACATTTTACTTATGAATTTACCAAAGACTTGATGATACTTCAAAGTTCTCAAAGATGAAAGATAGGACCATGCTTTGTATATTTTTTTTATTTTATTGTTATTGTTGTTGCTTTCATTAAGGTGAAGACCTGTCTCAGTTTACGTCAGTGTATGTTCTTGGTTTCTTTGTAGTTGTACCTTCCTGAGACTTTTAGCCTTTTCCATTGGGCTGAAAATCTTTTGGAGTTTCCTGTCCATACTTTATCTTCTAACCCTGAACTAGGTTAGGGATATGCAGAGTACAACAAATATATACTTAGCCATAGTGGTATGACTACTCATGTGGAAATCATATGCTATGATTAGTTCTGCAGAATGTATCATGTTTTAATGAAATTAAGTACTCTGCATAATGTAGTTTGAGGGTCGTTTTTTGCTGCACTGTCATAGTACCAGAAGTCAGCATGTAAGGCCTAGGTGCTGGGAGTAGACAGTACCGCAGTGAAAGGGTAAAGGGAGGAGGCAAAGCAGTCTTGTTTTAGGATTAGATTTACAGCTTTAGAGATCACCTAGAAAAACCTCTTTGTTTTAAAACTGACTCATTGAAGGTTATATAATCAGCAGGTAGCAGAAGTGAGATTTTCACCTAAGTCTTCTCACTCCCCATCCAATACTGTAGGCCCTAGACCAAGCAATCTCTGTACTTTGTGGTTTTGCCTGGAGACAGTCCCGCCTAATTAATGGCACTCTATTTGTACTGGCTAAAAAATAAAGGGAGGCTAATATCTGGATTTTGCAAATAATGAATGCTATTTTACCATAATAACTCAATGGTGAAAATGAGACCATGTTGTTGGGTTTTTGGGGATTTTTTGAGCTCTATGTTTTCAGTAAACTTATCATCAATATATCAAGGATCTCTGGTTTCAAAAGTGAGAGTTCCTCATAAACAGAGATTAATATCCCTGCATATTTTAGTAAACAGTATATCCTGAGTTTCTATAACCAAAGCAATGTGGTGAGGATGAAAATATTAATAATCTATCCCTGAGAGACTGAGCTCATATATGTGAGCGTTTGCTTTGTCTTACCCATAATCAGGATAAGAATACTGCTTTCTAACCATCTCCACATCATGAACATGCTTCCCCCTACCTTTGAACTGCTCTTTAATCTCCTCATTACCAGGAAAGATTGCTAAGGAAAAGAAATAACTTCCTGATAATTCGTGTCCCCAGTACCTATCACAGTGCCTAGAGCATAGTAAATGCTTAATAAGTATTCTATCTGTCTGTCTCTCTCTCTCTTTCTTTCTGTCTGTATGTCTGTCTCTTTCTCTACAACCCTCATCATCATTAAGTAGTGACCAGCCTTCTGCTGATGAGCCCCTGACTTTACTAGGCATTATACACAATATCTTAAATTATGGGTTTCCTAATTAGTCTTCTCTCTTCTAGGGAGTTAGTACAATTTTCCCAACCTTTATATTTGACCCACATGTGTAAAGGACATGAAAGAAAGAGAGGCCCCTGTAGTATCAAACTAGCCTTAATATTGTCCAGGTTTTAATTAACTTTTTGTAATAAACTTTGGTCTCTTAAACTAGATTGCAATTTCAGTTTTTCAAATGGAAAATTGTTTTTCCCCAGTAGAAACAACAACATAGTTTTTTCAAAGTTAAACCAAAATACAATTTCTAAGTTCTGTGAAAAATAAGACGATTATACTAGAGTACAGCTGATTTACAGTCACATGACAGACAGACTATAATTCTTTAACAATACATCCTTCCTAACACAAGACTTTCACTCTTTTAAGGAAGAAATTGAATAATTGGTTGAAAAAATCTTGATTCCATGCTTTTCAAGTATTTGTTTCAAATATATTCCTACCAGAGTGAAATGCTAGAGGAAATTGTCACACCATTACTGACAAATTTAAACTTTTCTGATTTATAGTTTTCTTACTCAGATGTTTGACCTTGACTACTAGATGGATCATGGTATGTTTCAGGATAAGTGATTACTGAATATGATTATCTCTTACTGAAGATCTATACCTATTATGAGAGGCAGTGTAGATTCAATTCCCACATTGAACACATAGTGACTGTGTCATCTTGGGCAAAGCACTTAGCTTATCAGTGTTCCACATAACTTTTTAATACTCTGTTACAGAGAAAGTAATGGCATAAATTGATTGGTGTAAAGAGTTTCCCCAAATCGGACTTCCAAAGCACAGTGTGACTCCTTATCCCTGTTGTAAGTATCAAGCTCTATCGCTATCATTGTATCTACTTCTAGAGATAAAATGATTCTTCGTTTTTACCTCAAAATTACAGAAATTTTTAAAAGTTACTTATTACAACATTTTGAAAGGTCACTCTAGACAGCAAGGTTTTAAGTTGTAGTTCATGGACTTGTGGATGGATTTCATGGGATCCATGAATGTTGAAGAGGACATTTTTAATTTGATTTTTTTTAATTTTATTAACTTGTAATTGAATTTTACTATTTCTTTCTATTTCCTATGGTAGTGTAGTATATTGTGTTACCTTATATTGCATTACATTACATTAAATTATATTATATCATAACATGTACTATATGCCATACTGTATGTGATATTATATTGCACTGTGTTATATTATGCTATTATGTTATATTATATAATATTGTTATTACATTGTATTGTATTATGTTATTGTATTATGCATTATATTATGCATCATATTACATGATATGATATGATGGGATATGACATATGATATGATGTGATATGATATTATATGATATATCACAAAAAATGATCTACAGCTTTAAAAGAGTGCCAAAGGGTACATGACAAAAAAATTTTTAACTCAAAATCTAGAGATAATGTGGCACAGAGGCTAACATTTTATCCTTGGGATCAGGACCATCTAAGACTAAATTCTGCTTTTGACAATTTCAATAATGTGACCCTAAGTCAATCTCATGACCTCCATGTGCCTCAGTTAACTTTATCAGTCTTAACATTATAGAATCATAAATTTAGAATAGGAAGGATATTAAAAAGTGTTTAATTCTAATCCAATTTATATTTGAGGGAACTACAGTTCACACAGAAGATGTAGTTATTCAGTAGCTGAGTCAGAGCTTGAACTGAGGTACTCAGTTTCCAAACCTAGACCACTTTCCAGTGTACTACACTAATGAAATCATGGAGGGGTAATTAAAAATAACCATGAAAAACAATTAAAATTGATTGATACTATCTACTGTGTTCTAGGTACTGTGCTAGGTACTTTATAGATGTTATCTCATTTGAGTCTCACACCAACCCTGGGAGGTAGGTGTTACTATTATCCCCATTTTACAATTGGGGAAACTGAGGCAAACAGAGGTTAAGTGACTTACCAATGTCCCAAAACTAGTCAATGAATGAGATCAAATTTGAATTCAGGACTTCTTGACCCCAAGCCTAATGCTCTATCTATTGCATCAGATAGTTGCCTAGATGTGATCATTAGTGGAGGAAGTTCCTTGTTTATAGATTCTCTTCACCATTAGATTAGTTATTCCTTTGTATGTTACAGATGACTATGAAAGCCATTTTTATTTATTTAATATCACATGTTTTGTCTAAATATACTAATAAGAAGATAAATTTTCTAGAAATAAATGTTAAGAGAATTGCTAACATATTTTAGACCAGTTCAAATGACTTTTTTCTACTTAGTAGTCATTTTTTATAACTTGAAGATTATCTAGTACTTTTCAAAGACTTCTCACCAGGTAAGAAAAATAAGCCAAGTTCTCAGAAGCCCAGCTCAAAGTCATCTAAAAAGCCATTCTTAGGAGCTTAACAAAGATCTGAGGAGTATTAAAGAAATTTTACTTGACAATTCCACCTCTATTCCCTGGAGTGCTTGACGAACATAATCCAGTTGACTGAATATTATCTCAGGAATACAACAGATATCTCTGTTTCCCACATAGAGTGACATTTCATGGTTTTTGAGGAAAGTCTTCTTTGGAATTTTAAAATTACTCAGTGACAGCATAAGGTAGGCTGTTGGAGAAACGATGCATTAATATTGGTGACGCTTCAAGGAAAGCTAAATCATTCCTACAGAAGACAAGAATCAGGACAGGAATTGCAATATTCTTTTCATTTGATCCAGGAATAGAGGTCAAGGATAAAAACAAAACTAACACCTAAATAAAAGTATTTTTGATAGCACATTTTTATAGTACAAAATAATTTTTCATAGGAGAGTGATACTCATGGACTAAGCAATTGCCAAGCAATCCATGACACATGTAATCAGTACAATATAACTGTCATATAAGAAGTGATTGAGGGGGCAGCACCAAGATGGCAGACTGAGATCACCCATTCACCTAAGCTCTAACACGAACTCCATCAGATCCGCTAAAAAGACAATCTGAGGGCAGAGCCAAGATGGCAGAGTGGAAAGACTCACATATACTAGTTCCGAACCCACAGCCCATGGATTTCCTCTAAAAAGAACTCCCAACAAATTCTGGAACAGTGAAAGTCACACAGCAACACAGTGAAGGAGATTTCCATTCCAGAGAGTCCTGAAAAACCAATCCCAAAGGTCCATCACGCACTGGACAGGAGCTGAGCCCTGCCCTGCTGTGACTGTGTGGCGCTGAGAGGAGCAAGCAGATCCGAGTAGGCTTCAGGGATTGAATCTCCAGCGGCGGCAAAGGTCCCTCCACCCACAGATGCACAGGTCAGTGAGAGAGAGGTCTGGACAGGCTGAGAGGGGAGCAGGGTGTCTCTATGACTCGGGCTCCCTTGGGAGGCAGCAGCAGAGACAGTGGGTGGCCAGAGGCTCCTGAACCAGGCAGGAGCTCAGCAGCAGCTTCATTACAGAAGGTCTTTGTATAAACCCCCTAAGGGAACTGAGCCTGGGAGGCGGCTCTGCCACCACATGAGAACCTGATTTAATATTACCCTGAATAGCAGCCAGCTGGCCTGCCGAAAGCCCTGAGACTGGGGAGCAGCATTTGCATCTCAGACCCCAAGCAGGAGCTGGGCAGACCTAGGCAGAGGTGGAGAGGACTTTTAGAAGTCAAGTAACTGGCTGGGAAAATGCCTAGAAAAGGGAAAAAAAATAAGATCATAGAAGGCTATTTTCTTGATAACCATATGATTCCAACCTTCCTCTCTGAAGAGGAAGAAAACTGCTTATGTAAAGACATAAGAGTCAAGGCCTCTGAATCCCAAACATCTGAAATAGCTATCCAATGGGCTCAGGCTGTGGAA
>CM053771.1:209765586-209820606 GCA_028658325.1 Potorous gilbertii | reverse complement strand
TTCTTGCTACTAGGAAATAAGAAATACAGGTAATGGGGAATATAATGTTATCTGGCCCTACAGGACAAAAGAGAAGATGGGGACAAGAGAAGGGAGGGTTGATAGAAGAGAGGGCAGATTGGTGATAGGGGATATTAGAATGCTGGGTGTATTGGGGTGGAGGGAGGGGACAAATGCAGAGAAAATTTGGAACCGAAAATTTTATGAAAATGTATGTAAAAAGTTAAATAAATAAATTTATATTTTAAAAAAAGAATTTATGTTGGTATTATCTTTTTTTGTTATATCTGTAATTTCATGGAGGTGCCCTTGTTTTTATGAATTCTAGTCTAGCGGAGCATAACCTCTGGAATTATTTCCTCAAAAAAATTATTTATAATTATTATTTTACTTGAATCTGTGATTTCACCAATAAAGGAAGCTTTCATTTGGGAAAAAAAAATTGTACCAGTGAAGATAAGCAACTCTTCTCCAAACTCCCTGGAGGACTAAGAGGTAAGTGATTTGCCAACACAGAGACAGTATGTGTCATAAGCAGAGTTAGAATCAATCAATTGATGGATCAATAAAAACTCATTAAGTGCTAGATAAGCAAATAGGAAATGAAGTGCTCAGTGAGAGCAACAGAGAGATCATTTTGGCTTTGCTGCAGAGAAAAGGAATAAATAATATGTGATGAAGTTGAAAAGATAAGCTGTTGTCAAATTCAAAAGACAAACACAGGAATTTATGTGTTATCCTAAAGATAGTATGGAGACACAGGAATTTGATAAGTGTGAGTGTGACGTGGTCAGATCTTCAATTAAGAAAAATTATTTTGATAGTGTGGAGGACATATTGAATGGGAACAGAATTGATGGAAAGAAATCATTTAGGAGGGTACTGCAGTAGTCTACTTGAGAGAAGATGAGAGCCTGAACTAAATAGTGGCTATGTAGTTTAAGTAGGAAGCTGAGTTCAGATGTGAGAGAGGTGGTAAAAGGTAGATACAACTATTGGTCAACGATATTCAGAGCAAAGGAAATCGGGGAGCCAAGAATGATACTGAGGTTATAATACTAGGAAACTGGAAGAATGGAGAAGCCTTACAGAAAAGTTCAGAATAGGGCAATTTCAGGGGGAGGGGAGGCAGGAAGAAAATGCGTTCTGTTTCTGAAATGTTGAGTTGACTTCTGGGACATCCTTTTTTGAAAAATTCAATAAGCAACTGGTAATGTGAGACTGAAGCTAAGAAGACAGAATAGGACTGGGCCTATACATTTGTGAGCCCTCTGAAGAATGGTGATAATTAAACTCATGAGAGTTGATATACTCCCAGAAAATTATACAGTGAAAAGAAAAAAGGACCAAAGATAGAACCTTGGAGCAGATATAAAGTAAGGGAGTGTGATCCGGATAATGAACTGCAAAGAATGCTTAAAGGGAGGAGTCTGAGAGGTAGGAAGAAAATTGAGAGAAAATAGTATCATAAAAACCTAGAGGAGAGAGCACCCAAGAGTGGTCAGTAGTGCCAAATGTAGTACATCAATCAAGAAAGATGAGAGCTGAGAAAAGATCTCCTGATTTGGCAGCATGGAGAGCATTAATAAGTTTGGAAGCAGTATATCCAGTTAAGTGAGCACCTAAGAAGCCACATTTCAAAGAGTTGAGAAGTAAAGACCTTTCCAATGTTTCCACAAATGAGAGGAAATGGATGTTGTTCACGTCTTCTATGTGGGAGCTGGGATGAGAAAGTGGAAGCTTGAGGTGACAAATGCAGACTAAAGCATACAATTTATTCTCTTTTTGTTATTGTTATTTTCTTTTGTTTCTTGTTTTCTCTTGGTTCCTCTCATTGGTCCTAATTCTTCTTTACAGCATGACTAATGTAAAAATATGCTTAATATGAATAATGTAAAGCCTCTATCAGATCACACCATCTTGGGGAGGGGGAGAAAATTTAAAACTCTAAAGCTTATGGAAGTGAATGTGGAAAACTAAAAACAAATAAAGAAGTTTTCAAAAATAAAGAATAAAATAGAGGATGATGTCAAGGGGTTTTGAGATTAAGAAAACAAAAATAATGTTCATAAGGAATGATCATAATTTATATTTTATTCCAGCATAGTAAGAAATGGCATCCTCACATTAGAATGGGACGATGATATTGGGAATCATTAGATAATTAATTGAGGGATTATATTTTGCAAGGATGACTCAGATAAGATTACTTAAACTAGACCTTTATTATAAGTAGTCAGAACAGATTGTTGTGTTTTCTCTACCAGACCTCTCTTCACTAGGCCATCACACAGTCATCTAAATATCTTTGATCCTGACTGCAGGGTTAAATAATTTGCCTCAATCTTCACAATTTTTTAGTAATCAATTTTAGACCAGAGCTCTTGAATCCTAGGCTAGAGGTCTGTTGTTGTTTTGTTTTGTTTTTTTAATGCAACTTATTACCAGAGAAATCCATTTACTATGTTGTGTTTTTTCAACAAATACTGATCAATTCAACATAGATCCTTTATGATCAATATGACTGTGAAGTGAGGAGAAGTAACGTTCAATCAATGTCTATTTATCAAGTACTCCCATGAGCCAGGCTCTGTGTCAAGCATGTGGTACATTTTGATATGTCAAGAATCTCTGATTTAAGCAGTGTGGGTATTCTCTTTATGGATGCAAATGTCAGCTCTTCTGTGACTTAGTAGGAGGATGTCGAGTTGATGTGGCCAAAAAAATTCAGTATCATGCAACCAACCTAGCAGTAAGCCTCTCCCAACATATGTAGTCCTTAGCCAATAGAAATTTACTCTGTTACCATATTCAAAATAGATCCAGCTGAGCAGAAACTGTCACTTGTTGCTCTGTCGGCATACTTTTTGAAAACCCATGGTTAATTCCACACTACAAGAAAGAAGGCATCAGAATAGCACTTCGGTAGTAACGGTTATTACTTCTATCACGAGTTCTCCAAACACTTTAGAGAGGAAATCTTGTTTGATCCATAAAACCAAAACAGGCAGGTGCTATTATTATTTCTACTTCACAGAAGAAGCTGAGAAATGTCAAGTGACTTACTTACAGTTACACAGCTAATAAATGTCTTAAATGGAATTCAAACTCAGGTCTTCCTAACCACAATTCCAATACCTTAACTCCTAAGCCCCCTACCTGCTTTGGTGGAGGTACACAAAACAAGCATATGAATCTGTTCCAGTTTTATTTTCCAGCTCCTTTCTTAGGCACAAAAATAGGAAAGCAGAATGGTACAGTAGGTAAAAAGGCAGACCATGGAACCAGTAAGATCTGGGTTCAAATGTTACCTCTGACATACACTTACTTTGTGATACTAGGTAAGTAATTTAATCTCTCAGGTATATTCCCATTCTTACAACTACCTAAGACTATGAATAACTGACAAATCAATCTATATTGATTGGGTCAGTCTTTCCTCCTGAATTTCACCATGGTGATAGAATCAGAGGTTTTAACAAGTAGTACAACATAAAATAAAACAAAACTAAAAGATCAGTACCCATATAAATAATTGCCAAGATATTTAACTATTTAAGCCTTTGCATGTCCCTTGTGAATTTTTTAAAAATTAGTTGTCAAGGTCAACATACAAAAATATTCACCTACAACTCCCTGAGTTAATAATTTTTAACACTGCAGGGATTATAATATTGTTAATATAAAAGTCTTGAATCTAACTGTATTTAATGTCTACATCCTTATTAAAATATTTTTTTACCAAGATAGAGATCTTTATGTTTCCTCTACTCCTTCCAGAAGATCTCAGAGTAGTAGGAATGGGCAGAAATAATTTTGGAAAAATGCTAATTTTTAAAAAGAAATGTGTGGGATTTTTTGTCTCCTTAGTGGATTTGTGAAGGTCAATGTTAGAAGTATTATTGTTGGCAGACAGACAGTGTGCTATCCCTCCATAGGAGGATGCCTGGCTTTGTCTCCTTTTTACAGTGTTTAAACTCAAGCAGTTTATTTTTCCAGTACACGACTTTGTGTAACTTAGGAATATTGACCTTTAAATGTATTAATGGGATATACTCATTCAAATAAAATTTTACACTTCTTTTAAGAGAACCTATTCACAGAAATAGATTGAATACTGTGAAATTTACTGTGGCCCATTTCTCACCCACCTCCAACCTATGGTTCACTCTTTTAACTCTGTAATTTATTTCCACCATTAATTTATTTTTATTGATCTATTGTAAATGCTACCATGGCTATTTATTTAACCTCCAAAGGATGGGGATTTCTCCAAGATAGAGATAAGGACACATAATCGCCTTCCTTGCCTCTTTTTATTACTATGTGTATATCAATGAATTTAATACAGATATCTCTCACTTATTTACATCTCACTCAATAGACCTTGGTGGAATAGCATTATGAATATTTTCAAGGACAATAAGAGCTTCAAAAACTTATCTTTTCATTGAAACTATAAATAATCTTTTCCTCAAACTTAACAAATTCCAATGCTTGAAAATCTTGAGGTCAGCCCAAAGTTTGTGATTAATAAAATTTAAATAAATGCAAAAGTTGTTTCCCCTTCATACTAAGTCCTTAGTACTTAGAGGTTGGTTAGACACCAAGGATGACAAGGTCATCTACTGCATCCTGAGCCATCACCAGCCATTATGACTCTGTCCTGCCACTGGACTACAATGACTGGAGGAGAGAGTGAGGCTGTTGATTTCATGCAACCCTGTCTCACTTAAATCCAATTTATGCACAAATCAAAAGATATAACCCATACTATTTCACTATTATGCCTCAAAGTCCTGTGGTGACAGGGAAGCGATGAAGCAGCAGGTGTGGATATACTGGGAGCTACAGTGATGATCCAGACAATAGAGTTGTTTCTTACTGGAAGCAGCAGTAGGACTTGGCAACACCTGGGTATCTGTGCAGTCTTTTAAGGATAGCACTGCTCACCTCCTGGTGTTAGGAAGGAGGGTTAGAAAAGGTGCCCTAAAAATTGCTTACTCAACCCTGGCCTGATTACTGTGGCAGGTAGGGAATCCCACTCTGTGGTCAAAACACACAGAAAAAAATGTACAAAATGTACAAAAATATCTGCAAAGATAATTCCACTCACCATTAGCACATGGAACATGTGCAAACTTCTGTGCACACAAAATCTAGTAGGCCTGAAAGACTAACTGCTTTTGCTGCAAGAAAACTCAACAGATATCACATCCAAATAGCAACCCTCAGTGAAACAAGGGTGGCAAATGAAGGCTAGCCTTCTGAAGTCAGAGTGGGATACACATTTTTCTGGAGTGGCCATAGTGAAGGAGAGTGCCATGAAACTGGTTCAAGCAAAACTAATCTAGTCAGCAAGCTGGTATGCTTGCCAAAAGGACTGAATGACAGCCTCATGACAATGTGATTGCCACTTGCAGAAAAACACCGTACCATCATCATCAGTGGCTATGCTCCCACCATGAGAAATACTAATGAAGCCAAAGAAAAATTTTGTGAAGATATAGAGATCCTTATCATCAATATGCCAAAAGCAGACAAGCTTATAATTCTGAATGACCTTAATGCTACAATAGACTCAGACTACCAGACTTAGCAGGGCATACTAGGGAGGAATGGAGCTGGAAACAGCAACAACAATGGTCATTTACTGTTGAAGACTCATGCATCGCATAACACTGCCTCCCATTTACCTAAACGCAATAAAACTTTATGGATGCACCTTCACAGCAAACATTGGCATCCAATAGACCATATGATTGTAAGAAGAGACAGACAAGATGTGAGAGTGACAAAGGCACCGTGTGGTGCAGGGTGTTGGATTAATCGCAGACTTTTCCTTTTCAAGCTAAATATTTGCATTCATCAAAAGTGCTGCCCCCAAGGCAAAATGACTACCAGAAGAATTAATGTCAACAAATTAGAGTTCTTCTCTTCTCTGACATCAGAAAAGGTTCTGTGCTCTATGAACAAAGCAGAATTGAAACAGCACAAAGGAAATGTAGGATGCGCAAATGTGGAGTAATCACCCCAAATGTTCACACAGATATCTGTGTCCAATCTGTGGTAGAACATTTTGAGCTCATATTGGTCTGATCGGCCACAGTCACACACATTGAAACTTCATTTCATCATGGTCATGTCATTTCAGTCCCCTTCAAGAACAAAGGAAAATAACCAGCCAACATCCTTAACACAGTGGTGTGTGGCTATAAGTCTAATTCATATTATGGAGTTCTTAATTTTTTTCAAGTCTATAGCCAGATACAGGATATACTTAATTAGTACAACTGATGCTTATTAGTTACTACTAAAAAAGATTTACTCAAAATCTTACTCTGAATAATGGATTATATCTTAATTTTATCTTCTTATCTCTAGTGACTAACCTGGTGCCTTTCATGGTCACTTTGTTTATTTTGTGTCTCTAGGACTTTTTTTCAGGGGGTGGGGAAAGAGCACAGATATTTTATTGGCAGACAGACCTCCCAGTGTGAAAAATCTCTTGATCAATACAAATAAGCAACTAATAAACATAGAGAATTTGGTGTCAGGGAACACTGAGAAGTTAAGTGATTTGTCACAAAGCTATTTATATTATCAGATACAGTCTTAAACCCATGCTACTCTAACTCCAAGTCTAGCCTTCTGTTTACTATAGCACTGACCCTTTTTTCCACAAATGGTTTCTTTAATCAATGTGTATTGAAATGAATTGAATCTCTGATGTTGGTAAGAGTATTTAATTGAACAGAAAGACTTTTCGATTATATTTTTATTTATTTTAATTAATTAATTTATTTTCATTTTTTCAACATTCACTTCCACCAAATGTTGAATTTCAAATTTTCTCCCCTTCATACCCCTATCCCTACCCCAGAACAGTGTGTATTCTGTCTATCCTTTCCTCTAATTTACTCTACCTTCTATCAAAACCCTTCTTATCTCCTTCCCTTCCATTTTCCTGGAGGACAAGAAAAATTTCTATACCCCACTGCCTGTATATCTTGTTTCTCAGTTGCATGTAAACATAATTTTTTGACATTGATTTTTTAAAGCTTGAGTTTCACATTCTCTCTCTTCCCCCTTCTCCACCCCCTCTCATTGAAAAGTCAAACAATTCGAGTCAAACAAATACTCATGTGTATTCATGAAAAAACATGTTGTGAAAGACTAACTGTATTTTTCTCTATCCTGTGCCACCCTCTATTTATTCTATTTTCTCCTTAGACCTGCCCTTCTACAAAAGTATTTGCTTACCCTTTCCCAATATGTAGTCCTTTCTATTATTCCCCCTCTCTTATCTCCCTTCCTTCTGCTTTCCTGTAGGGTAAGATAAACTGTCATAGGCAATTGAGTGTGTATGTTATTCCTTCGGGAAATAAGACACATTGAAGTAAGGCTCACTTATTCCCTCTCACCTTCCCCTTTTTCCCCTCCATTGCAAAAGCATTTTCTGGCTTCTCTTATGTTAGATGATTTATTATATTCTACCTCTCCTTTTCTCTTTCTCCCAGTACATTTCTCTCACTACTTAATTTTACTATTTTAGATATCATCCCTTCATCTTCAGCTCATGCTGTGCCCTCTCTTTGTCACTGTCTCTCTGTCTCTAAATATATATATATATATATATATATATATATACACACACATATATATATGTGTATGTGTGTGCATGTATATTCCCCCCAACTATCCTAATACTAAGAAAGGTCTCATGAGTTAAAAATATCTTTCCATGTAGGAATGTAAAGAGTTCAACTTTAATAAGTCCCTTATGGTTTCTCTTTCCTGTTTACCTTTTTATGCTTCTCTTGATTATTGTATTTGAAAGTCAAATTTTCTATTCAGCCCTGGTCTTTTCAACAAGAATGCTTGGAAGTCCTCTATATCATTGAAATTCCATTTTCCCCCAATATATTGTACTCAGTTTTGCTGGGTAGAGGATTCTTGGTTTGAATTCTCGCTCCTTTGACCTCTGGAATATCAGATCCCAAGCCCTTCCATCCCTTAGTGTAGAAGCTACTAAATCCTGTGTCACATTGATTATGTTTACACAGTACTTGAATTGTTTCTGGTTGGTTGCAACATTTTCTCCTTTACCTGGGAACTCTGCAATTTGGCTACAATATTCCTAAGAATTTTTCTTTTGGAATCTGTTACAGGTAGTGATCAGTGGATTCCTTCCATTTCTATTTTATCCTCTGGTTCTAGAATATCAGGGCAACATTCTCTAATAATTTCTTGAAAGTTGACATCTATTGTTGTCATGGCTTTCAAGTTGTCCAATAATTTTTAAATTATCTCTCTGGGATCCAGTTTTTAGGTCAGCTGTTTTTCCAATGGGATATTTCACATTGTCTTCTGCTTTTTCATTTTTTTGCTTTTCTTTTATAATTTTGTAATTTCTCATAAAGTCATTAGCCTCAATTTTCTCCATTCTAATTTTTAAGAAATTATTTTCTTTATTGAGCTTTTGCACTTTTTTTCCTATTTGGCCCATTCTGCTTTTTGAGGCATTCTTCTCCTTATTGGCTTTTTGGACCTCTTTTGCCATTTGGGTTAGTCTAATTTTAAAAAGTGTTCTTTTCTTCAGCATTTTTTAGATCTTCTTTAGCAAACTGTTGACTCATGTTTCATGATTTTCTTTCATCACTCTCATTTCTCTTCCCATTTTTTCCTCTACTTACTTGATTTTCAAAATCATTTTTGAGCTTTTCAATGGCCCGAGACCAATTCATAATTTTCTTGGAGGCTTTGGATGCAGAAGGCTTCATTTTGTTGTCTTCTTCTCTTTGCCTCTCTTGATCTTCCTTGTCTCCGGTGGTGTAAGAAAATATCTCTTCATTGGGAATGTAAGAATCTATAATGTATTTTTTTTCTCCCCCTTTAACTCATCTTCTCAGCCAATCACTTGACATTTGACCTCTTTGTTAATTTGGGCCAGGGCCAGCTGGGGCCAGACTATGATTTCCTCTCAGCAAGTTTAGAGATCCATTGCACTGACCATCTAAGCTGCCTTTGGCCTCTTGAGAAGTCTGGATAGCACCACAACTGTCAGCAATTAAGTCCCCTAAGGCCTGTTCCAGCTCTTTTCACACAAGCTTGGCCAATGCCAAACTGTGCTCTACTCCCAAACTGCTGTGGATGACCCTTCTTGTCCATCTACCAGATTGTGTTGATCTAGACATTTGCTTTAGTCTGTCATTTTGTGGTTTCTGCTGCTCTAGAATTTTTTAGAGTCATTTTTACAGTTTTGTAAGAGATTTGACAGGAGAGCACAAGTGGGTTCCTGCTTCTATTCCATCACCTTGGCTCTGCACCTCACAATCATATTTCAGTGCTTCAAAGATTCATGTTTTCATAATTGTGGGTACTTTCCCAAGCAGATTTTAAATGTTTCTGTGTAATGTTTATGTGTTTTAGTATACAGATATAAAATGACAAGATGTAGTTTCTATTAAAATAGTGATAGGGACATAGGTTAAAATTTGGCTTCCAGCGTAATTCTGCTATCAATTGTATGCCCTTCTATAATACAAATTTTTTATGTATATCAATGAAGGATATGCTTCCTTCCCAGAGGTTTTAGAATTATAGATTTAGAACTAGAAAGGACCTTAAACTACAATCAGTTTGAACCCCTTATTTTACAGATTAGGAAATGAGACAACAGAAGTTAATTGATATGACCAAGGTTACATAATTACTGTGCCTGATTGAGTTTCAAGCCTGTCTTTCTGTTTCCCAGTTCAGTGTCCTGCCCATTATACTATGCTGACTCTAATAATGCCCAAAGACGATGCAGAAACACAACCTTAACAGAAAAGTAGGCTGGCATCCTTGGATTACTGGATGTTTACTTTTGCCACAGACTAAAAAAAATTATGGTACTAAAAGACTCTTGTGGTTAAGTATAATATAGATTAGAGTTGAGGAGAGTTTGGAGGCAGGCAAAAGGGCTATTAACACAATTCAGTCAGTGACTGTGCAAAACAAAAACAAATAAATGTTTTGGAGGAAAAAATAACATTGTTATCAGAGGATGTAGTGTCTAAAATGACTGTGATGTAGCTGAAATTGTTTGTATTTTTGCAAAGTTGCAGTTAGGATCAATAATAATTTCTGAAATGCTTGTCCATTTTCAAATTGATTGCTACATCCACGTTTATTTCTTGCCCTTTCATCCTGGAGACAATATCTAGGCTAAGAAGAGATAAAACATGGTCACAATATCTGTGCATGATCTTTGTTCTAAAACTGAATCAGTTT
This sequence comes from Potorous gilbertii, assembly GCA_028658325.1. Classification (NCBI taxonomy): domain Eukaryota; kingdom Metazoa; phylum Chordata; class Mammalia; order Diprotodontia; family Potoroidae; genus Potorous; species Potorous gilbertii. The sequence goes on along the minus strand of CM053771.1, from coordinate 209,810,328 downwards.
CAGTTCAAATATTCTGAGTTTATTGAGCATTGCTAAAACTCCCATCAACTTTATTTGTTGATTTTTAAATTGACTTGGATTATGGCATTTTAAATTGCTTGACCTATAAATTCTAGAATTTGCTATATAGTTCACATTTTTTACCATCCTAAATCCTACTTGAGAACTAGAGACTATCAACTGGATTTGATTTGAGAATGCACAGGTATGGCTGTAAATCAAATCAGAAAGCTTTAGAAAACATCATGGTGTTCTATAAACTATGTGTGTGAAGTAGGAGACAAATAAAAAAGGCAAATAGGTCTTACTAGACACCTATCAGTACTGCTATGGGATTTTTCCCCAAAGTGAGAAAAATCATTCCTTGGATAGAACCTCTTGATACTCCTTAGCCTCTCTGCCTTCCCTGAATTCAGGTCTGAACTTGCAAAACTAATTTTTCTGGCTTCAACTGAGATCAAATAAGATCATATTTTTCACAGAGCTCAGGACAGTGTGCAGCACATAGTGTTCACTTTAGAAATGCTTACTCCCTATCCTTTCTCTTTCCTTCAACTGTTTCACACATCCACCTGGGAGCCAAGACTTACTGCATGACCATTAGGAAGTATATGAGACAGAAAGAAAAATTGGATCCTGCCTTAGGAGCCCTGGGATCAGGTTTAGTTTGCTCTCTGTTTCCTAATAGTGTTCTAAAATTGTTTGACCTCTACCACTCTGGATATTTGCCTGATTTTACCCTCCTAAACTTTTTCATTTATTGATCTTCTGTCTCTGAGACAGTATTATTCTTGCCTACAATGCAAACAAGTAAACAATGGAAAAAACCTGCTCTGTGGCTTCAGTATTGACTTACTTTTTAGATCTTTTCTATATATCTGAACTTCAATTCATTTGAATTAAAGACTCCAACCTACTTACTTTTACTCTATTATTTAACTCCTTCTTTATTCCAATCTTTAATTAATTAATCCTTTTCCATTATAATCTTTGTTGCAAGGTAATATTCATTTCAGGCAAAAATTAAAAAGATATATGGGCCCAAGAGCATTTTTTTTCCTAAAGAGCACTGCAAAAGAGTTATGTTAAAATCTTGGAAATCATGTTAACTCATGCAAAGCACTAAAATAAAAATTTATTGAAGGTTCAGAAAAATGTCATGCAGTAAGAAAACTGTCTAATGTTTGCCTGAAACTATAATGATAACTGACATTTAGGTAATACTGTAACATTCATGTAGTCTTTCATAATTTAGCCCATAACCTTAAAATAGTCTAATGAAAGTGATGTTCTCTGAGATACTATTCTCATTTTATTTGTAAAAATACCACAAATTGGAGAGGCTAAGTGACTTGCTTAAAGACACATGCTTAGCAAGCATGAGGAGCAAAAATGAAATCCATGAATCCAGTATTGCATTTGATCCACTAACTTCACAACATCTAAAGTACTTATGGCAGTTAAATCAAATATGTATCCTTAATAATAGTGCCTTATAGTAATTAAAAAGATCAGATTCATAAAATTTTATTTCTCTTATGAAATGATTCTCACATATTTTTATTCTGTGAATTCTATTCTCCTCTTTAAAAAAAAATAAAATCAACAAGCTTTAGTAAATACCTAATGTGAAAATACCATGCTAGGTATTAGAGACAATAATATGAAAATCCAGCCTCTGTCCTAAAAAAAAAAATTCTCCTAAGTGGGCACGTGTTCACAAGAAAATAAACACCAAGTATACCCAAAGTAATTTCAAGAATCAAAGAGTGTCAATAAATGGTTAGATGGCACAGTAGATAGAACGGTGGGCCTGGAGTCAGGAAGACCTAAATTCAAGTCCCATCACATTTACTAACTACGTGACCCTAAGCGAGTTGCTTAACCTCTGTCTGGCTCAGTTTCCTCCTCTTTAAAATGGGGGATAACGATTGTGAGGATGAACCCAGATAATATTTGTAAAATGCTTTGCAAAACTTAAAGCAACCTATAAATATTAGTTATTATTAATGTTATCGTTATCATCACCACCAGTCGTACCGTAGTGGTAGTGGTCGTAGGAGGAGGAGGAGGAGAGGGAGTAGCAGTAGTAGTAGTGGTAGTAGTAGTAGTGGTGGTAGTAGTAGTGGTGGTAGTAGTAACATCTCATTATTCTTACTGGAAGGTAGAGGGATTGGCTTAAGAAAACCTCTCATGGAAGATACATTTGACCTGTGCTTTGAAGAGAGGTAGTGATTGTTGGAAGTAGAGATAAGGAAAGGATAGACTACGTGTATAAAAGACCATTTATGAAAAGGTCTTGAAGTAGGAGATTGAATGTTATATACTAGGGACATCTTGAAAGGTAGTTTGTCAGAAATACAGGATGCATAAATGGGAATAAAAGTAAGGAAGGACGGAAAATAAATGGGAAGCAGATTGTAAAGCTTCAAATCTAAAGTGGATACGTTTTTTCTTTGAAGTTTATGCTATATGCAATAAGGAAACGTTACAGATATTTGCAGTAGTAGGGAGCGTGATATTATTAGGTCTGCCTCCTAGAGAATGCAGTGTGGCATGAAGCAGGTATTAGAGAGGGAAGAGGCTTGAGGCAGGGACCCCCTTGGAAAGCTTGCAGTAGTTGAAATGAGAAGTGAGAAAGCCTTGATCTAGGGTAGTGGCCGTGTAAGTGAAGAGGCGATAGATATAAGATGTGGAGGTAAGATAGATAATACTTGACAACTGCTCAGATGTTGGTATTGAAAGAAAACAAAGAATCAGGAGTGATTCCAAAGAGGAGAACCGAAAATATCAATAATGATAGATAAGGAAACAGTCATAACAAGCAAAAACATATAAACTTAATTATCAACAATAAACATGCGAAAAAGGAGAATTTTAAAATAGCATAAAGTCTCCATCATTTAATGGGATGGAGCCAAAATTTAACAGGGAAGAAGCATTTGTTAAGCACCTAATATGTGCCAGAAACTCTACTGTCTGTTTTTTGTATATTATCTCATTTGAACAGCATAAGAATCCTTCATGGTACATGCAAATATTATTCCCATTTTAGAGAGGAAGAAACTGATTAAGACAGGAGTTAAGTTCCAGGACCACACAGCTAATGTATTCCTGAGATCCAATTGGAGCTCAGGTCTTCCTGACTCCAGGGCCAATTTATTGGCTAAATTATTTTGCTTGTTTTTCAACAGAAAATATACAATCTTTATATTCTCCTTGTCTTTTCCATCATCAATGGGCTATTCCATTACCTTTGATTTTTTTTTTGTTTGCCTTTTTTATTCCAAAAAGCAGAATTTAATTACTATTCTGGTTTTGTGAAACTATTCTTTATTTCATATGTGATCTGATATTTCCTTATGTTCGTTTTCTTATTTTTATATCATCTAATCCTACAGCATTTATTTCATAATTTATTTAGCCTTTCCCAATCAGTGGGAATGTAGATTATTTTAGGTTTTATTTAGTAGTATAAATGTGAGCCATAAAATACCAAAAAAAAAGAATGCAAGGACTCACCTAAGCTCTCCCAGAAACCCCTTCAAAGACAATTAAAATTAATCAGGGGGTGTGGGGTGGGAGTGGAACCAAGATGATCGAGTAGAAGAACACACCTCCAGAAGATCTCTTCCCACAGCCCATAAAATACCTGTAAAAAATTACTCTAAATAAATTCTAGAGCAGTAGAAGCCACGAAACAACATGGTGAAAGAGATTCCCAGCCCAAGACACCCTGGAAGGCCGAAAGGAAAGATCTGTTGCACTGGGTGTGGAGCAGAACATAACCCAGCCTTCACTGGCCCACAGCAAGGACAGGACTAGAGTGTGCTTCAAGGAGCCATTGGCAGCAGCCGAGGGTCCCAGATTTGTCAACTCACAGACACCAAACACATCTTCAAAGATCAGTGAGAAAACTCCTTCATCTGGGTGAGAAGGGAACCCAGTGGTCTACCCTAGCCCCAAGTGGTAGCAACTTCCATTGTTGGACCCCTGGCCTAAAGACCCTGGGGGAATTGAGCAGCTAATCTGGATCTCAGCCCTGCATGGTGCTGCTGTGGTAAGGAGGAGAGCTGGCTGCCATGGTGGATCTGGTTGAGGCTTTGAAGAGGGAATTCTTCTTGCAGAAAGGAATGTTTGTAGCTACTCCCAGACCAGAATGCAGGTCAGGAGAGGAGTAATTCCTCTCCCTTGATTGTGCCACCTTAGAGGAACTCAGAACTTAAAAGTACCCTCCTCCTGACAAAGAAGTCAAAAGTCAAGTAACTGAATGCCCAACAAAAGGAAAAAGAATAAGACAATAAAAGGTTACTTTCTTAGTGAGTAGGTGTTTTCATCCATCCTTTCAGATGAGAAAGAACAATGCATACCATCAGAGGAAGAACTAAAAGTCAAGTCTTCTGCATCCAAAACCTCCAAAATATATATATGCAATGGTCTCAGACCATAGAAGAGCTCAAAATGGATTTTGAAAATCAAGTAAGAGAGGTGGAGGAAAAATTGGGAAGAGAAATGAGAGAGATGCAAGAAAATCATAAAAAGTGAGTCAACAGTTTACTAAAGGAGGCCCCCAAAACTGCTGAAGAAACAAACACCTTTAAAAATAAACTAACTCAATTGGCAAAAGAGGCCCAAAAAGCCAATGAGGAGAAGAATGCTTTAAAAAGCAGAACTAGCAAAATGAAAAAGACATTCAAAAGCTCACGGAAGAAAATAATTCTTTAAAAATTAGAATGGAACAGATGGAAGCTAACGACTTTATGAGAAACCAAGAAATTACAAAACAAAACCAAAAGAATGAAAATTTTGCAGACAAGGAAATATCTCATTGGTAAAAAACTGACCTGGAAAATAGAACCAGGAGAGAAAATTTAAAAATTATAGGAATACCTGAAAGCCATGATGATAAAAAAGAGCCTAGACATCATCTTTCATGAAATTATAAAGGAAAGCTGCCCTGATGTTCTGGAACCAGAGGAATTTACCAATCACCTCCTGAAAGAGATCCAAAAAGAAAAACTCCTAGGAATAATGTAGCCAAATTCCAGAGTTCCCAGGTCAAGGAGAAAATATTTTAAGTAGCCAGAAAGAAACAATTCAAGTATTATGGAAATGCAATCAGGATAGCACAGAATCTGGCAGCATCTACATTAAAAGAACAAAAGACTTGGAATATGGTATTCCAGAAGTCAAAGGAACTAGGATTAAAACCAAGAATCACCTACTCAGCAAATCTAAGTATAATACTTCAAGGAAAAAAATGATCATTCAATGAAATAGAGGACTTTCAAGCATTCTTGATGAAAAGACCAGATCTGAACAGAAAATTTGACTTTCAAACATAAGAATCAAGAGAGGCATAAAAATGTTAATAGGAAAAAGAAATCAAAAGATACTAATGTTCAACTATTTACATACCTACATGAAAAGATAATATTTGTAACTCTTGAAACTTTTCTCAGTGTATGTAAGTATTTATGTATGTATGTAGGTATGTATGTATATATATGTGTGTGTGTGTGTGTGTGTGTGTGTGTGTGTGTGTGTGTGTGTATATATATATATATATATATATATATATATATATATATATAATATAAAAAGCAGATAAAAAAGCTAGAAAAAAACTTTTCCAATGCAGGGGAAAGGGGGCAGGTGAGAGGGAAAAAGTCAAGCTTATACTCATCACATTTGCCTTAAGGAGGGAGTAGTACACACACTCAATTTAGTATGAAACTCTATTTTACACTACAGGAAAGCAGAGGAGAAGGGGATAAGTAGGGTGTGGAGGATGATAGAAGGGAGGGCAAATGAGAGGAGGGGTATAATTAGAAGTAAACACTTTTGAGGAGGGATAAGGTCAAAAGAGAAAATAGAATAAACAAGTGAGGGAGCAGGATAGGATGGAGGTAAATATAGTTAGTCTCTAAATGCATGACTATCATGGAAATCTTTAGCAGAACTTCACATATATAGCCTATATTGAATTGCTCACCTTCTCAGTGGGGATGAGTGGGGAGGGAAGAAGGGAGAGAAGTTGAAATTCAAAGTTTTAGGAACAAATATTGAGAATTGTTTTTGCATATACCTGGGAAATAAGAAATGCATGTAATGGGATATAGAAATCTATCTTGCCCTACAAGAAAAGAGAGAAGATGGGGATAAGAGAGGGAGGGGTGTGATAGAAAGGAGGGTAGATTTGGGGAAGGGATAATCAGAATGCATAGTATTTTAGGGGTAGGTCAGGAGAGAGATGTGGAGAAAATCTGAAACTCAAAATCTTGTGTAAATGAATGTTGAACAATAAAAATAAACAAATAAATTGGAAAAAAAAGAAAAACTGCTTTAATCTCAGTAGAATTGAGTGATGGAAAAACTGTGTGATGTTCTTTAAAATATTTTAGCTGATTAGTCCTAACTCACAATTTTTTAATTGTTTTTATTTTTAGCCTTGATAAACTTTATTCTGAGTAGGATAGTAGCATTCCCTACCAAGAATCGATCAGTCCATAAACATTTATTGAACAAAAAAAGGAAAAGAAAAAATAGCTCTGGACAAATTTTTCAGTGGCAGAACCCACAAAAAGACAGAGTGAAAGAAATTTGTATTCCAACACAATCTGGAATGTCTACAGAAAGTGTCTGCTGCACCGGATTGAGAGAGAAGTGCAGTCCAGTACAGGTCATGCCAACACAGACCCATCCCCAGCAACGGTGAAGTAGGCCTGCAGGACTGAATCACTGGCAGCAGTGGTAGTTTCCAGCTTCTCAATCCATAGACACTGAAGACAGTTTGGAAGGTCTGCAGGAGGTGTCTGTAAGTCCTGGGTGAGAGAGGAGTGCACTACAATGTAGGCTGCACCATCGCAGTCCCAGCCCCATCAAACTAGGAGGAGATCTATGAGTGACTGAATCAGCAGCTGCAGTGGCTGCCTCTGGAACTCTCAGCCCACAGAAGGAATCTTTGAAAGTCACCTATTTTGACTTCCAGGCGCCAAGATGGCTGAGTAGCTGTAAGTTGCTCTCACCCTCCATTTTTAACCCTGAAAACCCCCAAAAAGTACCATCCCAGGAAAGATCCTGGTACCGAAGAAAGCCAGAGTGAAGCAAGTTTTTTAGCTCAAGATGTTAGATGTATTAATCATAAAGATCTCTCTTGCTGTGGCTGAAGTAGAACAGTAGAGGGTGAGAAGCATCCTGGCAAGCAAGAGCAAGACCCACCTCAGCAAACCAATGGGAGATCCTCAGCCCCAGGGTGGTGAAGCAGGCAAGCATCAAATTCAGCACTCCACCATGTGCCTTGGAACAATCAGGGAAAATAGCAAATGCCAACATGGAGAACCACCACGTGCACCAGTTGGCAGCCATCCACCATCAGGTGAATCTACCTGTGCTCTAGCACAGAACTGAGTGAGGAGGTGACCTCCAGTGGCTAGAACACCCTATCCCCACAGTCTACCCCAACAACTTCATCATAACCCTGGGAAAAACATAAAAATCCCAACTGGCCTTGGTACACACCAGCTACCACCACTTACTATAGCTGAGCACCAGGTTAACTACCACACCCCCAGAGCCTTTAGTTGCCCTCACCTGAAGCCCCAGAACATCAATCCAATAACCAGGTTCTTACCTCCCAGTATAAGTAAGCATGGGACAATATCCCTTGTGCCCAGAAGCAAAGATCAAATTTAAAAGTCAGGAAAAAAAGAGTAAACAACATGAGCAAGAATAAAAAGAAATGAATGACCATAGAGGAATATCTTGGTGACAGGGAAGATCAAAACAAAAATTCAGGAGAGGATAACATGATCAATATACTCATACCCAAACCTCAAAGGGGAATATGAACTAGTCAAAAGTCCAAAAGTCTTCTTGGAAGAGCTCAAGAAGGACTTACAAAAAATGAAATAAAAGAGGTAGGAGAAATATTGAACAATTCCCTTAAAACCACAATAGAAAAAAATTTGAAAAAAAAGTACACCGAAGAAAACAATTGCTTAAAAAGTAGCATCAGTGAAATGGAAAAGGAGATTCAAAACTCAATGGAAGAAAACAATTTGATAAAAATTATAACCGGGCAAATGGAAGCTAATGACTCTATGAGATATCAAGCATCAGTAAAATAAAATCAAAAGAATTGAAAATATAGAAGAAAACGTAAAATACTTCATTGGAAAAATAACTGACATGGAAAATAGATCCAGGAAAGATAATTTAAGAATTATTGATCCACCTGAAAGTCATGAGTAAGAAAAGAGATTGGACATCATCTTTCAAGAAATCATCAAGAAAAGCTGCCCTGAGGTCCTAAACCCAGAGGGTAAATTAATAATCCAAAGAATATGTTGATCACCTCCTGAAAGTGATCCCAAATTGAAAATGCCAAGGAATAGTAAAATTCCACAATTATCAGGTTGAGGAAAAAATACTGCAATTAGCCAGAAAGAAACAATTCAAATTTCATGGAACTACAATCAGGATTATGCAGGACCTTGCAGCTTCTAGAGAGGTGAGGGCTTCAAATATTATATTCTATAAGGCAAAGGAACTTGGATTACAACCAAGGATCAACTACCCAGTAAAACTGAGCATAATCTTTCAGGGAAATAGATGAACATTCAAAGAAATAGAGAAAATTCCAGACCTATTATCTCAAAATCTTATAAAAGTAAAGGTTGAGAACTAAACATAAATAAGTAAATTTATAAAAAACAAAAATAAAATTCTATTCAAACATTAGTTATTATCTTCCACTGAGAAAAGTAAAACAAATCAGGCAATATTTACAGCCACCCATTATTACAAATAATAATCCTCATGGAGTTAAGTTGATTTCAAATTGTACTTGTAATTATTTGTTTCTGTGATTGTATATAAAGCATTTATATTATATGGTAACATTCTTATAAATAAATAGATGAAATATGCAATATTTTAGAACTAAAGTTGTCATTAAAGACCCTCACATCTATCCTACCAATTAGAAATTTAGTTATTCTTACTAAATAAACTGTCTTGTGACAAGAAAAGTAAAAAAGAAAAAAGTCATAGAACTCCAAATGATAGAGTTAAGCATTCCACAGTACTCTACCCCTTTTAAAACATAATATAGTATCCAGTTCTAAGTACTACATTTTAGAAGGTCATTGATAAATTGTGTACTGTCCATTGGAAGACAACCAAAATATTAAAGACCTTGATATCATATCTATGATAACCATTCAAGAGGGAAGGAAGGACATGAATTTACCTTCAATTTCTTTAAAAAGCTATCATTGAATGAAATCAGTATATAAAAATGACTACCATGTAAAATGGCAAATTTAGGATTGGTACAAGAAAAAGACTAACTATTATCATACCTATCTAAATGGGAAATGTGGTGCTACTATTATTCTCATCTAAATAACTGCTATGAAAGTGGCATTGTTCAAATTAAGAAGTAATGCCTAAACTTTTTGATACTTGCTTCACAATTCAAAAACAATACACTAAAAATATGTTTATTCATCTCATATTATTACATTATAATGGTATAATTGAATGAACTCAAAATATTTTAATTCCAATCTTTCATAATAGAAATACGCTCCACTTAAAACAGCAACGTCAATAAAAAAATTATGTGGACTTTGGCAAAAACCTTCCATTTTCATTAATGGGAAAAATGCAAATTAACCTGGAAGAAGGCACTTTGCAAAAGTATAACAATCTCCATTTTAAAATGTTTGAATAATAAAATATAAGTGGGATTATTAGCCATTAGGATAAAAAGATGGAAGTAGTATGGAGTAGGAGATTCATAAACAGTTACAATAAAGATTTTTCTGAGAAATTGAAAATCATTAATGATAACTTATGAGCACCATAATACAATCATACTTTTTTTTAAAATACCACAAAGTGTCAGTGGCATTTTTCTGAAGTCTGTCAAAAATAGATAAACCCAAGAGGTAGCTGTGAGAGATTTTCCTGTTGAACAACTGTAGGTGAAAGTAAGCAATGGAAAAGCTGAACTTCTCCACTAAGGGAGAAAAATGAATTCCTATGATAATGGAACATAACAGCATTTCAATCACTACAAATGGGATATTTGGGTAAAATGATGAGAAAAATTTGCTCAGATGGGAGGAGGGGAATGTGAAACTGGGTTAAGTTATTGTGTAGAATGCATCAACTATATTTAGCAATATTGAAAGAACTGAAGCTATGTTATCATCTTTTATAGTCCTTTAACATCTGTGGGAACATAAATAAGTTCCTTATTAAGAATATGAAATAAGATTATATTTATGGAATTGAATTTTTTCATTTCTTTTATTCTGAAATGGCATTGGTAAAATGTGAATTATTTATCATTTAAATGATTACCTCTGAAAGTTTTAATAGATTATTATTCTAATCTTTTGAGTTCTGCAATGGGTACTCACAATCAAGCTTACAACTAAATGTCATTACAGGGCCAGTGATATAAAAGCAATTCTTCAACAAAATTTTACTCAGAGTTGTTTTCTCCAATGTTTTCCATTTTGTCAATTATATTTTAATTTTTTTCTACCTCTCTTATTTTACTTTTAAAATCCTTCTTAGCTCTTCAAAGTAGGCTTTTTGGGGCTTGAGAGCAGTTCATATTACCCTTTGAGGTTTTGGATGTGGGTATATCGACCATGTTGTCCTCTCCTTAATTTGTGCTTTGGTATTCCCTGACACCAAGATATTTCTCTATAGCCATGGGTATTTTTTTATTCTTCTTGCTCAAGTTGTTTGTTAAAATTTGATCTCTGCTTCTGGGCCTAGGGGGCACTGTCCCAGACTTCTTGTGCTGAGGACTAGGGGTCTGGTTACTGGTTTTCAGTGCTAGGGCCCCAGGTGTTGACAGTTGGATTTTGTAGAGTTCTGGTAGTTTACATGGTCCTGAGCTAGAGTAGGAATGTGCCTGGTATTGGCACTTGTCTGCTCCTCCATCCTGGGGATCAGGATCTCCAGCTGGTCTACTGAGGGGGAGTTTTCTGCTGCCTTGCTAGGACACCTTTGATTCTGTACTATTCACCTTCAGCCACAGCAAAAGGGATCTTTCCTGTTAATCCCTCTAGCCTCCCAAGCTAAAAGACTGCTGTACCCTGTTTTTCTGCTGGCTTCACTTTTTCAGGATTTTTCCTGGGGTAATATTCTCTGGGTTTTTCAAGGTCAATAAGGGAGGGTGAGAGTGACTTATGGTTTACTCCATTATCTTGGCTTCTAGAAGCTTAAATAGGTGACTTTCAAAATTCAAGCTGTGGGCAGATAGCCCCAGGAATAGCTGCTGCTACTGCCATAGGCCCTGCGCAAGACAGATTTAACTATATTTTTGATGCTCAAAATTGTTCAAAGTCAAGCTTTCTTATACCTCATAGTTTTCTATTAGGATTTAATTCCATTCAATTCTCAAGCATTTCGGTATTTTTACCTAAATTTCTTTAATATTTGTTTTAAACTTTGATAATATGTGGTATTGTGGGAGATCATACTTCAGTATTCCATCTTCATATAATTTTGTTGACTCTGGTCCAACTCTAGCTGGTCTAGGTTTTTTACTTCCCCTGGGTCTCTTCACCCTGGAACATTCCTCTGTCATGCTGGATGCCTTACCCCACTAGCAAGTTTCTTTTGAGAATGTGGACAGGCAGCCATATTTCATTCTTCTTCCATCTGTCCTTTTATACCTCTAGATTTTGCCACCGTAGCTCAGTTTCCTTCTCAGTGAGTGGGGTTTTCCCATCCTGGAATGTGCTTCCACCAATATGGCCCTCTTCCCCTATTGATGAGGCCTTCCATGGCCTTTATTTTGGGGCCTGGCCCAAACTTCATTCACCTCCCAGTTGTGCTTCATGCTCCTTGAATTTAAACACTATGCTCCAAGATACTGCTAGCCCCCCACATACACACTCTCAATACCGTTTCATGTGTTGTTTATCTCCATTAAAATGTAATGTTTTTGACAGTGAGGATGGTGTTCTGAACCCATTCTTGGTTGACTACTACATCTAGCTAGAATTCTTGAACTGCAGGATCCTCATGACTGGTTCTTCTGAGTCAGATTAGAAAATCTACTCCCTGGACATAGAATAGAAAAGAACAGACAGAAAGGCCAATAATGCATACCTAATTCCCAGAGGCATATTACTTAGGGAGGTGGAGAAGGGATGAATGAGGAGATTCTGTGGTCTTTCCCACTTCTCATACAATGTAAGTGACAGCCCTTTATGCCCATGAAAATATAAGAAAGAATCTTGCAAACACTAAGCAAATCACTTGGCATGTCCTGAATTGGTCCCTTTTAAAGACGAGTTTTGACTACACAAACAATTAAAATAAAACCTGTTCCCAAACATGTGGAGGGTCAATAGACAATGTTCATGCATATTTCAATTCACACTAAACTCTCCTAGAATCAGGTTCTTAGTGTCTTCTACATGGGAAAAGCCATCTTACCAAAATGGTGGTATCTAAACATAAGCCAAACAATAAATTCATTTGGAGATTTCTATCATTCTAAAACAATTCTACTTTTTGTCAATATATTTATCAGAATTCATCATTCTTTCAATGAGGACAAGAATTCCAGTATGACTGGAAGTTAAAAGCCCAAAAGACTTTTGGATAGATGTTTTAAAATTCATTTAGATGCTCAGAAATTATGGACACTCCAGCTTCTAAGAACTGAGTTTAGTCTTGAATGAAAAAGTTTCATTAGGGAAAAAAAAATCACATTTTTTAAAATTTCAGTATTCCAGTTTTTAAACTGTCTTGCCTGTGAAAAACGTGTTTCTTCCTTCTCAGCACTAGTAAAAACACTAGCTGTGTTTTTACAGATATTCTTGCTCTTCTTCCAATTTAAATACTCCTTCTAGCTGTCCAGATCTTCTGAAAGTCTTTTTTCCCCTGAAGATTATTTAGGAGATTTCTTAGCAATAGCAAGCAATATCAGCAAGCAATAGACAATTAACCTCGAAGACAGAAATAAACAATCTAGGTTCAAGTCTTTGAGCTATGTGATCCTGGACAAGTCAATATACTTCTCAATATTCTAGGCAATTCTAAGAATATAAGTCACAGACAATAAATTTTCTGATCTGAATTAGTAAAGGGAATTTCTCACAATGGAATTTCCCTATATGAAATTACAGGTTATATTCCTTTACTATGCTTAAAGTAATAGTTTGTCAGTTCTTGGCACTATGTAACTATGAAACACAGTACAAAGAAAGTGAATAACAAAGATGGTACATATTTTCCTATACAAGTTTTTTTTTAAATTGGAGATATGGATTTCAGAAGAGTGAAATATAAAATGGAATTCCATATAATATTTCAAAGGACATCTCTTGGACTTTGAGTGATATGTATATATATATATATATATATATATGCACATATGTATATATAAACATATTGAGATATATATACACACATATATATATGTAATGTAATGCAGAGGGGCTGGGAAAATAGGCATATCAATTCACTGTTGGTATTGAGAACAGATTAAACATTCTGAAGAACAATTTGGAACTATGCCCAAAATTTATAAAACTGTTCATACTCTGACTCAGCAATACTACTACTAGGTCTATATCACAAAGATATCAAAGAAAAGGGCAAAAGACCAAGATGAACTAAAATATTAACAGTAGATCTTTTTGTGATGGCAAAGAATTGGAAATCAAGGGCTGCTCATTAACTTTGGAATAAAAAGTTGTGATACATGATTGTGATGGAATACTATGATGTAAGAAAATGGTGAGGGAAATGGATATGAACTGATATGAAGTGAAGTGAGCAGAAGCAACAAAACACTGTACACAGTGATAGAAATATTGTTACAATGATCAGTTATGAATGCCTTAGCTACTCTCAGCAAGACAAAGATACAAGGGGATTCCAACAAAATCATAATTTAAAATGCTGTCTGAAACCTCCAAAAAGAGAACTGATAAACTGAGCGCAGAATGAAGCTTTTTCACTTTCTTTAATTCTATTCCTTTTTTGTAACAAGGATAGTAAAATATACTTTTCAAATTTTCACATATATATTATCAGATTGTTTGCCTTTTAGTAGGCCAGGGAGGGAAAGAATTTGGACACAAAATTTTTAAATAAATTGAAATTCAAAAACCTAGAGTTATTTATCCCCTAAACCTTTCTAGTATTATGCCTACCTCTTGAAACATATTCTCTCATCTAGTGACATTGGCCTCCTGCCTATTGAACAAACAAGATACTCCATTCCATTTCCCAGCATTCACTTCTCAACTCTACGTACTGACTTCCCCAGTTTCCTTTAAGTACCAACTAAAATCCTATCTTCTAAAAGAATCCTTTCCCAACCTCCTTAATTTTAGAGGCTTTACTCTGTTATTTCCTATTAATCCTGTATATACCTTGCTTTGCATCCTATTAATCCTGTATATACCTTGCTTTGCATGTATTTGTTTCTATATTGTTTCCTGTGTTCAATTATGAGCTCCTTGAGTGTAGGGTTTTTTACTTTTTGGGGATGTTTATGATGCTTAGCATACTACCTGGCACATAGTAGATACATAATAAATGTTTATTGATTGATTTTATATAGTACCTACTATGTGCCAAGCACTTTGCTAAGTGCTTTACAAATATTATCTCACTTGATCTTCACAGAAACCCTATGAACCCAGAAGCTGTTAATATTCTCATTTGACATTTGAAGAAATTCACATAAACAAAAGTTAAATAATCCACTCAGGGTCACAGCTATTAATATGTTTGGACTCAAATTTTCTTGAAGTTGGGCCTACTGCTCTATCTACTATATCACTTAACTTCCTTTACATGCTAGTAAAATTTGAAAATTAAAATATGAATTATTTTTAAGCTTACAAAATTTATATTTTCAAAGTACAAGCAAAAATGAATATTATTTAAATGACAATCATATCTATTAAAGGCAAACAGTGAATTTAAAAATTTTAGCTTTTTATATAACACATTTTTAACCAATTCATTTGTTTTCTCTCAGGAGCAGAGCATATGAGCTTCTCTTAATATCTTCCTAGTATATGAAAAATTATTACTTACAACATTAAGATTTTTTAAATGTTTGCAAAGTGTATCTAGAAGCAGTGAAAAGGATGTTTCTCTTTTTTCTTTTCTTTTTATAATGGTACAAAAAGGAATAATTTAAATATGGAAATTGAGTATTATTTCAAAAAGGATTGGCAAATATTCAGATTTCTTCTGTTGACATGTATAACTGAAGTGTCTTGGGCAGGCTTTGGAGAATATGTAAACATTCAGCAAACGGCTTCTGGTTTGCTAACCACTTGCATGATTAGAAGGTTTTTCAACTGCCTATGTAGCTAAAATTGGGCATGCTTTCAGAAAGGCAATAGTGACCAGAGCCTCAAACATTCTGTTTGGTTTTACAGTCTTAATGACTTTCTTTGCCTCTTTCATTATGTATGGCTTCTTCCCTCCAAAGTCATATGAGTCTTTAAAAATAAGCCATGCTTCTTTGTTTGCTTTAGAATTTATTCTTCTGTTTTAAATGAAGAAAATTAACTTGGAGTTTCCAAATTTCTTCATTTCAAAAGGTCAGTATTATGAACCTCCAGGAATATTGACCTAACAGCCTCACAGTATCTGAGTTTTGCAGACAGATGAGGATCAATGGTTGGAAGAGAAAGCTGTGACAATAAGAAGTGACATTTGAGACCCCACCCAGTGGTTGCTGAGAGAAGTACTAGTCCATGAACTTTCCAGTACCAATGACATGTAGGAACTTCTTTAAGTTTGAATCCATTATCCCCAGAGACCGAGATGGGATAGGAGAAAATGGTTTTGGGTTCTTGGAGGAAACGTCTTTACTTTTGCTTTTGTTACATCTTCAAACAAAAATATCTCTTTGTAAAAGCTAATTGATGTAAGTAAATGTGCTCCTCAATGGCAGTCCCAATAGGGGGACACAATAGATGCTGTCATGAGCCAATAGCAGTATATAAAAGACACCCCCAACCTCTTCAATGTATCCTTAGAACTGTCAGAGGAAAACACAGCCTAACTCAAGAATAGTGATTATAGAGCAAAGTATAACTCACAAGTATTTTTTTAGTTGCTAAGGCATTTTATTTTTAAGATATTCTCTATACCTAACCTTGAAACCTATCCCTCTTTGATGAGTCAAAGATTTTTTCTTCTATTAAATTATAGAAAAGATCATTATAGAAGTCATATTGCAAATGAGAGTAGGAAATAAAGTCAATACTTTTTGTAGCAAACTTCCATCATCTGTGTGGGTTATGTTAGAGTCATACAAAAATTCTATAAACTAACTTAGAAGTTTAATATATTCTGATGAATTCTCATCCAAAAAAAAAATGAAAGAAGATTTCCTGGAATTCAGATTTCTCTCAAACGTTTGACTAAAGGAATTAAAAACTTCCCAAAGGGCCAGCATTCCACAGTGCATAGATAGCCTGCTTGGAAGCCAGGCAGATCTGAATTTGCAACTGAAACATATTGGGTGAGCATCAGTGCACAAGTCACCTAATTTTTAAATGCTCTAGGCAACTCGAAGGGGCAGAACCAAGATGGCTGGGTAGAAGGACAGACCAGTAGAAGTTCTCCTCCCATAGCCCATGAAATACCTGTAAAAAATAATTCTAAAAAAATTTTAAAGCAAAAGAAGCCACAAAATGGAGTGAAAGAGATTTCCAGCCCAAGACAGCCTCGAAGGCTGACAGGAAAGGTCTATCACACTGGTTCAGAGCAGAGTGCAACCCAGTCTGAATCACAAAGCATGGCCAGGATTGGAGCAGGTTTTAGCATGGAATCATGGGTAGCATCTTTGGTTCCCAGATTTGTCAACCCACAAATGCCAAAAACAACTTCAAAAGTCTGTAAGAAAACTTTTTCACTTGTATGAGAGGGGAGTGGAGTCGGGCCCAGGCCCCAGAACAGTGGTAGTCAATGTGGCAGCAGTTTCCATTTTTGGAGCCTTCCACCTAAAGACCCTGGGGGAATCTAGCTCAGATCTGGGTCTCAATACTGAGTAGCAGTCCTGGGGTGAGGAGGAGCAGTGGCATGGTGGAACTGATGGTGGCAGTGGAGAGGGAATCTTACTTACAGATCCTGGGCAGAAAAGAATAAATTTCTCTCCTTTGATTGTGTCACCTTGGAGGAACTGAGAACTTACAGGTCCTTAGAGATATCTCAGAGAACAACTGCACAAAACTCCTGAAATGTAGGGTAATATACCATCTACTTTTTGAAAAAGGACTCAAAAGTCAAGTAACTAATTGGGAAAGTGCCCAAAAAGGGGAAGAAAATAAGACTATAAAAGGAAATGTTCTCAGTGATAAGGCATTTTCATCCATTCTTTTGGATGAAGAATACAGCATACAATCAGAAGAAGACATCAAAGTCAAGGTTTCTACATCCAAAACCTCCAAAAACAATATGCAATGGTCTCAAGCCATGGAAGAGCTCAAAAAGGATTTTGACAATCAAGTAAGAGAGGTGGAGGAAAAAATGGGAAGAGAAATGAGAGTGATGCAAGAAAATCATGAAAAGCGAGTCAACAATTTGCTAAAGGAGACCCAAAAAAATGCTGAAGAAAATAACAACTTTAAAAATAGACTAACCCACATGGCAAAAAAAAAGGTTCAGAAAGCCAATGAGGAGAAGAATGCTTTAAAAATGGAAAAAGAGGTCCAAAAACTGATTGAAGAAAATAGTTCTTTAAAAATTAGAATGGAACTGATGGAAACTAGTGACTTTATGAGAAACCAAGAAATTATAAAACAAAACCAAAAGAATGAAGAGAAGACAATGTGAAATATCTCATTGCAAAAATAACTGATATGGAAAACAGATTCAGGAAAGATAATTTAAAAATTATTATTTTATCTGAAAACCAAGATCACAAAAAGAGCCTAGACATCATCTTCCAAGACATTGGCAAGGAAATCTTTCTTGATATTCTAGAACCAGAGGATAAAATAAAAATGGAAAGAACTCACTGATCACCTCCTGAAAGAGATCCCAAAAGGAAAATTTCTAGGAATATTGTAGCTAAATTCCAGAGTTCCCAGGTGAAGGAGAAAATATTACAAGCAGCCAGAAAGAAACAATTTGATTATTGTGGATATACAATCAGGATAACACAAGATCCATTAGCTTCTACATTAAGAGGCTTGGAATTTGATATTCTAGAGGTCAAAGAAGATAGGATTAAAATCAAGAATCACCTACCCAGTAAAACTGAGTATAATATTTTAAGGGAAAAAAATGGAATTTCCATGGAATAAAGGACTTCTAAGCATTGTTGTTGAAAAGACCAGAGCTGAATAGAAAATTTGACTTTCAGATACAAGAATCAAGAGAAATATGCAAAGGTAAACAGGAAAGAGACGTCTTAAGGAACTCCTTAAAGTTGAAGTGTTTACATTCCTACATGGAAAGACCATGTCTCATGTCACTCCTGAGATCTTTTTCAGTTTTAGAGTCTTTAGAGGGAATACATATATACAAATGTGTATTTTATACATACATATATATGATACATATATCATATATGTATATATAAAATGTGTACATTATTTATGTGTAGGTATGTATATGTACATGGGTGCATATGTGTATGTATATCTATATATACATATGTGTGTGTTTGTGTGTGTGTGTGTGTGTGTATACATAGACAGAGAGCATAAGATGAGCTCAATATGAAGGGAGAATACCTAAAAAAATAAAATTTACTGTTGAATGGAAAGCGCTAGGAGTAAGAGAAAGGGAGAGGTAGAATGTGGTAAATCATCTCATATACAAGAGGGAAGAAAGACCTTTTATATAATGGAGAAGAAGAGCATGGAGATGAAAGGAAATAAGTGAGCCCTACTCTCATGGGATTTGGTTTAAGGAGGGAACAAGTCACACTCATTTGAATATGGGAATCTATTTTATGCTGCATGAAGGCAAAGGGGAAGGGGATAGGAGAGGGAAGATAATGAAAGGACAGCAAATTGGGGAAAGGGATAATCAGAAGTAAACACTATTGTGGGAGGATAGGTCAAGGGAGAGAATGGAATAAATTTAGGGCAGGATAGAACAGAGGGAAATGTGGTTAGTCTTTTACAACATAACTACTATGGAAGTGTTTTGCATCATTACACATGTATGACCTATAATGAATTGTTTGTTTTCTCAATGAGGGAGGTTAGGGAGAGAGGAAGGGAGAGAATATGGAACTCAACGTTTTAATAATGAATGTTAAAAATTGTTTTTGTATGCAACTGGAAATTAAGCTATAGCTATGCAGGCAGTGGAGTATAGGAATCTCTTTTGCCTTACAGGAAAACAGAGGGTAAGAGGGATGGAAGAAGGGTGGGTAATAGAAGGGAGGACAGACTGGAGGAAAGGGTAGATGAGACGCATGCTGTCCTGGGCTGGGGGGCGGGGTGAGATGGGGGAAAATTTTTGAATTCAAATTCATGTGGAAGTGAATGTTGAGAACTGAAAATAAATTTTATAAAATTTTAAAAAATGTTCTAGGTGATTCTAATACTATAAATTGCAGAGAAAGTACTCATCTACACATTACATGGAGTTCCCTTTATATTTATACAATCCCTATTGCTATCCATAAAATTATCAGGCACTTAGGCGCATAAATTTCCCTGAAAGTTATTTTTTCTTTCCTTTTTTTAATTGTTCAGTCAGTATTTTACTTTTGCCCAGTTACATGTAAAAACAATTTTCAACAACATTCAACTTTGAATTCCAAATTATCTTTCTCCCTCCCCACTCTCTCCCCTCATTGAGAAGGCAAGCGATTCAATATAGCTTATATAGGTTATACATGTGCAGTCATAGACAAGAAAAACACAAGAAAAATAAAGTTTCAAAAGTATATTTCAATTTGTATTCAGACATCATCAATTCTTTCTCTGGAGTAGCATTTTTCAACACAAGTCTTCAGAGCTGTCTTGGATGATTTGATTACTGAGAATTCCTATGTCATTCACAGCAAATCATATACTGTTATTTTGTACACAGTATATCTCACTTTGTATCAACCCATGCAGATCTTTCCAGATTTTTCTAAGACAACACTCCTCATCATTTCTTATAGTACAATGATATTCCATGACAATCACATACCACAACTTCTCCAGTCATTCTCCAATTCTTGAGAATCCCTCAATTTCTAATTCTTTAGCTCATAAAAGAGCTGTTAGAAATATTTTCATAAAAATAGCACTTTATTCCTTTTGTTTTTTATATCTTTTGGGATACAGACCTAGTAGCGGTATTGCTAAGGCAAAAGTTATGCAAGGTCAGCAGTAGCAAATGGCAGCCCTTTCTGGAAATCTAGGCCCATAGATTGTGGGGGGAACCAGAAGCTTGGGGGCCCACACATTGGGTGGGTTGGGTGTATAGTAGGGATCTCTGCCAGTGCTGAAATGGGATTCTCTTACTTTGCCCTGCTTAGATTTGAGTCACATCCCTGGGTGGCAGTCCTAGGGCAAGAAGAAGTGCTGGCATGGTGGAGCTTCTAGCAGGGGTAGAGAGGGAAGCCTACTCACAGTTCCAAGACAGAAAAGAGTGCTTGAGGTCACTCACAGATCAGATTACAGACCAGGAAAGGAGTACACACTGCTAATGTGATAATACAACCCTGGAAGAGTTGAAAATTTACAAGTCACTAGAAATATTTCTGAAAATAGCTGTATAAAACCCCTGGAGCTTGGGACAGTACAACCCCCCCCCCCCGCCATGGCAATCAGAGAACTACCTTGACAAAGAGTTCAAAAGTCAAGAAACTCATTGTAGAAATTAGCAAACAATGGAAAAAATCAGACTATAGACTCTTACTTTGGTGACAAGGAAGATAATACGTGTGTGTATGTATATATGTGTGTGTGTATATGTATTTGTGTATATATGTATGTGTGTATTTCTGTATGTATGTGTATTTATAGCCAGGGGTCACAGGGTGAGTTGAATATGAAGGAATCTCTAAAAAAATTAAAATTGAGGCATGAGAGAGAAATATATTGGGAGAAGGAGAAATGGAGGAGAATGGGGTAAATTATCTGTCATATAAAAGGGGCAAAAAAGTTTTTACGATGGAGAAGAAGAGGGAGGAGGTGAAAGGGAATGAGTGAACCTCATTCTCGTCATATTTGGCTTGAGGAGGGAATAATATGTATACTCAAGTATGAAAATCTATCTTATCCTACAGGAAAGTAGGGAGGAAAGGGAGAAAGGGGGGATGATAGAAGGGAGGGTAAATAGGAGTAGGGGGTAATAAGAGGTAAATACTTTTGAAGAGGGTCAGGGTCAAAAGAGAGAATAGAATAAATGGTGGGCAGGATAGGATGGAAAGAAATATTGTTTGTCTTTCCCAATATGACTATGCTATGGAAGTGTTTTGCATGACTACACAAGTATAACTTAAATCAAATTGCTTGCCTTCACAATGGGGGTATGTGGGGAGGGAGGGAGGGAGATAATTTTAAACTCAAAGTTCTGAAAACAAGTATTAGAAATTGTTTTTACATGCAACTGGGAAATAAGACATACAGGCAATATAAGAAAATAGAAGGGAAAGGGATAAGGGGAGGATGGTAAAAGGGAGGATAAAATAGGGGAAGAGCTAGTCAGAAGGCAAACTGTCATGTGTGGAAGGGGGAGAGGAGAGATGGGGAGAAAATTTGGAACTCAAAACCTTGTGGAAATGAATGTTGAAACTAAAAATTAATTAATTACAAAGGTTATGCATGGTTTTATAGAATGGTTGAATTAGTTCACAATTCTACCAACAATGCATTAAAAGCTCATCTTTTCCCCACATTCCTTTCAACATTTGTCATTTACCTTCTCTGTTCTATGTCATTCTAATAGATATGAGGCATTACCTCAGAATTGTTGTAATTTGCCTTTCTTCTATCAATAGAGAATTAGAGTACTTTTTCATATGACTATAGAAAACTTTGCTTACTTCATCTAAAAACAGATAATATCTTTTGATCATTTATCAATTGGGGAAGAGCTCTTGCTTTTGTAAATTTGACTCAGTTCTCTTATATGTTTGAGAAATGACACATTTATCAGAGAAACTTGCTTCAAAGTTTAATATTAATACACTTACTGTGGCTAACTGTATTTCCCTCCTTCCTAAATCCCCCATTTATTCCATTCTCTCGTTCCTTTCACCTTGTCTCTCCTCAAAAGCACTTTGCTTCTAACTACCCCTTCTGTCACTCAACCTTTCCATCTATCACCACTGCCCTCACTCTCACCTTTCTTTAACCCCTCCCCTGTTGGGCCATCTCCAGTCAACCTGATGAATATCTATCTGGTCACTGGATCCAGATGGCTCAGGAGGGGAAGTTAGGATGGTGACCTTGCACAGCCCTCCCTCACTCAAAAAAAAGTCAAGTGCAAGTCATGGTATCATTTCTCTGATATTATGGTCTTCTTTAAAAACGAAAGACAAAAACAACCTGTGAGTAGACATAGCTGCCTGAGTGGGGGCCCAGCTAGCTGGGTAACCCAGTTCATCCTCTCACTTCTATCTCCCTCTCCTCTTCCTTTGGGATTTACTGGATTGATGTCCTTTCTTTTCTTCCTTCCTTCCTTCCTTCCTTCCCTCTTTCCTTGTCTTTCGTAAAACCTTAAACCCTCTGAAGCCCATAGGTTGGACAACAATAGATTACCTGCCCAACCTCCACTTAATGACTGGCTTAGAGTGATTATTAATAGTAACCATGTCTCTTTCTCTCCCAGTATGATTTAATTATTTTTTTCTTTGCTTCATTAAAAGCTTCATTCCCTGACTACTTCTTAAAGAGGTCTATTCATTCAATGGGCATTACCTCTCTTTACATGAGTAGGTGAAAAGGCCTAACCTAAAAAGGTCAAGGTCTCCTATTGCATCCTGGGCCATCTCCAGTTATGCTGATGAATATCTGGTCACTGGATCCAGATGGCTCAGGAGGAGAAAGTGAGGGTGGTGACCTTGCACAGGCCGCTGTCACTCCAAACAAAGTCAAGTGCAAGTTATGTTATCATTTCTCTGATCTGTGTTCTTCAAAAATGAACAAACACAACAATCCCCTCTCCCTCTTGCTTTCCTGTAGAGTAAGTTAGATTTCTATACCCAATTGAGTCTGTTATTCGCTCTTTGAACCAATCCTGGGGAAAGTAGGTTTACTCATTCCCCATAACCTACCACCCCTCTTCCCCACCATTGTAAAAGTTTTTTCTTGACTCTTTTATGTGAAATAATTTACCAAATAACTTTTAACTCCTAGTTAAAGTAGGGTTCTGCTTCTAGGATGGAGGGTACACTGTCCAAGGCTTCAGGGGTATTTTTCAGTTGTTTTCAGAGATCTTTCTAGGGACTTGAATGTTTTTAGTTCTTGCAAGTATTATCTAAGGAGATGTTTCCAAGGTATGATCTTAGGAGAGCTGATTACTACTCTCCTGGTCTGTGCTCTAGTCTGTGAACAACCATAAGAATTATTTTCTGCCCTGGAACTGTGAGAAAGGTCATCCCTGCATTGTGGTTACAGGTTCTTCTTATGTTAGTGCTCCTCCCCACCCAGGGACTTCCATTCAGCATTGTGACCTGGATCTGAATATGGGAAAAGCAAGAGTCCTGCCTCAGTGCTATCAAAGAGACCCCTGTAACATCCTTCTGATCACTTATTCAACTCCCATACTGTCTGTAGGCTGACATTCTGGAAGCAGCCCCTGCTGCTGATTCAGTCACTCCCAAAACCTGCTTCTGGTTTGCTGTGGCCTATGCTGACACAACCTATGCTGAATTGAGCTCCACTCTCACCCAGTAGTGATAGACCTTTCCTGCTGACCTTCTAAGTTACCATTAGTGTCTGTGGGATGAGTGGCCTGGCAACTGCCACTGCTGGCACTGATTCAGTCACCCCCAAAACTCCCTGAATGTTAATCTGAAAGGTTAATCTGATAGTATTGTTTCTTCACACTTACCAAATCTAGCATTTCTGAAAACTAAAATTATGAATCACTTTTTTTTAAAACCTTTGAACTGCGTGATCTAGAAGAATTTGTTTTTTCAGGAGCTCTCTCTTGGATTCTGCTCCTATTACTAGTGCAATGATCAAAATCCAGCTTTTCCTAACTGGCTCATCTTAATGACATACAACAGCTATAATGGGCAGCCAGGTGGCTCAAGAGATAGAAGGTCAATGTTAGAATCAGGAATTTCTGTGTAACTGGGCAAGTCATTTAACCTTGTTTCCCTCAGTTTCTTTTTCTGTAAAATTAGCTGAAGAAGGAAATGGCAAACCACTAAAATACCTTTGCCAAGAAAATTCCAAATGGGTTCACCAAGAGTCAGACATAACTGAACAAATAAACAACAGCACAGTTATAGATATAATAGCAAATATGAGAAATAGCGTGAAGGCAGAGGGAAAACAGGTAAACATCTTTCAGCTCTCCTGTCCAGTTTTGTACTTATTTATCTCTTTGCCAGTTTGGTTTTACTCAATCTTGTTCCCCAATTCCCATTTGCTCAACTGTGAGATATGTTTTGCTCTGTCCTCTATTTGACTCTTTTATTCTAACTTATCATTCTTTTTGTTATATTTTGCCTTTTTTTCCCTTCTGAACCTATTTTGATGCCTTAGATACCTAAATTTCTTAACTTTAACCGAAGAAAATTAGAGTACACCCCAGCCCCCTCTCACTCATAGATGAAGATTTTCCCTTGCAGAGAATCAAGCCTCTATGCCCCCTCCAAAAGTACCCTCTTCAATTTCAGTACCCCCTTATGTTCTATTTTCCCCTTCTCTTTAAAATATAAACTTGGCAAGGGCAGGAACTGCTTAGTTTGTTGTATTTTTATCCTGAACACTTAGCACTATGGTTAATAAATATTTTTTTTCCATTGGTTTATCCATCTTCTTCACTTTTTCCTTCCCTGATCTCCTCATTTAATTCTAATCCCTTATATCACTTGTTCTATAACTTAAATTTTTTAGTTTTAGAGGTATCAGTAGAACCTATCTGGGAAGGTTATAGTAAGCTATGTCAAGACAAGGGGAAAAATGTTTAGAATAAGCTCATTTCAAAATGATATACTGGACAATGACAAACTCCAGCTAAATTATCAAACATCAGAAGTATGTGTGATGTGTGTGCTGTTTGGTGATGTGTGTGCTGTTTGCTTTTCTTTTAAAAATCTAATTTATGGCAACCTGAGTTTTAACATGGCTTTAAATTTTTACCATAAAATTTGTAACGTAATCTTTCTAATGTAGCAGAACATGAGAGCAGTGGCAGTGTCACAAAACTGTGAAGCTAATGTTGTGTTTGGCAAGGGATTCCCTTAAACAAAATTCACCAACTCTATGCCCCCTCCCCCTCCACACACACACATAGCTCTACAGTGTGGGCTTCCTAAAATTAAATGATACCATCATTAGAATTTGATTTCTAAGCAGTGAAACACATTTTTATTCTATTTCCATCTCTAGTGGGAAACTCACTAAATGAAAGCAATATATTTTAAAGATTACTATTATGTAGTAATAATTGTCTTTCCATTGAGACAGACTTACTGAGTTTAATACTCCCAAAATCTGGTCTCCGTCTCACCACAGACTATATTCTTATGTGTGTACATCTTCACATTTAACACTTTGTTATTTTTCTCTAACAAAGGAGGTTCATCTAGGAGTTTGGAATTCATGGACAAAAATTACTAATAATTGAAAATAGCCCCCTTCTCTCCTCTTTCCCTTTCTTTTCTCTTACCAATGAATGTCTCTTTTCATTGCAGCACATTTAAACTATACTATTAATGAAGTCAACAAGTATTCATCTGACATTTACTATGTGCCAGGCCCTGTTCTACATGTAGATAATTTTGAAAGATTGCTACAGAGTGGATTGTACTAGGACATGGGATAGATTTTCTGGTACATTCTTTAATGCTATTTTGTACTGCTTGAGGTGTGGAGCTGGAAATGATATGGGTGAAAAGAAGGTTAGGTAGTGTCTGTGTACATTGCATATATGTGTATATATACATATTTGTGTAAATATGGATATATGTGTGTGTTGTATGCATGTGTGCATGCTTGTATGTGTGTGTGCATTCTATCAAAGTACTCCACTGATACCTTTTCATGACCTGGAAGTGACTGGTATTTCAAGGCTATCTATTTGAACACAGGCTAGTACAGATCCTACCAATAAGGAAAGACTTTAATTGAGGGCTCAGAAATAAATGCTATGTCTGTGGTCTAGGGACTAGTATAGTTCACATTTGAGAGGTTAAACCTGAGGTTGTATCCTAAGTGATTCATTTCTTAGTCCAGAAGTAGAATGGTTACAATTTGTGCAGGTGAAAAGAGTACCAGACAAGTTGGGGCGGGGGGGAGGCAGCAGCAAAAATGGCAGAGTAAAAGCGGGTACCTGCCTGAGCTCTCCCCCCAAGCACCTCAAAATACCTGTAAAAATGATTCTAAACAAATTCTAGAGCACAAAATGACAGAGTGAAACAGATTTCCAGCCCAAGATAATCTGGAAGGCCAATAGGAAGGATCTATTGCACCAGGCTCAGGGCAGAGCACAGCCCAGCATGGGCTTGCTGTCATAGAAGATACTGGAGCAGGTCTCAGGGTACTGAATCACTGACAGCTATGGTGGTTTCCAGACTTGTCAACCCACAAACATCAAAGACAGCTCCAAAGTGGAACACACAGTGTTTCACAATGGGAAAGCTACCTCACCTGGGTGAGAGAGAAACGTGGTCCAGCCCTATCCCCAGCTCCAGTGCTACAGTAGTAGCAGCTACTGGCACAGCAGCAGCTGCTTCTTCAGTTCTCCACCTAGACATTACAGGGAAATTGAAAGACTGATCTAGGACACAGTTCTGGGTGGCAATCCTGGGGTGAGGTGTAGCACTGGCATGGCAGAGCTAGTGGTGATTATGGAGAAGGAATCGTACTTGCAGTTCCAGGGCAGAAGAGAGTACTTGTGGTTGCTCAATGACAAGAGGGGAGTAAAGACCTCTCCTTTGATCATACTACTTTGGAAGAACTGAGAATTTACAGATCCTAAGAGATATCTCTAAAAACAGCTGCACAAAACCACGAAAACTTGAGATAGTACACTTTCTACTTAACAAAGAGCTCAAAGGTCAAGTAATTGACTGGAAAAATGATCGAAAAGAGGGAAAATAAGACTATAGGAGGTTACTTTCTTAATGAAAAGTATTTCCTTATGATGAGGAAGATCAAAGCATACAACTGGAGGAAGACAGTAAGGTCAAGGTTACT
Source organism: Potorous gilbertii (assembly GCA_028658325.1). Classification (NCBI taxonomy): domain Eukaryota; kingdom Metazoa; phylum Chordata; class Mammalia; order Diprotodontia; family Potoroidae; genus Potorous; species Potorous gilbertii. The sequence goes on along the minus strand of CM053771.1, from coordinate 209,782,975 downwards.
ACATCCAAAGCCTCCAAGAAAAATATGAAATGGCCTCTGGCCCTGGACAAGCTCCAAAAGGATTTTGAAAATCAAGTAAGAGAAGTAGAGAAAAATTGGGAAGAGAAATGAGAGTGATGCAAGAAAATCATGAAAAAATGAATCAACAAGTTGGTAAAGGAATAGACTGAAAAAAAAATACCTGTAACAATAGACTCACCAAAATAGCAAAAAAAGATCTGAAAAGTCCATGAGGTGAAGAATGTCTTACAAAGCAGAAATAGCCAAATGGAAAAGGAGGGCCAAAATCTCGCTGAAGAAAATAATCCCTTCAATATTAGAATGGAGCTAATGCAAGTTAATGACTTTATAAGAAATCAGGAAATTATATAACAAAACCAAAAGAATGGAAAAATAGAACACAATCTGAAATCTCTCATTGGGAAAACAATTGACCTGGCAAATAGGTCCAGGAGAGATAATTTAAAAATTATTGGACTGCCTAAAAACCATGATCAAAATAAAAGAGCTTCAACATCATCTTCCAAGAAATTATCAAGGAAAACTACCGTCATATTCTAGAAATGGGGTAAAATAGAAATGGAAAGAATCCATCAATCATTTCCTGAAAGTGACACCAAAAGGAAAAGTCCTGGGAATATTGTGGCCAAATTCCTGAGTTTCCAGATAAAAGAGAAAGTATTATAAGCAGCCAGAAAGGAACAATTCAAGTATTGTGGAAACACATCTACCCAGCAAAACTTAGTATAATACTTAAGGGAAAGATAAAATTTCGATGAAATAGAGAACTTTCAAGCTTTCTTGCTGAAAAAAACAGAGCTGAATAGAAAATTTGACTTTCAAATACAAGAATCAAGAGAAATATGTATGGTAAACAGGAAAGAGAAGTCATAATGGACTCATTAAAGTTCAACTGTTTACATTACTACATTGAAAGATGTTATTTATAACTCATGAGACCTTTATTATACCTCAGTATTAGAGTAGTTAGAGGGAATATATAGATACATAAATGTGTATGTGTATATGTTTGTATGTGTATACTATATATGTGTAGATATATATGTATGGTGTATGTGTGTGTGTGTGTCTGTATAGACAGAGGGCACAGGGTGAGCTTCATGTGAAGGGAGGATACCTAAAAAATATAATTAAGAGTTGAGAGGAATGTACTGGGAGAAAGAGAAAAGGAGAGGTAGAATGAAGTAAATCATCTCACATGGTTGTTGTCCTTTGTCTTCAAAGAGGACCAAAATGACATCACCATGATAAAGTGAAATTTCAGTGTCTGATTGTGGCTAATCAGACCAATATGAACGCAGAATGTTCTACTACAAGTTGGTCACAGACAGTCTGTGTGAATATGTGGGGTGGTTATCCCAAATTTGTGCATCCTTCATTTATTTTGTGCTGTCTCAATTCTGCTTTGCTCAAAGAGCACAGCACCCTTTCTGATGTGGGCATGCCATGCTGAGAGATCCTGTGCCAATGTCTCCCATGTTGCACAGTCAAATACAAAGTTCTTGAGAGAATCTTTCTATCTCTTCTGGGCACTATGTGGTTGTCTGCCTCATGTAAGTTCTCCATAAAATAGTCTTTTGGACAAGCATACATTTTTGCATTCAAACAATTTGGCCAGCTCATTGAAGCTGCACTCTCTGAAGCAAATTTGAATAGTTGTCAACTTAGCTTGAGCAAAGACTTCAGTGTCTGGTACCTAATCTTGCCAGGAAAGTCTCAAAAATTTCCTAAGACTGTTCAGATGGAAGTGATTCAGTTTCCTAGCATGGTGCTGGTAGACTGTCCATGTCTCACCAGTATATAACAATGAGGTCAGCACAATGGCTCTGTAGACCTTCAGTTTAGTAGTCAGTCTAATACCCCTTCTCTCCCAAATTTTCTTCAGAGCCTCCCAAACACTAAGCTAGCTCTGGCAATATGTGCATCAACCTCATTGTCAATGTGTACATCCCTGGAAAGTACACTAGCAAGGTATCAGCATTCAAAACTTCTCCATTTGTTGTAACTGATGGTTTCATGTATGGATAGTGTGGTGGTGGCTGATGTATTTTCTTGGTGTTAATTTTTAGGCCAAAATTAGTGCAGGCATCAGAGAATTGATCCATACTTTGTGGCATCCCAGCTTCAGAGGCTACATTGAGTGCACAATCATCTACAAACAGAAAATCATGCACCAATACTCACTTCACTTTGGCCTTGACTTGAAACCTTTTCAGACTGAAGAACTTAGGTTCAGCCTATTAGGGAGGACCCAGCAAGAATTTTGCCAGCAATAACTAAGAGACATATCCCCCTGTGATTTTCACAGGACAATCTATTCCCTTTACCTTTATAGAAATGGACAATGGAGGCATCTTTGAACTCCATGGGGATAACCTCCTTGCCATATAACCTAGAACATTTTAGACAATAGGTTTTTGGTCCATAAGTAGCTTTCAGGGAATCATTAAAGTGCTTTGGATTGTTTCTATCAGCATAAAACTGAATTTCATCTGCTGTCTTACTGAGCCAGGAATCTTGAGTCTCTAATCTTTGCTTGTACTTTGCTTTTGATGGAATTAAATGCTGCCTTCTTAGAGGTGGATGAACTATCCTGCTGGTAAATCCTGTGGAGTTCTCATTTGTCATTTAGTAGTTTCTGAATTTCCCCATCATTTTCATCAAACCAGTCTTGGTGCTTGCGAGTATTTTGACCCAGATGAGCAAATGTAGTACTGGACACTAAATCTCTGAAAGCTGCCCACTCCCTTTCTGCTCCACTGTTGCCAACTGTGGGTTGGCTCAACTTTCCCTCCAAGTTAGCAACAAACTGTTCATGCTCAGAGATGAGCTCCAATTTGTTGGAGGACAAGACAGGATATAGGGAGGTGTGGTTAGTCATTTACAGCATGACTGTTAGGGAAGTGTTTTGTATGACCAATGTATAACCAATACTAAATTGCTCGCTATCTCAATGAGGGTGGGTTAAGGAGGGAAGAAGAGAATGTGGAACTCAAAGGTTTCAAAGTGAATGTGCACACAACTGGGAAATAAGTTTTGCAGGCAATGGGGTATAGAAATTGATCTTGCGCTACAGGAAAGAGAAGGGAGGGAGATGTGAGAAGTGGGGGGTGATAGAAAGGATTGGGGCAAAGGGTGGTGGGGGTATATGCTGTCCTGTGGTAGGGGGGAGAAATGGGTAGAAAATTTGGAATTCAAAATCTAGTGGAAGTTAATGTTGTAAACTTAAAATAAATTATATTTTAAAAGAATTAAAGATAAGCATAGTAAAAGTGAAATAATTAAAGATTATCTTTGTTCTGCAAGGTTTTCTGAAGAGATCTTTCTCAGAGTAGGTCTACATTACAAAATGATTGCTGGAAATAGTCACACTTTGAATTGTAGAGCCTCATTTTCTTTCACTGCTAATTATAAATGTTCATTGGAAATAAAAGAAAAAAGGAGTATCAGCCCTGACAAAATTACTTTTTTAATTACTTATTGAATGAATGAATTGGTAAATAAAGAAGTAAATGTACACACAAGGGTTAATTATGATTTACTACACATAAGGTTTTGTATTAAGTATTTAGGTTTACAAATGTAAAAAGTAATACAACATTAATGTACTGTATAACAAACATACTAAATAGAGAAAAATATGGAGTCAAGTAGCAAATAAAGTAAGCAGAATCTGGAAAATAATTTATACAATGACTACAGCAATTGTGTAGATTATTTCCCAGGGTTGTTTTGAAGATCAGAAGCTAATTTCTGTAAAGTACAACAGGGCACACCACAGAGTTTAATTTATTTATTAAATGGTTGTTCTCTTTGTCTTAATTAGTTAAAAAGTATTTATTGAGGGTTTACTACATGCCAAGTATGATATTAAACAACTTTTGCCTTCAAAGTATTGGCATTCTAATAGGGAAGATAAACATGAAAATAACTAGGTATATATGATATGTACAGAGAAGATGAAATAACAATTTTAGTAGTAGATGGGAGACCAGGAAAGATCATGGCAGATGTTCCAAGTCCTGAAATAAGCCAGAGAGTCTATGAATTTAAAGTGAGGAGAAGGCATACTTTAGGCATGAGGAAGGAAAATGAGGTATCATTTGCTGGGAATAACAAGTAGGTTAGTTAGGTTATAGATTTCATTGAGACTAGTGAAGTGTAAGGTGACTGGAAGGATAGAAACAATATAGGTTGTGATGGACTTTAAATGCCAATCAGAGGACTTTATATTTGAGAAAAGTGGTCTTCATGGCAGATGTTGTCAATTCAAGGCCAAGTTCTGTCTCTTACAAGTTTAACCTATCTTGGTCATTGTTGCCTCATAAGTAAAATGAGTACACTATCTACTTTATAGGGTGGTTGTGAAAATCAGATGTAATAACATAAGTAACATATTTTGTATTCATGAAGGGTGAGGCATAGGGATTATGACAAATTGTATTAAAGATATTACTAGAGCAATAAATATGAGTGAAAAGGAAGCTGAGCTAGTCACATGACAACAACAAGGGATTGTCAATGGACAACCCACCTGCTCTATTTCTATCCTTGAGGGAATGAAGGTTCTGCCTCCACTTCTTATTCTTGTGGAAAACTTATTGGAGGACATAAATGAGTCACACAGGTCTTATCTGGAGAGGAATTAGAGGTAACAATCGTATTTGTGGAATTACTGATTCTGGAGATCCTGGAGTAAAGCCTTTTTTTGGTAGTTTCTTAGAATGTGTTAAAAAGTATATTTGGAATAGAATACAAGCCAAATATATCAGTGAAATAGGGGAAAGAAAAAAAAAACTAGTCAGTAATGATATATGAAAACTGTAAAGCAATGATACCTAAACGTAATTATTAGGTTGGGGTTTATTTTTATTTTACTTTTATTGTGAGGCAATCAGGGTTAAGTAACTTGTCCAGGGTCACACATCTAGGAAGTATTAAGTGTGTGAGATTTCAACTCAGGTCCTCCTGACTCTAGGACCAGCACTTGACTACAGGTTTTAAAAGTCACTTTTAAATGAGCAAAAATTTCAGAAACCTCTATAAGAAGAAATTGTTGGAAACATACCACCTCCACCTATAGAAATGAGGTGGGTGGGATGGTTTGAACTTTTAAAGTCTTCCATTAAAATAAAGTATTTGGCATTATAAATACTATAAATCCAACTAATTCATCTATTTCAGTAAGTTTTTAACTTTTTTTCAACTTAGACCCCTCTGATAATCTAGTGAATCCTATGGACCTCTTTGCAGAATAATATTATCAAATATTTAATATAAAATTCATAGGATTAGAAAATAAATCAATAATACTGAAATGCAGCATCTGTCTGCGCATGTGTGTATGCTGTTTGTGTGTGAATAAGGTTTTAAGCATCTCAGGTTAAGAACATCTATTTTATTTTTCCCAAACCCTTTTTTCCTCTAAAATCTGGAAACTGGGTGATTAAGAAGGGGTAACTCTAAGATATATTTTCAAAAATTCAAAAATTATATATTTTAAGAATTTCCTAACGGTATTTTCATATTTATACTGTAGATGTGCCATTGAGTGAAAGAGATGATGATGATGATGACGACGATGATGATATTGATGATATGTTGATATTGTTTTTTCTACCTGAGTCATACTTTTAGCTAGTCATGAAAACAATTTCATTTTCCAAACTTGAAACTACAGCTGTTTTTCCCTTACTGATTTGAAAATTTATTTTAAAAGTACTCTATTCTTTTTTTTCATTATGCCACAGGTTTAAGTATTTTCTCATAAACTTACTTTCTAATTATTAAAAAGTTTTCTTTTTAATGATTTTTAAAATGAAAATAGCATTCCCATAAATTCGGGTTATAGTTATAATTTTCATTAATTTCTTCTAATTGTCTCTGAATTGCATATTTTAAACTGACTTTAAAGCATTTAGTTAACCTAATAGATTTGTATAGGCATTACTGCTTTATAATTTTCATATCTCAATGCTGTTAAGTTATTTCAGTTTCTGGCATATGTTTAAACTTCTTAACCCCATCTAAGAAGTTACCAGAAGAAGGGTTTGTTCTTGGTTGTCATTACCAATGCAAGACTGGTTAGTCTATTTGGGTACTACCTGGTGAGGAACTGTTCTGAACTTGCAAAAAGAATTTATGAGGTCATCTATCTTTTAAAAACATTTCATTGCTGAGCTTTCCTTAACAAGAAAGAATGCCAGGAACACTAAGAGAATATTACCTCTCTGCAATGAAAAAAAATCCAAGCAGGAGATAGTAAGAGTAACCTAATAAGATAAGGAAAATTCTGCTCATTTGGATCATTTGTTACATACAGAAAACAAAAAGGTCATTCCAGTGAAATCTGAACTGATGCAATCGACATTCATCTTTATATTCTGCACACTTTGTTAATCATCGACTGAACAACACCGTGCCTGGAGCCAACTGACGAGAATTTTAACCTGATTAAATGTCCCAGTATTCTTTAATACCTTTAAATGGAATTTTTATGGCCTGTACTGCACGCATATTATTAATACAGTACCATCACGAAAACCGCAGACATGCATAATAGCTCATCAATTTGTAACTAAGCACTTTTGACCTTGAAAAATCAGCTGTCTTTCAGATTAATGTAGTTACATTTGGGGCAGAAAAAGAAGCCATAAAATTATCATGCTTATTTTTTGCCACATGTCAGCACTGGAATTGAGGAGAAAGGCCAAGCTGTTGGCTTTTTAGTGATATTGCTGTCAACCTCTGACATCTGAATTAGAAACTCTGAGACCTCATCTTCATAAAAATCTACTTTAACATTAAACTTTCAGCTCTGGGGGAGAGGTGATATGTCTGCAAGGAGTCAGAGCTCTTCTCCCCAACTGGCCAATATTCACATTCTGGGCAGGAAAAGAAAAAATAAATACAAGACTTCCAGATCTCTCTGAAAATATGAACAGGACTAAAGGCCATGCCATTCATCAGCATAGTAGGTCAAAAGTATGTGAGAGAAAAGGCACTCAGAGTAAGAAGTGAAACATAGAAAAGAATCATCACATATTCACTGGAAAAACTTATATTACCAGACTGATTGGGGGTTGTTCTAGGGGTAGTTTTTACAACTCAAATCAATTTAGTCATCTCAAGAAAGATGAGTTCAAGGTACAAAAGCAAATCACAAATCCTGATCCTTAAAATATAACAGCTAAAGACAGAGTTCAAAAAGCAGAGAGAAAAGTATCTGTTATGCAGAGGAATTTAATAAATGTATTAGCATTTTAAATTGAATTAGTATGATTCAATTTATTAAGTATTCATTATATGACTGTCATCTGCCTGGTATTATATAGTAAGAGCTACAAATCCAGACATAAAACAGTCCCTGCCCTCAAAGAGTTTAGATTCTACTGTGGATGAAAGGGGAGGAATTGGTGGGGTAGAAAATGACATTTAGCCAGAAAAGTAAATCCAAAATATCTACAACATATAGTACAAAAAGTATCAAGGGAGGAATACATTAACAATTGGATCAGAAAGACCTCAGACAGGAAAAAACACTTCAGATACATTTTGAAAGGTACTTGACATCCATGAGATGGGTATTTATTGCAGATACGTGGGAGAATGTAGGAAAGTCATTCAAGAAGATAATTTAATGGTAAATATGGAAAATAGCAAGTAAGACAGCTTACTTGGTACGTAAAATATGTGAGGGATGGTAAGATGTTGTTCTTGTTCTTTGCTGTGCAACTCTTCATGATCCCATTTGGGTTTTTCTTGTCAAAGATACTGAAGTACCACTTACTTCTCCAGTTCATTTTCAAGAAGAGGAGTTGAGACAAACAGGATTAAGTGACTTGTGTAGGTTCACACAGCTAGTAAATGTCTCAGGCCAGATTTGAACTCTAAGAAAAGAGTCTTCCTGATTTCAGACCTGATACTCTATCCATTATAGCTCCTAGCCATTTAAGCGATATGTTACTTTTAAATATTGTTGGTGGCTAAGTCTCAGAAAGCTAGTTTTATGAATAAAAAGAAGCTATAGAACAGGGATAACTAGGGAGAAATTCTTAGGCAAGGCTCTGTGAACCAGAATGGGAAAAAAATACATCATTATTTTAATAAATTAATTTTTTCTGTGAGCCTATATCATAGTGACATCTGACTACCTAAACTGAAATTTCCAGCTTCATATTGTATAGGTCAATGAAAAAGCCTCAGCTGTTATTAATTATAGTTATTATACTACACTGGGATTTGATTTTATGTATTTAAAATATTATATCTTGAAAGGGTTCATGAAAAGAACACTGGACATGGAGTCAAGAAGACCTGAGTTCAAATCCTACCTCAGATACTTAATAACTATGTGACTCTTAGCAAGTCACTTTACTTCTATTTGCCTCAGTTTTTTTCAACTGTAAAATGTGAATAATTATAGTACCTATGTCACAGGGTTGTGAAAAGCAAGTAAGATAACAGTTGTAAAAAGTGCATAGTAAGTCCCTGGCACATAGAAGGCACTAGACAAATTCTTGTTCCCTCCTTTTCCTTTCTCTTCACCAGACTTCCAAAAAGGTCCATATTGGAGAGGAGGGTTGGAACTCCAAAGATAAAGAATGTTAGGAGGGAAAATAACCTTGAAGATAATGTAGTCCAATAACTATATTTTATAGATAAATTCTCTGAGTCTCAGTTTACTTAAGTCATTTGACCAGAACACTCATCTAGTTGAGGTCATTCAAATGAACCCTTCCTATTTCAGGGACACAGATTGATTACTAGGGGAAAAAATGTGTCAGGGCACTGGGACTTTGGGAAGGAAAGCTGCTGCTTATAGAAAAGATCAAGTGTATATCCAAGAAAAGGTTCCCCCTATTTGTGAATAACTGAATGTCTTATCATCATATTCCTCAGTCAAGATGAATTAGAAAGGCAGATGCTAGCTAGTAAGTTAAGCTTTGAGTAGTCCAGACTTTTTTAAATGGAATATAGATGTTTTCACCTTTTTGTCCTTAATTTTAATACATTTGATGCCAAGAATGATTGACTGAATGTTCTATCATCTAAGTCTTTTTCACTGACGTGCAAAATGAAGCTAGAAATTTCAATTTAGGTATTTGGGTGTTGATGCCTATTACAGAGATGCATTCTACCTCAATGTACTAGAACCATCAAATTTTAGCTATGGAGACTATCTCGTCCAGCCCCCTCATTTGACAGAGAAGGAAACTGATGATTAGAAAAATTAAGTGACTAGTTCAAAGTCACTCAAATAACCTATGACAGGTCCTAACATTTTGGCTCCCAGTCTAGTGTTCTTTACATTTTAAAAAGATTCTGTTTACCAGGTTAGAAAGCATTGGGAATCCTTAATGGAAATTTCCTAAGAAAACAAATATATTATAAGTGATGGTTATTGGACATTCTCTTAATGTAACCATGTTTCTAATAACAATCACAGCAGTAATAATTATTCCCCTATTGTTTTTTCCTTGGATTTATTTAACATCCTGAAATCCTAGGATAAGCCCATGTATCCCTGTTTGACTTAGATACTGCAAAATTTAGAGCTGTCCTCAGGAGAGGTAGTGTAGTATAAGGGAAAGGAATTTGGATTTGGTGTTAGAGGACCTGGATTCAGCACCTAGATCTGCTCATTATTCCCTTTATGACCTTAAAGAAACCTTTTTTTAACATTTCTGGGCCTCAGTTTCTTCCTATATATGATAAGGGGATGGTGTTAGTCAACGGCCTCTCTGATATCTTGCTGTTATAAATGTTGAATATCTAATGGAGACCAGAGAATTATAATTGTTTTACTAAGGAAAATTTTATTCTTCTAGGTATCATGAGATCATTGCTTTGTTTTATATCCAATTATCTCATTCTGCACTGTGACTTAGAAGTACTTTCAAATCTTCCTGGAAGAAGTTTGGGAATATATCTTAATCAGATAAATAGAATTTTAAAATATAGCATCTTCAACTCGAAGGTTGATGAGAATTCTATGATGGAAGTAGCAGAAAATAAAGAGAACTGCACATTTTTCTTCAGGAGATTTCACACTGAAAAATTTAGTTAAAATTGTCTCCAATAGTGGAACAAAAAGGTCATTATACTGGGCAGTCAGGAAACCTGGGTTTTAGTTTCATATTTGCCACTAAATAAATCTGGTAAATCACTTCTCCTGTATGTGTTTCCTTTCTTCAAAAATATAAGATTTGAATATGATCATTTATATGCTTCCTTCAAGCTCTTTATTTTAATATCCCCATGATTAGCTATTAAAGAGTTGTTTCCACTGGGCAAGTAAATAAGCTAGGTAAAGATGATTTCCCATCCTAATACTTCAGTAGTAAATCTCTTATCATTCCCCATAAAGACCATATCTAAACTGAGTTGGGAAAAAAAGCCAAATTTGAGGGAAAAAATCTTTATGAAACTGTTCTGGAGAGAAGTTAAAGCAGTTACATGTATATTAATGCTACCAAGTCTAACTTTACATAAAAATATTTTAGGATAAGTCCATTCCTTCTTTTTGCTCCATTTTCATACTAGTTGACAATTTGCTTAAATTCTTTGGTTCTGGCTTGCTCAGTTGCTTTGAGGAAAATCTTAGCACACATGGGCAAATGTAAACATTATAAAACATCCTTAAAATAACAAAGCAATCTATAATTGGCTTGTTTTTAAAAAGAATCAAAATTGATCATCTCTTTTTTCCTATGAGATATTTCCTGGAACTTTCTAATAGCATTCTTATGGTCATATTTTCCTTATGATGGCAAGTATTAAAAATGACTCCACAAAGCCACAGCCTCACTAAATGAAAAGGCATAATAAAATAATGACATTTTTCACTTTGAAAATAAATTCTGATACTCAATGGTAAGAGAAAATGAAAGGGATTTCTCAATAAAAATAGCACTTAATGCATTAATAGTAAAATACCTTTATTTGCATTTGTATAGCTAAATATTTTATATTCACAAATACTTCAGTCATTTTATTATTTACACTTATTTTCATTTGAATGAATCTCTGTGGTACTTCCAAAGGTTAAAATGTTTTTCTGTTAAATATTAGTGCTCGTATTCTTCCTTTCCATGTTATAAATCATTTGTAATCAAAAAGGATCTTTAGTAAATAGCTCTGAGAATAGAATACTGTTTTAGAATGTTAAGATAGTCTTTACTCAAATCTAAACCAAATATTCCCTTATTTATTTGAATATAGCTTCAATGTTTTTGTTCTATCTCATTATATTTATCAGTCAATAGATATTTATTAAGCACTTACTATGTGGCAGGCACCATACTAAGTTTTGGAGACAGAAGACAAAGCTAGTCCCTGTCCACAACATTCTAATGGGATTACAATATCTAAATAACTCGAAAAGTTCAATACATAAACAAGGTAGAACAAGATAATCTGAGAGGAAGAAATCAGAATCTGGAGGATCTGGAAAGACTTTCAGTGGAAGGGACTTGAGCTGAATACTAAAACATAGGAGATAAGAGGTCAGAGCATTCCAGACATGGGAGTCAGTGAAAAATCATGCAGGCAGGAGATGAAGTCCAGCATTCCAGGAACAGCGATCGATCAGTTGCAGCTGGATTATACAATATGTTGCAGGAAATAAAATGTAGAAAGACTGGAAAGGTTGGAAGAGGTCAAGTTATGATGAGTTTTGAATGCTAAATAGAGACTGCTGGAGGCAATAGGAAGTAACTGGAACTCATTAAGCGGAATCTATAATTCTTAATTAAATTGAAGTCAAAATCTCCTTGCTTTGAGAGTACCCTTTTTTGTCTCCACACCCATCTCCCCTGTCGCTTTGTTCTCAATTTTTGTTTCTGTCAGCTAGGCTACTCCTAAAAATTGGCCTTAAGTTTAGTTTTGTAAGAAAAAAAAATGTGAAGGGAACCTGTGGACCAAGTGCTCTTGTGGCACTTCAGTAGTAGAGCTGAAAGACAAGCAGTAGGTACTAGGGAAGGAAAGGAGGGTGAAATATGCATTTGTATAGTGCCTATTATGTTCCAGGAAAAGCATTAAACATTTTTAAAAATTATCCATTTTATTTTTAGTTTATGGACTAAAACAAGCATTCCTATAATATAGTATAACAAAAAGAAAAAATGATTATGCATGCAATTGCAAATTTATTATGTACAACTTGCAATTCCTTTTAAATATAAAATAAATTTATGTGAATTTTTTTTCCTTTTTTTGTTCACTCCCCTCATGCCTGAGAGATGACTACCATTCAACACACATACACATACACACACACACACACACACACACACACACACACGTATACTATTAAGTCAAAGCTTATCAAAATCCAAATGATTTATTTTTATTAATTTTACTGAAGTATGGCAATAATACTCTAGGCATCTTTTGTCTTTTAGTCAACACTATTTATTAAGTGAACATTTTGAGTACTATTCTATATCTATTGGATAAAATACATTAGAAATTGAAGAAATAGTCATTCACCTCTAAGAGATAATAGTATTTTTATTTATTTGTATATCCTGGAACTAAAGTCATATCTATAACTTTGAAGGCCATGATGACAAAAATCTTACTATCTCAGTGATTATTACAAGAGGGAAATGATTACTAATAATCAATGATCCAGAGTCCCCTCCGATTTTTTTTAAAGTCCTGATTATAAATGTTCAGCCTCTGGAAAGCCATTTCTGATCATGAGATTGGAATAACTATATTATTCAGAACCCAACCAAGTCAGATAGCTATTGTGTTCTGCTATGACTTGGAAGGAGTAGAAATTCTTTCAATAGATTGCCCAGGGTTGGGGGAATTACAGAACTAAATGTCATAATCAAAGTCCAGGTCTTGTCCTTCATTGTAATATTCATTCTCTCATTAGTTGTGAACCAATCCCAGTTGATTTATATCTTTTGGAACATTGTTCTTACAAAAGAATATATAAGCCTTGAGGCTAACACCATGATCGTTTTTGGTCTAAGAGATGGACAAATGACTATCTTTTTTATTAAAATATTGGCATTATTAATTAAATTATTATATTCTTCAGAAAGTGTCTCAAACCTTTTTACACACCACAGACAACTTTCTTTGTCCAATCAATTATTATTAATTAGAGTGCTTATTGACTGAAATAGTCTTACTGTTAAGCTACACAATATAAATGTTTATGATATATTTATTTCAACCCTGTAATTGACTTGACAGGACTGACTTTTTTGATAATCTGTTAGTTGGGTAATCCGATGGTGATAAATTGGATCACTGCTTTGTATAGACCTTAGGTAAGAGAGTAATCATTTTTTAACATGAGGAACGTAAAAACATCCTTCAGAGGATATAAAAGCTTTGATGGAGATAAGGAGAATAAAAGGAGTGCAGAGCAGAGGAGATATATGATTAACAACTTTGGGGTAGTTATCCAATTAAATACTCAACAAAAAATATATCTTCCATTCATTTATATAATTGTAGTAAGGCAACTTAAGGGAATAATTACCATAGCATTTTACAACAATTCTCTAGATACATATTGACCATGACTTTACCCATGATTTTATAAAGCAATTATTACACTATTTTTCTAAAGCATGCCATGTCAAAGAACAATCCTATTGAAATTATTCATTTTGAACATTATCTTGGAACATTTTTAAGCACTTCTATGGTAAACAATGGTTTACCACTTCAGGTCATGAAAATAACTTTTCAAACAACAAAACAAGAAGAGTGTTCCCTGTGAGGACATCATTTAATATGAAGGGCTGCTTTCAGACATTCTTTTTGTAGAAGCCCACAAATCCAGACAATGAAGATAATCCCAGGAGAATATCTGTGGGGGAAATATAAATGTTAAATGTCATGGGAAACCTCTGAATCACTAAAAGGACATGTATCCAAGGTTGTTAAATAACTATAATAGTCATAATATTGGGTTACTTGTAAGTTGAATAGCTTTAGAGAATTCTCATAATGCCTTATTGATTATTTTACATAAATAGTAACATGGTAGGTCATGGCGAAACTGATTTCAAATTAAATGAAAGAAGTGAAAGAAAATAGTTTTTTTAATTATGAAAAAAATTGATAATATTAATTAATATTTGCCTCTAACAAGGAAGAAAAAGAGAATGTTTGAAGAGGTAATATATTTCTGTTGTTGGTTCAAGAAACTTAAGTTACGAACTAATAACAGCTTTTGTAACATAATTTAGTTACCATAACTTTAGGTGAAGAATTAGATATAGAATGTATTTTTCCTTTCTAAAAGAATATGTAAATATCTATATTTCAAGATAGAAAATTATGACCATTGAACTATATTAACATAGCATTGCTCGAACCATTATTTATCTTTTTATATACATATTGTCTCCTCAACCAGCTTATAATTTCTAAAGAGCAAATATCGTTTGATTTTTTTCTCTCCCTGGTGCCAGATAAGATGCCCTACCCAGAACACACATTGGATTAAACATTTATTTTTCTTAATGCTGATAGTGGTAATAACGGCTTTACTCTATAAAGAAGGGGAAAAAATGAAAGAAAAGTGTATAAGACATATTTGTTCAATCCTGCCTGCTCCCCACCTTCCCAGGCTGACCCTTATATAATTCATTCATATGTCCTCCCTAATGGATACTCCATTCATTTAGCCTTCAAGAGGTAATACCATGTATATCACACCAAAAAGACTTTAATATAGTGATTCCTTTTTTAGTTAAAGATTGCAATTTAGAAATATATAAAAGACACACTCTTCTTCTACCCTCTTTTCCTAGTGCTCATTTCCCTAAATTTATATTTTTATGCTTTTCCTACACTCTCATGGATCTTTAATTTAACATTGTGGACTTTGCTTCCAATAGTACAAATAGCCCATCCTTTTCTTAACCTGTAACATTTCTTTATGTCCACTCACAAATCCTCTACATGGAGTAAAACCAAAGTGTAATAATATGTGTATATGTCTACCTATATGTTTTTTGAAATTATATGCATACCAACGAAGCATTCTACTCTTGCTCTAAGCTAACTCTTGTTATATTCTGGCCCTGCTATCTAATGATACATGCTATAGCCCTTCTTCTTTACATTTATTCATTAATCAGGGCAGCTAGGTGGTGCAGTGGATAGAGCACAGTACAGGAGTCAGGACATGAGTTCAAATGTTACCTCAGACACTTGACATTCACTAGCTTTGTGACCTTGGGCAAGTCACTTAAACCCCAGTTGCCTCATCCTGGGTCACCTCCAGTCATCCTGATGAATATTTGGTCACTAGATTCAGATGGCTGTGGAGGAGAAGTGAGGCTGGTAACCTACACAGCCCTCCCTCACTCAAAACAAATGGTCTTCTTTGGCAACAAAGGACAAACACACATACATATTCATTAATCACTTATAATCTATTCATTCCCATCATGTACTTCTTCATTGCTCTTTGTGTTTTTCATAATTTTAATTTTTCAGAAATCATGTTATTCTTTGAGATAGCTATCTTCTCAACCAAGACTTAATGATTCCACAGACTGGGTTGGATTTTAGGACACAAATCCAAAGATTTATTGTCTTTCTTGAGAAAGGGGATCGATTTCTCATCAAATGCATTTGCCAAAAGTTAGCTGAGAAAATATTAATAGAGAGCTTGTGTCTAGATTTCTCCAAATATGTGTAATAAGGAATCATAACTCTCATGTAAGCAATCAGGGTAGCACAGGCTAATTAAATATGTGACAGGCTTTAGTTTATCCCATAAATAACTATCGAAACACATAAAACACTCAAACTCATGACTCTGAGTCTAGAGATATATCCCTTACTGATGATGCTTTCAAATGCTTTTTTAAAAGTCAACAATGAACTCAATCGGATATTCTCTACACATTTCAAATTCAACTATGCTATTGTAAAGATGTGGTTTGCAGCCAAATATTTTTATGACGGTTTACTTTCTTCTCATATGTTTAACAAAAAAAAAAAACATCCTTGGTGCATGTGTACATTTTTTCTTTAAAATATTAGAAAAGTGTCCATATTTTAAATACTTTTCTTTATCACTTTTTAAAAGGTTAGTAAGTTTTCAGATTTTTTGTAAGCATTTAATATCTTCCCATTTTCAAACAACTTGATAATGATTCTTCAATACCCTAATATCCTGCTACAATTCCAAAATAGCTGCATTGATTTTGTCAAGTTTTTGTTCCCTTTCTAAAGTATTGTTACCATTTCTACTTTGTGATGCAGTACCTAGGGGTTTTATGTTAAAAATTAATGGAGTACAGGGGCGGAGCCAAGATGACGGAGTAGAAAGACTCACCTATGCTAGGTCCGAACCCACAGCCCATAGATTTCCTGTAAAAAGAGCTCCTGACAAATTCTGGAACAGTGGAAGCCGCGCAGCAACACAGTGAAGGAGATTTCCGTTGCAGAGAGCCCTGAAAAACCGACCACAAATGTACCCCGGACACGGGAGCGGAGTCCTGCCCTGCCGAGCGCTCCCCTCCCCCTCCCCGGCTGCATGGCGCTGAGAGGAGCCAGCAGACCCAAGCAGGCATCAGGGACCGGAATCTCCAGCAGCTGCGAAGGTCCCTCCACCCACAGACACACAGGTCAGTGAGAGAGACAGGCTGAGAGGGGAGCGGGGCATCTCTGGGACTCGGACCCCCTGGGAGGCCGCCACTGCGGCAGAGGCAGCTACAGGCAGAGCAGGCTGGAGCTCCCCCCCAGCTCCTTTACAAAAGGTCTCAGTATAAACCCCCTGAGGGAACTGAGCCTGAGAGGCGGCCCTGCCCCCACCTGAGAACCAGCAGATAAGCTCCCATTGAAGAGCAATCAGGCCTGCCGCCAAAAGCCCTGAGGCTCGGGAGCAGCATTTGAATCCCAGACACCAAGCACTAGCTCGGGAGATCTAAGCCAGAGGGGTGGAGAGGACTCTCATAAGTCAAGTAACTGGCTGGGAAAAATGCCCAGAAAAGGGGAAAAAACTAAGGCCATAGATGGTTATTTTCTTGAGAAGTTAATTCCACCATTCGTCTCTGACGACGATGAAGAGATATGCTTACCATCAGGTAAAGACATAGGAGTCAAAACCTCTGTATCCCAAATATCTGAAATAGATACCCCATGGGCTCGAGCCATGGAGGAGCTCAAAAAGGATTTTGAAAATCAAGTCAGACAGGTGGAGGAAAAACTGGGAAAAGAAATGAGAGAGATGCAAGAAAAGCATGAAAAACAGGTCAATACCTTAATAAAGGAGGCCCAAAAAAATGCTGAAGAAAATAGCACCTTGAAAAATAGGCTAACTCAATTGGCAAAAAAGGTTCAAAAAGCCAATGAGGAGAAGAATGCTTTCAAAAGC